>OU015495.1:25811927-26489427 GCA_907164885.2 Dolomedes plantarius | reverse complement strand
ATATCTAAAATAAGGGAAATTTGAATAAAGCAACAGACTTGCAGAATGTCAAGTGCACTGGAGACGTTCAGAGTTAATTCGTAAATCATGCCGACCACTGCGAATGCATAAACGGCAAGATTATGTATATAAGTCACATTAACTAAACAAAGCAACTTAAGTTCAAAAATAACATAGTTATTGCCTAGCCATATCCGTGGCAACAGACTCTCTACTTGGAGGTCTAAAACAAATTAAATTTTCGAGCTGGCCGTTTCCGGTTCCAGTCGACTTTTTCCTTTCTGTATTTATTTCTGATTACAAGCAAAGTTAAATTACAATACATTTCTTCTTCTTTTTCTTTTCTTTTTGATTTCTATGTGTAACAGTAGACAAGTGGTATTACAACTCATACTACTCAAAATACATCATGTAAAATTAATATCACAGACAATACATTAATAAATTCCCTCGGCACCTGTTTTGTACACACTGCCAGCTTAATAACTTACTGTGTGTAATCTTTGCATACCTTTAAATTATATTTAGTTATCCTACATTATATATATATATATTTTTTTTTCATTTACTAATTTTATTATTATTCTTTTATTTGTTTTTTTAGCATTATTTAATTTCTAATTAATTATTTATTCATTTTTTCTTTTTAATTTTACTTCAACCTTCTTTTTCATCTCATAACGCAAGTTGCCCTAGTCAGGCCCGAACTCACTACCTTCTACGCTGAAGCCCAGAGCCTTAGCTCTGAGCCACTGATCTATTCCGGTGATCTTTTTAATTCCCTTCGGTAACTTTCTCTCTCCAACCTTATTATGCAAAACACTAATATTATTTAATCATTCTTTGAACTAGTTGTTTCCCTCTAAATGCACATTTATTTTCTTCTCTTCTAATTTTTTCTTTCTTTCACTGAATCTTTTCTATCTCAAATTAGGTTATTCATTAATTAAATGCCAACACCGCATCAACACACACTTGAATTTTGATTGGCCCTTCCGTTCTTTTAAACAAACCGCCCATCTGGATTTTCAGTGTAATCTTCTAGATGCTCTTGTCATCTCTCACCTACTAGCCACAATTCGAGGTTGTATCCTTTTGACTTATTTATAAAAACTTGTTCTACGCTTGTTATGTTACAAGTTGCATTAGACTTTAAATATACTATTACACTTGATATTCTAATTAGCTTACCTTACCTTATTCTATGTTATTGCTTGTATTGATCTTATTACTGTATTAGAAATTACGCTTGTAACATTACTTGAAATAATCTTTGTATTTCCTATTTAATATATTCATTTTACCTAACTTAATTTTTTTTACTATTCAAAGTAGGCCTTATTTCACAACTATATTTATTCCAATTCTTATACTAGACTTACTTTAGTTACTTAAAACATTACTTTTTATACAATAATTCAGTTACCATTTTCCATTTTAAACTTCCCTTTTAGCCTTTTCTTCTACATTACTAATTTATCTCATTTCTTAGCTTTTTAACATTTTAATATACACCGTTTCTCATTCATTTCTTTTCAGTTACTAAAGCAACATTTTACTATCTTTAAACATGAAAATTTATCGTAACATTATATTCGCGATGGCCTATCTCCTAACACAACGTGTTCTATCTAGGTACTGCTTCCCTCAGCTGAGAACGGTAAGTAGTAATCCATTTGTGCATTCATTATCGCCTTGACTACTTTTCTGCAGTAAAAATTATTAAAATATTTTTCTCTGAAATTTTAATACTAATTTTACTAATAATTTTTACGTTCAGAGTTAAATTAATATAGTTATATCCCCCCCCCATAGCAGTGGCGTAGCGAGGTGGGGGCAAGGGGGTCTGTCATGCCCCGGGCGCCACTCGCAGAGGGGCGCAAAATCGTCCTTTTCACTAATTCTATATAATACATTGCTATATGTTTTTCGGGGGGGGGGGGGGGACACCAAAGAGGTATCGTGCCCCGGGCGCCAGTTATGCTTGCTACGTCACTGCCCCAAAGATGTCATTAACTGTGTCTAATAATACAGGAAAGGATGAACTGAGCTCAAGACAAGAGGCGGAAAAACTTACAACAGTGATGATGTTTTTTTTTTTTATAGTGAACTGTTTGTCAATAAGCAAGAACAATCTATGTCGTAAAGACTAATTTATGCAGTGACAGATTGGCTAACTGACTCCGCAACAACTGCAGATTTTCGTAACGACAAATACTCTTCTACAATTCTGAAGATCTGCCAGTGACAAAAGTTTTCGTAGGAGGCAATGATTCATGCTCGGGAGTTTTGGAAGGTAACGTTCAATTGTCTGTCATTAATAGTAACAGAAGGATTAAAATCACTTTATTAAATGTACTGGATCGTCTAGATATGCGTAGAAACCTTAGTGGATCTGGATAAGAACAGAGTAAAACGGGATTACAATAATTTGATGAAATATAATAATAGAAATAAGTCTTTATTTACAATCTATGCATATAAAACAGTTCCGTCACTGACTGACTGACAGATAACGCACAGAACAAACCGCTGGACTTAAAGGGCTGAAATTTCGCATGGCGATTCTTCTTATAGTGTAGGGGTGCACTAAGAAAGATTTTTGAAAAATTCTTCTTAGATTTTTTTAAATTAAATTTTTAAGCTGTTTTGTAAGTTTTTTTAAGTTTGCATTTAAAATAATAATTTGAGGTTATAAAATTTATATCACGAGAAAGATCCTAAAAATTTCTTTAAAATGAAATCTTTTTCGAATCTTTACCTCCATGTTCTGATTTTTGGTGAATTTTTAAAGATTAATTTTTAGAATTTAATTTATTAAATGCTGATCACGTGATTTCTTTTTCTGGTACTTTAATTTAATTTATCGTCACATTCATAGCAACGAAATAGACAAAAACATTTTTTTTCTTGCTAATGCGGCAGACGATTGGAAATTACTAATATTAAAATTCAGTAAAAGATATTTTCCTCAAACTGTACTATATTATCTGTACTATATTCTTTAGTATGTTCTATTAGATTTAATTTGAATATTTTCTTCTACATTTATTTGTCTATAAAAAATATCCGTTGCGGTTTTTTTATAAATATATTTTTTCATTTTTTCTTACATCAATTGCATACATTGATCGTTGTATTTATTATAAATATATTTAAACATATTTTGGTATTAACTGCATACATTGACTGTTGTATTTAATTTGAATGTACTATGTAGCGAAGTACGGGTTTTCAGCTAGTATTGTATAAATAAATTTGGAAAGCATATTTTGTAGTGAAATATTTTCAACGGCTGGGTTAATGTCCCGATAAACTTCCCCTATACAGACTTTTATTAAAATAATTTATCGTGAGAAATAATAGCTTTTAAATAAGTTTTAAATTCTTTTTCTTTTCGAAAAGTTTATGCGCCCATAACAATGCTTTTTTTAGAGCAGTGAAACATTACACTGTGTAAATTTTCAAAGAAAGACAATCTCGTTCATGTTAATTGACGCGTTATAACATCTTTGGAAACGGCAATTTAGTTAGTTTCCCGATCTCCGGAAATGTGCGAATTATCCTGTATACTTCCAGAAAGGATTATAACCCGTCGCGACTGTGGTTTTAGATAAGGTAAGAAGTTAAATTTTACATTTTTTAGTATTCGAAGTTTGATAAAAAATGAAAAGAATTCTATTAAAAAAGTTATTGCTAATATGGACGTCTGAAGGAACTAAATATAATGTAGCGGACATATTATTAAGCAGGCACTTAAAGAACCTTCCTTTAAGTGCTAGACCAAGGGTTACCAACCTTTTTCTTACATCGACCCCCTAACATTTTTCTGTATAATATACAGCATACAATATAATTATAACTAATAACTGCACATAAAACACTTAAAGATAACAATTTGACTGAGAATATGAACAAAAAATTAGAAAAAGTGGTTCATTAGGTTTATATTTTATTATTTTTGTACTATTTTCCTTTTTCAGAAATATAAACAAGATTTCAGAAACACAGATTGTAATTGCACAAAAGTTCGATTTCAATTAATGTGGTGGTTGTGCTTGATGCCTTGATACAATTTTTTTAATGTTTGGTCTGAAATTTATTATCATTGTATAGTCACAATAACTAACATAACGAATATAAATATATATTTATACATATTAAAATGGATATTATCTAATAATTACATTCGTAAAAATTAAATTAAATTTTAAAACAGAAAATTTATCATCTCCCAATAGCCCCTGGAATACTATAGACCCTTTTAAAACTTCCATCGACCCCCCAAGGGGTCCACCTGGACCCCGTTGGGAATTCCTGTGCAAGACAATTTCCGCTGATATCAGTTCAACAAAGGAGAGATTAATAAATTCTAAAGGAAATAAAATGATTCATTTTTATTTGTACGCTTTTGTAATGTACTTTTTCTTTTAAGATATGTAGTACATAGATTGTTATACGTATAAAAAATACCTTAAAATTTTGTTTTTAAAAAATTTGGAATCCATAAATCTGTAGTTTTTGCTATATCTGCTGAATTAATTGTTCTACTTGCGCATATATATATATATATATATATATATATATATATATATATATATATATATATATATATATATATATATTATTTTGGTACAGATAAAGAGTTCAAAATAATTTATCTTCAGCATTTTTAAGAATTCTATTTATAACTTTGTTAAGTGAACTTTTATTAACATTATAAAAAATGTTTTTAATCTCGTTAAAGGGAAAAAAATAATATTAAATATTTTTAGAATAAATCTTTGCTCCAGGGAAAATATTTCGAGACTTTTTATCACGTATAAAAAATACTGTAGGTTTTTGTCGAAGTAGGGCAAAGAAAAGCTGAAGCCCAAAGTTGAAGTAGTACAAAGCTAAGATGCACAAAGCTTCCTAGAGATAACTTGCAAGGAATTTGATATATATCCATTTATAGATAGTCAAATGAGGAAGAATTCCACCTGGAGATAAACAGGCATAAAGAAAAGATTAAATTAAAAAATATGCGCCTACACTACAGTATAAACATGTGCCATCAGCTTATGTAGTAAAAAAAATGAGAGAATTTTGTATCTCGCACCCCAATAAACTACAGTCGAACCCCGTTATAATGAACAAGGGACCAAAGGTTTTGTTCGCTTTATCCGGTGGTTCGCTATATCCGAACGGTTTAGAAAAATGCTAGAGTTCACAAAATGTATAACTCATTAATTGCAATGTGTATTCAATAGTGATGTATTATAAAATAAAATATATCAAAAATGGTCATTAAGGAATTAAATCGACTAAAATTGATTACATTAAACTGACATAATACTAATTAAATTACGTACAATAGGAAAACAGAGAGACCAAAATTTTCGTTCGTTATATCCGTAAGTTCATTGTATACTTGATTTGCTATAACGGGGTTCGACTGTATTCTTAATCAGCCTTAACGATACAGTTGAGGGAAGTTACCAGTAGAAAAACCTTATATTGATGAAACAAATAGCAAGAAAAAACTTATCACAAACTTCAATATACCAGAAAAAATTTGTCAAAGCCTAATATTTTCTCTTTGGTGGAAAATAAATAAATGTGGAGAAAGACAGACTTTTTCCTTGAAGCAAAAAATGCATGATAAATGGAGTAGTTGTCGTTGCAAGGCGATGGTCTTACTATATTTTGAGAATGCGTGGTTTATAACGGAGGCAGCAATAGGGTAATATGAAAGCTGGAAGTTATATTATAATCTTATGAGGTGATTGACTGACCGTGGTATCCTATTTGGATACTTTAGATCAGGGGCGGCTCCAGTCCAGAGTTTTTTTTTTTTTTTTGGGGGGGGGCAACGTCGGCTCTTAGGGTTATATATATATATATATATATATATATACACACACAGTGGAATCTCGATCTATCGTTTTCCAAGGGACCGATTGAAATGAACGATAAATGCGGGAAAACGAAAGATGCGGAAACATAAAGCAATATGATTGTTGGGACTGGATAAAATGAACAACACATACGGAAAAACGATGGATCAGAAAACGATCGATCGAGATTCCACTGTATATATATATATATATATATATATATATATATATATATATATATATATATATATATATATATATATATATATATATAAAGAAATAAACATCGTCTCATTTTAAATTTAAACTCATTTAGTATTAGGTCTACGATTATATAATTTTAGGCTATGAAAAAAAAATTACGCCAGGCTATTTTGGGAGGGGCAATTACCCCTACTGCCCCCTCCCCCCTGGAGCCGCCATTGCTTTAGATTCATACTCTTTTCAGTAGAATAGTAAGTATTTGAAGATTGGTTGGTGTTTGTGGAAAAAAAAACTAAAAATATACCATCCTCTACAGCGAAACCATAATCCTGCAGAAGATTTGTACTTCACGATGGATCTATATCCAAAGAGAGGAAAGGAAAATTTCTGACTAAGGAAATAATTAGAAATCGGTGTAGAAATAGCTAAAATATAAGTAAAAATAATGCAAAGATGATAACGCAAAAGTGACAACAAGCTGCAAGTTGTGAATGAAGCAACAGGCGAGATGATTGCTTTTTAATTCTTAACTTTTTGGTGCTGTTACTTTTTATTAATATTTTGCAGATATTTTTTCACATTGAAAACAATATTTCTGGTATTTTAATTACACACTATGGGAGATAGTATATTTGATTTGCATATTATCATTATTATCATTATATTAGATTTTTTTTTTTTTTTTTTTTTTTTTTTTTTTTTGGGGGGGGGGGGGTTATTTACATGATGTGCGAGTAAAAAAATAAGATGAGAAAATTTTTTCTTTGTTCACTGCATAGATTTTGCCGTAAGCTTAATCACAATTTTGTAGCTGTTTTACACAAAAGCATTGGAGAATTGTCATCGACAATGTTCAGTAAGTTTTCGTTTTCGAAACTACTTAGAATGAATTTATCTTAAGCTTCTCAGTTAAATCCAATTGGGCTTTTAAGACTAGACTGGAGTCGGAAAAATTGTATAATTTCATTCTATTAATACTTATTATGTAGCCAATCAGTCAACATAATATCTTTTACCTTGAAAACAAACAAACAAAAGATCAAGATTTTAGGCTTATAGAATCCAAGTTTACTGGACTTACAGAAAGTGTTTGTGTAAGTCCTGGTTTATAGTTTATAAGTATATCACACGAATTATTGAATTCGTGAGTTAAGAATCAAAATCTAATCCTGTTTGCCATAACTAATCAACAATGTCCTGAATCTTTGGAACATTTCAATTATAAATTCTAGTTTTAAGGGATTTTCACCGGCTTTTGCTGAAATTCGAAAAATGTCACTAGCTACTTTGTATTGACTCCCCCCTCCCTATCTCTAGCAGGAAGTAATACGCAACCCTAACTTTACCGTCTGAAAAAGGAGATCATGCCCTTTATAGTTGTCTCTTCATGGGGTGACATGGAGCCTGATTGTACACACCATAAATAAATAAGCGATAACCCTAATACTTATCAAAATATAGTCTGGTTATAAAAATTTACCATGGCACTCTAAATACTTAAATTTTTACAAGTATATACCCAATTTTAATTCCTATTTCATTTATAGTTAATAATACAGTCATACCCTCTTGTTAAACAAGTTGGGTAAATCATTATCTTCGCTGGCCATTTATTTTTTTTTTTTAGCTTTGAATAGACTATTTTAAGTATCATGACTTACGTGACCCGTGTAGATTAAGGTAGGCATAAAAATAAGAAAGTTTGATTAAAATGTATATGTATATGTGTGTATATATATATATATATATATATATATATATATATATATATATATATATATATATATATATATATATATGTTGCAATTCCTATTATGATCACTATATGTGAACAAATTTAAGGCACAGTTTTGCTACATAAACGTGGTGCACATACGAAATCACAATATTAATCCAAAATATATTAAAACGTTCTACAGCTTTTAATTTTGATGTTTTAAATTAATTTAAAAGAGTCTACAGCATTGTAGACGTCCGTAATGACAGCTGCAGTTATTTCACTAGCATTTACAGACCTAAAATAACTTAAAATTTAAACTTAGTATCGAACTGAATTTCAGTGTTGAACGATGCATTTATGACATTTTTTACAAACATCTGTGTTGCAAAGCTTGACCCATTTATTATTCAAAATAAATGGGCTGCAAATATATGCAGCTGCAAAATAATAAGCTGCAAAAATATGCAGCTTAGGAGTTAGACAGATTCTAAGTGCATATTTACGGTACATTTCAGAGGACAGTCATAAAATATGTGACTAGGGTACTGGAACACGTATTTAAAGTTTGTTTCCTTAATTGTTAAAAGGAAAAGTTTAAGGAAAGCTCCTATTTAACACCATTTAATAGGAAAGAGTGAAACATTTTATTTATATATATATATATATATGAGAGTTATTATGGCCATATTCAGGGAGGTGGACAGAAAGAGGTTAGAAGGTTCTCTATTCCCTTGAAATTTAAGTGTATTAACCAAAATAGCCTGTGTTTTAGTCTGTAAGTCTATCTTGAAAGTTTTTCCACGTTTCGTGAATGAGCTTAGCATAGAGTTAATACAACAATGTTATATATTAATTAACTCATGGCACAACAGTCCGAATCGCTTTTCAGCACTGTGGACCAAGGCCTGCGGTGCCCATCTCTGCTTTCATGACTGTGGGCTTGGGGTGCCATGCAGCATATGTCTCGGTCAGGTGGTCAACCTGACACGTGACCCCCCCAGAGTTAGTTCCCAAGCATGCTTGGTCCTCATTTTATCGAACCACTCGAGGGATGAAAGGCATGAGTCGTCCTTGCCCAGTCGTAGGGTCAAACCCTGGACCTGTGGTGTGGCAGCTTTAAGCTTTCAACCACTACGCCACCGGGCTTCAATGTTATATCTTAGTCAAAGTAAAATTAATCTCTTTTTAAATATGTTTTCAACACTTCATTTTAAGTGATTTGTTTATATTACCCGCATGTATGTTCTCCAGCCTTCTATATATTGGTTTTGTAATTAAATCAATGTATTAAAAACTGTTTTTAGTTTTTGTATAAGTAGCAGTAAGAAAACAATTTTAGATGAGATGGCTATTGGCATATTGCATCAGAGGAGATTCTTTTGATATATTCAGATAAAATGAGCTTCTATACTTGATAATGAGGAATAGATTATTTCGGTAGCAGGGCAGTTAACTGCATAAATTAGCAACATTAGAAAGTTTTAGAGATTATTTCCGAGTACGACGAAATCAAACGGAATTTTTTTTATATATACTGCGTGCGAAAATAAAGCTACCATTAGTTTTTCGATAATTTAAAGCAAAAGTTAAGATGCTAATATAAAAATAATAAAGCACCACAATAAACCTGTTGTTAGGTTCAGCGGTCAAGGACGAAACTCGTCATGTTTACTTAAAGTGTGAAAATTTTTACTTACTGTTTAACGGACCGTCCACTCCAGACGCCGGATTACAGGGCAAGCAAGGAATCCACAGGGAAGAAACCGTGTTTTGAGCATCATTTAGAAGGGATGGCCGTGCGACTTGTAATTGTTCATTCTGTGATATTCTGCTCACATTGTCCAGTCCATATCTGTTTATCCAACTAAAATTGCAGAGGACATTGTTCTTCACGGGAATTTTAGGCACTTGCAAATCATATGCATTTTCCCACTTAAAGCCAGCCTCTGCCGAGTAGGGCTGGATTCTGCCGTACAGTGCATTTTGGTAACTGTACCAAGGGCTGAAATCCGACTTCGACTCGAGAACTCTTTTACTGAGCAGGTCCTTTGACATATTTTCCATGGACATAGTCACTAAAGAAAGCTCTGTTTCTAGACTGTCTTTTTGGCACAAATATTTTACAGGCAAGCACTTTGGTATAGACGATATGAGATCCCTCGTAGTTACTGGACCAGGATTGTAACCAGCATCTTCAGGAACGAAACTGGATGCCGATGGCAATGAACTGTTCCTTTGGCACATAACGCCCGACTGCCTTTCGGCTGCTTTAGCTGTCGGTTTCACAATATCGTGATTCGAGACTTTTGAGCCCGAATATTTTGGATCTACGTCATGTTCCTGAAAGTCCTTTGCAGGTGTTCCCGAAGATTTCCTGGCATTGGAACACTGATTCGACAGCAAAGACGACACGGAAAAAGTCGACTGAAGCTTTTTCGATTTCTGCGAATAGTCTTTCCCACTTTCCGCCGTGTCCTGTTTCGAATCGTTGGTTAAATTCATAATTAAAAATTCGTTACGATCGTTTTCGAAGTATCTTCAATATGTACCGAGAAATCACTTAAGTAGTTTTTGGCTTCTCTCAAGTTGTTGGCCACGGTGACATCATCCCATTTATCACCGTTTGTTTACTCTTGAAAGCACAATGTGAATGAAACTTCAAACTAGAGACTTTAAGTGGGAGAAATGTTCCGAAATCCCACATGTAAAACTTGTGCATGCACGACTCCGGAGGGCACGAGTCGAGTAATTAGCTTTTCGCTGAAACAACGCTCACAGCGACACAAAATGTTTTCTACTTTCACGGCAAAAAGAAACGAGGAATCGTGTGCGAAAAAAAAAATATTTCGAGTAGTCTAAACAAGTTTATTCTTACGAGTTGATTTCGACTTCTGGAGAGGGGTGCCTTTTCAAGGAGGCGTGTCGTTTGCTAAAGGTGAGAGTGTCTTATTTGCCAAGGGTGGCGTGACGTCACGGCATAGGCGGGAAGAGTCTATAGGATCACGATGTAGGAGAGAGATGCGAAAAAAAAAATCAATTTCGCACCTGCGCATGTTTTTCGAAATGTTCTGCTAACTGTCAGTACGTATTTCTATAGAAATGCTTTAAAAAGAGATGTAATCTCTTGTTGAATTTATTACGCTTATCGCTGTTTTATAATTACGTTGTCTGCGGTGAATTTATTTGATAATTTATATTGATGCCAGCTATGCACTGCGTAAATTTATTTTGTTTATCCTTCAGTAAAAGTGTTAGATGCATTTCGTGATTTGGGGGCAGCAGCGTACGCAGAAATTTTCTAAGGGGGGGGGGGTTACTATGAAAGAGTAGTTTTGAGCAATGAGTGCAAAGCTTAAACCTAATTAAATAATATATATAATCAGAACCAATAGGGGGGGGGGGTTATAACTCCCCTGAACCCCCCCCTCTGCGTACGCCACTGTTTGGGGAGAGAGGATACGGTCGCTGGAGTACTTCTGGTACGTAAATCTGGAAAAGAAGGGAAAAGGGGAATTAAATGTTTAGATAATAATAATCGTTTTGTTTCTATATTCAATATAGTTTTGTTGTTAATTTAGTGCACAGAATATAAAAGAACTTCTTGCGAGAAACTGAACGAAAAAGTTTGGTTTGTAACGCTATGGTTGTCTTTTGCAAATCGAGAGCTTTACTCACCGGGAGCCGATTCTGAACTGCTAGAGCCTACCCCGACAATCGAACTCGCAGACTCAAGTTAAAGACTAGCGTCCTAGTCATCCCTAATTTACATAGGCTCCTAACTTTTTTTTTTTGGGGGGGTGGAGGTCGAATTGAATTCAGTTAGGGCCCTCCTCAGCGCATTGACTGCCGAACGGTGCTTAAAATATGAAATACTAGCGGCCAGTCCCGACATTATCCGGGTTGAACAATTATCTATCTTAAGTAGATATTAGGCAGGTATAATTTATTTTAAAACTTCATGGTATACCACATTTTTCATTTTTCTGAGGTTTTAAAATAAATTGATTCTCCGCATTTCCTGACCTAGAGAGACCAACATATAATTAATTGTCCATGAGTAAAGCAATCTTAAGTCCAATATATTTTTATGTTTGACCTTGGGATTTGTTGATGGTGATGGCAAAAGAAATTTTTATTGTAAACTGTAACATCAGGCACTGAATTGTGTCCGGGGGCCACTCGCATGCCGATTTTGATACGATTCGACCCCATAGCCTGTTCGCTACAGAGTCCGCACACAAAAAACACGAAAAAAGCGCCAAAAATGGCACAAAAAATTTAATAACTTTTTTTAAAGTTAAAAATTAAAAAATCTGGGTACGTCAGGCTATGAATCGTGTCCGGGGCCACCTGCGTGCCGATTTTGGTACGATTCGACCCCATAGTCTCCCTGTCAGCGAGGACAGCCTCGGAAGCTGTCGAAATAAGCAACTTTTAGGGGCAAAATCATTAAAACATTAATTAAAAAACCTCCGGGCCCCAATTTTCAAAAAATAATATGCCTATGTTTTAGTCTGAACTATTAACAATATCTATACAAAATTTCAGCTCAATTGAAGCAATACTTTTTCACTTATAAAGGAACAAACATAGGCCTATTCGAAATAATCAATAAATTTCCCATTTTCAATGAAACACACTGATTTTTTAATGAAATTCAATAATTCAAGTTCGATTTACGCAAATTGTGCATAAAATTGTACATAAATTCAAAAACATAAAGTTCATAAGTTAAATAAAGTTCTGTAATATTATACCAATAAATTTCCAGTTGATAGCCTATAAATTGTAAATATTTATCTACCTTAAATGCCCAATAAAAAGCGTAGTTCCAAATGTAATTTTCTTCACTAAAACCTTAAACGTTGCCAATTTTAAAAATCTTTTTTGGTATGTACCTCCTCAACTTGAATCTTTAAAATATTAAATGTTTTACCGATAATAAATGAAAATGTAGTTTGATGTGTTGCTATGGTTACTTGACTATGGTAACAAAGAAAATTCAAATGTTAAATATTTTACTGATAATAAATGAAAATATTGTTTTATGTGTTGCTATGGTTACTTGACTATGGTTGACAAAGGAAAACTTGTAAAGATGAAGCATCAGCTCAACATTTAGGCCCCTAACTTTCTTTCTACTGATCAGATATACATAATATATAGCCTATGTCCATCTGGAATAATGTACCTTTCAAATAGTGAAAGAATTTTTCAAACAGGTGCAGTGGTTCCAGAGATTACCCTCCACATACAAAATCCGCTCTCTCTCTTTATATATTAGTATAGATTATGAGTTTTTCAAAATTGAATAACAATAGAATTGATGTTTGAATAGTATTCAAAGTTGTACAATGAGAAAAATAAATTCAATATAAATAAAATAAGAAAAAATAAATATAGCATCGAATTTTTGTTATGGATCCTATCTTTGTGAAAAACTATGTTAAGGCTAAAGATGTAATCGGAATCTTCAGTTTCACAGTTTGAAAAAGCAGGAAAAACCAATTTTCTTAAGTTTCCTACAACTTTCCGATTTTAACTGAACTTCTTTTAACGTTTTACTTTATTTCAAGTTAAGATGGAGGGCATGTGACCCCACTACTTGCCCCCATCGGACGCTAAGCCTATGCTAATTTATGAGGCAAAAGAACGTCATTTAAGGACTGAAAAATTTCTAATACCTTTGCTAGAATTACTTGTCGGGGACCCAGGGGCGACTCCAGCCCAGAGTTTTGGGAGGGGAGGGGCTATATATATATATATATATATATATATATATATATATATATATATATATATATATATATATATATATATAAAGATGAAAGAGAAAACCAGTAATAGCTCTAAAGCTACTTGCAGCCAGGAACAAATAACATGAAAAGAAAAGTATGAATAAGGTTTTAGACAGCATTTCTTCATCAGCTGTGTCAATGCTGTCTAAAAACCAATGGATTGTTTCCGATGAGTATGATCTATACAATAAACACACTTAGACACCGTACAATCCTTGAATAAAGATTGAATGAAAGTACTTAACTAAAGAACACCAAGCCTGGCGCTAGTCAGAGTGGAAGGTAAGAACTTGTAACCGCAAGATGACTGACGTCACAAAACTTGCAACCATTGAGGTAGTGGATTCTCAGTTACAGACTTACTTAGGTTACCGTATTTTAGGACTATTATACCCTTATTTATTTAGTTTTTTGTTATTATTACTACTAAGAGTTATTTTTATTTTAATTTTTATTTTTAGTAGTTATTTTTTCTATTTTAACTGATTGTTATGTTTAACATATTAATGCAACAGAACAAACTATTCATTAAAACAAAAACAACCAATTATGTTTTTGGATAGACTTACGGGGTAATTATTCCGTGTTAGCACAGCTTTCAAGTCTAAAATATGCTTAATCCTAGGATTAAGCAGTCCTAAAATACGGTAACCTAAGTAAATCTGTAACTGAGAATCCACTACCTCAATGGTTGCAAGTTTTGTGACGTCAGTCATCTTGCGGTTACAAGTTCTTACCTTCCACTCTGACTAGCGCCAGGCTTGGTGTTCTTTGGTTAAGTACTTTTATTCAATCTTTATTCAATTATTAATCAATTCTTCTGATATTCATGGATTGTACGGTGTCTGAGTGTGTTTATTGTATAGATCATACTCATCGGAAACAACCCATTGGTTTTTAGACAGCATTGACACCGCTGATGAAGAATGCTGTCTAAAACCTCTTTCATACTTTTCTTTTCATGTTATTTGTTCCTGGCTGCAAGTAGCATTAGAGCTATTACTGGTTTTCTCTTTCATCTTATTCTTATTTATTTTCTTTCATTAAAAGAGCAGCATTCAGCGCCTTACTTGAAAGTAATTTGTTTTAATTTCCAATACTAATTGATTTAAGTTCATCTATGTTTTGGCTTTTAAGCCTATACTCTAATATGTGGTCAATTTCAAAGCCTTGTTAATTTATATATATACATATATTCATACATATATACATACATACATACACACACACACATATATAAGAAATAAATATTGTCTCATTTTAAATTTAAGCTCATTTAGCATTCGGTCTACGATTATATAATTTTAGGCTATGAAAACAAAATACGCCGGGCCTTTTTGGGAGGGGCAATTGCCCCTATTGCCCCCCCCCCCTTGGAGCCGCCAATGCGGGGACCAGGAGAGAAAGAGCGGTAATACATCCATTTAACGAACCGCAGCCATTAAAAAATAAAAAATAAAAAGTCTTTTTTTTAAGAAATGCGAACAGCGTTCCATTAAAGTTTCTCTCCACCGTGGCAGACTTATGCCGTGTAGTCAGTAAATAACACACCACTGCGGTGTACGTTATTGATAGTCTTGACTGCACTTGGAAAAAAAAAGGAGTGAAAAGTATATTTATATCGAATGTCATTGTAAAGGGGGAAGTTCTTTTTATCGCCGTAGCAGTTTAGTTGATAGAACTGGCCAAGAGACTTGCTATCGATTCCCGATCCTTTCAGACCATCGTTACACTACCATAACATCCAATCGGTGGAAAGAATGATTACAGACAGTTAGTTAAACACGTGACTAACAGTCATGTGTTTGACGATGCACTCAGATTTGTAGCAATAATACGTGCAGGTGTCCATAGCGTTTCGCTCATCTTAAAGAAAGGGGAATGTGTGCGGTATTGAGTGAAAAAAAGGACTTTCACATTGCCGGGATAGTTCAGTTGGAACATCGCCGACCTCGAAGTATCTAGACTCGTGTTTGATCTCTTTTTTCTTGCAGGTGGTTGTTACAAAAAAAAAAAAACAAAAAAAACTCAAAAATATAACAAGCGACGGATCGTTCTCGGACTTTCGTCAGTAGTTAGGTAAAAATATGTAGTTTATTTTCCTCGAATTTACCCATACCTCACAACTCGCCGTTCACGGTTACAAACATATACCGTGGACAGAACTTTTTCAGACAATTGTTCACGTAATCTAAACAAGTTATGCTTCATTCGACTTTCACATTTTATGACCCGCTTTAAAATTCCAAGCTGCTGACATTATACTTTAAACTTTTTGATGGCATCGGTTTACGTGGGATTCCACGAAGTTTATTCGTCCCATGTCGTCGACAATATTTTAGAAGGCCCATACTAAAGGATTATCATAAGATATTAAAGATATAAATGTCAAGAAACGACAAGATACAAAACTTTTGGATTTATCGAATTTTGCGCCAACTTTAAAATCGATTGCCTCAAAATCTTTTTGTCCCATATAATCGAACAAAATACAGGGTGATCGGGCTAAAGGTATCTAAAAGTCATGACTTATTTTTACGGAACTACCTATTAGAATTTTTAAAAAATTATTTAAATAGAAAGAACTTATCACCAAGTTTTAATATCAATCATAGGCTTCGATCATAGTTTCATATAGATTTGGATGTGAGCACCTTTTGTAGCACAACAAACGTCTAAATGGTAATTCAGTTCTCTCCAAGTGTTTCGTAGCCTATCAGGAGTTATTAGATGAATAGTTTGAATGATGCGCTTCTTCAACTCACCCACAGTTTAAATTTTTTGTTTGTACACAACGGATTTAATGAATCCCCAAGCAAAAAAGTCTACTAACGCCTGATATGCTACGAAACACTTGGAGTGAACTGGATTCCCATTTAGACGTCAGTCGTGCTACAAAAGGTGCGCACATCGAAATCTATGATTGATATTAAAACTTGGTGAGATGTTCCTTCTATTTTAATAATTTAAAAAACATTCTAATGGGTAGTTCCGTAAAAAGAAGTCCTGACTTTTGGATACCTTTAGCCCGGGCACCCTGAATATTACATAACTCATGCTAAATCATTACCATATGAGAATAAGGCAAAAGAAAAGCTTAAGAAATTACAAGATTCTAATGGTCATCTTTTGGATTTATCAAATTTCGCCCACTTTAATATCGATTGACGCAAAAATCGATATCGTCAAATAATATTTTACAGAGCACAGACAAAATGATTATCATAAAAGAACAATGATATAAATCTTGGTAAATTACAAGACACTAATGTACGATATTAAGCTGACCTGCTTTAAAATCGAATGTGATAAAATCTATCAGACCCATCATGGAATAATTTTTTACAGAACACCTAATATAAGATCTTCATTTAGGAATAGGTGAAGAAATCTTAAGAAATGACGTCAGATAAAGAGGTATCGGATATCATGCACACATACACGCAAAAATCTTTCTTTTATCTAATTAACAGGATAACGAATTAACGAAATAGTGATTAACTAATCGGCGAAATTAGCATGCATTAACTGAAATTTCCTATTGGCGTCCCATTGTTTTGCGCGTCGGGATACGATATTGAAGGTGCTAGTTCGAGTCCCGAAGAGCGCCATTTAAGGACCTCGTGTCAACGCCTGGTATGGGCACGGGAAATCTGGGGAACGGAAAGTTCCTCCGTGGGGTTTGTGAGGGGGGGAGGGTACGAGCCCTCAGATGTCACTCCTGCGGGTGCCCGGTCTGAACTGAGGCGGCACGAAGGTGTGATGTTGGTTCACCCGTGCAGTGCTCCTATTACGACAAAACCAACCATTTTGAGGTGTAGGGAATGGGCGGATGTCAAAATACAAAAACGCCTGCCTCAGTGAAGGAAAAATATGCTTTTTCAAGTTGCATATTTTTATTAGTGGGGTTAGCGACAGGGCTTGAGGGACATTTTAAAGATATAGCCAGATGCCTTTTCAGGTGAAGGGGAAAGTGCGATAAAATATGTGAAAGTATAATGCCAATAAATGACTGAAATAATGATAATAACGTTTTGAAACATTGGAGTCAATCAAGCAATTCTGTAAAATAAGTCATTCCGATTATTCGATTAAACTATCTTTAAATACTAAACCAGATTACCCATTCCCTAGTGGTTTCGCCATCCTTTAAAAAAAAATTAAAAAAAGAAAGAAAAAAATTCGGGTAGTCCCCTCTAACGAAACTACTGCTGGTTAATAACGTAGGATTACTTATAGTTTGCTTAACTTTTTTTTTTTAAACGATGCATTTTGGTACTTTCCTGTTTAACTGTTTACTGCTACTGGGTTTGGTGCGTTGCCAAAATTATAACTCGCGACGCAGGACAATTTTTCGCTCTCCGAAGGACCGTTATCGAGGAACATAATCCTACGTTTAAAAAGAATGTTTTGCACTGTTTCTTACTTTTTCGATGTACGAGTAAATGACGTATGAAAAATCCTTACAGTCGGGTGAAAATTTGAATTTCAGTTTTGAGTATTGATGTATTTTGGTGGTCCTCCAAGAAGTCAAAATAATACGGTTTCTATCTGCAGTTCCCTTCTCTCTGTGTAGTCGCTAAACAACATTTTAGAAGTACGACGCTCTGGGTAATATATTGTATATCTTTGCAGTATACTTTAGAGTTGTCACTCTGTGCTGCCTCATTCGTGCACTGGAGCGAATAACGGAATGCTAATACATATTTCGGTATTTCATCAAACACTGTTTATGCGCAGTTCGGTAAGACAATTGTTGCAAAAATAAACTTTCATCGCCACAATTAATGACTATATTTCAAGCTTCTCTTTTTTTTCATATATATATATATATATATATATATATATATATATATATGTGTGTGTGTGTGTGTGTGTGTACGTATACGCATCTGTATTAAAACAGCGGTTCCCAACGTGAGGGGTTTTCTGGGGGGTCACCACAGGTTCAATTTAAAATAACTTTTTAGTGAATTTCGTCGAAAAAAAAAAGATTTATTATTTATTTACCATGAAACTGTGATGTCTTTTAAAGGAAAAAGGTCTCATTCAAAGCGAAAGCTCAGTTCGTTAGAAAGCTACCACCTTTTTGGGGTCATAAATGATTTTGTTTTGGAGCGCTACGGTCATTTTTTGCTACACGAGGGATAATGAGACCGGGACCTACTGCGTAAAGCCGATTTCGAACGGCTACAAACCACCATGCCAATTGTGGGACTCGAAACTACGGACCCTGGCACCGAAGGCCAGCGCCCTAGCCATCGCCCGACACTGGGTGATTAATGAAAATTGACTACGTACAATATACAAATTCTACACGTTAATTCACCTATGCTGCAGTCTATGCTGTCAATTTTGGCTAGGTTGATGTAGTTTCCTTGACGGAATAGGTCAATACTTTTCCAGAGGTTCTGTTCAGTTCTTGCTTTTGACACACCTTTGACTGAGGAATGAATGTTCTTAATGGTCTCCCTTTCTTACAAATTTAATTTTTGCTAAATTAAACATTTTTTTATTATAAATTAAATTATGAAAAGGACATTTTAGTGTTTTTTCGTTATGTCTAAAAAAAGTTTTTTTAAAAAATGAAAATAGGCAGGAGGAAGGGGGGGTCGCAGGGTGCGGGGGAAACTCCTAAAGGGTGTCACGACTCGAAAAAGGTTAGGAAATACACTGTATTAAAAGAAAACATGATCTGTTTGCATTCGACTTATGATTTTCAAACGTACAAAATGGGAATGAGGGTTAACATTTTGAACATTATTTTGAGTGTTTAGCATAAAATTTAGTTGTATTCATGCAAGCGACCATGGATTATTCATGGATGTTTTAATGGATCAAATAATGTTACCGGATTTAGATATATTGATGACCTCATAATTTTTAACTGCAACGATTTGGAATTTCTTAATCAAATCTACCCAAAGGAACTAACTTTAAACCGGACTAACGATAATAATCTTTGTGCGACTTATCTGGATTTAAAAATTAAAATTCAAAATAGAGAAATAAAAATAGGGATATATGATAAAAGGTTAGATTTTAACTTTGAGGTTATCACGTTTACTAATTTCCATGGCAACTTAAACTATAAAATTTATTATAATATTTTTTACTCACAACTTTACAGAATAAAAAACATATGTAACAACGCTGGGGATTTTTTGGAGGCATGTAACATTTTAAAGGAAAACTTAAGTAAAAACAATTTCCCTAAAAATTTCGGCAATTTAAAAGTTTAAAAAAAATGGCATTTAGACTCAGGAATTTTTAAGGATGTTTAGAATAGTATTTATGTTTTCATTTGGTTAAGCTGTAATGGGGGGGGGGCGCTGTAGTAATGTTACAATGACGTAAATTCTAGGATAGAATTGGCTGCTGTTTCACCACAACCGTCACTTACGGAATTGTGGTGTGTATGCATCTTTTACTTTGCATTAGGATTATTTGTGTGCTTGCATGTACGGTGCGTTGAGTCCATACTGTAAGTTGTGTTTGTCTTTTCATTTTCTTTTGACTTATTGCTTCCTTGGGGGACTCGGGGCCTTGGGATGTCTTTTTGGGCTTACCTGCATCCTATTCAGAAAGTTCCCCTTGAGGTAACTGATTTGGTTAGGCTCTCTGATGACGAGACCTGTCGGTTACCTCTATGTTGTTTTATGGTTCAGTTCCGGTACTTATACAGAATCTTGCCGTTGGTGCGTGGATGCCCAGAGTGCTTGATTTCTGTTTGTTTTTTGCCTACATTCGTATTATTTTTATCTATCTCTGTTGGATAATTTATTTATACCGGAGTAACTGATTCAGGCATGTCTGTTCAGATCTAGTCCAGTTGTATAAACTGAGTCATTACATACTCACTGAGTCAACTGCACAGTTATAAAAATATAATCAGTATCACTACTACAAATTTTCTCGGGTTTAATAGGCATAAAATAAGTAAATCTAGGTTATTTCGAAAGTGCCAAATTAAACTACAATATAATTAAGATAAGTGTTAAAATGTATTGAACGCCTAAAAATTGTGCATCTACTGTAGAGTGGAACCCGCTGTATAGATTTTGTATGGGATGTCATGGAATGTTCACTGGAAGTGGGAAAGTAAAACATGTGAAAAAGAAGGCAATTGGTATATGGGTTTTCAACGAATCCATCATAAGCTCTATGCAGCGTCATATCTATTCGACGAATTGGTTTTTGCTGTCGATTTCTGCTGTGTATTTCCCAACCTTTTTCGAGTCGCGATCCCCTTCAGGAGTTTCCACGCATCTGCGCCCCTCCCCCTGCATATTTTCTTTAAAAATGCCTTTCAAGACATAGAGAAAAACTCTAAAATGCATCTTCAATAATTTAATTCTAACTGAATGTTTCATTTAACAAAAATTAAATTTGTAAGAAATGAAGAACATTAAGAAACATTCATCCCTCAGTCAAAGGAATATATAAAAGCAAGAACAAAACAGAACAAAACCTCGAGAAAAAAAATGCACCTTCCGTATTGATTCAGAATTATAATTCTGAAATTTCTGATTCAGAATTATCTTCTGGGAAAGTTTTGAACATGTCTTCAAAATCAATACTTTTGACGCATTGAATGAATCAGACAAGGATATTAAAAATGCCCAGCGCAGCCGAGTGGTAGCGTGTTGGAAGGCGCTCAGTTCGAATCCTGACTAGCACCAGTGTATGCCTTCGTGTACGCGACGGGTATGGGCACGTTAAATCCGTAGGCTGGAAAGTTCCTCCGTGTGGTGTGCGGGTGGGAGGCCGAGAACAGTAGGCTAGGACACCATTAAAAAGTCAATCTAAAGGGATTAAACATCGAGTGTATTTCAGATAGTTCAACTACGTAGCTTAGACATATAAACATTTTCAAAATTTATTTATTTTAACTAAAATACTGTACATATATAACATTATTAAAATATTTTTAAAATTGAAAATTAATATGTATCTATATCAAAATTAGTGATAATTTATGGTTTTGGTTTTTAACTATTATATTTAATTTTGTATTAACATTTATTGAATTTAAATTAAAATATTGAATTGCTTAAAATTATTTTATTAATTTTCTTATAAACATTTTATTTATTAATATTATATCAATGTTTAATTTTTTAAATTAATTTCATTTAGTCACCCTATCATCTGTTAAAGTAACTGTCTATTTGAAATTATTTATAACATTAATATTTACCTGTGATACAATAGATTTTATTTCAATATATAAGAACACTATTAGTCTATAAATCTAAAACTACTAATTAAATTGCTGATAAAACTCTATAAAGATAGTTATTTTAACCAAGCAACGTTTTTAAATATTGAATAAGTTTTTTTCTATTACCCTTCGAGCACTGTCTATTTATTAGCGTGAGTTTAACAATATTGTTTTTAAATATTGATTTATGATAACAGATGTCCTGAAATTTAACAACTTCAGAATTATAAACAGACCTTTTAAGACACAAAAATTTTTTTCTAATTTTTTATATATTTTTTTACTAATAAGACGAATATTAAGATCTAAGATATTTACATTAGGTATATTATTACTACTAGGGAGAAGTTCTGCCGATACTGGGTAGAATGCTAGAACAATATCTGATTAAGTGCTATTTAATGTATTAACAATAAATACTTCGTATATGTTCAATTCACACACACACACACACACACACACACACACACACACATATATATATATATATATATAGAGAGAGAGAGAGAGAGCGATATATATATACTCGATTCTCATTTTACACGGGGGGGGGGGGGTACGTCCCAGAGACTACCGAGAAAAAAAAAAAGAAAAGAAGAAAGATACAGTAAACATATTAAAATTGACGATAGGTTGCATCCAAATATACTTGATAAAAATTGTTAATTTTCAAATGAAATTTGGATTAGATCGACTGAACTTGAATAAGTATGCATGAGCACATCCCCATGTCTTATTTTAATTACTTTTATACGGTTGTTTTTTTAAATTGAAAAACTACTGCAGTCGCAAGTGGTTAAAAGAAATTCAGTTTATTTTTTATTTATACATACGTAAATATAACAAAATCACTCAGTCCTTCACTGTCACTAACTAGACACTAAACGTGCCCTCTGACCGTTGTTTTTCGGTGACGAAATATCCGTTTCGTCACTGGAATATTGAAAAGCGATCTATCTACAATCTTGTATCTTGAATAAAATGAACATCTTGTGTTTCTTTTGTTTCACTGCTTTTGAATACGAATTCGGTTATCAGGCGACGGGATTTTGTTTTTGTTAGTTCTTTATAGGATTCTTCATAACGTACCATAACGTAAGTAAAAAAATAATTTGCAATTTAGCCGTATCACAGCCGTATTATTTCAAAACCATGCAAAAGAAAAGTGCCAAAAATAGAATAGAGTGTATATATCCTCCTAAACGTACTCAGACGCCTGACACTTACTAGCAAATTCTACTAAAGTGGACACGTTTGGAATCGGAACACTGCAATTTAGAGCTGGAGTAGATATTCTTCTTACGAAGAATTTAAAAAAAAAACTCTCCACTCCTTTTTACGGTTTGGGTAGTACTGTTTGTCTTCAGTAGCTTCTCTAAAGTATATAATAAAATTTACTTATAATTTTAACAATTTAACTTACTAAGTCTTGAAGCAAAGTATTGAATCCATTAGTTATTTTTTAAAGTGCGGTGCTCGAATTAGGATTAAATGTACAATTATATCAGCTCGTTTATATAGCAGCACATCTTTTAATAGTACAAAAATAATGATCTATTTTTTAAAAAAATGATATTTGAGAAATATTTTGAAATTCCGCCTAATATGATAATAAAGAAAAAAAAGTTCCGTTAAATTAATGTACTAAAAGGCGTGTTACATGTGGGAAATTTCTTGGTCTTCGGCAAAGAGAAATAATTTCTGAAATGACTGATCTGCTATTGAAATTTGGGATCGTCTTTGAGAGGCGGGCAGGATATAAATTGAAACACTTGTAAGGTATACACAAGATTCGATTCACAAGAATCGAACTTTTGAGTGAATGAATTAAAGAAGCTGCTTGAGATATGCTAATTTCGGCATACGCGCTTGGTATAAATACCAAGCAGCTTGATTAATACAGAGGTTGAAAGAGGTTGTTAAAATTGATAGATAAGCGAGAGGGAGCTACGAATTAGGCAGCTCCAGGTGTTAACCGGCGCTTGTGCTTAGCAGGCCCAAAGTTTACGTGGCAGAACTGCTGGTTTGACTCTCTGCTGGTTTGTGAGTATTTGCAAAGTGTATTTCTATTGAATGTTAATATATATTCCGTACAAGTAGTACGCATGCTTAATGCTGTAAAAGCAAATTCTATATGTGCAACGAATTCAATAAACATTGTTTCATGTATAAACTGTGTTTGTATCAAATTCAAATAGAGTGCCCCTAAGTATACTCTATACTGGCGCCCGAAAGTTTATATACAGTGGCTCCCAAAAGTGTTCGTACACTTACGAATTTCAATGAAATAGGGGTCTATCCATTAATTAAAATGAATATTTCAGAATGGGTATTTAATAATAAGATCTATAATCTATTCTTAACAAAACTACATGAAATATTTTGAAAACATAGTAAAACTTTATTTTTAAGAAACCAGTAATTAAAAAGTAACAGAAACTTTATCTCACAAAAGTCATCGTACACTGAAATATTTTCAGATAAATTCATAATTAAAGTTATCCTCTGGCGCTTCATTTTTATTTTTGAATTGTGGTGGCATTTAAAATATTGTTTGGCTTTAATTTTTACTTGCCTACTCCGTAATATTCTATTTATTATTTAAAAATGGCTCGTAGTCGTAAAGAAACAACAAACAGCGTTCGAAAATTGATTATTTTTCATCATAGTAGTGGTAAATCAGTTCGGAATATTGCTAAATTACTTAATTTATCCCATTCTACTGTGCAGTATGTGAAAAAACGCTTTAAAGAAGAAAATTGGATCGAAAACATGGTAAGAAACGGCCGTCCGGTAAAGTTAACAAAACGTGATCAGAGATTTATAATTAGAAAATTTGTGAAAAATTCACGTTTGAGTGCTGTAAAAGTTTCTGCAGAATTCAATGAAACATTTTCTACTTCAATTTCACCTGAATTTTTTTGATAAGTTCTCAGAACAGCTGGATTACATGGGCGTTCTGCCCATAGAAAATTTTTTGTGAGTGATAAAAACAGAAAGTTTAGGCTTCCCTTCGCACTATCAATGATAAATAAGCCCCAAACCTATTGGAATAATGTCTTATTTGCCGATGAACATTTTTGGTGCTGATGGGCTTATAATTGTATGGAGAAGAAAAAAATGAGGAACTTAATTTCAAGAACTTAGTAGGAACAGTTAAGCATGCCGGTGGAGGTATCCTTGTGTGGGGGTGCATGTCAGCATTAGGACTAGAAAATTTGGTATTTATTGATGGCATAATGAATCATGCTGTTTTTATAAACATTTTAAGAGACAATTTAAAATTATCAGCTCAAAATTTGGGTATTGAAAACAACTTTTTTTTTATCAAGATAACGATCCTAAACACACGGCTCTCGACATTCGCATCTGGTGTCTCTATAATTGTCCACAAGTTTTGAAAACACCACCTCAATCGCCAGATTTAAACCCAATAGAACATATTTGGAGAGAACTGGAGGTTCGAGTACGAAAACACGACATTCACACGAAAAGCGAACTAAAATCAATTATGATGGAAGAATGGATGAACATTGATGCAAAAATTACAAAAGAACTAAAGCAATCTATTCCCAGACGTTTAAAAGCTGTTGTGGGTGCTAAAGGATATCCTACTAAATATTAATTTAACGAAAAATTAGAATATTTACTAATATGTAGAGATTTTTTACAAGTGTACGATGACTTTTGTGAGGTAAAGTTTTTGTTACTTTTGGATTATTGGTTTCTTAAAAATAAAGTTTTACTATGTTTTCAAAATATAGTATCCTACATTTATAGCGAACTAAAATCAATTATGATGGAAGAATGGATGAACATTGATGCAAAAATTACAAAAGAACTAAAGCAATCTATTCCCAGATGTTTAAAAGCTGTTGTGGGTGCTAAAGGATATCCTACTAAATATTAATTTAACGAAAAATTAGAATATTTACTAATATGTAGAGATTTTTTACAAGTGTACGATGACTTTTGTGAGGTAAAGTTTTTGTTACTTTTGGATTATTGGTTTCTTAAAAATAAAGTTTTACTATGTTTTCAAAATATTTCATGTAGTTTTGTTGAGAATAGATTATAGATCTTATTATTAAATACCCATTGTGATATATTCATTTTAATCAATGGATAGACCCCTATTTCATTGAAAATCGTAAGTGTACGAACACTTTTGGGAGTCACTGTATACCCTGGTTGTTCTCGTTACATTTATAACGAACAACATATTTGAAGTTTGAACTTTATACTGTGGTTTACTCTGATATTGATATAACTAAATTGTGAAAGTATCTTGTTATTATACTTATATACTATTTGAAAATGAGTGTTGTAGAACAAAACCCCGTTGGAAATTTTCCTCGGGTAATTATGGTTCAGCATTTTGCTCCATTCGAAGCCACCTTCAATGGCGGCCCCTCAAGCCAATTCCTCAAGAAAATTGAGCATTACTTTCAGCAACAATGCGCCCGAGAGGGGGAGAAACTTAAAATTGCTCTAGCCGCTTTAAGAGATAGTGCATATCAGTGGTACACGTGTATGCAAAGCAGTAATCTGATTTTTGACTATTTGTCATTCAAACAACAGTTTCTTAGCGTTTTTCCAAAGACCTTTAATCAAAGTCAAATTGAAGCGGAAATTTATTCGCTAAGGCAACGTGAAAGTCAGTCTGCGTTAGATTTTGCTATGGAAAAGATTTCCAAGTGTGAGGAATATCTAGAAGGGGTGACGGAAGCGGTAATCTTAAAAATAGTTATCCAACGTTTGAAGCCAAGTGTTCAAGATTTTTTTAGACAATCAAAATATTACAAGCAAGGTTACCCTCCTTCAAGCTTTAGCTAAACATGACAATAGGCATTTCTTCACTACCCCTTACCCTCACTCAGGTACGAGAAGTTTTATTCACGCCCACCAAAATTTTTCGCGAGTTTCAAACCAACAGCGAAACCAGTATCATGGGCGAAATAATAGAAGCTCACGGCGTTACATTGAAATTAGTGCACTTAAAGTAAATAATATGCAAGCACCTTACGTGCACTGGCAAGTTGATTCACATGATATGGTTCAACCTGTTGAAACTGTGTGATCAAATGTATTAACTTGTCCGAGCAGTAATCATTATTTTGAGAATGGTGAAAGTCGGGGTATTTTTGTGGCTTATAATGAAAGTGAGCCTAGTTGGAATAATGCGGCAATTCCAGTACAAATTTCTGAAAGTAGTGTCGATACTAATACTAGTGGTTTAGAAAATAAACTATCCGGAACTTCTATTAATGCTATACCTGATATTATTAATGCTATATCTGATATTTTAGATGATATATCATCTGTTAATGAAGGAAATTTAGTAGATGAAGAAGTATGTGTTAAGGAAGTTAGTGAATACTTATTAGTTGACGATAATAAACATGATTTACACGATAGTGGGAACTCGCTAGGTAATGATGTTATCGTTTCAAGTTTCCATCCGAATGAGGATGCTGTAGCCCAGGTTGATAATAGGGTTTTAAATAAAGTACAGAGGCTGTTCGTACATTTTTTAGACGATTTTGGTAAGCGGTAATAAAAAATCGTTTGCTACAAAATAAATAAATGCAATTGTACTATGTTCTTAAAAGTCAAAATTATAATCTGCGGCTTGAAGGTTTTGTTTTTATTCAAAATGGCATTTTTAACAAAGCAGTGGTTCGAAGGCTACATTTATGCTCTTTCCGAAGAGAAATATGCATACTCCGTTAGCCAAAAACGATGTGAGAGTCATGGTTTTGTGTTATCTAAAGCGTCGATAGGTAATATCGTCAACAAGAAAGGAAAAAAATGTCAAATTGGAGCCTCAAGTGGGACACAAATTCCAAACAAGTATCCAGGAAAAAGCGGACATCTTCGACAATTGCAAAGGTACGTTGTTTAATGTTAAAAGAAAATCCCCCTAGTCAAAGGACAGTTGCAAAATCATTAAAATGCTCGGTGTCCACTGTAAACAAAATGATAAACGTTGATTTAAATCTTAAGAAAGCGAAAAGACGCAATGTGCATTGTCTTCTTCCAAATCATATCGCTGAACGCAGGACACGCTGCAGAATTCTATATGAGAAACACTTATCCAAAGAAAAATGGAAAACAATTGTCACAATAGATGAATCATGGGTGTATTTAAATGATTGCAACAAAAAAAGAGCCATTTATTATCATAAAAGGGGAGAAAAAAATTTAAGTACATGGTTCAAAGAATCGAAAGAAAGTTTTTCTAAGGGATTCATGATTGTTGCTGGTTTTTCTTGTAATGGCAAGTTAAAAATAAAGAGAGTGGAAAAAATGTCAAGATTAACTCCAAATACTATCAGGAACCTATTTTATCGTCAATTTTTCTGAATTAAATACCATCGCTTTACCCACAGTGCCATCAATCTGTGAGACTCCATCAGGACAAAGCTAGCAGTCACACATCAAAATCCACTGTAAATTTCCTAAAAGAAATGGAACAAAAAACTGGTATCAAGGCCATACCCTTCACTGATATCCCTACTAAATCTCCCGATGTATCACCTATGGATTTTTGTGCTTTCGGACTTTTAAAATCTGCATTATCCAAACGTCGTCCCAAAACCCTTACAGGATTCTGGAAAGCTGTTCAGGAGGAATGGGATAGAATACCTCTTCTGACACTTCAAAAGGCATTATTATCCTGGAAATTGCGGTGTCGAAAGATAGTTCAGAATAAGGGATGTCAAATAGAACATTTAAAACTCAAGAATTTTATGTAATTTAGTTTTGTGAATACAATATACATCGTCTAAAAAATGTGTGAACAGCCTCTGTACATGAAAACCAGACTGAGAATCAGGATGAAAAGTTGACACAGAGTTATACTGTAAGTAGTTTAGCTGATGCTTCAGAAGTTATAGACGTAGTTTGCATTAAAACTCACGAGTACAAAAAGATTAATCTTCCTAAAACTGAAGCAGTGTTAAAGAATTTAAATGATAACGATTCTGATGTCGCAAGTTTCAAAGAGACTTTTTCGTCAAAAGAGGATAAAACTAAAGTTAAGGGGGATAAAAAACGTGAAAAAGCGCCTTCAGGTTCCAGCATTAAAACTGCTAATACTGAAGTAATTAAGTCAGTAAACAATAGGTCGTATAAGCACCAATACCAAAAATAGAGTCAGGTTGTTGAAAAACTTGAAACAAGCAGCGAACTAAATTGTAAACGTATCATAAAGAGCGAGATAAAGCCAGTAACTAAACGCGTTGGTGCGGCGTATAAGTTTAAAAAAAAATAGAATCTGCATTAAAATCTAATGCCTATACTCTAAAAAGTACGGAGAAAAGTAAAGTGTGCACTACAAAACCTCCATCAAAGGATGAATGTGTCGCTGATAAGGTACACAAGGTTATGAAAAGGATAGATGACAATTCTAAAGGTCCTTTGCATAAGTACAGGAAGCGGAAGATTTCTGCCGCCCAGCAAGGTTGGCCTCCTCCCAAGAGACCTCCTGTCCATCGTCAAGCCGGACCAGCGCCTCAGGACCAACGACCTGCTGCACGAAGGCTTGTGCTTAGCAGGCCCAAAGTTTACGTGGCAGAACTGCTGGTTTGACTCTCTGCTGGTTTGTGAGTATTTGAAAAGTATATTTCTATTGAATGTTAATATATATTCCGTACAAGTAATACGTATACTTAATGCTGTAAAAGCAAATTCTATATGTGCAACGAATTCAATAAACATTGTTTCATGTATAAACTGTGTTTGTATCAAATTCAAATAGAGTGCCCCTTAGCAAGAAAACTCTATACACTGACAAAAAGTAACTAAGATATCTCAAATTTTTTCAAAGACAGACCACGTATTGAATCTCTCGAATTACGCCAAACTTAATTTTGGATGGAATATAACATGGCAATTAATCCCGCGGCCTATCTAGCTTATTGCGGAGGAATGTCTATTGTTAAGGCTTTTTCCTGACGAGGAGAGTGTTGTATTTATATACTCACTATAGAGCAACGACGCGTAAAATCTGTTCACTGCTGTACAAGAAAGATTCAGATTTTTGATTTTTAACCATTGCATTTGATCCCCGTGGCAATGCATAACAATGGATGGAAAGAATTAACAGACATTTATCATGTACCTATTAGGTAGCCGATGACAGGAAGAAATCGCATCTGAGCATAGTATTGAAGTTGATCCCCCCCCCCCCTCCTGCCTGCCAAACTTCAGGTGAGATTTGCGAAGAGATCTGCATCTTTGAATTAATAGATTGTACTTAGGGCTTCTGTGTGGAGTCGAAAAATATTTCGATTTACTTTTTGGGGCATGCAGTATATGATGGGGCTATATTGTACATCTTTCTGGGGGAGGAGGAGGCAACCGTCACATAAACGATATCCAGCTATTCGGGTTAGATCCATGTAAGTTTGACTGTATGTGTAAGATGTCTACTGGTGCATTGTTCACCATATCTTGAGAAGGCATTCTAACCTTAACAGTATTACCTTATTTGTAGACACTATAATTCGCACGGAGTAGAATTTAAATTCGAGCCTGCCTCCACCGTCTTGCTTCGCAACGATATGTTATGACTGCCTACCCTTTTCTAAACAGAATTCACAAAGTCGATTCCTAACAGACGTCTAGTTTTTCGATGATATGCGAATCACAAATCCGCTTTGGGATAAATAACTCATCTCGAGATAGATTGTGTTTGATCACTCGAGAAACATATGTGATGAGTTATATTGATTCTTTATACCTTCTCCTTTTATCCTATTACCCACCTGGAATTGGCGGTCTCCTTTGTCCTTCCTGCTCTATTGGATTGAGGGAGATAAACCATTACACCCAGAGCAAAGATGTCAGATGGAAGGAGTAACGTTCATAAATCAAAGGCGAACTTCTTCCTTATTGCTATGTGTAGATCATCGTCCAAGTTAACAGAGTTCTTGGAGATAAAGGAGGACCGTCCAAGGGAGGGGTTTAGGACCTCCGGCCCCTCCCCGCAGTATGCTAGTCTTTTTAAAAGGTTAAGCACATATTTGATCTGACTAAACTGTCTTTGAATTGGCTTTCAAACCTCCTCCCTTTTTCTCATGCATATCAAAAGGTCCGATGGAATGGCATGTCGCTAATTAGCATTTGAAACTCGATAGACTGGTTTTGTCTTCTGTGTTTACTGTCATTTAATACACCGAGTTTTTTCGTTATGCTAGTTGTTAATGTTGCAGGCGGTTTTGTAGTGACATGTCATTTGCCTTCGAGGGAGATTAGTGGAGCGTAGGCTGATCTAGTATTACCTAATGGGTAACAGTTGGGGACAAGCTGGAATCTCGGAAAGGTCAAGTTACCCTTTGGCAATCGGAGATATGGTCGAGGTTTTATGTGTACATTTCACAGTTGTGCCACTAGAATCAAACTCCCTTCAAATAATGTTTGAACCAGAAAAGAGAGGTAATTTTTAGAAATCAACGTAAATTCCACCTTCTCGAGTACTGCTCGAGTTTTCTTTCTAAATATTGACTATAAAAGACCAAGTTCCCTTATTTATTTTCATTAGAAAAGAAAACTACTTGTAAAACATTTTGATAAAAAAATTCTGAAATGGACTTCCTACAGCTGATCTTATTCATATGTTAGGGTTATGTACTCGTATGTACACTAAAGTATAATGCATTTGTTACATTCCATAGTCAATGGTTATGATGAAATTTTTTAAAATTAATATTACAAATATTTGAAATCATTAAAATATCCCCAGAAAGTCAAATTTTGAACCAAATCGATTACACATTTAAATGAACTGTTAGATATCACTCAGTTTTAGCACTTGCATCATTATTGCACAGTGCTTGCTGTTTTGGCACCCGCAGTGTTTGTGAAAAGGGAACTGAAGCATCGTCAAAGAGTTACGTCTAGAGTTAAGAGAATAGTCGGGGATATCGCAGTGCTATGATTTTTATGTTTGCTAGTAAACCTGTCAAATTAAGTTGGTTAGTGTTTTGAGTGTTAAGTCCCCTTTTGTTATAATACGAGGGCTAAACAAACCATTACTTATCCATTTTGAAGACATTTAGAGCGACTACAAACACCCTTACGACCCCAGGACTCTAACCCGAAAACTGCCACCTCAGGCCAACGCTTTAATCGTTCGCCTACCATCCATATCTTTATCAGGATTTTTTTAAAATATGCTATAACGACCTCTAAATGCGTTTATTGAACTAATGTTCTGTTTTTACCGACCAAAACATGTATTGTATGAAGCGTGATTCGTATTTCTCAGATTTATTTATTTCTATTAGATGTTGAGATATACTTAGCACAATTCGATGTTGAGATGGAAGTTTTAATATTTTTTTTCTGGGTGAGAAACCACCGTCGCACGGGTATTTGAAATAATCTTTAAAGCAATGTGTCTTAAGTGAAAGTAAAACTGAACAAATATTCTCTTTGTATCATGCTTAACACTATATAAAAAAGGGGTGCAACTGACCTTTAAACATCCAGTAATGAGGTCGCTTACAACTCACTAAAGTTGCTTCTAAAGGAGATTTTTTTGGAACCCCACCTCACAAAATTGCTGTCGAGGAGTTTACAAAAGATGTGGTGGAACAAAATTGCTGGAGTCCCAGAGTAGCCGAGGAAGAAGGCGGTCGCCTGGTTTCGCGTAGTGACGGGCCATGATTGCCTACTGAAACAGCTCTGCCATATAAGCATCGTTCCAGAACCCTTTTGTAAGCTCTGTTATCGACGGGAGGACATGAACTTGACCCATATACTGAGTTCCCCGCTCTACATCCAGCTCTAGTGTGGGAGAGATATTGGATAGCTAAGAAACTTTGGGGTTCATGGACATTTTAGTTTCTTCTGTTTGTTTGTTCTTGTTTTTATTTATATATAGTCTTGTAACCCACCATTAGAAATTTAAAAAAAATATCTATAAAGGCTCAGTTATTTTAAATCCTTGATTTGTTAAGTCGGATTTGATACTGACAAAACTGATATATATATATATATATATATATATATATATATATATATAATTTTCTATTTGACTACTATTTTTTCAAACTTAATGTATGGATAAAGAGAGACAACTCTTAACCCTTCAGCGGGCGCGCCAATTTTTGGAACACCAGAGGCGCGCGTGGCACGAAGTGTAACGTCTCTTTCAACCTTGATTATTCCTTTTGTAATACACTTTTTTTTCAAATTGAAAATAATAATTCTGCGTTTTATGACGAGATATAAAATGTTTATAATACTGAGATATATTTATAATTAAAGGCCGAAGAATGCAGATACAATCGCCTTATTTCAAAACTGTCCGGTTTATTGGATCTAAGGTCAACTCGCGAGTGGATTCCTATTATGTCCAAAAACCTAAAAAATAACGAGATTGTCCATCTTCGTGATATGCGGGATACCGTGTAATAGCTGCACATTTGATCGAGAACATCAACTCCTGCTTTTGTCGTATTGTAATCCAGTATTATCATTGGTTTTTCCACGGTTAAATCACGACCTGCATCACAGAAAATCAGACCTGCATTAGAAAGGGTGTAGCTACAAATCGAAACTGCTTAGAACATTCAAACCTTACATGTAAAAACAAACCATTCAGAATTACGAAAATGCTACACTCTGTACACGGGTGCGCCTGCTGAAGGATTGGTGGTAAGGTGAAACATAAACATTTTTTGCTCTTACCATTAAAAAAAAATATTGATGATCGTATGAATTCACTACCAATTGCAGTGGTGTTTAAAGAGTCTTAGCCCGACCACTTTCCCCTTTAATCAGTTTGGTGTGCTCCCGAAAAGCTTCTGAACTCTAACTGATGCATACTCATGCTTTCGAGTGACTCGCCCATTCATCATCGTAATCAAGATTGAAAAAAGTCCGGTTCAGCACGCTTCTCTCATGTCACTCGCTTCATCGCACAAAGACAAGTAAATCGAACGGCAATTCCGGTGTCAAACGGCTTAATAACGAATGCGACCCCAGTATATTTAAATTGGAGAAGTCCTGTCTCGGTGAAATCGAGATAATGACGAGGGTCCGAAAGCTGCGGGCAAAATTGCCTGCATGAGTAAATCATCAAATGTTAGACCTGTTGCATCGCTTCTTAAAAATCTGAGACTATAAAAGGTTGATGATGGAAAAACAGAACGAAGTGAAGCACAACATTCCGTAAAAACAAATTCTATGTAGAGATGAATTTCAACTTTCATAATAATGATAATAATTATTATAATGTACATTTTTAAACAAAAATAAACCAGGAAAAAACTGTAATAGATGGTGTGCAGAAAGATTGACCATTTACCTTTCCCTCTAAAAAATATAAAAATAACTGAAGTTATCTTATGAACAATTAGTGCAATGTACCTAGAACACATGGGCCCGAATTTCGCCTTCCGTATGTGCTCTTTTCTATAAGCAAAGCTATCATGACCTAGTGTACAATATTTTGCAGAGATTGCCTGTCATTTTCTCTTTTTTGAGATCTTTAGTCGCCCTTCATAGAGAAATCAAATTTAATGGAGTTTTTGATTTCATGCATTAATGTGCCAGATGTCACCCATAGGGGTGCTCGGTCAAAATTGAGGTGGCATGTGGCTATGTCGGACTCTGACCTTTGAGGCGCCGTTATAAACAGGAGCAGCACCCCGCAGCCTGCAATCCTATATGGACCTGGTCTGGAATATATTTCCGTCCAGGGGGCATAAGCAACAACAACAACAAACACATTTATACGCGCGCGCGCGCGCGCGCACACACACACACACACATATAAAGATATACGTTCCTACAGTATTTTGTTGCTTTCTTTCCCCTAAAAATTCCTTTTTCTTGAAAGTGAGATTTTATTGTAAAACGGAAAGCAAAAACCAGTAAAATATCCAATGAATGAGAAGTAACGAGGAAAATATATGCATCCAATTTCATTAAGATCACAAAATTAATGCCTTTCCAACTGATGCCATTTCAACGAATTAAAGTAAATAAAGAAAAACAAACTGGTGGGATATCATACAACGTTGGCTTACTTGCCGTTTCTTTAGTCATTGCTTTTAAATTAACCAAGGATAAAATGAATTACCAGAGTCATTCAGTTGGTCAGAACTTTTAAACTGCGAAAGAAAGAAGAAATGAAGTGTTTCCCCCGATTCTTTATCTGTAGTAAAAGATAGCACCTTGCCCTTACTAATTTCATTTCTCTGAAGCACATACTCCCCCCCCCCCCTCCCATAATTATCGCTCCTCTTCAGCAACCACCTGTAAGTGAAAACGAAAACTTAAATTTCAACTACTGTACCCCTCCCTTCGGCATGCGGATACAAGCCCTGTTCCCAGATACTATCATCTAAAATAATAATGTTCACACTTTTAAGCGACAATGAAAGGCCTCCGCATCTAATGTTGTATCGAGGGGGAATCGTATACCGGGTCCTTTTTTTCAATTACAACTCGCGCCTACCTTGGCGTGACCAGTCCCTTTCACAGATAGCCGCGTGAACGGCCATTAATTCTGGGCTCACGGTTTACGTCTTATCTAACACGATCTGCGGGGACCGCAGAAATGGAAGGCAATTCCCGATCTCGTTATTTGATAAACACACGGCAGGGAGAGAGAACAAGAATACGTCTTCTGCAGAGAGAGGGCGAATTGTGATTCGCCCGCCATGCCCCGCCATGCCCATTGTTCTGTAACTGGGAGATCTGTATCTGGCCGAGTTCGATTTGAATAAATTTGATGGTGATAAATGGAGGTGATTTTATGGATTTGTTCGCTGTGTACAAACAGCGTATCCTATTAGCATGAAAAATTATTACAGAGGCGGACTGCCCAGCGGTCCGCTTTGTGTGCCTCGAGATTAGCACTTTCGAAGCGCGAGCATTTGGCAGGCGGGATGGGACAGAGCTTTTAGCATCGATAATTACGTTTTCGATTGATTGCTTCTCGCGATGTGCTGTCTCCGTGTTAAATTGGAAAACTCGTGCGGCCAGGTCGTGTAGTAGTTGGTGTTTACTGTTTTCGAGCCCTCCTTCAAAATGCGATCTTTCGCACAAGTGGTCAGATAACGTAGATCTGCTCTGGCCATAAACAGGATGACCGGATGCGAATGAAAATTAGTTTCGCTCGCGCCGATCCGACTCTATACCGATCGGTTCATCGATTTGTATTTAAGTTTGGATTCAAGATTTATGGGGTCAAATGGGTCTAAAGGAATTGCTCCCAAATTCGATACAAGAGAATTTTTTTTCTACAAAACGTTTCTGCAACGTATCTGAAATAGGCTAGTCTGGGCTCAGTAGATTTTGCGGCCTAGAAAAGGAGTTACAAGTCTTCCTCCAGCTTATTGAATTGTACTTTAACAATTCTATCCCGATGAATAGGGACATTTTCACACTGATAAAAAAATAAATGGGATAAAAAAAACCTTATATTATTGGTATAGTTCTGGCAAATTGGGTACCAATGCTGAAAGGTTGATTGTACTGTAAATTGTTAAAAGCAATGGAGCTTTTCACAATTCGCACACTCCTTTCAAGAACGTCATATCTCAAAAAACAAGATTTTTCAGGACAGTGATTTGAAAGTTGAAAAGTGCATTGAAATGTATTGAAAATAAATTTTAATCCTGCTCTCTAGCGGCTAAATATTGAGCGGTGAGATATGGCGAACGTGCAGAGATATACTACTCTTTCAGGGCATTCTGAAAATAAACATAACTAAAAATTGCCGATTTTTGAGATATGACGTTGTTGAAAGGAGTGAGTGAATTGGCAAACTAAAGCAATGGAGCTTACATCTTTTAATGATAGTCAGATCTCAACTTAGATTCTTAACTCGTGTTGATAATAGTGTATTCAATCGGTCTGAAGATGGCTCCAGGTGATTTGATTTGTATATCTCTCAACATGCTAGAGGGTTTGGTGGATTACAGTGGCAGAGAGGGGATTGTTAGTGTTGAACGCCCCCTCCCCTCGCACTCTCTAAGAGTTAAAAAAAGGGAATTTTGTAATTCATATGATAGAACATTAATGGCATCAAAAATTCTGTTGTATTTCACTAAAGTATCTTTTAGAAATAGGTTCTTATAACTAGTGAAATGCATTTTGCATTAAAGATAGAAAAGAGTATTTTATAAATAAGGTTTTCTACCTTCTAAATGTACGGCAAAAAACCATAAAAAGGATGTTTTATTTACTGTGCGTGAAGAACTTATCTATCTTTGAGCAAACTGCTATCAGAGTTGAATGCAGTGTTGTTGTTGCTTATTCCCCTTGACCGACAGTAACATCAGATCAAGTCCCGAAGGCTATGGGCGATGAAGGTGCGGCTCCTGTTTTGACTTATCACAACAAGGGTCGGAGTCCTACTTGGCTAAATGACCGGCCCCGTCATTTTGAACCGAGTCAAGTGACGAGACCGGAACACTTGACCACGCACCTCCAGAGGTAAATTTGAGAACTTGGAGGACATTGCAGCCACGCCCTATTTTACGTGCCCCGGCCACCATTAGTGAACACGGCGGTAGATTTGTAGCGACAAGCATCGAACCAGGGACATTCAGATCACTGGACCTCTGCTCTTGCCAACTGGGCTACCGCGCCCACTGACTGCAGTGTTCAGATGACAATCTGCACTACAAAAGATCTTGAGACAATCTCTTTATCTTCCATAAGTGATGCCATTCCAGATCAACGGAATATACAGTCCACTTAATAATGTTGCCTCTTTTGCTCATGTTACTCTTGAACCAATGTTGGCAAGTCAAACTCTGTTCTTTGCTTCATGTGAGACATTTACCTCACACTCTTGCTATCACTTGCTACCACTGGACGAATGAGATGTTATTCAATCAAACACAATATTTTTCCTCCCCAGTTATTCAGAGTTACAGTGATAACTTACTCCGAAAAACAAATTTTTTGACAAAAGGGACTTAATCTTTAGAAGTTAAACACTAGACCAGACATTTTAAATATTATTCGTTATATACGATCAGGTATAGATCGTTCATAGCTTTTGTTAATGTCTTCGGTCAGTAATGGATAGTGAGTGACATGTTGTATGAGGGAACGTATACGTCCTTCGTGAAGCAGAATTAATAATCAGCCACATAAACACCTTCGAGACAGTGTTTTCTTCTGAAAACAAAAAAAAATTGAGTTCGATGCTTCTGAGGAACTAACCACCTCAATGTATTTTTACACATGTGTTTACATCGATTAGTTTATTTATTTTTCACTTTAAATTCGTGTCAAGGAATTAGTTCCATTATTTTAAAGGGAAGTTCCATGTATATGTATGCATCAATAAATATGTTAATTTGTTATCCAGCACCTATGCAATGATTTTACACCTTTCCGTATTTTTACCGAAAATTCCGACAAATTAAGCACCCGCTGTGGACCTTTTATGGTCTTCTTATATCTTTTTAGCACAAGCGGGAAAAAAAATGTGTGCTGTATTCTATCGGTGGAAAAAATTAAGATATGTTATTGGATTTTGAAATATACTTCAGCAGTACGAAATGAACATTTCTTCAATGCCACAATAAATAAAAAAACTACATGTTTTCAAACTGTTTAAGTGGTTGAGTAAATTGTTCATTGCGACAATCCCATCGGCCTGATGATGAAGTGTAAAATAGTTCAAAACATGTAGCCACTCCCTTTTTTTAAATTTATTGTTGTATTGAAAAAGTGTTCATTTCGTATTTGTCATCCACAAGTTAACTGTAAGTCATCTATTTCGTCAGGTCGAAGATTTGATACGAAAGCCTCCACACTGTCTTCGAATTTAATGAACATCAAAATCACCCTTCACACAAAAAGATTTATTTCGTAGCATTTGCGACTTCCAGCTTCCACACCCTGTTCTGGCTTGGAGCCCCGTCTTTTCTGAGGTTTTTACGCGGGTCGGAGTCCCAGAGAAGTTCGGCTAGCACGCCGCGAAACGACGGTGAGGGAAGCCGGGGAGAATTGGGGGAAAATTTGCTATCGGTGTTTATCCTCACGCAACGCAATTATAATGCAGCCAAAATGTCAGTTACCTGCGCGATGTATAAAATTTAAATTTCATGAAATATGAGGATGTAATAAGAGCAGTCAGGAATGTAGAAAAATCGAAACTGTTCTTATCTACAAGCCCAGGAACGTTATGGAATGCTTAGAAGCGCTATTTTTCATCGAATAAGAGGTAAAAAAGTTCTATTCTATACCTTAGATCAGGGGTTCACAACCTTTTTCAATCCATGTATCCCTTTTTGTGTATCATTAACTATGCGTACCCCCAACATAAACACTTTAGTTTTATTAAAATGTGTTATATTAGTTAAAGTTTAACTATTAAACTGTTAAAGTTTAATTTGAATAGGTAATTTAAATTAAAAACAAGAAATTTTATTTTAATGGACAGTTTATTACAAAGTTTTTATTAATCAGACATAACATTTAAAAAAGTCTCAGGAAATAATTAGTGGGAACGCTGGACTTGTTTTTGTTTACAAAGTTTATCAATATTTGGCTCCAGCATGGATACAGTAGTACAGAGCGACGTGTTTGCTTGCTGATTTATTGCTTTGCTTGCTGCTTTAGTTTTCAGTTTTAAATCATTACTAAAACTTTTGTCACAGTTAAATTCTAGCATATATCAATATAATTTTGTATACTTTTTGGTAGTTAAAGGCGTACCCCTTACAGATTTTCGCGTACCCCCAAAGGGTACGCGTACCACCGGTTGAGAACCATTGCCTTTGACGCTGGCCTTCCTGCAGCATTATCACATCAAGATGAAATAGATTTGAGAAACAGTCGACCAAGTCTACCCGAAACGGGGGGATAGACTGGGGTAGATGAAGTTAGATGGTGAATGGCATAAAAGCTAGAGCTCGAAGGGGTTATCCGTGCAATAAATAAGACATTATTTTTAATAGTGTCGCTGAATATGTCAAAGCAAATACATAATTTAAGGAGGGTTTACCAGGAACTGATTCGTACTATTGCTTCTTACAGAGTCATCCCACTTTATCCTTTAAAATTAGAATTGCAAACTTGCGGGTTAAGTTTGAAAACACAGCATAAAGCAATAAAGTGTCAACTGATTTACCATTATATCCATCTTTGTATCTGTATTTTACTTAAGACATAAAGAAAACACTTGATTACAATTGCTCTTATGTTGTCAAGGTATTTTAAAATGTATTTTACTGAATGTATTTTACTTAAGACATAAAGAAAACACTTGCTTAGAATTACTCTTGATGTCAGGGTATTTAAAAATGGATGGGGAAATTTTAAACTGTATTTTCGAGATTTTTAATATAGATATTTTATGAATTTTTTATGCACCATAGTAAAAAAATGATAAAATAACTGTTATTGACAGTTATTCTAATTTCAAAACCCAAATCCTATTTTTTTATAAGTTAAAATATTTTTATCCTTCATATACTGTTTACTATTAACCTCATAGGGTCAGTATACTGACACTCCGCTTGGAAAAGTCGTCAAGCCAGTGATATAAGGGTTGCGGGTTCGAGGCCTGTCGCTGACAAAATTCACCGCCGTGTTCACTAATGGTGGCCGAGGCACGTAAAATAAGGCGTGGATGCAATGTCCTTCAAGTTCTCAAATTTACCTTTGGGGGTGCTGAGTCAGATGGTCTGGTCCCGCCATTTGACTTGGTTCAAAATTAGCGGACCATCAAACGGGTGCAGTGTGGACCCACCCCCTATGGTGCACCCGGGGCAACGCATGTGGCGAAGTGGTCTTGCGCTTCTGGCCCCCCCTGGAGAAGAGCCTAGGCTCAGGTCTCCCAGCCATTAGAAATATATATTACATATATATATATATATATATATACACTGCTGGCCACCCAAATTGCAACACCAAGAAAGACAAGAGATATCACAACAAAATTTATTTTGTAGATAACATGTTGACCAAGTATCAAATGATTAAATTTATAGACTTCTGTGAAGTGTGGTTCCTGCCAAAATCAGTAGCCAGAGTAGCCGCCATTGTTGGAGATCACCGCTGCCACACGCCTCGGCATTGATTCAAAGAGACTTTGGATGAGTTCTTGGGGTACAGCAGACCAAGCGGCTTCCACACGTTGCCAAAGTTGATCTGCTGTGGCAGCTGGGGATGGAATCTGGGTCAATCGTAGAGCAACCATGGACCACATGTTTTCTATCGGCGAAAGATCCGGAGAGCGAGGCGGCCAGGGAAGCAATTCAATCTGGCGATTGACGAAGAACCGTTGGACAATGCGTGCCACGTGTGGTCGCGCATTATCCTGTTTAAATATGGCTGTGGGCAAGCCCTGAAGGTAAGGAAGGACAACTGGCTCCAACACCTCGGAGATGTAGCGCTGGCTGTTTAAAGTACCGGCAATGCGTACTAGAGGTGTGCGAGAGTGATATCCAATACCGCCCCATACCATAATACCCGGTGCAGGACCAGTGTGGCGGTGCATAACGCAGCTGTTCAGCATCCTCTCTTCACGGTGTCTCCAGACTCGAATGCGACCATCGTGGTGTTGCAGAGAGAAGCGTGACACGTCAGTAAAGACAATTTCATTCCATTCTGCCGTCCACATCCTTCTGTCATCGCACCATTGGCGGCGGAGACGTCTGTGGTTCTGCGTCAAGGGTAGACAAAGCAATGGACGTCTTGCGGACAGACCACTCTGCTGTAAACGGCGTCAAATGGTACGCGCAGACACTGGATGATGCGTTACAGACTGCATGTGCTGTGCTATGGTTCGTGATGTTACTGAGCGATCCGTCACTGCCATGCGCACAATTTGCCTGTCATCACGTGAAGTGGTGCGCTGAGGTGGATGCGATCGAACACGCCGGTCCGTCGTACCCTCCTGCATCCAACGATCACATATCCGCATTACAGTTGTTTGGTTTCGTCCAACACGACTACCGATTTCCCTGAAAGATAATCCACAATCTCGGTAGGCCACTATCCTTCCTCTGTCGAACTCGGATACTTGATCAAAAGATGATCGTTGTTTTCGACGAGGCATAATTGATCGTTTTTTTTTTGAAAAAACCACAAGAAAAACACAATTGCCGAACTTGAAATCGTCGAAATCTCCAAGCCTTAAATAGCGCTTTGAAGTGGCGCCACAGGCGCTCATGATGTGCGTCTGCGCTGAAATTTTAATCATTTGCATATCTCACCTCCGCTAATGCATATTGTAAATTTCATGTTATTTGCATGTTTCCTTCAGGTTGTTGCATTTACAGTGGCCAGCAGTGTATATAATATGTGTGTGTGTGTGTGTGTGTGTGTGTTTGTTTGTGTTTGTGTTTGTTTGAGAGAAGGACGAAGAGAAGGATGAGTGATAACCCTATGCAGAATAGGTCGATGGTAAGAAAAATTAGTTACATATGTCAGAAAATGCCACATTACAGATGCCACTCTTGATTTACAACTCGCGACGACGGTTTTAACGTCTGAAATTTTGATTTACCGCGGACCGTTATGGAGGAACGCAATCCTACCTTAAAACCCATGAATTTTTGTGTTCCAGTGAGAACTATCTTTTATCACAGAGATACAATTGCTGCTTAAAAATGTTGTGCAAATGTTTCTCAAACTTATTTTTCAAGGAAGCTTTTTAATTTTAGAATAGTAAATGTGAACTTACATTTATTAAAAATTCTCATAAAATGCCATACAAGTATTAATGTGCGAAATCTCATAATGCTAAAGTTTAAGAAACGATTTATATTTTACAAAACTTAAATGTAAATTTAGATAAAATTTATATATATAAAACAGTTTCGTAACTGACTGACTGACTGACAGATAACGCACAGACCAAACTGATGGACCTAAAGGGCCGAAATTTTGCATGGGGATTCTTCTTATAGTGTAGGGGTGCACTAAGAAATATTTTGGAATAATTCTTAGATTTTTTAATTTAAATTTTTAAGCTATTTTTGTGACTTTTTTAAAGTTTTCATTTAAAATAATAATTTGAGGGAATAACATTTATATCGCAAGAAAAATCATAAAAATCCTTTAAAAATAAATTTTTTTCGAATCTTTACCTCCATTTTCTGATTTTTGGCGAATTTTTAAAGATTCATTTTTAGAATTTAATTTATTAAATGCTGATCACGTGGTTTCTTTTCTTTTTGTGATACTTTAAATTAATTTTTCGTCACGTGAATAACAACGAAATAAATTCACAAAAATATATTTAAATACGGTAAACGATAAAATTTAACCACTAGACTCATTAAGATGGAAGTTTTTTTAAGAATTTAATTCAAAATAGTATGTTTTATTTATATTAAACATACAAATTAATTGCATACATTGACTGTTGTATTTAATTTGAATATTTTCTTCTACATTATTTTGTCTATAAAAATATCCGTTGTGATTTTTTTATAAATATATTTTTGGTTTTTTTTTTTTTTGCATCAATTGTTGTAACCGTTATATTTAATTTGAATGTACTCCGTGGCGAAGCACGGGTATTCAGCTAGTAGAATATATAAATTGATATTACACGTATAATCTAGTTAACTTAGGCAGAAATATTTCTTTGTTCATTAAGAATTACAATTTAGCATAAGATTAGTGAATGAAAATAGTTCATTTTGATATCTATTACTTACGTAAGAAGCACGTTGCACTTTTTATTAATTATGCACTCTAATTAAGTAACTCTAATTTGTTGAACTGGAAACAACTAATTACGAGTCTAAGATAATCAATCATAGTTATTACTTTTCAATAATTAGTTAATTAGGAAAGATGAAATTTTTAAATTCCTTTTTTTACAGCCTGAACAGGAGATATCAGACAAAAGACATACCTGAGGCAAAAAAATGTTTCGTTCTTCGTCCTCCCAGCTGTTATCACGATATAATTTTTAACCTGCCACAGGTAATTTCTTTCGAGTATCATGACTTTCCTCTCAATTTGTTTATCTCTCTTGAACATTATTCGTCGACTAAAATAAAATCCTATATTTTAGTTTGTTCTTCCTCATTTCTAAAAGAGATCGTGATCTCTCCAAATGACTTAATGGCTTCCGATTAGTATCTCGCGGAGCTTTGCTGCCTATCTTAACACGATCTCTAAAACGTAATTGAATGCATTTCTGATGTTATTATTTGATTATCGGTTTTTTGTTAGAGTGGTTTCGTAACTCACAAATCTTTCCTTGAGCTTTCGCACAGGTTTTGCTATTTCCATTGTTCATTGGTATGGTGTGGTTTTTTGATATTTTTTTTTTCCTTTTCTGAAAAAAAAAGAAGAGAAGAAATTAAATGCTTTATGATTTGTAAATATCAAAGGAACTTAACGTGTGAGATCTCATTAGATATCGATTAGATTTCCTGGTTGATAAGGAATTCTATTAATCTTGAGTGATTACCTTGCATTGATATTTAGACTTTCATTATTCGATTTAAAAAAAAAAGGCTAATTTATTTCGGGTAATATATAGCTCCATGATTTAATGTAAATTAATAATGCTAATTTATTTGACTTTTAAACTGAATGTACTTGTTTACGCATTTTGATAACAGAGTGAGCCAAATTAAGCGGAAAAAGTTTTCATCTGGATTTTTTAATTGACTTTCAGGTATTACAATGAATTGTTTGAAGTTTTTAATTGACGTTTAGGGAATGAAGTCTTGAAAAGTTAAATTGCATAATATGCAACTAAAGTTTAATAAAGAATTATTCAATGTCAATTTAAAAAAAATATGCTTCATATGGGGAATTTTTAACTGTTTTAGAAGGAGTTGCTTTTGCAACTGTACAAAGTTATACCAACTTAAACTGGTTATTATGCCCATGATCACTAAAGTGAAAAGTGTGATTAATATATTGAGAAAAAAAAATAACCTTTAATTGCAAGTATTAATAGCCATTTGTGATTAGTTTTTCAGAGATCTGCAGTTAATTTTTACCATTTTCAATATCATGTAATGATAATTGTTAATATGCTTTATGCTTACTATTTTTAAATTTTTTTGTTGCTGACATGAAAATACATAAATAGGAAACCTGCAAACACTAAAAGCGCTTGCTTGAAATAACGGGCATTTACTTATGATAAGTATATATTATAATGAACCGGTAATTTCAGGGTCCACAAATTAGTATTAACGATACATAATAATGCAATAGTTGATTCATTAAATGATACGAACATGTCATTAAATTCTTTCATTGTGATTATACGTACAATGATATTTTATTATTTATTATATGACCATAGTAATATGACCTCATAAGGGACATTACGGTCACCGATACATTAGTCCGATGTTTAAAAACTGACCATATTGCCGATAGTAATTCAACATCTTTAGGGCCAAAAAATTTAACAAGGATTTAAGTGATTTAATTTTTTTCCTTCCGTTTCGTACATTGACAGATTAACATTAGGAATGTAGAAGATTAATATGACATAAAAAAGACGTGCCTTACTTTTGCAATAACATTAATTGATATTTTTTATTTTCAGTCTCTCTTACTTTTAAAAAAAAAATTCCGAATCATTTAATAATATTCCTTTATTTCTTGATTCCCTTTCTTTATTCCGTTTTCTCGGTTCTGTTGTCGAGCCTTTTCTTCAAATTTCTTGCTTTATCTGTTAGCTTAGTTAACGGGTGTGTCCGTTGTGCGGTCTGGTGTAGTGATGCGACATCGACAAAATTGGATGGCACACAATCGACATGATAAAATTGGATGGCACACAATCTAATATGAGGGTGCATTTGTTTTCTCATACAGTGGCTACTTACTGATCACGATATAGGAGTGAAGGGAACCTTTTTTTCAAGTGAAATGATTCAAACAATAGCTATGCCAAATTATCTCATTAACGAGGGTTCACCCAATACACTAGTATTACTGAGACCTAATTGGATGTACAATCTACAGTGCCATGTTACCGTATCTCTACGCAGTCTATTTTCTGTCGCAAAATCGGAAATCCCCGCCAACCTTGCAGAACATGAACGACTTCTCGAATTCTTGGGCAACGTTTCAGCCTCTCCCTACCTCAAATTAAAGAGTCGGTAGCTCTCTGGATGCGCATTGTGCCTAATTATCTGTTTGGGAAACCCTAGAAGGTTCCCGTTTTATTCTCGGTCATGATAGGCATTCTTCGCGGATCCCGACTGCAATCGCAACAGAACAAGATGGATGGACGCTAGCAGTTTGTCTTCACTTCGAGAGCAAAAACTAGAAGGTGAGCCGAATGGGAACGGCAGAGGGGAGAGCGAGAGGGGCTCCCCTGATTAGCGGAGAATATCGAGTTTCGTCCCCCTTTGCCCAAAACAAAGCGCTGCTAAACGGAGCGAAGTTGGCCAACAGATTGTCTCGTCTGTTCTCGCCGCATTTTGAGGGAAAAGTGGCCTGAGTCAGGAGAGGAGCAGAGGGTGACTCTTCATCTAACGCCCTCGAGGGCGCACCTCTACAACAGGGCTGTAGATGATGCCTAGAAGCCAGTGGCTCAAGAAATAAGTAATTGCTGGGAGATATATTGTGAAAGAAGTTTTTCAAAAATCCAATGGCCCGTCGGCATTGCAGCTATATAATTCGTTTTATCAACCGTACGCGTGATCACTTAGTTGACAGATTTCCAAATGATCAATAACACGAAAGAATAGTATTTGATATTTATGCTATATGTCAAAAATGAAATCAATAATTTTGACAGCAGGAAACAATGTGAGACACTTTGAAGAAAGAAAAAAAAAACCTTATGACAAATAACATAAGAGATTTAAACTCTAAAAAAACAGAAGAATATGTTTAGAATCAAAATTCATAACTTCCGAAAAAAACTTATACTGGATCATTAAAAACTTTCAAGGACACATAAAGTTTCTCTACAAATTTAGAGTTTTGCATCATATCTTTTTTGTGTTATGTTAAAAGGAAAGCTTCAAGCATGAAGGACAGATGATAACCAAAGATTTTGCGTTATGAATTCAATTGAAATGGAAAACTGAAATGAATTACACAAGTCGATCTTTTTTTCAGAACCCTATGAGAACCAAATTGTATTCTTCTAATGGGCACCAAAATAGGTGTAGACTATGTTGTTGTTGTTTCTAATGCCCCCTGGCCGGAAGTATTCCAGACCAGGTCCATATAAGCTACCCAGCTGAGGGGTGCGGCTCCAGTTTAAATTGGCACCAGAAGGGTCGGAGTACGATTGAGCAGGCGTCCCCTCCATTTTGACAGAGCAACCATAGATGTGACATATGGGGGATCGTACCCTCTCCCACCCTCTCTGACCTCATTGAGGGACTTTTCAGTCTATGGATTGAACGTTACGGAACGTTCTCTATCTGGCCGGGACACGGAGGTATTGAATGACATTTGGTGGGATTCAATCCGAGCACCCTCGGAACCAAAAGCCACTAGGCTACCTCGGGCTTTAAACCATGTCTATACAAAGTATGAACTTTTATAAAGAGCTGTATGGGGAAAATTTCAAGGAAAATAAATAAGAGTAATGTTTAATATTATCGTTTTATTACTATTATTATTATGTTAAAATGTCCACTATGCGATAAGAGACTTTGCGCCTGGAAAAAAAAAGAGCGCACTCGATCCATTTAAACAATAAACAAAAATATAGTCCGTTTGTAATCTTTCCTTAAAAATTTCTTACTCGGATTCATTTTTACATTCCGCAGCTGTGAGAAAAATGAAATGGAACATTGATTATGTGTTATAACATAGTGGCACATTCGGAATCACTTTCAAGAGGGAGAGTGTTCCAATTTCTGAATTTTTTTTTTTTTTTTTTTTGGTTTCTGAGGGTTCCACTTGGTTGTGATACTAATAGAGTGACGTTAGCCTCGGTGAAATTCTCCAAATTAATAATTCGTTTTCGAAAAACATGATAAATAAAAGACGTTTGTAAATCATCCGTTAGACAGATGTTTCAGTTCTAACAATGGACCGTCTGAGAATTCAGTGAAGCAAACAACTTTTCGATAAAATCTTTCGCATTCGAAATACCTATGTTCACCAGCCACATCATATGGGGAGGTTAGCGTCTCGAGTTAACACACAGTAGGGTTTGAATTCCTTTATAGGGAATATCGTCGGTTCACCTATGTGGGCTTCTCCCATAATAAAGTAACCAACAAAATCATGGTGTGGATGAGCGAATGGACAGTGCCGGGGAGGGGAGGGGGAAAGGACGGTTTGGATTGTTTAATCTCGCTCGAATCGTTATCATCTAATTAGACCTGAGGAAGTTTTATCAAACTTTCTGGAGATTTGCAATCGACATAAGGTCAAGTGTTCCGGTTTCGTCACTTGACTCGGTTCAAAATGACGGGACCGGCCCATAGGGGGGTAATGCTGGTCCACCTATACGGTGCTCCCAGAAAAGTGGCCAGCAAAACCGCGGTGTCATATGGTGGTAAGGATAATGTCCAAGAAACCGTCTGCCGCATTGGAAAACAAACACACACACACACACACCCCAAAAAAATTGACGTAGATTTTAATTTTTTTCTATTGTTTGAAGTCCGATATATATATATATATATATATATACTTTTTTTACGAGCTTTGTTGACATTCTTATGGACAACATGTGTTTTATTTCTAAAAATTCTTTTACTGTGATGCATCATGTATCGTAGGTACAATACATGTTCATGAGTCTGATAAAGGAATAATCATAAGCTATTTTGGGTTAATACACTGTAATAACACATAAAGGACCTCAATTTTAATGGGCCCCGGTCCCTCTCTCTCTTGCCTGCTGACGCCTCTGCTGCTTCTCTTGCGTGGACTTAACTAACACACACACACACACAAAAAAAAAAAAAGTTCTAAAACCGTACACGCGCGACTTAGGCTCCTTTTCCCCGCAGTCGTCGGTCGGCCCGCCTGAAATGTTCTGATTAACGATGTGAAAGCGAGGCTGGTAGTCAGCATGAAAAAATGATGAGATGAGTGAAAAGGAACCGGTAATGAGACAAGACCGAAGTCTCGCTCCTTTGGCGCGGTTGCCGCTCTTGGCGCTACATCCCACTCAGCAACGGTTCGCATTGTTGACTATGTTTATACCCAAAGCTCTTAGGATGTGTAAGCGAAGCAAATTAGTTTTTAAGCATCTTTCAGTAACGTTGTTCATGAAATTGTTTTGTCTGTTTGATAGTATCACCTAAGAGTACAGCCACCCGTAGTGCATTTCATGTTTGCCCATACGTCCTGCAGACATCCTATGGCTATTTCTCAGGCGTTTCTTGAATGGATTGAGTTTAACGCTTGTCCTAGCAACTATCTTAACGCCAAGAGTGTGATACTGACTGAAACTGAGGCTTTGGTGGTGTCGCTTTACTTGTAGCATAATTAGGGATACGTAAATTTCGCATAAAATATATCGAAATTTCGCCAAAAAAATATACGATGGTTAAAATTTCGCATTTATTCGCAAAAAAATGGCATTTATTTGCAAAAAAAATCAAAAATCAAAAATTTCGCATTTATTTGCAAAAAAAATTTTTTAAAAATTCAAAAATTCAAAAATTTCGCGTTTATCAAAAAAATTACGATTTTACTTACTTGGATAGGTAAGTATCAAAATTCTTAGTTAAATGCTAACATTGTAGTAGTCTCCACATTATGTTCTTTAAGTCTTTTCCTTCTGTCATTAATTACTATGCTGTACATACTAAATTATCTCAAGATCTACTCTGTTAACGGGACTATAGATGCTTTGTATAGATGCCTTTGCAAAGGTAGCAGCATTTCGTTGCAATTAAAATCTCTATAACTATTACTATTATTCTATATCTGTATTACTATTAGATACCTAATTTCGCTTAAAAAGCTGTTCATCACCGAGTTTTCGCCAAAAATTAGTAAAAAGATAATTTTTGCATTTATTTGCTCATATCGGCAAATTTCGCATTTATTCGCATCTATTTCTGAAGATACGCAAATAATGTACCCGTAAGAATAACGCCCGATGATTTTATATAGGTCAACTTGGGAATGAGTCAAAGTTTTGTAGATGGTTTGTAAACGATAATGTTTGTATTATCGGCTTGGAAAATTTCCAATTTCGCAAACATGTTTTGAAATTTTAGGTTCGGGATCCAAGCTCTTTCTAAATTTCTATGCTGCGGGAAACTACTTTGTTCTTTTCTGTAGTGTTATAATTTAATTCAGTCCAATAACTATCCATGCAATATCCAGGTCTTCTATTTTCCCTGAATTTATTGAAAAGCTCTTTGCATTTCGAAACCCTACCATTCCCCTTTTCCAGTCTTTGGGTTCTGAATGTGCCTGAAATTTGGGTAATTAAACACATACTAGCTTAGGAGTAACAATAAATACATTAATAATTACAAGATAAAAAGAACTTTTTATATACCATGTTTTTAAATTTTCTGTTGAATCATATAAACTGGACGATTCTATGTATTAATAAATACTTAAAAAAAATTTTTTTTCATTATCCCATTAACTTGAAAGAAACTGATCAAATGCGTAGTCAATCGTTTAGCTCAAGATTGGAAGTTAACTTGCGTTTAACTTTTCGTTCCCATCCCGGACGATAGATGGCTGCACCATTCTAAAAAACAAAATTAACTGAAAAAGAATTCAATTCTGCTTAAAGAGGGCTAGAAGTATTAAAAGAATGCATTGTCATCGTGTTCTGAGCTACTCTAAAAGTTTCAAATGTCTAGGTAGTGGGGAAGTTAGTTAAAAATCGATTGCAAGATTTGGACTGGACAAACACACACACAAACAAGAAAGCGAGTTAATAAAAACATAGTAAAAACTTTGGAAAAATTAAATTTCTGATACACTAAATTTTATAAATATCATATCCAATGTAAGTTATTTATTCTCTAAAATGAAAATTGAGTTCGGAGAAATCAATCCTTACAAAACATTTTATTAAGCACGCGAGTACACGCTAATGTAATTTTGTAATGCAATAGACATCAATGCGAATGCACATAATATTAACCGAAAAGTTATCCGTATTTTCGCTATTTTTTTAGTTTTGAAATTGTCAGATCAACACAGTTAAGCACAGCCGGATGCGCAAAGCTTTGAAGCTGAAAAAAAGCCTTGAAAATTTTTAAAAGAAAAAATGTTTTTAATGTTACAGCATTTTGTTTATTTGCTTTTTCTTGTACAAATTATTCTAATTTGCTTTTGTTGATTACTTTTTAATTTACTTTGGTAATGACTCTAGAAGTCCCTTTTTTAACGTACAATTAATAACAATCGAACAAATAACCATTATTTTAATGATAAAAAGGAAGGGAAACACTTAGTGGCCCCGCATATCCTTGAGCCTGATTGATAAATGACTTCCATAATCCGAAAACATTACACCTTTGACTTTGTTGTTTTTAGTTTGCTTTTCAATGCAGCAGACGGTTTCCTTGGACAATATCCTTACCGCCGGCAGTTTTTCTAGACATTTTATTATGGGGGCACCATATAAGCGGACCGGCATTACCCCCTTTGAAGAGACGACACAAACGGAGGCTTTTAGTGGCGCAACGCCGGGATTCGATCCGAGCACTCTCAGCACCAAAAACCACGTGCTGTACCACAGGGCCACCACAAGCACTCTTTGGCTTTGTACCACCTGCTTTTGTGGTCTTTAAATACGAAAACATTACTAAATTTTGAGTAATGTTCACAGAAAAAAAGGTTTAAATATATTCTTATTGGTTTTTTTAAAGGGCTGACCCAATCAAAGTCTTAGAGTTGTGTAGCTTGTATTCGAGTGTTATAGCCAGATAAAAACTTTCTAAAGAATGGAATTCACAGGGGTTTTTTTTTCGGGGAGGGGGGGAGGGTGGCACTTAGTCACTGGGTCTCGTCTGCCTATATCCCTGCTTAAATCCATTCGACAGTTGCCTTTGTGTTGGGATACATATTTTGGTTTCTGCTTCATCGTAATATGATACTTAAATCCGCGCACTCCCTTTCTAAAGTTCTTCACAAAAAGTCCTTTCTCCGGGTTAGCAGAGAGTCCTGGTGAAAGCCTTACCTTATGAAATTTATTCTTTGATACCAAAATTGACTTTGCAGAATCATATAACAAATATATCCCACAAAAATTCCAGCCCCTTCGCTGCCTAGGGGTGGTACCACAAAGATGAGATTTCCTCCAGAATGGATTAATTGGGGGTAATTTGTAATAGATTACCCCCCTCCCCGAAATTGGCAAAAATCCCAGCCAATTTGCTGGCCATAGGGTGTTGCCACAAAGATGAGATTACACCCAGGCTGGGGAGTACCTAAAGTCGCCTCTTGATCTCGAAACGGTCATGTTCCCATCTCCTCGAAATCTGTTTCTCCGATTGTATGGTTTGACTTTTGCCCGATGGCCACCGTGGGCGGGCATAGACATGATAGCGCTCTGCCCAAAGTGGATTCCTTTTCCTCTTTCCGTTTGTGTTGTAAATAAATGCTATTAATTGATTACCTTGTCATGCGAAAGTCATAAGGGAGATAAGTGGAGACGATAACGGATGGATCCCAAAGACCTGAGCGGGACAGATTTGTTTTGAGAGATAGCATCTCGGGTGTCCCGATTTCAATGGGAAGCTAGCAAACGAAGGAATGCCTTGTAACACATGAAACGGAAAAGCGACGTTGCATTAGATGTTGGATTAAGTTGGCACTTGAAATGAATTATTCTCTTTCCCTACCTGTATCAGGTTTATTGGCCAGAGGATTGGGTCTGGCGCAGGTGCAAGACTTATTCCAGGTGATGCCTAGACAGAATTCTCCATGGATCATTAGACCTTAACCCTTTCGCGGCGAACGTCACGTATACGTGCCAGCAGCTATCCGCGTTTCTGGCCGAACGTCACGTATACGCGACAGCAGCTATCCGCGTTTCTGGCCGAACGTCACCAATACGCGTCAGTAGTTCGGAACGTTTTATTAGTTAATTTTTGGGGCACAAGATGGCACCGCATGTCTATGAAATTTGGAGTACATGTAGTTGGGACCTTCTATTCGAAAACAAGACTAGTATGAATCACATGCGGTCTATCGTTTTATGTAAACAAACGGAGGAATGGATGTATTGCGTTTGGCTGTCAGCGGGTAGGGCATTAAAACTTTGCACGAGGTCTTTGTTTACGAGATATCTTTGTTTATTTTTCTTTTGCGGTGGGATTGTAGCATTGGGTATATGGGTTTTGAGTCAGAATCAGATTGTGTTGCAGTGAGGTTTCTTTCCTTTGATGATTTAATATGGAGAAAAGGAGAAAATATTTAACAGAAGACGAAATTTCTGAATTGATGAGAAATGTGTCTGAAAATGAAAGTAGTGACAGTGATACAAAAATCTCGTGGGGTGAATCTGTTTATTTGGAACACCGAGATCAGAGTGATTATGAAGATATATCAGACATTTCTATTCTGAGTATATCGCGGTACGGTACTTCTGTGTAGTCTTCTCGCGTAAAGGATTTAACTCTACTAACATTCACAGCGACATGCGGAATAAAAGTCGATGGTGCTGTATCAAATGAATTGGATTATTTCAGATGTTTTTTTGATGAAACTATAATGGATTTAATAACTAAATTAATGCGTATTATATTATACTAACCAAATTAATGCGTATGAGAGGTACATAAATCCGGAAAGTGAACAGAGTTCATCCTCGAAGTATTTTTACCTGTAACTGAAGAAGAAATGTTTGTTTAATTTGCTTTGACAATTTTAATGGGTATCGTGAAAAAACAGAAAATTAAGATGTACTACTCAACGAATCCCATGATTGCAACAACTTTTTTCAGTAAGGTTATGAGTCGGGACCAACGTATCGAAATTCTTCGATACTTGCATTTCACTTCTTCTGATGCCAAAAAGATTGAAAAATTTAAACCTTTTTTAGATTTAATCATTCAAAACTTTAAGAGTTCTTGATATATTATTGACATATTCTTGATATATTCCTTACAGGAATATATCAGTTGATGAAACTCTCTTACTGTGGAAAGGGAGAGTAGGATTTCGACATTATGTCCCAGCGAAAAATATTTTAAACTGTATAACAAAAATTTTTTAGTGGAAAAATAATAAAAGAATGTGTAAGTAACCCATATATAGCTTAAATAAATAGATTTGTTTGTAAATGTTACTATTTTGGAATTTTTCGTAAATTTAGGCTTAGCGCTCAAAAGTCCGCCGGCCTGGAGGGTACGCTCACGAGAAAAACTTCCGGCCTCAGAGGGAAGCGCGTGATCGGAACTGCCGTCGCGAAAGGGTTAAGCTTTTTAGAGTCGTGGACCCCTTTGACAATCCAGTGGAAGTTATGGATCTTCCTATTGATAATAAATACTTATAACTAAGGATACGTAATTTCCGTATTTACGAAATAGATGCGAATAAATGCGAAATCTGCCGATATGAGCGAATGAATGCGAAAATTATATTTTTACTACTTTTCGGTGAAAACTCGGTGATAAACGGTTTAAGTGAAATTAGGTAATAATAGTAACAGTTTAATAACATGAATTTTTTTATTGCTTAGGTAGGACCATCCGCGATCTTTAACTGAGAAATCTCACTCTCCTTCGTATTTGCTCCGAATTTCAGCCGGACAGTTTGTCCTTACCGGAGTCGAACTTAAAAATCTAACTGTAAAAATCAACCATCAAGTTTTGTGGAACAATTTAGTAGATTTAAGAACGTCTCTTGAGCGCCAAATCAAGGGCATTTCAGCTTCTTACAGTAGTCAACTAAGAGACTCCTGTTAATGTTATACAGATTTTATTATTGCAACGAAATGCTGCTACCTTAACTTTGCAAAGGTTTACAAAGCCTCTAAAGTCCTGTTAACATAGTAAATGCTGAGATATTTTTGTATGTACAACAGAGTAATTAATGACAGAAATCAAAGACTTAAGGAATATAATGTGGAGACTACTACAATGTTAGCTCTTAACTGAGAATTTTGATACTTAGCTATCCAAGTAAGTAAAGATGTGATTTTTTTAATAAATACGAAATTTTTGAATTTATATATTTTTTTGCGAATAAATGCGAAATTTTATATACACTCATGGACAAAAAAATTAGCGCACCAAGAAATAATTGCGGGATCGTAACGAAACTTGCAATGAAGGTACATGTCGGGGAGATATGCAAATGATTAGAAATGCAGCGTGATTGCGCATTATGTATAGCCGGTAGAGGGCGTTGAACATCGTACTCTGTGGAGTATAAAACAGGTAACCAAAGCTTGTTTGAGTGTGCTGAATCATTTACAAAGAAAGAGCTGAGATAGACATGCCATTACGCCGTGTTCGAAGACAATATAAGCAGTTGTCGCAGTTTGAGAGGGGGAGAATAGTCGGGATGAGGGAAGCTGGGTTGTCAGGTAGGCGAGTAGCTCGTCAATTAGGCCGCTCTGATTGTGTTGTGAGGAGGTGTTGGGACCAGTGGACCCGAGAGATGTCATGTACACGAAGACCAGGCTCAGGACGCCCTCGACAGACCAGTCGTCGAGAAGACCGCCACATCGTAAGAAATGCACGCGTACAGCCAACTGCTTCATCGGCCGCCATCCAGGCACGGGTAGCACCTTCACTAGGGGCCTCTGTGTCTTCTCGAACCATGCGAATTCGCCTGGCTGAATGACAGTTGGTATCGCGGCGTCCATTACATGTGCTGCCCTTGACGCCCACCCATCGACGCCTCCGTTTGGAGTTTTGCCGCGCACGAGGAAACTGGACTGCAGCGGAATGGAACCAGGTCGTCTTTAGCGACGAATCCAGATTCAATCTCGGCAGTGATAACAATCGTGTTCGTGTGTAGAGAGCCCGAGGTGAACGCTTCAATCCTGCCTTTGCTGTACAGCGACACATCGCTCCCACAGCTGGTGTGATGGTATGGGGTGCCGAATACACGGTCACCCCTAGTATTGTTCCGTTGCACCATGACAGCCCAGCGGTATGTTCATGAAATCCTACAACCACATGTGTTGCCACTCATGCAACGGCTCCCAGGAGCCATTTTTCAACAAGACAATGCTCGGCCTCATACGGCAAGGGTGTCACAAGACTGTCTCCTCACTGTTACTACCCTTCCTTGGCCTGCCCGATCCCCAGATTTGTCTCCAATCGAGCATATCTGGGATCATTTGGGACGACGAGTTGGGCATCCCACGAGTTTGAACGAACTAGAGGCAAGGTTTCAGCAAATATGGAACGAAATGTCTCAAGACATCATACAGAACTTGTATGACTCAATGCCCGATCGTATCGCATCGTGCATTCGCGCTAGAGGGGGTCCAACGGAGTATTAACTCCTCCGTTCTTTTGCCTTTTTCTCTGAAATAAATTATCCTTTTTCTTTGATTTTCTTATCATTTACTTATATCAAAGTAGTCATTACGTATGTAAAATTTCATTTCATTTTGACGACTCCTTCTTGGTGCGCTAATTTTTTTGTCCATGAGTGTATTATATTTTTTTTATTGCGAAATTTCGATATTTTCTATCGAAATTTACGTATCCCTACTTATAACGAAACGTTACAAATAAAAAATTTAAAAATGTAATAGAGCAACAAAAATTTTATTAAAATTTCCATTTTATTCGATTAGATTCGTATTCTAGATTGAGAAAGGTATGCATAAAATAAACTACATAGGATTACAAAATATATCAATATATAAAAAAATAAATATTTGACTTAATGTTTATATACTTTAATGACGTATTATTTACTAAATGACCATTCCACAGTTGTACGTCTGATTGAATTCAAATTCAACTACATACGCTACTACATGGTTTGTCTAAATTTTAAAATTCGCATATTCATCAGTTTTAGTTTCAAATAAAAATTTTCGAAATTTACGTTTTGCCTGGACTAAAATTTAAGCCCGAATACTGCATTATACAGAGTCCAGCATTTGAGGCATTGGACAATAATATTTAATTTTGTCATCTCGTCATCTCATTATAAAGACTATAACGACCGTAGAACTAAGTTCGAAATATCGTGGCCAAATGAACTACTCAGGCCACGTGAGAAACTCGTTTTTTTTTATTTATTTCCTTTTTCACGTAGCATATGAATTGGTATTTTGGGATACATTTAACAAATTAAGCTGGAACGTTAAAAATTACACAGGGCTACCAAAAAATTTTTTTTTGGTGCCTAGGATTTTAGAACTGATTTTAGCTATATCTGGGGCGCTGAATCTAAATATGAAATCGGTTTTTCTCTGTCAGCTCTACTTTTTTAGATACAGTAAAACCTCGTTTATCCGGACTAACTGAGACCATAAGCAATCGAAAATCCGGATAATCCGGGTAATATGGGTAATAAGCAATACAAAATCCCTAATTAAGAGACTTACTTTGTTTTGTAACAATATTACATAGTATTGTTTACAAGACATTAAAAAATATAAAAATAACTTTTCACATCATTTCTTAACAAAGAATTGGTAAGTCTAGTAAAGCTTTCTTAAACTCAACTAAAAGTATTTTATTGCCATAGTGTATTATGCCTATGTATCCTGCATAGATTGTATGCACTGTACAATCTAGGCAGGAACTGTACATTGAATCCAACTAAAAAGTGAATATTTGGCGCACTTGTAGTTATGTTCTTGCGATCACAGTGAAAAATTGCTATCTAATGTGAACATTAAATAAAAATGTCTACAACTCTGATCCGGATTATCCAGAGATCCGGATCAACGAGAGCCGGATAAACGAGGTTTTACTGTACATCCACTTATCTATCAATGTTTTTTTTCTATCCAATACATTCAAGTATGAGTGATTTGTCCTCCTGGGAAAAATGGTTCTTCTTGAATATTTTCCAGATGATTGGTATCTATTGACAGATCAAAGCGAACTTTGAAATGCGCCCTTCTACACAATGCCTTGAATAAATATTATGAATAAAATTATTAGTAATCAAGATTACAATCAACCCTTGTATAACGCGATTCATTCGTTCCGCGTTATAAGAAACTCGGATTGAGTGTCAATCACTTTAATTCCTAGCGTGTTGTATTGAAACCGCGCTCTGCGAGGACCGCGTTAGAGGACGGTTTACTGTAATCTACTGTACCTGACGTAGATCATCGTAGACATCTTAGAATCAAATTATAAAAGCGGCAATGAACAAAAAAGATGTTAGAAAAGAAAAGGAAGACACAAATATGTATAAGAGGATGGAAAGCAGAAAAAAATGGGAGTGAGAATAGCCAGTTTCAAAGAATGATGTATGAAATGGAAAGCACGGATAAGTAAATCTCCCCACCACCACCACCACCACCACCACCACCACCCCCAAATAAAAAAATATTTCAGGTAGTCTCTTCTAACGAAACTACTGCGGGTTATTAACGTAGGATTACTTCTCACTGCTTACTTTTTTTTTTTTTTAAACACGCATTTTGGTACTTTTCTAGCTGTTTACTGCTTCTGGCGGATTTGGCGCGCTGCTAAAATTATAACTCGCGACGCAGGACAATTTTTTTTCTGTCCGAAGGACCGTTATTGAGGAACGTAATCCTACGTTAAAAAAATGGAAAGCAAAGAACAGAAATCAAATATAAGAACTAGACGAAGGAGTAGTTAAAAGGGAAGAAATTAAAAAGAAGAAGAAAATATATGCAGATAAAGGGAAATAAAACATTAAAACATATCGTAGCACGCATATAAAATTTAATACTATTTAAAAAAAAAAATGGGAGCTGCGAGTAGATTATTTAGAGAGAACAGGCAGATACATGTGAGAAGTAGAAAACTAAAAGAGGAAGTGTAAAATAACAATACAAAGTATAAAGATTTTTAAAAAGGTAGAAATGAACAAATATTGAGAGGGAAAAAAATGGAACGAAGCGTCGGAAGGAGAAGAAAAGTGGAAACAGTGAAGCTAGAGTGAAGAAATATATGAAGCACTCTTATAAGAAAAATTAGAAGAAGGAATAAAATAAAAAAAAACTTAGGTAGTGAAACTAAAAAGGAAAAAAAATAGTTTGGAAGGTAATCCATTAAGATAGCAATCACTCATTAGATAATTGACAGCTCCGAACTTCACATAGAATCCTAACAAATGAGTTGAATTAAGTATGACCTTTGCTTAGATAATTGCCTTTCATAAAATGAAGCTTCCAATTTCTGTAAATTTCATTCTGGGTTAGTACTCAGTGTATACCAGAGTTCAAGGTTATACAACAGGGGGTGGCCAAACCACGGCTCCCGACCACATCTTTTTCACTTTCTTAGAGCTATTTCACAAAGTTGTGTCAGAATCAATCAACCCAAAATTCAAATGAGTGGCAAGTCGAACAATTTCCATTTTTGGTACAACATATAGCTGTGAATCCTTGCGTTAACATCTAGACTGATAAAAAATAAACAACGCTCGCTGTTGTCGTATCAATATTTAACTGGATTGCTGACAACTGCAACTCAATATTCCTCTAATGAGTAATTTTGTGGAAGAATTAAAAGAAAAATAATTATTAAAGCTGTTAAAACTATTTAATAATTTTGAAGTACAGTTAAATCTCGTTTATCCGGACTAACTGGGACCATAGGCAATCCAGATATTTGAAAATCTGGGTAATATGGGTAATAAGCAAGACAAAATCCTTAACTTAGCAGACTTGCCGCTTATTACGATAAAAAACTATGTTTTGTAACAAAATTGCATAGTATTGTTTACAAGGCATTACAAAATATAAAAATAACTTTTTCCATCATTTCTTAACAAAGAATTAGAAAGTCTAGTAAAGCTTTCTTAAACCCAACAAAAAATATTTTATTACCATAATATATTATACAATCTACGCAGGAACTGTACATTGAATCAAACTAAAGAGCGAATATTTGGAGTACTTGTAGTCTTGCTATCATAGTTACAAATTATTATCTAATGTGAACATCTATATATATAAAACGCGTAGGTATGCGGCACAAAAATCGACGATATTTCTACACTCCGAATGGCAACGGCTGCAACTACCAGATGTAAACATTACCGGCCTTCCGCAATTTGCAACCGCGTTTCAACATGGATTTACGCACTGAAATCAGGAATGCTCGAAGGCGAGCTGCACGATCAATTGAAAATCGGGAACAGTCTCAATAAAGAAAGCGAAGAAGAAATAATTCATTAAGAGAGAGCCGTGAAACAGAGAACATAAATGATCACGAGGTTAGGCTTAACCGTTGCTGGCAATGCAACCGACAGCCAGTAATAGTTAATTTTCTAAACTTTTTTCAGTATTCTCCTGAATTTTTACTCCGTTTTATAAGTGAAGAAATTTTCGCAACAATTTATTATTTGATAGGATTAAGTGAAGATATCTGAATTGTGAACAATAGCACATACAGAGAGTGATGTAATCCACACTATAATTTAGTACTTGCTGAATTTTTACTCCATTTTTTAAGAGAAAAAATTTTCCCCCAACAATTTCTTATTTGATGTAATGATAAAGTGTATATATCTTAATTTTGAAAAATAGTACATACAGAGAGGGATGTAATTTTTAAAATCTTGGTGTTGGATTTCTCTGTCTTCTCTGTTCTGGAGTAATGGAAATTCAAATTTTTTAATCACGATGGTTTAGAATCAGCCTTATGGAGAATACCTCTTAACAACGTATATTTATGATGATAGGTAAGGGTAACATTCCTTACATATGTATGTTACTTTCAGTTGAGTTGTTTTGCAAAAGAAAATATAAAACTAAAAGCGACCATGCTGGTCGCACAGCGGCTAGTTAAATAAAAATAATGCCTGCAAATAAGATCCGGATTATCCGGAGATCCGGATAAACGAGGTTTTACTGCATTGGTTTTTCCAACAAAGGGAGGATGACATTTTAAATAAAAGCATTAGAAAAAACGCGTCCTAAAACCTCATATCAAGTGTAACCTTTTTTCTGTTTTTGTCTCTTCGAAGTCAGTAGACATTCCCAAATGCCTATCCCCCTCCCCCACAGTTGTATATTGTCTGGTCAGTCAGTTCCCTGTAGGGGAAAGGAATTGATATTCGCCCGGCTATATTTTAAACTGTCTCGAAAATTTCACTTGTGATCAGGCGAGACGGCCCATCGCAAACCGCTGCGTGCCAAATTTCGCTTATTTTTCTGGTGCTTTTGGCGAGCGAAATGCTGCAACCCCCCATTCACACGCAGAGGGGCCCCCGATCTCGACAGGCGAAGTCTCTGGAACGGAGAGAACATGCCAGGTGTCAAGGGGGTGTCTTCCTCAGCTGCTGTCAAACAGTTTAGTCAACTCATTAGGAGGAGGGTGCCGCTGTTTATTTAGGGAAAGTCGGGTAGTTTAGTGTAACACCGCCTCGTCGCGTTGTCGAAATAATTGCCTCTTAGTTGTGTGTTGGCATTCGACGCGTTTTAAAAATAAGCGAGGCTGGGAAACGGTAGCATTGTCGGATTTATTTCGCTCACGTCAGGAAGGGAGGAGTCATTGCAGGGAAAACAAGACGCGTCACAACTGTCAGTGCCTTCACTCGGATGGTCATCATTACGGGAAGAAGCATTTAGACTCCAATGTTGACAAAGTATCGCGTATCTGCAAATATGACTCCACATGTCTCGAGCGTTTCTTTTTTTTTTGTCACTCATTACCGATCTGAGGAAACAGCGCTTAAGATGCTGTCTAAGGAATTTTATAGATTGGCAGCACGTTCTCCGATGGCAGGAAATTTTGTATTTGGGATGACTTCACCTCCGTTACACTAAAGGCTATTCCTCCCATTTGAACTTAGTCTGTAGTGAATGAACGCAGACATGGAATATTGATATACTAGCTGCTGCGCGACCAGAATGGTCGCTTTTAGTTTTATATTTTCTTTTGAAAAATATATCCATATGTAAGGAATGTTACCATTAACTCTCATCATAAATATACGTTTTAAGGGGTATTCTCTATAAGGCTAATTCTAAAACACCGTGATTAAAAAATGGGAATTTCCATTACTTCAGAACAGAGTTAAAGAATAAGACTCACCAATGATGGAAACCCAACACCAATGATTTTATTAATTACTTCCCTCTCTGTATGTACTATTTTTCAAAATTAAGATATCTACACTTTATCATTACATTAAATAAGAAATTGTTGGAGAAAAATTTTTTCACTTAAAAAATGGAGTAAAAATTCAGCAAATACAAAACTATAGCGTGGATTGTATCACTCTCTGTATGTACTATTGTTCACAATTCAAATATCTACACTTAATCATATGAAATATTAAATTGTTGGGAAAATTTCTTATAAAATGGAATAAAAATTCAGCAAGTACTGAAAAAAGTGTAGAAAATGAACTATTACTGGCTATCGGTTGCTATGCCGGCGACTGTCAAGCCTAACTTCGTGACCATTTATGCTCTCTCTTAATGAATTATTAATTTTTCGCTTTCTTTCTTGAGACTGTTCTCAATTTTCACTTGATCGTGCAGCTTGCTTTTGAGCATTCCTGATTTCAGTGCTTAAATTCATGTTGACACGCGGTTGCAAATTGCGGACGGCCGCTAATGTTTACATCTGGTAGTTGCAGCCGTTGCCATTTGGAGTGTAGAAATATCGTCAATTTTTGTGCGCATCCCTACGCGTTTTATAGATATATAGACAGTGAACTGTAGCTGGGAAGACAAAATGCAGCCTGAAAATGTAGGAGTCAAATGGACTCTTCAAAACTGGGAGTCAAATACAAGAAAAAATGACTAGTCAAAGTCTCGAAAAAACACCAATTTATTCGGCAAATGAGAGCCAAACGTGAGCTTTGAAAATGTTATTTATTTTACAGGTGATGCAGCCAGAGAGGGGGCTAAGAGGATTGAAGGTTCTCCATATATAAACTGTTGGGTTAAGAATTCAGAAGACAGCAGTCAATTTCGAAATCTTTCTTAAAAAATCGATCCTTGTGAGAGAATTAGGCCTTCTGCAGTGTCTTTAGCATTATTTTTTTTTCTGTTACTTAAACATGAGTTGTATATATTGGGTCCTTCATACGTTAACAATTTTGAGCAATTCGTTTCACAGAGAAATCCTTCAATTCTTCGTTAAGTTGAGCCCTGTTATAACACAGTACAATATCTTTCATTTGTACTCCGCTCGTACTTAAATCGTGTGACGTGCGAGTATGAAAAATAAATTTTCCTTCGATATTAGGAAATGTGGAAACAAACGGCTGTTTCCATTAGTCATTTGCCACATCCAACAGTAGTTAAAATGAGAGGAGGTAAGCATACGCAGAGGTCAGCAGCAGTCGAGGGTCAAAATAAAGGAAAAAAGCATGACAAAATGGATTCTTCCGACGTCCTCACTTCTAGAGTTTCAAAGAGCATTCAGGGCCATTTCGTTTCCGAAACTCTGGAGTTGACAGCTGGTGCTAACTAAAGAGTGATGATACTATAGTAACCGGGATTTTCTTACTGAACGGCATTAAGGGTGTCCCAAGACCTGCATCAAATTGTAAGTCGGATATTACACAGCATGTGTATGTCGTCAGATTTTCCAGTTTATTCAAGAGACCTTCTGTAACGGATTCCTATTTCTTTTTTGCAGAGTAGATAGTTGACTTAGAGTGCTGTTATATTTTGTCAATACAAATGAGTTGAACAAGGTTGTCCGTTAGAAACAGGCAGGTAGAGGTATGCGCTGGGGAGATTAAAAAAAAAAAGTACAGGGTCATCGAAAAAGGTTGGACACATTTCGAAAGCTCATAATTCTAAAAGAAATTGAGCAAACGCAATAATATTCTTTTAAAACAACTTGCCCAAGAAACTTGTACAAGTGCCCAAGAAACTTGTACAAGTGCCCAAGATTTCTAAATGTAACTGGTACGCAACCGAAACGTTGAACGTTGCGCAGAAGCGGTGCGAGGTGGAAGAGGTCTCCGTTCGGCTTTCCGTCAGTGCAATGGCGACCGTTCAGGAGAAAGCTCAATGTGTGTTGTGGTTAGCGGAGTACAATTCTGTTAAAACGGTTCAGCGAAATTACCGTTGTGTTTATCGCAAACAACCACCGCTTGAGCTTTCTCCTGAACGGTCGCCATTGCACTGACGGAAAACCAAACGAAGACCTTTTCAACCTCGAATCGCTTCTACACAACGTTCAACGTCACGGTTGCATACCAGTTACATTTAAAAATCTTGGACACTTGCCAAGTTGTTTGAAAAGAATATTATTGCGTTTGCTCAATTTATTTTAGAACTATGAGCTTTCGAAATGCGTCCAACCTTTTGCGATATCCTGTATTTTAAATCAATGGGGACTTCCATTCACTGACTTATCATTCATAATAAGCTGAACATTTACAACTTGTCGTTCCGGGAGAATAGGTATTTGATATCTCAGCTGGTATTTCCCATGATGCCACCGATTGATCTAGCTTTGCTTTTTCTGTGTTTCTCGCTGCTTTTCCATTGTTATTGCACCAGACCTCCTAACACCTGCTGAGCACATGTCGTGCTATTTGGGCTGGTGGTTAATATCCATCAAGAGCTCTTGGAGCTAGCTATTCAGCCATCTTAGGTCAGCTGGACGCAGCAATGAAGGGTAATTACGCAGCGACCTCTGGATGCAAAAGATGGTAAGAAACTACTAAATAAGATTTTTCTGTGATCCACGTAACGAAAATTAAACGTTCCGATTGATCCTCTACTTGCATTAAAGGAGGTGCAGCGACGCAGATCTTCGATCTCTACCATAAAATGATATTAGGAAAAATACCAACTTATGATTTATTTTTTTATCATTACACTTGAAGAAATGCGTAATTTTAAATTTTATTTTTTTATATCAAACAGCAGATCTTTAAGTGCCGCACGTCCATTTTTAATACTTATTTTTTTGCTTCGAAATATACTTTTTAAAAAAAGTTATTTTAATTTTCTTGTGATAGTCATCGACATTTTATTGTTCTTGAAAAAAATTAAACCTCTACACTCGTGTTCAAACAACAGAATCAAAAATGTGCATTTACTAATGTGTGATTCGAAAAATACCTAACCCTTAAGCGGTCACGCCCTGGTATAGAGTGCAACATTTTCGTAATTTTGAATGGTTTGTGGTTACATGTAAGGGTTGAATGTTTTAAGCAGTTTCTATTTATAGCTACACCCTTTTTAATGCAGGTATGATTTTCTGACCCTGCTATTCATTTCCCTTCATTGTTAGACGTGATTTAACCGTGGTAAACCAGCGATTAAACTGGATTATAATACGACAAAAGCAGGAGTTGATGTACTCGATCCAATGTGCAGCTATTACACGGTATCCCGCATATCACGGAGATGGACTCTCTCATTGTTTTTTAGGTTTTTGAAGATAATAGGGATGCATTCGTGAGTTGTCCGTAGATCCAATAAACCGGACAGTTTTGAAATAAGGCGATTGTATCTGCATTCCTTGGCCTTTAATTATAAATATATATCAATATTAATCAACATTTCATATCTTGTCATAAAAAGCAGAATTATTATTTTCAATTTAAAAGACAAAAGTTAATTACAAAAGGAATAATCGAGGTTGAAAGAGACGTTGCACTTTGTGCCACACGCTCCTGCTGGTGTTCCGAAAAGTGGCGCGTCCGCTGAATGGTTAAGTGCCGCACGTACATTTTTAATACTTATTTTTTGTTTCGAAATATACTTTTTAAAAAGTTATTTTAATTTTTTTGAGATAGTCATCGATATTTTATTGTTCTTAAAAAAATTAAACCTCTGCACTCGTGTTCAAAAAACATAAATAAAAAATATGCATTTACTAATGCGTGATTCAAAAAATACTTAAAGAAAAATTCCTACTGCCTTAATACGAAGATTCAATATTTGCGACGTAAACTGAAGAAAATTTTCTGCTAAAAAAGCTGTAGAAAAATTAAAGCTATACACACACATACACACATAAAAGAGGCGCGAATATTTTTGAACTATAATTATTCTAAGAGAAAAAAGAAAAGTGTACACCTATACCTCGCTATATGGCCGTTCTTTATGCGGCATTTCGCTATAACGGCCATTTTTAATTATGGCACTTTTTCGATTGACGGCCCACAATGTTTCGTTATACGGCCACAACAGCGGAAAGTGATGATGGCAACATATTATAGCGTAGTGATTCTTTCTGTTAATGTTCGTCATCACATTAAAACAGTTTTTTATTATATGTATACATATGTGCATATGATTTCTTTTGTTTTTTTATTTATGTTTATTTTTTGAGTTTCCGTTTATTATTACATTGTTTTGTACTTTTATTTTTATGTAAGCATTTTTGTAGGAAATAAAAAGAATAAAATGCTTTATGAATTAAAAACTATATTATTTACAAAAAATTGGAACAGATCCAATTAAATTTGCCTGGGTTTGTATCAAAATGATTCGTTATACAGCTTTTCGCTTTACGGCTAACTTTTCCGGAACGTATCTAGGCCGTAAAGCGAGGTATGGCTGTACTGAATTTAAAAGAGAAGTCATTTTGTGTTGATATTGTTGTTCGAATCGACAAGTTGTGCTTAGTGACGATGCTTATATGGTATTAGAAGTCATCGCAGCTGACTCCGCTTATTTAGATGGCGGACTGGCAGACTGGCAAACTTATTTAGATGGCTGACTGGCAGACTGGCAAACCTATTTAGATGGAAGACTGGCAGACTTATTTAGATGGCAAACTGGCTCCGCTTATTTAGATTTTACGTTGCGTCTTATTTCCCTAAAGTACATTGTTAATTGAGTCATTGTGTGCGTTCGAAACAACAAGAACCATTCTCCTGTCAGGGATTCTGTTTTATAAATTAGTGCAACCGTGAAACCTAATCGGGTACCCCGTTTTATCCGGGCGACTGCTGCCCCCTCGGGCTGTCCCGGGATTCGATACCGGCTTTGCAGCTTTTGCCCACACGGCTTAAAATGCCGATGGAGAACTTTTTCCGACTGTCGCATGCTCGGTGGGGACCCATTTTACATCCGAATACGTGAAGTGACTCTTCAAGAACGTTTTTTTTTGTCTCTCTCTCTCTCCCTACCTTTTAACCGTTCTAATAGAAGTGTTCGCAGACAGGACCGTTTCATCACTGTCGGCCGGCCAGGCCTCATGGACCTTTGAGCGACCCACCGCAGTCGGATGAATAATTGGCCCGAAAACAGCGGCCAGGCTTTGATGTGCGGCAATAAATCGACCTTATCACCGGCGATTCAGTGGCGGACGACGGGGGGTGTCGCCCGCAGTGGCGTCACGACTCTGACCCCGCGTTGTCACTCGTGTTTCGGGGGGATGCGGCTGAATTTATGTCTTGTGTCGGGGAGGGACGGTTTTGATGGATTTCGCCCCCCGGAATGGTCACCGGAGACAAGGGCGTTTATGAGTGAGGGACATATTTCATTTTGCTAAATTATCGCTGCATTGGCCCGGTAGCTTGGAATGGAGGTAAGAAGATCGTTGCGCAACGTTTAACCTTTTCCTTACGGGATGGGATAGCATGAATCCCAAGAATACGGGCCCAAGAATGAATATATAATGTCGAGCGTTGTTCTACGCCCGCTCATTGCAGTTTAATTGCAGTCTTCTTAACGATATGCGTGTCGAGTGGAAGGAGAATAACACAGAGAATCCGTACATCCAAGAACATGGCGTTTATTCCTTTCATATATACCAAGGCTCCAAGGTAATTTACTCAGTATTTGCCATTTTGGGATAGAGACTCGGCGAAGCATATGTCTGTCCTCAATAAATTTCTCCCTCGCTCTGACAAAAGTTCGCGGGCATCTCCGAACGTCAACTCTCCCTGCACATGCGCAGAGCCCAAACCAGACATCTTTCAAGGATAATTATATAATTTTCTTCCTCTAACGCAAAACCCACATTCGCGCCAAGATTACATAATGAAAAGGGGAATTTCCCTTTCCCAATTCGCGTCTTGAAATACGAACAATTAGAGGCGAATTACGCTACGAATATAATTTAATTCCCAAGCCCCCTTTAAATTTAAGGTAATAATTCTTTTCCCACTTAAATTCGGATATATATATATATATACATATATATATATATATATATATATATATATATATATATATATATATATATATATATATATATATATATATATTGTAAAGCATTCACCGAGTGGTAGCGTAAAAGACGACGATACAATCTAGTAATATATTAAATGGAATGATTTATTTACAAATGAGTAGAGGTTGATGAATTAGGATGACGAACACATTAGATGATATCCTCGAGATGACGGACGGTAAACTAAGCTTCAAACCATCAGTACATATCAGAAGTCGCGATGTCTCGGATTCTACCCGCGAAAGTTCTTTGGCTTTTTACAAGGCTTTTTACAAGGGACGCGCAACAATCACTTCTGCCGATTCACGTACTCGGCCGATAATCAATTGTCCAGATCATTCTGGGATCTAAAGAACGATCTATCTCCAATAGCTATACTGTTTCTTCTCGAAACAAATCGACAGGGAGTCGGGATGCTCTGCCTCGCACGAGGACTTATAAAGAAATCGTAATTTACGGCTGCAATGTCGGAGTAGCGACCTTCTAGATGCGGGTCTAGCAGCTAACTGAGTTTCCTTTAAAGTGACATCACTTTTCGGAGGTACGATTGGCGAGACACATCCCTCGTCATCAGATCAGCTGATCGCTTAATTTTCCCGATCGATTAATTTTCCCGATCATCATCGATCAAAGGACGGACCGGAACTAATGTCCTTTCAACTTTAAGTCTAAAATCTCAGACATACGGGCGCCTAGCGTTCGGGTTTGCACTGTCGGGAGCACCTTTATCTCGCCGCTTCTGTTGTTCGGCCGTTTCGCCTCGGGAACCCTTTGTTGAGCCTTCTGATGGATCGTGAATTGAATGAGAGGGTTTTGCTCTAAATTGGGAGAATCAATGGATTCGTCACAATATATATATATATATATATATATATATATATATATATATATATATATATATATATATATATATATATATATATATATATATATACAAATATATATACAGTGGTACCTCGACTTACGAGTTTAATTCGTTTCATGACTTAGCTCGTAACTCGAAATACTCGTATCTCGAATCAATTTTCCCCATTGAAATGAATGGAGATGCCATTAATTCATTCCGGGCTCCCCCAAAACACCGCAATTTTTTGGTTACATGTTTTTAAATAAGAAAAACGTGCTTATAAATGACGAACAGTGTATAAAAACGCAATACAATAGAATGTACTGCAATAAATTTGTTTTATTAAGTGTATTGTGCAACATTTACCTTGGAGATCAGACTTGAAGATTCTGATGGAAGAGGAGGAGAAAGGTTGAACAGAAAAATTAAATCTTATTCGTTGATTTTTGATCTTTTCGTCCCGCTTTCCTGACTTTCGCTTTTATTACCAGCTACTCTCCTAAAGTGAACGAGTGAGACACGGAAGCTGGACGATCGTTGCATCGTTCACTGTGGCTGTAATGTCCATTCTTCTTTCACAGAATCCAAAGAACATTTTCTCAGAATCCAATCTCTCGGTTTAAGACTGGATAGTAGTCTCAGAATAATATTATACAATTGTATAATAATTGTACATAAAGGTTGTAAATATTATATGCTTCTTGTGTTCTCATTTAATGAGCACGTAACATGGCATTCGCTGCTCAAACTAGCGGTGGGATATCTGAAGCTTGCTCGTAACCCGAATTTTAGCTCATAACTCGAAGCAAAAAATCTACCGAGAGAATGTTCGTATCTCGAAAAACTCGTACGTCGAGGTACCACTGCATATATATATATATATATATATATATATATATATATATATATATATATATATATATATATCAGAAATTAACTGGGGAAAAGAATAATTAGGTTAAATTTAAAGGGGGCTTAGGGATTAATCATTTTCGCGGCGCGAAAAATCCACTAGTTTTCATATTTCAAGACGCGATACGGGTGAAATCAGGGGAATACCCGTTTTCAGTAATTGACCTTCGATTCGCGGTGAAATGAAACTCCATGCAGAGAGATTATTTTTAGATACTGTACAGGTTTGGCGGGAAGAAAATTCTAGAAAATTCTAAATTGGGCTCTGCGCATGTGCCAGGAGAGTGGACGCGCTGTTTTGACCTCGAAATCGGGACAGCGCGGGATAGAATGCAATGCCAACGGACGTGTGTTCGTCGCGTCTCTAAGTTCAAAATGGCGAGAGCTGAACGCGCTGAGTTGGAGCTTTGGTTAGCATGAAAAGGAATAAAGTGAATTGATTCAAATTATGGACTGATGTTATTCCATTTCTACCACTCGCCACCAGTGCTAAAGGATGATGACTGCATTAAAGATGTGAGAGCAGGCAACATCACAACCCTGTCATATATATATATATATATATATATATATATATACGTATACACACACACAGGTTCTTTTTCTATCTGGCATGGGGACAAATGAGGGAGTGCAAAAATGAGTCGTCACTGTACTACACGAACATAAATTTATTTACATCTGTGTATAGTTTTACACTTAATATAAAAATTACAGGAAACTCTAAGCACGATGTGGGCAAGCCTACTGAATCTTACCAGACCCCCTACTCTTACTACTACACTCGACTTAGTTACGGACTAGTTAATTCGCTGGAGGAAAGACGAGCCTGCTGTATCTCGCCAGACCGCCTAACGCTACTAGAGAGAAAGCGTTTCTATTCTGAAATTAGAATAGAGACGCTGTCTCTATTCTAATTACAGAATAATCAGCTCACCAGAGGTGAGACGAGCCTGCATACATCTCGCCAGACCTCCTATCCCTACAGTCGCATGTTCACACAAGCGAATAGGTTCCCCCGTCCCCTCACGACACATTAGTTACGCCCCAGGAGTGTGACTAATCGACGCGAGAGACTGTTCTCACTTTCCAGCTGCTCGCAACTCCCCTACGTCATTACTCCTTTGACCTTTGACCCCCCCTCCCCGTCATCCGTTTCCGAAAAGCGCGATTCGGGGACTCCCCTTTGACCCCCCCAACGTGGGGAGAATGTTCCTCGTCCCTTTGATCATTCGTGAGAAAACCGCCCTCCGAAGGGAGCGCCCGAGCGGCGAGGCGAATCCTCGGGTTAACGGCGAGGGGACCCATAAATCACTGTTTCCCCCCTACAACTCGCTCCTCTTTCGCGAATGTGTATTCGTGGTGTACCAGAGACTCTCTCTCTTACTGTCTCTCTGACTGCCCGACGATCCCCACCACCCCCTTGGGTTTTTTCCGCCCACGCAGCCAATCCTCTTGCTTCAGTCACACACATCTGCAGTACGTACCCCCCCCCGACACTTGTTGATACATTTGGGGTCGATTTGTCACGCTCCAGGACCATGACTAATCGAACCACCCCCAACCCCCAACCCCAAGGTCCCTCGTTTCTTTTGATCATCTGAGCAAAAAAACGCCTTGTAGCGCATATAGATTGGTGCAGAGTTCTCTGCCTGCAGACCCCCGACTCCTGTCATCAAATTAGTCACGGTAACATTAGACACGGTATTTAGAAACACCCCCATTCCCGCCCCCAAGGTTTCTTTGATCTGGTGTCTCCCCCGACCCCGCTCGACACCATTTGACCCGCTGACCCCCCGCCCTTTCTTTGATGGACCGCCAGAGGAGGTCATCCACGCATAGTACAGAGTACAGAGTGAACATAAATTACTGGATTCTCCAAGGCACAGGCAGAGAACTCTGCACCAATGTATATGCACCATTCGAGAGGGATCGGTGCAGAGCCGCTCACAGAGCTGTCCCCATAAATCACTCGTTTCTCCGCAGAATACTGTGCAGTGCAGATGTGTGTGACTGAAGCATCTGATTGGTGAGGGGGAGGGGAATCACGGGGTACATTATTTTCGATTAAACCAGCGCTCTTTCTCAAACATTACACTACACCTTATTTTCTTCTGAATTCAATGATGTGCATAACTCAAAATCAAGAATTTGCGAGTTGTTTTTATTGCAACGAGACAGCGATTATGCGTTGTATTGTTACAAAATCTTATATATTTTCCATCTACATCAAAACTGAACTATTACCCTCATAGTTCCGGTGCTATAAATCTATCAACCACCTGCCAGGAGTGGGAAGAGAACACATGACCTCTGGACGTAAATGTCATCGTTCTAACCGTTGGACCAGTGTTGGTTCTCAATCTGGGGGGGGGGGGGGTCGCTCCCCTGGGGATGCGTGAGTGATATTCAGGGGGGGGGGAGGGCGGATGGTTAGCAAAAAATACGTGTAAAATGGTTTTTACTAGCGTTACTTAAGTTTTTCAGGCTTCGGGGGGGGGGGAAGGGGGTAGAGGGAAAATCCTCCACGGGGGGGGGGGGGAGGCTTAGAATTAAAAATATTGAGAACCACTGCGTTAGATCATCCGGGTGATAAAAGAGAATCTTATGCGTATATGATCCTTTACATTGATTATATCAAGGCTTCTTTTAATTATTTAGAAGTAAACTGTACTTATTCGTTGAAACAACCAAGATCTGTAAATGTTATCCCCCTCTCCAAATAAATTAAAAATCCTGCATCGTGTTTCTTCGATTTTACGAGTATTTTACTGATTCCCCTTCAGTGTGTAGAACTCATGTGAAAAAAAATATTTCAGGTAGTCTCATCTAACGAAACTACCGCAGGTTATTAACGTAGGATTATTTATCATTGCTTACCTCTTTTTTTTCTTTCTTTCTTTCTTTTTCTCTTTTTTTTAAACGCATTTTGGTACTTTTCTGTTTAACTGTTTACTGCTACTGGTTTTGGTGCTCTGCCAAAATAATAATTCGCGACGCAGGACAATTTTTCTCTCTCCGGAGGACCATTATTGAGGAACGTAATCCTACGTTAAAACTATCAATTTTACAAATATCAATAGTTCTCACCCGTGTCATTTTAAATGGCAATAAGGCGCCGACTTGTGAAATCCAGCGACGAAATTTTATCGGAAATAGGTTGAGAATTTAGATAATGAAGGCGATCAGTTTATTAAGAAAATCAATCTCAAAGGAACAATGAAGAGTTTTACGGAGTAACACAATATTTTTTTCTTTTTAGGTAAATTATGATGATTTCATAGCGATCGGAAAATTAAAAAATTGATGGAAAATTGGTGTGGAAGAAAAAAAATGAAAGTATTCTATTGAAAATATCGGTGGAAAATTGTGCATTTACTTATGCCCATTTTTCACAGAACCATATTACCATAACCCATGAAACCCATGGGAATACCCATTAACTACCAACCTTTGTTGTTAATGCCTATTTCTGATTTTTTTCAATGTGCAGCATATTATTTAGGAAACTGAAGAAGCATTTAGTATTAAGCGTACTAGCAAATTATAAACGATGAACAGTCGGAACACGAGAGGTATTCAATCAATCATTATTACTCAATTAACCGATTATTACTCTATTTTATATACTCAGTTTTACATAAGCTATATATATATAAAACAGTTACGTAACTGACTGACTGACTGATTGACTGACTGACTGACTGACATATAACGCACTGACCAAACAACTGGATCAAAAGGGCTGAAATGTTGGACGGCGATTCTTCTTACAGTGTAAGGGTGCACTAAGAAAGATTTTTGAAAAATTCTTCTTAGATTTTTTTGAATTAAATTTTTAAGCTGTTTTTGTAACATTCTTTAAAGTTTGCATTTAAAATTATAATTTGAGGGTTATAAAATTTATATCACGAGAAAGATCTTGAAAATTCCTTTAAAAATGAAATTTTTCCGAATCTTTACTTCCATTTTCTGATTTTTTGTGAATTTTTAAAGATTAATTTTTAGAATTTAATTTGTTAAATGCTGATCACGTGCTTTCCTTTTCTGGTACTTTAAATTAATTTATCGTCACGTGTATAACAACGAAATAGACAAAATAATATTTTTTTCTTGCTAATGCGGCAGACGATTGGACATTATCCAAAAAAATATTCAAATACAGTAAAAGAAATGTTCCTCAAACTGTACCGTATTAACTGTACTATATTCTTTAATATGTTTTATTAGATTCAATTTGAATATTTTCTTCTACATTATTTTGTCTATAAAGATATCCCTTACGACTTTTTTTATAAATATATATTTTTTATTTATTTTTACATAAATTGCATACATTGATCATTGTATTTATTATAAATATATATATATATATATATATATATATATATATATATATATATATATATATATATATATATATATATGTATATAATTTTTTTTGGGGGGGGCGGGGGAGGGGGGTATTAATTGCATATATTGACCGTTGTATTTAATTTGAATGTACTCCGTAGCGAAGTGCAGGTTTTCAGCTAGTTGAGTATATAATCGAGTATTAATCGAGTATTTAAGCTATACTCTCCATCTAGAACAAGAATATTTGTAATTTTTTATACTGAATATTTTAGAGCCATCTTTCAAATCCTCCTAAACAACTGAACAATTTAAATATGGGAATTCAAACTACAATACTGTTAGTTAAATATAGCAACCTCTAAGTAAGCAGATAAAGTTACTTTCAATACAGATGTTAAACTTTATTTATTTATTTATTTTTCCCTCAAACTGATAAAATTATTGGATACAGATAATTTTCTTACAAGACCATCTAGTTTCAAAATAAGGAAGCATTCAAAATTCTTCAAAATTCCTAAAAAATGAAAGACCGTTCCGAATCGGCCCTCATATTGAATAGTTAGCTTAGTATCGGATTTAGTCGTACATCGATTAAGACCCGAGAACGAAAAATTTCCATTCCTCTTATCACCGTGCTTATTATTAGGCAATTTTCCATTGCAATAAACCTTTAAAAAAACGAATATTCATCAAATTTTGCAGCCACCTCACAATAAATGGGAATTATTTATTCATAATTACTGTTACACTAGAAAAAAAAAACTACAGTCGAACCCCGTTATAACGAACTTCAAGAGACCAAAGGTTTTGTTCGCTATATCCGGTGGTTCGCTATATCGAACCGTTAAGAAAAATGTTACAGTTCACAAAATGTATAACTCTTTAGTTACTATGTGTATTCAATAATGATGTGTTTAAAAAAATGATAAAATCTATTAAAATGATCATTAATGAATTAAATTGACTAAAATCGATTACATTAATCTGACACAATACTAATTAAATAAACTAAAAATGAAAACAAATGGAAATAAATTCATTTTGCCTTTAATTGTTGCTCACTGCTTTGATACAGAAATAATCGGTAATCTGCTGCTGACGCGATGCCCATTTCAAAAAATATTTTATGAATTTCTTTGTCCAATTCATCAAATGACTCCAACACTCTTTCTCCCACTGTTTGGGTAGACAAAAACTTATTAATTTCACGCATCGCTGCTGTAGCATCTGAGATGGTGGGGATTTCGTTATTTATGTGCTCCTCTTCATCAACATCAGATGCAGAATATTCGATTTCAAAATAATTCATTTTAATTTCTTCCATAATATCTTCATCAGTCGGATTTTCACATGTAATGACTTCATCATCACATTTTTCGAACAATTGCATGTCACAATCTGAGAATGATGAAATTTTGTGCTTTTCTATGCACATCGCGATAGGTAAATCTTCATCATCTTCTTCTTCTTCAACATTCACTGTATCTTCAACACTCTTAAAAAGTTAAAGGAAAAAAAAGGTTCGTTATAGCCGATTCTTAATATTTCGAAGGTTTGCTATAAGAGGATAAATTAGCATTAAATACAATAGGAAAACGACGGGACCAAAATTTTTGTTCGTTATATCCGTGAGTTCGTTATATACCGGATTCGCTATAACGGGCTTCAACTGTGTATATATATATATATATATATATATATATATATATAAATAAGTTTTTCGACAATGGTGATCGTTTTATATGATATCCAGTATTTCCTTATACAGTCGATCCCCGTTATAGCGAACCCGGCATATAACGAACTCACGGATATAACGAACGAAAATTTTGTTACCGTCGTTTTCCTATTATATGTAATTTAATTAGTATTGTGACAGTTTAATGTTATCGATTTTAGTCGATTTAATTCATTAATGATCATTTTCAATAGATTTTATCATTTTTTAACACATCATTATTGAATACACATTGCAACTAATGAGTTATACATTTTGTGAACTCTAGCATTTTTCTTAACGGTTCGGATACAGCGAACCACCGGATAAAGCAAACAAAAATTTTGGTCCCTTGAATTTCTTTATAACGGGGTTCGACAGTACTTTCCATTTTATATCGTATATCGCTATAACGAGCTGCCTATCATATTAAGTTTTTGCCTGTTTAAGTGGGCACAGGACCTTGAATCTCGACGAAAACACTATAAATATGGTCTAATTTTAACCGGAAAAACTCAAATAATATTAGGAAAAGAAAGTTTCTTTCTTTACACATATAAAGCACATATTTTTACTATGTCATATATAAAAATGGAAATTATAAATCTATAAATAATTTTTAAATTAGCAGTTCAGAATTTTATATGATTAACTGCTAATTTTGAGTTTGTGTGCAGCATTACTTTGAAACTATCAATAGGAAACTGATAAAACTACACTCATATGTATATTTCATGGTACTCTACATTTTAAAAACAGAAAAATGTGTACTTCTGAAATACTTTTTTTATGTGGGAAAATTATGCAAATAATTGTGAAAATTTTTGAAGTTTTCAAATTTTTCGCTCAATTTTTAATTTAAGTAATATTTGTTACAATTTATTTGGTTTTACATTACAGGTAAATATATTACAAGTGTATTCTGAACATTGATTGTTTTCTGTAAGCATATATCTCAATTTGATGATGCACACAGCACGTTATGATTTTTAATCACCAGTTAATCATATGATTCTAAACTTATAATATGAAAATTATTTATAGATTTAAAATTTCCATTTTTATATATGACCATATCTAAAGGTATGTTCTTTATATGTATAAAGAAAGAAAACTTCTTTTTCTAATATTATTTGAGTTTTTTGTGGTTAGAATTAGACCATATTTATAGTGTTTTCGTCGAGCTTGCACCCTTAAAATCCGAGTGGCCTGCCAAATCCAGTACCATCTGCTGTGCCAACTACTGTTTCGCGTTCTCCTCCAATAAACCTCAAACAGTGACGCGTACGGAATAATAAGGAACAGATCGGTCGTGAAGTGTATTTCCCCGTCACCGCACCGCCTCTCACCTCCGATACGCACACAAATTCTGTTTATTCACTCCCGCATGGCTTTTAACGCCGTCCTCTGCCACTAATTGATGTAAAGCGGAATTTATTTTACACAAACGACGATCGGAGTCGACTCCATTACGCGCCGCTTTATCTGCCGAAAGCTCGCAAAAAAAACCCCAAAAAAAACCACCCTAAACAAATTACACACCGCGCGTATTTCAGGTTTCGAATTCAGCCCCCGTCTTATTCGGACGACGATAAGAAAGGCATTCCGAGAGTAACTGCCCCCGATCAGGAATCGTGACTCGAAAGGAGATACAAAGCAACACACGAGAGTCACTAAACCGCGGTAGGAATCGAGATGAAGAAAAAGAAAAGAAGAATCCTACTGCCTCGTCATTAGGAGAAAAAACCGCGGCCCCACACGGCTGGAGGTTTTTTACGCAAGACACTTCATCGAGGAGAGGTTTTTTTTTCCATCCCCAAGTTTAAATCCGTTTTATTGATTAGTTATTTAGCAGTTAAAATGGAAGCGGAGAAGCTCCAGAAATAAATCAAAGGCACAATGAGCGGTGTCAGCCTAGGTCATAAATCAAGCAAGTCGGAGCTTATAGGATTTATGCGAGAATCGCTGGGCAACGGCGGAGGTGGCACATTAAAAAAAAAAAAAAAAACGAAAACTCAATGGTTCCGTGAGAAATTATGACTACTCTAGCTATTAGTCATTATCGCTGTTAATAATTAAAGAGAATGGGTGAGGGGAATAGTAATGAACCAGTCGAAGAAATTTATAGGTCGAATACCGTCAAAACCGAACAATTTTCTAAGTTCAAAGAAGACTTACAGCGGAATTCCCTATTTTTTACCATGTTTTTATTAACTCGCTTTCTTGTTTGTTTGTTTGTGTGTGTGTGTGTGTGTGTTTGTCCAGTCCAAATCTTGCAATCAATTTTTAACTAACTTCCTGACTAGCTAGACATTTGAAACTTTTAGAATAGCTCAGAACACGATGACAGTGCATTATTTTAATACTTTTAGCCATATTTAAGCAGATTTGAATTCCTTTTCAGTTAATTTTGTTTTTTAGAATGGTGCAGCCAACCCTCGGCCGGAACGGGAACGAAAAGTTAAACGCAAGTTAATTTCCAGTTCTCGAGGTAAACGATTGATTACTCATTTGATACCTCTTTACTACGCATTTGATCATTTTCTTTCAAGTTGATGGAATAATTCATCAAAAAAATTTTTTTAAAGTATTTATTAATACATAGAATTGTCAAGTTTATATGATTCAACAGAAAATTTAAAAACATGATACATAAAAAGTTCTTTTTATCTTGTAATTATCATATAATAAACGTACAGGAAAACTGTTTGGAATTTATTATGAATTCAGATCTTTAGAGAAGGCAATGCTCCTCTTCCCATAGTGTTATGCTTTTGAATGACAATACAGTGCATCTTGTATAAGTTACATAAATAAGGTGGTTACCAAGTTCATCGGTAAACCGAGCAACCATAGCAATGATACATTCAGAGCAATCTTGTTTTTAAAAGCGTCCACAATATAAGCTCATGAAGAGTCATTTTGACGTGAAGTGAAAAATTTCAGTAAGAGCCACTCCCAAGAAAATACGAATAAACAAAGGATTTAGAGAAAATATTTGTGCACTTTTTTTGATGCTACAGACACACAACCTAATTTAGGGATTCGTAATTTTCGTATTTACGAAATACACTGCTGGCCACCCAAATTGCAACACCAAGAAAGACAAGAGATATCACAACAAATTTTATTTTGTAGATAACATGTTGACCAAGTATCAAATGATTAAATTTATAGACTTCTGTGAAGTGTGGTTCCTGCCAAAATCAGTAGCCAGAGTAGCCGCCATTGTTGGAGATCACCGCTGCCACACGCCTCGGCATTGATTCAAAGAGACTTTGGATGAGTTCTTGGGGTACAGCAGACCAAGCAGCTTCCACACGTTACCAAAGTTGATCTACTGTGGCAGCTGGGGATGGAATCTGGGTCAATCGTAGAGCAACCATGGACCACATGTTTTCTATCGGCGAAAGATCCGGAGAGCGAGACGGCCAGGGAAGCAATTCAATCTGGCGATTGACGAAGAACCGTTGGACAATGTGTGCCACGTGTGGTCGCGCGTTATCCTGTTGAAATATGGCTGTGGGCAAGCCCTGAAGGTAAGGAAGGACAACTGGCTCCAACACCTCGGAGATGTAGCGCTGGCTGTTTAAAGTACCGGCAATGCGTACTAGAGGTATGCGAGAGTGATATCCAATACCGTCCCATACCATAATACCCGGTGCAGAACCAGTGTGGCGGTGCATAACGCAGCTGTTCAGCATCCTCTCTTCACGGTGTCTCCAGACTCGAATGCGACCATCGTGGTGTTACAGACAGAAGCGTGACTCGTCAGTAAAGACAATTTCATTCCATTCTGCCGTCCACATCCTTCTGTCATCGCACCATTGGCGGCGGATACGTCTGTGGTTCTGCGTCAAGGGTAGACAAAGCAATGGACGTCTTGCGGACAGACCACTCTGCTGTAAACGGCGTCGAATGGTACGCGCAGACACTGGATGATGCGTTACAGACTGCATGTGCTGTGCTATGGTTCGTGATGTGACTGAGCGATCCGTCACTGCCATGCGCACAATTTGCCTGTCATCACGTGAAGTGGTGCGCTGAGGTGGATGCGATCGAACACGCCGGTCCGTCGTACCCTCCTGCATCCAACGATCACATATCCGCATTACAGTTGTTTGGTTTCGTCCAACACGACTACCGATTTCCCTGAAAGATAATCCACAATCTCGGTAGGCCACTATCCTTCCTGTGTCGAACTCGGATACTTGATCAAAAGATGATTGCTGTTTTCCACGAGGCATAATTGATCGTTTTTTTGAAAAAAACCACAAGAAAAACACAATTGCCGAACTTGAAATCGTCGAAATCTCCAAGCCTTAAATAGCGCTTTGAAGTGGCGCCACAGGCGCGCGTGATGTGCGTCTGCGCTGAAATTCTAATCATTTGCATATCTCACCTCCGCTAATGCATGTTGTAAATTTCATGTTATTTGCATGTTTCCTTCAGGGTGTTGTATTTACAGTGGCCAGCAGTGTAGATGCGAATAAATGCGAAATTTGCCAATATCAGCGAATAAATGCGAAAATTATTTTTTTACTACTTTGCGGCAAAATCCTGGTGATAAACGGCTTTTTAAGCGAAATTAGGTAGAAATAGTAATAATTTTTTAACATAATAGCTTAACTAAGACCATCCGCGGTCTTTAACTGAGAAATCTCACTCTCCTTCGAATTTCCTCCGAATTTCACCCGGACAATTTATCCGTACCGGAGTCGAACTTATAAATCTAACTTTAAAAATCAACCTTCAAGTTTTATGGGGCAATTTAGTAGATTTAAGACCGTCTCTTGACTCTTGAGCGCCAAAGGGTTTTTCAGCTACTTAAGTAGTCAACCAAGAGACTCTTCTGATCTGTTGATGTTATATAGATTTTAATTGCAACGAAATGCTGCTACCTTAACTTTGCAATGGCAACTTCTAGAGTCCCGTTAACAGAGTAGATGCTGAGATATTTTAGTATGTACAACTTAGTAATTAATGACAGAAGGCAGACTTAAGGAACATAATGTGGAGACTAGTACAATGTTAGCCTTTAACAAATAATTTTGATACTTACCTATCAAAGTAAGTAAAATTGTGATTTTTTTTTAAAACGAGAAATTCTTTAATTTATATTTTTTTGCGAATAAATACGAAATTTTATATATTGTATTATTTTGTTGCGAAATGTCTATATTTTTTATGCGAAATTTACGTATCCCTACTAATAGTCGATCAATCACACCTACACAACGCGAAACGTTGGCAACTTTATAATGAGAGCATCCGCACAATGAGTGAACCAACTCAATCCTTATGAGAGAAAATACAATAACATCTGGAAACTCAAGAACACAAGAACATCTGGGCCTTAAACGGAATTTAAATATCTGCCCACGATACACCTGATACACTCAGCACCGTGCATGGGATCGGCGCTTGCGTCAACATAAAATGGGAATGTCATCAAATAATAGCAGAGTTGATAATTTTTTTCCTTATAAATCTGCTCACCTCTCTCCAGAAAGCCGTTTCAGCTTCACTCACCTTCCATGGAAAACCGACTCCGAGTCGAAATCCCTTAATTCTTTCTAATGCGATTGCAAAACCCACTTGTTAGGCTCTCTTAGAAAACTACTTACACACTAAAGCTGCATTTCCCTAAATCGTTTTTATGTAACTTTTTATACTGCCGGATAATTTGGCAAATAACATCAGATCTAGCGCGAGAATAAATGAGAAGAGCTGAAGTAAAAGGACGTACTTCCATGATTTATAGAAACTAGTGGATAATAATTGCGTAAAGAACACTTCTTCAATACCGCAATAAATTAAAAAGCAGTGGTTACATGTTTCGAACTAATCAATTGTTCCTCACCGAGTTTCTTGGCCTAATGATGATCTATTGATTAATTAGAAACATGTGACCACCGTTTTTAATTTATCGTGATATTGGAACTATCCATTGGTTCAAAACATGTAGCCAGCGCTTTTTTATTTAATGTGGTTCTTTACGGGTCGTTCCATGTTCCAAGACCTTTCGAAATTCGGTATTGTAACATTATTGGAGAATATATACAGGGTCATCGAAAAAGGTGTCCGTTGTTGCAACGGGAAATATGTGGTATGTATTTATATTCTCTACATAAACCCTATAAAATAACTCATGGTGTTTAGTTTTACCCCGAATGATACAGAAACGAATCAAGTTTTGGGACATTACCTAGTAGGTTCGATATGAGATCCAACCCCCCCCCCCCCCCCACCCCTCGTCGTTAGGCACACATCTAAGCGATAGTCGATCTTCATCCAGGTACGCTCGATCGTAGCAGGAGTCAGTCGCTGTTGCAGCAATGATTCTGTCCGACAAACGGCGTAGTCTCGGATCTCCTCAGCGCAAACAATGTCTTTCAGGTAACCCCATAGAAAAAATTTTGAGGGGTCGAATCGGGGCTTATTGGTGGCAAAAGAATTGAACCTTCCCCTCCTATCCAATGTCAAAACCCATGTAGGAGGAAGCGTGACGTCACAGAGTCAGCGCATCCCCCAAGCGCAGTCACGGTCACCATGGCATGGAAAAATGAAAGTCCCAGAGTTAACATACCATCTGACTCAACGCAAAATCCGATCGGTCGATTGTTGTTCCCGGTGTGCACGACTGAAATCACGGACACCTTTACGGATGACCCCGTATTATTAATTCGCTGGGTTGTTTACTAAGAAGGCTTCATTCTGATATATATTTAAAAAAAATCAGAATGTGTTTAATTTATACCGATCATAAAATTAATGTGTCCGAAATTAGTTTATAAAGCACTAGTGCTAATGCACTTTGTTTAGTTTGATGCTAAAGATGCTAAAAATTAAACTTGAAGCTTATATCCTGCAATGATACTTTTATCAAGAAGTTAGGAACTGTAATAATTTTTCTGAAAGTGGTCCCCTTTGCAATTAGCGAATCCCGCATTCAACACTAATTGAAAAAAAAATTCGGAAAACTAATCATAAATTACTAAATTTTAGATGTGTTATAGCAGGAAACTGATAGTTAAATTAATTTTATATATTTTTTCTCAATTATCTGCCTTCCTACTTAAAAATATACAAGGTGCGGCCATTAATTTCCAAGACTGATCTAATAACTCCAGAAAATATTGCATGAAATACATACCCATTTAATATGTTTCGAAGTAACTCCCGCCTGCCGTAATGCACTTAGTGCTCGGCTGTATAAGTTTCGGAAACAACTTTTCAAGTCCTCTTTCGGAATGCTCTTTAATGTGGATGTCACTGTTTTCTTGGTGGCTTCGACAACCTCAAATCTTGTTCCCTTCAGCAAATTGGTCCAGCATGAGGTCTTGGAGAAGCAGCATCCTACTCTCCAAACTTAGCACCGGCAGACTTTTTCTTGTTTCCAAACTGAAAGATTTGCTGAAGGGAACAAGATTTGAGGATGTCGAAGCCACCAAGAAAACGGTGATGTCCACATTAAAGAGCGTTCAGAAAGAGGACTTTAAAAGTTGTTTCCGAAAGTTATACAGACAAAATATCACTGCATTTTGTTTAATACGAAAGCACAATCCTACTTGAATGGTCGCCAAGCATGTGCATAATCGTTTAAGAATCACAACTTTGAATTAGTGTCATTTATAGATTACTAGCTGAAAACCCGTACTTCGCTACGGAGTACATTCAAATTAAATACAACAGTCAATGTATGCAATTCATGCCAAATATATATGTGGGATGCCTCCTTTAGATTGGGCTAAACTAGTCGTCTGCTATAACCAATCTAGCACCCCACATTTAATACATACACTCAGGATGACTCATGAATAGTCTCTCACTAACAATAACAATAGACATTTATTTACTTGACACCATAATTCACACTCATAACACATAACATATAATGGTTGACGTTTCAGTAAAAACAGTATTGCCAAGAACTCTAACGCTTGGACTTCTGGAGTCACTGAGACTCTCTCAACTAGATTTGCCAAGCACTCAACCGACTTGGTCTTCCTGAAGTCACTGAGACTTCTACAGCACGGGAGCTCTATCGCTTCCCTGCGGCCCGTAGCTACTAGCTAGACCCAATCCCCGGGGTCTCTTTCCCCGTTCTCGCTTAGGAGCACCGTCCTTTGACACTAGCGCACGAGAGCCTCTGCCCTTCGTCGCCTCCAAAGCTTATCTCCCCTCAAACATTTTCTCCCAGTTCGTCTCTAGGAATTCTGGAAGCGCTGTCGTCGCATAACGTACGCGGCGGCATACTGCTGATAGCCGGAGCCCTGGGATAATACAATCCCCATATATATATATATATATATATATATATATATATAATATCCAATCGTGTGCTGCATTAGAAAGAGAAAAAAATATTTTTTATGTCTATTTAGTTGTTACGCACGTGACGATAAATTTATTGAAAGTACCAGAAAAAGAAATCAAGTGATCAGCATTTAATAAATTAAATTCTAAAAATTAATCTTTAAAAATTCACCAATAATCAGGAAATGGAGGTAAAAATTCGAAAAAAATTTCATTTTGAAGGAAATTTTATGATCTTTCTCGTGATATAAATTTTGTAACCCTCAATGTATTATTTTAAATGCAAACGTAAAAAAAGTTTAAAAAACAGCTTAAAAATTTAATTAAAAAAAATCTAAGAAGAATTTTTTAAAAATCTTTCTTAGTGCACCCCTACACTATTAGAAGAATCGCCATGCAAAATTTCAGCCCTTTAGGTCCAGCAGTTTGGTCTGTGCGTTGTATGTCAGTCAGTCAGTCAGTGAATGAATAAGTCAGTTACGGAACTGTTTTATATATATAGATAATACATTTTTACATTACGCGACATTAAGTATGCAGTATTTAGTTGATAAAATGAGAGGTTCCCGAGAACCATCTTGATAATTAATTACGACTTAATTTTTTCTTTTTCAACAAACAGAAGCTATTATCAGAAGCTATTATCCCGAATAGCCATACTAGGCGAATTTTCTGGACCTGTGTCCCCTGTGCTAAAGCTATCCGCTTCAACTGGTTTAATCGCAATTTCTTCGTAAAATTTTATTGATTGCAAAAATTCTCTTAAAATTAACAACTCTTCACTATGACGTAACTTAAGTTCATCTCGAATGCCGAATTCTACTTCACTCTCAAGATCAAAGTTTAATTGTTTTAGATTTTCTATAGTCTCTTTATGGTTTCGCACAAATGACTCTTTGTCAAATTTGAATTCCTCTGACATTCCCGCGACTAAAGTTTTAACATCAGGGTCTAACGAAGTTCCCGAGGTCCCTCTGATTCTCGCCAGTTCCAACGCTCTATGTCGTTTTCGCTTTTCTAATTCCCAAGCTTGTTTTTCTCTTTCCCTTTCTCTTTTTATATCCAACAAAATTGATTCTAGAGAATTTTTCGCGAATTGTTCGTCAAAATCTGACGCTCCTACAATTTGCCTTATAATTCTTAGCTTTATGTCTGACATCGACACATTAGAATCGAATTTTGCTGCCAATGTCAGCAGGACACTTTTAGTATATCTAGCTAGAAATAGCTCCATTTCGGTAAATTCTGCCATAATTTCCCAAAATGCCTGTCACATATACCACAACAGTTATACACTATGATATTTAAATCGCTAGAACTTGTACTTAACTACTAATGTTTCAACGAACTTACATAACAACATATACAAGAATAAACGCTCTTAATCTACCGTTATGCCGCTGACACAACAAATATATAAAACATGCACAATATCACACAATTCCAGAAAACACATGCATACACAAAATTTTCATTTATTTATAGTATCGCCGGTGATATGTGTCCCACACTGAGCGCTTCCTGTGCACCAAAGGCACTGTGAGATTTTCTATGAGTTCTCACAAAACTTTCCTGTTTAATCCCTAAACAGGGGTTTTCTTTTAAAACCTAACCTTGGGAGATTTATCTCAAAATCACCCCAAAAGAAATCCCTTTCCTGTTTAAATCCTTAAACAGAGATTTTCTTAAAACTTAAACCTGGGAGATTTAACTCAAAATCACCCCACGAGAAATCCCTTTCCTGTTTAAATCCATAAACAGAGATTTTCTCAAAATTTAACCTTGGGAGATTTAACTCAAAATCACCCCACGAGAAATCCCTTTCCTGTTTAAATCCATAAACAGAGATTTTCTCAAAATTTAAACCTGGGAGATTTAACTCAAAATCACCCCCCAAAAAAATCCCTTTTCTGTTTAAAACCCTTAAACAGAGATTTTCTTGAAACTTAACCTTGGGAGATTTATCTCAAAATCACCCAAAAAGTAAATTGATTTCTAAAAATCAATAACATATATAAAATACAAAAAGGAACTTTAAACCATCGTTTAATCCCTAAACAATTAATTCCTTTGTGATTCCTCCAAATCACTTGTATTACTTAATTAATTTTCCTAAACCTTCACAGGCTTAAATTTCGGACCCCTCGACGAAGAGCTGAAATTAACTATCTAAATTCTCTGAATTATCAGGCTAATTCCAACTAGTCAACCCCACAATTTACTGCCCCTTGACGATATTTCGCGCAGACCTCTTGGAAGATTTCAAAATAGGCTCACCTTCGGTTATCATTTCATCAGTTGATCAGGCTGGTGTTTGAATTCCGCTCGGCTTCCCTTTTTCCTCCGTCTAATCCGTCTGGCTTTTCCTCGTCTGCCCGCAAATTCCGTAGGCTTCCGTTGACTTCTGCATTTGTCGGTTCTTCACCTGGATATCCTTCCAGCACCGCTTTCTCACTCCTCGTCGTTGGTCCGCCGTGTGTCCGACTGCTATTTTACACTAGCAGACAATCGACACCTGCTGCCACCAGCTGTGATAAAGTGGCCACAGCGCCTTGCAAAAGTATTGACATACTTTATAGACACAAGACACCAGAGAATTCAAATTACTTAATGTCCTTTATTGGACTACAACTATATATACATTGTTATTTACAAGTAGTAGATGGGCACCTTACCCGTGCAAAGCGAACTCGATAGGCTCATAGCTAAATCACCGCTCCCGAGCCTCCAGTCAAAAAAACTCTCCGGTTCCTGGTCTCTCTCTCTATGTCTCTGCGTTCTCTCCCCCGGCGAGTCGGCGACCCCCTCTTTATAAAAGCCTCGCTCTCCTGGTGACAATCCGCTAGCCCGCTGACGTCATCTCGCTCCTGACCGCTCCCTCAGCTGTCTTGCCTCCGGCTGAAACGACATCCCAGAGTCGGTTCTCTTTGTCGGCCGCGGTCCTCTTTCAACTGGACATCTACCATGCCTCTTGATGGACGGTCTCGTTAACGATGTTTTTCCAAGTTACCTTACCGTAATTGGAGCTGAAAGGCTGCATAGGCCCATCATCCGGTCTTTGTTGCCTGAAAAATGTACGATTCTCTGGAACAGAAAACATTATTAACAGGTCTTTCTATGGAGATCATCTGCCGCCAAGACAGCTGAACTTTATGTCACCCTCAGCCAGTTTGCCTTTTCAAAATTGTTCTCCGAACACCACATGAGGAATGGAGGCAATTACGTCTTCCGCACGAAGAATGTGTAGACTACATCACACACACCGCTTAACCTTTCTGCCCATTTCACAGAATAGCAAGGAAGGAGTGGAGGCATGTGTCAACAAAGGTTGCCGCTACTACAACTCCTCCCCCCTAAAAGTCTTTTTAAGCATTAAAAAGGCTAAAGGCAAGTTCAGTAGGTCCATTTAGGAAAGCCCACAAGAAACCATTCCCAAGAGGTCATTATCCTTTGGCTTTCTTTAGCCCTAACTCAAAAGAGTCACAACCGCCTATTTTAGACATCACTAAAAACCCTAACTGCCCTCAGTCTGAGACACAATATTACAACACCTTTACACATAATAAATTCATACATGGTTAAAAACACAACGCACATAAAGCATTATCATTTTAAGGTATTTTCATAGTTATCATTACAATACATTCCTCAATCTTAACTTACTTAACAATCATTTTTAAGATTTCTATCCCAATTAATTAATCGGACATATTTTAACTACATTGTAACACATGGAACAAATATTACTCAACAAACAGACCCTGTCCTCACTAAATACATGACACTATTGCACATGAGATTACAACACAGATATCAAACTTATATAATCAAACTTATATAAACTTATAAAATCATTTGGTTACTTAACATCTTAATTACATGCTAAAATTATCAGTCATTGTCACTGAACTTAAAATGAACCTATACCAAAAATACCATTCATTGTAATAAAATAAACACTCAAACAACTATGTGTCATCTCCAGGTATACAGCACCTGACTACAAGGTTTCGGCAACACTGGCCCACCCAAAAAAACGATGACTAACACATAGATTTTCAATACCATTTTAAAATTACTCAGTTTACATAAAATTTGACACCTTTAAATACAGCATGTTTGACTCAAAACTCTAACAGGTGATGCTTAATTCCTGATAGGTCCATTTAAAATAGTACACACATTACACATGACACTGCCTTTACGCAGGACATGAAACACTATTACATAACTTCAACAACAAAAGAAATTCAACACAATGTACCTAACAAATTCAACACAATGTTAAACTTACAACCTGCACGTCCAAAGACTCACAGTTTTCTTTTCTAACTACAGGACATTTGAATTTTTTTTCCATTTTATCAAACAATATTTAAAATTTTTCCATTTAGGCGTTGGTCCACAAAACTGACTCAACAACTAGAAACCTCAGACTCCTACAGCCTAGATTAGTTTTAACAAGATTTTCATCTTTAATTTTTCTTTCAACAAAATGGATCAATTTATATTATTCATGGTCTAAATCAGATACCTAACCTTGAATTGAATATCAAACAAACAAAAAATTTACTTTCATCATGAAAACATGGATCCAAACAAAATTCTTCACATTTTAAATTGTTTAGCATAAATAAGGGTTCCAACCCCAACATCCTTCTCTGATTAATTCCATCAAAGAACTAAAGGATATTATATATATATATATATATATATATATATATATATATATATATATATATATGTGTGTATTTGACAATGTATAAGCAAAGTAAGTTTTATTAATTTTCTTTGCTATGCAACTCTAAGGGCCTTTTCACATACAATCCGTGAGCGTCAACGTTACTCGCATTGATATATTTTAAACCAATCACAGACCTTAACAATTCGTGGCTAATCGTTCGGAGGTTTGTCATTGGTTAAATGTATTTCAATACGAGTAAAGCTAACGCTGGCGGATTCTGCATGAACAAGTGATAAGTCTAACTCAGTGCGTAAAAAAAGCATCTGTCCCATGCAACCCGAATAGATTGATATTAGAAATTATCGTCTGACTGTTTTACTAACTTACCTAGAACTCATTAAAATACCTCTCTCTCTCTAATGGCAACTCTTGAGTACATTTGTTTATCTTTATAGGGCTTGTAAGTGTGCCGCTATCACCATGCAAGAGATCTAAGCATCGTGAGTCCTGTATGTTTACATATGTATTACCGAAGTGAGACGGCTCTTTTACCGAAAAGGTTTTTAGCAAAAAGTGCTTACTGTCAATGAGATACGGCGACAAAAAAAGAAATAAATGACACCATTACAGTACAGACATTTATCCATTTTTCCTCTACTTTCCGCCGGTAGTAGAGACACTTATCTTTTGCTAAATTATTAAAAGTTCTATTATCAACCTGTTGTTATCGTGTTGTTTATAGCCAAAACTAAAATTGTTAAGATGTTCTCCTATATCATACCTTTTAAAGGCCATGAGACTCGACAAACATATCGATATATTCAATCATCAGTAGTTACTAAAATAATTTATTCAGAAATATAAAATTTTACTGTGAGTTAAATACTCTCTCTTCTTTACAAATATGGTCTCAGTGTTTTCTAGCTGGAAGAGAAATTTTTAATTGTTTAAAATTTTAACCATTGTTTTTTTCATTATTATGTAATTTCGCAAATGATATCACCAAAACAGTAAGCTGGATACTATGAAATTTTATACACGGGCAATATAAACATGAATCATTAAAATGACCTACTATTATGTCATTCCTGCCATTAAAAAATTTATTTACAGTAAAATTTATCAAAATTTTTTTTGACATTTAAACATTTTTTTAAAATAAACTTTTTTTTTCTATGAAGAACTAAGAATTTTGATTTCAAAGTAGTTCATTTTAGAGATATATTATACAAAATAATTTTAAATCTTAAAAAAATATGTATATTCATTAATATACGGACGCAAGTCTGCGCGCATTGCCATAACAATGAAACAACAATGGTTAAAATTTTAAACAATTAAAAAATTTCTCTTCAAGCTAGAAAAAAATTGTGAGTCATATTTGTAAAGAAGAAAAAGTGTTTAACTCACAGTAAAATTTTCATATTTCTGATAAATTATTTTAGTAACTACTGACGATTGAAAATAGGCATATGTTTGTCGAGTTCTCTTGGCCTTTAAAAGACACGTGTCCGCTTAAAATATCTATTGCGGTACGGAATATCCATTCGGTAGATTAACGAGTAAACTAGACTGGCGAGCGGGCACTTCATCTCCTCATTCAATACTCTCTGTTTGTAACGGGGTACCATTAGAAGTAACCGTTAGGGTACTGCAAAGTAATTGGATTGAAAAATAAATGAACAATAATTAAAAACAAAGCGTGTTCGTGTCATGGCAACGTGAACTACTGTCTTCCATTTGCAGTATCTGTTTGATAGGATGCGTGGGTTGTAAATGTGAGGGAAAATTCTGCTGTCCAATACTGCCGTCAGACTTAAGGTGAGGGGATAAAATGCTCCAGAATGCTCCAGATTGCTCCGCTAAACATCTTGCTCTCGAACACTCTTAGAATATCCTTTCTGAAAGGTGTTTTGTCTTAAAAGGAAAGGTATCCGGGATATTGTCTCCAAGGTGACTGATTTGACTGTTTCTATTTAAGGCTGCTGCATACTAACCCTATTGGATTCGCTCACCTCAATCATAACCCATGGAGAAAATGTGTCCAAGGATTGCACACTTGGATTCAAAATTTTTTTCTTTTTAAAATTGTCTCCCGTAATAGAGATAAAAAATTTTACATTTTAGGGCATTTTTCGTTTTTTTCTCTTTAAAATGCAAATAATAATTTAAAATTTAAATTATGCGAGTTAAAAATCTGGTCTAATGTGTTTTAAACACTCCTCATCTCCTTTGGTGGACGAAATTTATAAAATGAATCTCGTTGCAAGGTGCACAAAAGTTCAGGCTATCTGAAAAAAAAAAACATTTTTATTGGGTTATCAGCATTTATGGAGTTGTCAATAGTATACACATTTTCTCCATAGGTTAACGTTGAGGTGAGCGAATCCAGTTGAGTTAGTACACAGCAGCCTTAACACTTTTTTCAGTTACTAGTTATCGTGTTTTGCAGCAATGTCAAAATTTGCACCCATTTTTCCCCTTCAAAAAATTATTTTAAGGTAACAGCTCCATTTTGTATACATTTTTCCAAGTTTTAACTGACATCTCAGTATAAAAAATAGATAAAAAGACAAAATTTAAAAAACATTCGAAAAATCACATCCGAAGGTGTGACTTTAAATAAGCTTAATGAGAATTTTTTTTCAGCTAATGTGGGAGGCATTTGCACTATTAATCGTGGTAATCTGTTGACTTACGTTTCTCATTTGAGAACACGATTCAGGTGAGCCAACATTGCTCCATGGTGCCACCTCAATTTCAACCGAGCTCCCCCAGGGGCGACATCTGGCGGGGTCGTACCCTCTTCCAACCTCTACTCCTCACACGAGAGAATTTCCAGACTGTAGTATTAAACCTTAATCTTTTTGTGTTACAACCTATCCTCTTGTAGTTTCTGAAAAGAGAAAATTTTAGCAGTTTTCGATAAAACACCTTTATTTATTAATAAATACGTAATATTAAATTTATCATTGAAAAGGGTGAAATAGTTTAAAAAATTGATGTCAAATATTAGTAGAATGGTGATGCCACATGATGTAAACAAACAAAGAAGAAGATTTCTTACATCGTCATGATGAGAAAGGTAGCAAAAACTATGATATCTCCTATCAGTTTCTTCGATGGTAAATTATAGACAAGTAAGTCTTCATGATGCTAGATCCAACGTTTGTTATAAAAGGAAAATTTAGGAGAGCTTAGAAGAGTTAAAGGATTAAAGTGGTACTTTCTGAGGCCCCCCCTGTATTATTATTTATAACCAAAGTTATAAATAAAAGAAGATTACGAAAAAGGACTTTCATTACAAAAAGGGACTTTCATTTTTAAAGAATTACAAAAAAGGACTTTCATTACTTAATACAAGAGTATTTTTTCGAAAATTGTGAAGCATCTTTGGAGGGTGACATCAAAATTTTGTTATTTCTAGAGTTTAAGTATAAGATGGTCAACCGAATTCAGCCTTCTGCCTTATTGATTGTATTACCCTTCACGTCCTGATAGTTAATTTTCTCTAAAGACGTCAAAGAAACACAGACACTCTCACATACATGGGAGAAAAATATGATTATAAAATATTTTATTTTACAATTATTTCGTCCAGGAAAGGTTCACTGAATTTGTATCTAAACTTTGTCCTACACGAAGCTTACATCCCGAGATAGGCTGATAAGCAAACATATGTACTTACAGTTACACGAAATATATATAATTTACTAGTATTGTTTGAAATATGACATAATTTTCATTACACAAATGATAATTTTCATATTTAAGGTTTTTTTTTACTCTCTCAAAAGACATTTTGAATGAAAATTTTCCCTCCATGTTCGATATGAATTTCGGGGTTGATAATGCTTAAAAAAATTTAAATTCTTCGGAACAATATTTTAAAACATAAGAGAAAATGCGAGTGAAAATGACAATACAAATTTTTTTCAATATAAATAAAAATAATAAAATGATAATATTGATACTTTTTAGATTACATTTAAAATTTCTTTTCTTGACAAAATTAAGTTGCATAAAAGATAACGCGGGGGGAAATTACGACTATTGAATTGTGAAAACTGAATGCATTTTATGATTATTGTATAACGACACTAGATGGCAGCACCAAACCTTATTAGATATGATAATCGCTAAATGCTTTCTGATCTACAAGTGGATCACGTGTAGAGATAATAATGTTTGTAAACTTCAAACTTTTATCGTGTGAGCAATCCTCGAACAATAATAGTTGTCCAAAGAGTACTTGTAGCAAGGATCATGGTGCAGGTGGTGAAGTTTGTGGTGGAGGTGGTCGTGGTAGTAGGGATGTCTCTTGTGGGGGTGGTAGGGATACAGCTTCAGGTAGTAATAGTAAGTATAGTGGTGCATATGGTAAGCCTAGTGGTGGTGGTGCTAATGATGACAGTAGTGGTGGTGGTGAGGGGGTACACCAATCAGACGATTCTGGAGAACAGCATGCACAAAAGGAGCACCTGCGAAACGAAGTTATATTCATTAACATATAGCGTATTATCTCGGCAATTATACCACTTGCATTTGACTTGAGTTCTGTTGGCAAGGCAGGGAGAACAGAACCGAGTTGGTTCTGCAGATACCTCCTTCCGTACTCTTTGTATTGGCCTACGTATGGGTTCGAATCATGTTTCTGCTCATAAGCAATAACGTTGGTTCCCACAATGAAGTATCCAAACAGTCTCACGGTATACATGGACAAATGTTCTCGGAAAAAGTGGGCACCGCATTATCTTTATTAAGAGATAATGCGGTGCCCTGTTATCCTCTTTGTATTGAAGAAGCCCTGGAATCTCACACATTTTTTTCTTTCTATCACGGAGGTACCTTATTACATTCGCACAGAATCGCGGAAATTGTTGACTCCTTTTTATCTGGGAGTACCCTAAAGGTGAATCAACATGGATCCCACAGTTTGATCCTTCATTTTGATCGACATCTGGGGCGCTCGAACCTTCCCCCACCCATTAAACACGCGGAAGGACTTTCCGGTCTACGGATTGGACATGCCCCCATCCGACCTCGACACGAAGGTATTGCATGGCGTCCATCGGGAGTCGATCGGAGCCGAGGCGTTCTCAGAAAATGAGGAGCAACAAAATTGCTAAAGTCCCAGAATGGCCGAGGCAGAAAGCGGTTGCTTAGTGACGAGCCATGATTGCCTACTGAAACATCTCTACCATATAAATATCGTTTCAGAAGCCTTTTTCAAGCTCTGTTATCGAGGGGAGGACATGGACTTGACCTATATACTGAGTTGCTCCGCTCTACTTCCAGCTCCACTGTGGGTGAGAAATTGGATAGGTAGGAAACTTTGGGGTTCACGGACGTTTTAGTTCTCTTCTATGTGTTTGTTCTTGTTTTTATTTATATATAATCTTGTAACCGGCATTAGAAAAAAAAACTAAAAGCAAAAGAGAGAAATAAGGGAAAAAAATAAAGAAATAGAAAGAATAAATTTCGTTTAGAGAAATTCTTTTATTTGATTTTAATTTCGTGGTAAATTTCTAAGTTGTTCGTTTTCGATTTTAAGTTAAAATCATGGTTCTAGACGGAACAATCTGTTGGAGAATGACTATATCAGTTATTTATATATACTGATGTATTTCTCATCTTAAATTATATACCATGAAAATTTCAAAATTGGTGTTGCCGATTCTGGCATTCTGGCAACCAAGGTACAACTGATTGTTTTTCCTCACTTTTTGAAATGACTTATAGACAAATTCAGTCATTAAACAAAAAACGAAAATTCATCTGTAAGTTTCTTATTTATAACGTCTTTTAACGAGATTGTAATAGAGATTTTAAAACATATTTTTGATAAAGGAAATTTAAAAAAAAATAAAAGTTGTAAAACAAAGAACAGCTGCTGTTATTAGTTTAAAATTAATTTAGTAGATGGCAGCACTACCGACACTTACTTTCTCCTGTAATGTTAGTGAGTGCTGTGTGCACTTTTTCACCTTCCCTAATGTTAGATTATATGTTGTTGTTGCTGTCGTGTCTAGGAATGAATGTGCAGAAGAAAAAAAAAGAAGAAATAATAAAAAAAGAATTTGCAGTATCCATAGAAGAGGTGTGCCATTGCCTCGAAAGAGGTTGGACTTCTACCTGTTGGTCCGCTTAAGGTATTTTGTTCCGCTTCTACCACCCTATGGAAATCAATGTAGGCATTCCCCGACCCATCAACTGGGGACGTACCCTCTAGGGTTTACAGGCTCCCCAAAGGGAGATTATTAAGGATACGTAAATTTTGCAAAAAATATATCTAAATTTCGCAGAAAATTGATACCGTATAGAGAATTAAAAACTCTAAATTTAATTACTAAAAACTTACGGTATCCGACTACGTGCGGAGCCCTTTTTTTTTCAAAATTTCTATCTTATTTTCCGAAGGTATATAACACCAAAACACGAAAATGATGAAGAAAAGTAGACTTTAACTATGCAAATGTTTACAAAATTGAGGAAATTGGGTCGAAATTTAGCAATTTTTTACAAAAACGGCTCTAGCGCCTAAAAAAAAATATATTTAAAAAAAATTATGCATATAACATTAACTTTATTTTTTGTCATATGGACATAAGTACCTCCTAAGTGTAATGACCTACAAGCTAACCGATATCTCAAAATCTAAAAAAAAAATGCAGGTCATTATATGCAATTACATGTAAAATTTTAGTCATTTTCCATGATATTTTTTATAAATGCAACTATAAATCAACAAATAATATACCTAGAACCAAAACAGTCGTCAATTACATTCTTAGTATAATGAAAAACATACATGGAAAATTTCAAAGACATATCATGATTAGATTTTGAGTTATCGCAGGAGTCGTTTACATTTTTGATGAAAAACGAGTTCTTCAGAAAACACGATTAAAGTTTTCAACTTGAATTGAAATTCATAGCTGCTGCTGATCTTTAAATCGTTCGCATTTCATTTCTAATGATCGTATCGAAAAAATAAAAGCACATTTAGAAACATAAATTTACAATATTTTTAAAGAAGGAATACAAACAATTTCGGAATTTTAAACAAAATCGATGTTTTAAACGTAGTCGGATACCTTAAGTCATTTGCGTTCTAAGTATTGTTTTCAATGCAAAAGAAACAATACTTTAAGCATTTAAATAAGTGTATTTTTAGCTACCTCAGGTTAGATTCATGCATACAAAGGAAGGAAATGGACTGGGATGGAGGAACATTGACATGTTTAAATTCAGAGACATGATCATTGAAAATATGATAGTACATTTTTCGACATAATACTCTTTCCTAAAGATCTTTAATTGGTGGTGTATCGGAGTCCATACGCTAAACATGTACACGCTTTAAAGGGCTTATAATGGGCTGAGTTATATCCGACCTATACCTGGAACTGATAGATGAAAGATGGTTATTTCAACAATTCTGATTCGCCATATATTAATCTTAAATGTATTTATTTCTTTTACTTGGTTTTGTTATCGGGATGCCTTACACACACAAAAAAAAAGAAAGAAAAGTGTGTTCGAATGAGTGCTAGGGGGCAATGATAAGTGGAAAAACCCTGCCTCCGGTCATTTTACATAGATAATTTACATCTTTATTACTTGCCTAAACATATTTATTTACCTTGCACATCTATCTCATAATGGTAAATATAGATTTTGATGGATTATCTATATCACAAGCAAGAAAAAACTCCCTGCCCCACTCTTCAGATATAAATCTCAGAATCGTTTAAAAACCACGACGAGGTGTACAAACGCGCAGGTTTTCAAAGATCTGCCTTCACGGTTCAAAGTCACAGGAGTATCTTTAGAAATTTTGTCTTTACACAGTAGAACTTCTTGGGGGGCCTTTAAAAGAGGAGTAATCGCATAATAATTCACAACTGGTTGTTAATATATGAAAAGATTTTAGTAAATTCACTACTTTATACATACATACATATATCAATAAAAACGATTAGTTTATAGGGCATGCCGTGAACTTTAATATACTTGGCAATGTATATATATATATATATATATATATATATATATATATATATATATATATATATATATATATATATATATATATATATATATGTGTGTGTGTGTGATAATAAACCACAATTAACACATGGGAGAGATGATGGCCGTCGTTGATCCAGGAAACCACTTTTATTTAATCAGTAAGCATTACGAAGCATTATAGCTGTAGTGGCTACATGACTTGACCGGAAAAGAACATGACATCTGACAGTCTGCAGTAGCTACATGCATAGGATGTTAGGCGTGAAGAGAAGAGCGGTGGCCTTACATAATATCAGTAGAGATGGGGCGTCCGCAACAGGATGGGGCGCGGAGACAGCAGTTGCTTATATGACAGAGTTAAGAGAGAAGATAGAGAAGTCTTCCGTTCAAGCTATTATCAAATGACTGTTTCTGATCTGGCCACCAGGGGCTGGAAGTTACTTATTTGGTCACATTTAGTCGCGTGGTGTCCAACGTCGTGGTTTTCCAGGGGTTTATTAATTGCTAGATCACGCGCGTTGTATGACGAAATAGGCGCGTGGTCATGAATCATCTGTGATCCATGCTCGCGGGACTGTGTTCTGTAAGTGAGTGGGAGTTTAAAAATAACTTTATATATTATCAAGTGCCTGCGTAATGGTCAGCACGTACATTAAGGGGTAGTATAGATGGACAATTAGTTTATTTCTAGGTTGAAATTCGGAAAAGGGGTTGTGCTTTATTAAAAAGAGAATATGCTTTAAAAATAATTTAGGAAGACGCATTTCTTCGCCACACACACACATACATACATACATATATATATATATATATATATATATATATATATATATATATATATATATATATATATATAATGTTTCTGTGTGTGTGTGTGTGTGTATATATAAGAGGAAATATATATAGAAAAGCAATAATTGATTACAGTGAATATTCTAAGGTTTCATAATGCCTAATTTTTATTAACTAGTTTTGGTGCTTTTTTTATCTACTATCTGATCATTAAGGTTGGATTATCGTCACTACAAGTTAGATAAGGAGCGGAAGGGGGAATCGCTTTATAAATCTCTTACAGGAAAATATTCCAAATACTCATCGTAAGACAAATTCGGAAGTAATTTCAAAGTAGATTCTTTAACAATTCTCTGGAGTGAATTATTAAAGTATTTTATTATTTAACTAGAGCTAGAAGACAAGATAGAAAGAATCGATATAATCTTTCAGGAGCTTGGAATAACTGGACATATTGTTCAGCTCTTATAAAATTCTGAGCTAGGTCGATGCATCTATCTTTGGAATCCCCCTTTGAAGCTTATTAACCTTTTCCTTGCGGTGTGGGATAGCATGTACCCCAAGAATACGGGTCCAAGAATGATTGAATGAATGAATATATATATATATATATATATATATATATATATATATATATATATATATATATATATAAAACCCCCTTAATGGTGCTTCTTACAAAGGGGGTTTGAAATTTCCCGTTCTAAAGAGGGAATCGGAAAAATGGGCTCCGTAAGCTGAAGGTTAAGGCGTGAACCCCCTGATAAAAATGCCGTTATAATTCTGAAAAAAAAAAATTCAATGGTATGTAGTAACCAAATTACCCCCTATTAAGTTTAAGGTAATGATTACACAAGTTATGAAGTTACATAATGAGCACTTAAAAAAAACAACTAGTGTGATTAAAGTAGATCGCGTTGTGGTCCAAAGGACAACCCAAGTTCAGTCATGTTCTGATACGTGTGAGGGAGAAACAAATAATTGACAGACACAAATGACAGGTAAAAAAATAATACATTTATTCATTATTAGGAGTATGAGAAGTTATTTTAAACATAACGATCACAACATTTTAAGTATCCCCCAAACATTATATTTATATGTAACTTTTAAATTTAAGCCTCAACGGCTAACAAAAAAAAAAACGTGAGTAAGCATTGTGACCTACATAAAAATCATATCACTTCTAGATTAGCTTAAATTAAAATAGTTAAAACATCAAGTTTCATCTCATTGATTAGAATGGATCCACAATGATAAAAAATTGGCAAAGATCTCACCGACTCGATGACACAAATATAGATGACGGATGCTGAGCGTCGCGTTCTGAAGGCTGGCTATCTCAGACTCCCGGTGACACAAATCTAGATGATGGTTGCTGAGCGTCGCATTCTGACGGCTGGCTATCTCAGACTCCCGGTGACACAAATCTAGATGACGGTTGCTGAGCGTCGCGTTCTGAAGGCTGGCTATCTCAGACTCCCGGTGACACAATCTAGATGACGGATGCTGAGCGTCGCGTTCTGAAGGCTGGCTATCTCAGACTCCCGGTGATACAAAATCTAGATGTCGGTTGCTGAGCGTCGCGTTCTGAAGGAGGGCTATCACAGACTCGATGACGGTTGCTTATGACGATGGAAACTGCATAACGCAGTCATGTTTTAGTAGGCCTGGACGCCGGGGACCAAAACCCCTTCTTAACAGATCAAATCTTCCTCCAACGGCCCTCGGTCACTCCTCTCCCCGTAAAAAACCCGCGCACCCCCCTATAAGGGTGGGAAGTTTCACTCCAAAAAAACTCCGCGTACCCTCAACAACAGCGCCTTTCCGTAAAAAGTTCCTTCCAAAATGGCGGGAAAAACACCCACGCCCGCGCAGTGATACAGGATGACCCAGGAACAGGTGTCCAGCGAACACCCCCTTCTTCGCTGACCCCGGCCGGGTCAGGGAGCTGGGCTAAAAATAGATCGCAAAAACGAACAGAATTGCTTAAAAAGTAGCCAAAATTGGGGAGATTCGTGATAGAAGCTGAGTCGGTGAGAAATTTACCAGAAATTACCGACAATACATTAAAACGGCAAATTACTGCTGGATTTCTACCACGTTAATGATTACAAAGTAAAAACATAGGATATTCTAATATTACAATAGGCCGTTATACAAATTTAAAACAAAATAGTGAATTAAATAATACATAAAATACACTTATTCACTTAAAGAAAACATGGATTTTGAACATCATACCCGTGACGAAGGATACCGCAGCGAGAGAAAAAAAAAACATAGCACCCCAAAAGCTTATTAGTACAAGGCGCTTATGACACACAAATGAACTTCTTAATCATTAACGAATTAAAATTACATCATTGCGAGAAATTTAATTAAATTCAGGCTGACCCGAAATTAAAGTTTAACAGAGTTTGACAGAACACTAACGCTAAGATATAAAGAGATACAGGAAATTAACAATAGCAAGATAGTTAATAAAATTAGCTTCTATCTGCCATAATTAAATCTATTTAATTACTTTACACATTTAATGATAAAAAAGAACAAACAACAAAAAAAAAAAAAGGAAGAAGAAAAAGTTTAAAACAAGTTAATACCAAATTCAGACTTATGGGTTTAAAGTTATCACAGCCCAGGGTTTCCGAGCAAGTTAAATACTTAGATTAAGACTTAAGTTTGAAGTAAACCAAAGTTAATTTTTATTTTTTATTATTTTATTTTAAAGAATATTCATCTCAACTTAATGTTGATGATGAGTAAGCAACTCCCAACTAATTAAAGAGATAAAACTAAAACTTACTAGCCTTGATTTGTAATTAATTAGCTAATTAATAAAGAGCACCACCACAAATATCCTCCGTCCCATTGAAAAAATTTTTATGCAATAAAAATTTTTACACACATGTTGAAACCAAAAAAAAAGTGACAAACCATCTTAAAACAAAACACACTATTTCAGAATATAAATGGTATGTGATAAAACAAAATCTTAACAACTGGTCAAACTCTTAAGGTGTAGGTAAAAGTTTCAAAATATAAGCAATGTATAAAAGACAAGACATCATAACAATGATTTTTCTAATCATCTACTCCTCCGAGTCTCAAGCAGGGAACAAAAATCCCCAGGACACCCACACAAGGACCCCTCCAAAAAACACAATCTCCAATTTGAGATTAAAAGTTGAATAATAAAAGGTTGATTAATAAAAGGTTCGAGGTATGTTCAACGACAAAATATACACATAAAAAGGGGAAAATTAAAATAGCTTATCAGGGAAACCTGTCACACTACACCTAACACAAAAAAATTCTTTATATCCACCTAACAATGAACGGTAAAAAAAAAGCTAACTACACAGATTCATCAACCCAAAATTGTACGAGACAAAAGCCCAAATAAGGAGTCTTCACAACCCATGCCTGGATTTCCACCAGATGACACACAAGTAAAAAAAGTAAAATAATAAAATAGAAGAATACCTACGATCCTGCCTCACAGTCAGTAAACACAAATAGAAACAAATTCATGAGGTAAGCCACACAAAAAAAAATTCACAATCCTCACAAGGTAACACAAGCCCTCAATATTATCAAAACAACCAATTTGTGACCCAAGCTGAGCATCTGTAAATAGTAAAAGCAGAATATGTTTACATCTCATGGAATGACAAGATTTGACCAATAATGTTTAGCGTGATATTATATCAACCACATAATAACTGTTTCAAGTTAAACAGTGCAAAATATTTTAAATTATGATTAAAATATAACAACATTGCACATTAAAATTTGGGATATATAAGGGAATACGAATAAAAATGAGTAGAATATCATAGATAATAACACATAACATAAAAATAGACATATATATAATAATAAAAATCGCAATCATGCGCTGAAAGGAATAGAATATATAAATAAAATATATACACAGTGAGGACTTAATCGGTGGGGGTATGCATACCATGACATAATTAAGGAAGAGTAGTTCACCTTAAGATTTATGCCAGCATAGGGATAAGTAATTGAAAACAAAAATGCATTATAAGGACATTTACGCTGGGATTACTACCAAGAACTCAAGGCGAACTGTCAAATTGAAAGTAGGGAATCTCACCCTCTGAATACCCTGACCAGCAATACTTGCAAACAAAACATCTGTCCAACAAATACTCATGAGCAAAGGAATACAGAGATGTGAGAGAGCACCTAAGGACAGGAATGAGCTGCAGACACAAACCGTCAACGATCAATAACTGACTAGTTCCACAACTGAGGCACATGGCCAAATGCTTACAAAATTTTTCACAAAATAAGTAAGGGAGTCACTATGCTAGCATTAGTGAAATCAACACTCTTCGGAGACACAATTCGGTGTAAAAAAAAGCAGAGGAAAAAGCCTCTGGAGTTTAATAACAACAAGCAATCAAAAAAAAATTTGATACACAAAATTTTAAATTTAAACAAAATTTGATTAAGCTGAGCAAACCCACAGCCCAATGATAAAATACAGAAGAACATGACAACACTCGACAAACTAAAGAATACCTAATAACACATGAATACCCTTAGGTATTAATATTGCAACGACACATGAAATAAAATAACACTTGAATTCTTTGGTCACAGGTTATACGATATATATACTCCAGAGATGTAAACCAGAGATGCCCAACAGAGATAAGGCAACAAAAGGCCCCAAAATAAAAGAAAATAATGACTGTGAGATAGGTATGAGGCAAAAAAAAATGTGAGCAAACAAAGGTAAATAAATTAATGATCCCCTACTTGCACTAGAGCCTAGGGTTTAGTGCTCTTAACCACAAAACCATATTGATCTCTGGGCCTTAAAAAATACCCATGAGTAGTACTGGACAAGGGAATGAGCTGAGTACCTGAAGTACTGGGAGTTACATTACAACTATCCATATAATCATCAGACATATTATCCAAGAAGGAAAGCGGTGATACAGAGGTATCCCTAAAAACATCATTCTGGACATCTGATGGCCCTGGAGAATTAGTAGCAACAGCAGTATCTGGTTGAACTTGCGTAAGCACAGGGGGGAGGGTGAAATTACAATCATCAGAAAACCAAGATAAATCCATAGGTAAGCCAAAGGGTTTGAAATTTACTTCAGTGGACTCTGAGTTTAAATTAACAATATTAGGAGAAGGATCTTGTAGAGAAATATTAACAGGAATGGATGGCTGATTTTCAACATTTGGAAAAAGCTCCCTGTCGACAACTTTAATTAAGCGGTTGATGTGGACTTTTTGTACATTACTGGGTTTAGCAATTTCTGAGATTACAAATAGGTCTGGAGACTCGGGGAGAGACATGATTAAAACAAAATTTGGTCACCCCTAGCACACATAAAACCATTTACCATGAGAAATAAAAAATAAACAAAAACATGTATATATAAGTTGCCAATATTTGCTTCATTTCTCACACATAAACATGACTGTTACCGCACGGCACCATTTGTAGTAACCAAATTACCCCCTATTAAGTTTAAGGTAATGATTACACAAGTTATGAAGTTACATAATGAGCACTTAAAAAAAACAACTAGTGTGATTAAAGTAGATCGCGTTGTGGTCCAAAGGACAACCCAAGTTCAGTCATGTTCTGATACGTGTGAGGGAGAAACAAATAATTGACAGACACAAATGACAGGTAAAAAAATAATACATTTATTCATTATTAGGAGTATGAGAAGTTATTTTAAACATAACGATCACAACATTTTAAGTATCCCCCAAACATTATATTTATATGTAACTTTTAAATTTAAGCCTCAACGGCTAACAAAAAAAAACGTGAGTAAGCATTGTGACCTACATAAAAATCATATCACTTCTAGATTAGCTTAAATTAAAATAGTTAAAACATCAAGTTTCATCTCATTGATTAGAATGGATCCACAATGATAAAAAATTGGCAAAGATCTCACCGACTCGATGACACAAATATAGATGACGGATGCTGAGCGTCGCGTTCTGAAGGCTGGCTATCTCAGACTCCCGGTGACACAAATCTAGATGATGGTTGCTGAGCGTCGCATTCTGACGGCTGGCTATCTCAGACTCCCGGTGACACAAATCTAGATGACGGTTGCTGAGCGTCGCGTTCTGAAGGCTGGCTATCTCAGACTCCCGGTGACACAATCTAGATGACGGATGCTGAGCGTCGCGTTCTGAAGGCTGGCTATCTCAGACTCCCGGTGATACAAAATCTAGATGTCGGTTGCTGAGCGTCGCGTTCTGAAGGAGGGCTATCACAGACTCGATGACGGTTGCTTATGACGATGGAAACTGCATAACGCAGTCATGTTTTAGTAGGCCTGGACGCCGGGGACCAAAACCCCTTCTTAACAGATCAAATCTTCCTCCAACGGCCCTCGGTCACTCCTCTCCCCGTAAAAAACCCGCGCACCCCCCTATAAGGGTGGGAAGTTTCACTCCAAAAAAACTCCGCGTACCCTCAACAACAGCGCCTTTCCGTAAAAAGTTCCTTCCAAAATGGCGGGAAAAACACCCACGCCCGCGCAGTGATACAGGATGACCCAGGAACAGGTGTCCAGCGAACACCCCCTTCTTCGCTGACCCCGGCCGGGTCAGGGAGCTGGGCTAAAAATAGATCGCAAAAACGAACAGAATTGCTTAAAAAGTAGCCAAAATTGGGGAGATTCGTGATAGAAGCTGAGTCGGTGAGAAATTTACCAGAAATTACCGACAATACATTAAAACGGCAAATTACTGCTGGATTTCTACCACGTTAATGATTACAAAGTAAAAACATAGGATATTCTAATATTACAATAGGCCGTTATACAAATTTAAAACAAAATAGTGAATTAAATAATACATAAAATACACTTATTCACTTAAAGAAAACATGGATTTTGAACATCATACCCGTGACGAAGGATACCGCAGCGAGAGAAAAAAAAAACATAGCACCCCAAAAGCTTATTAGTACAAGGCGCTTATGACACACAAATGAACTTCTTAATCATTAACGAATTAAAATTACATCATTGCGAGAAATTTAATTAAATTCAGGCTGACCCGAAATTAAAGTTTAACAGAGTTTGACAGAACACTAACGCTAAGATATAAAGAGATACAGGAAATTAACAATAGCAAGATAGTTAATAAAATTAGCTTCTATCTGCCATAATTAAATCTATTTAATTACTTTACACATTTAATGATAAAAAAGAACAAACAACAAAAAAAAAAAAGGAAGAAGAAAAAGTTTAAAACAAGTTAATACCAAATTCAGACTTATGGGTTTAAAGTTATCACAGCCCAGGGTTTCCGAGCAAGTTAAATACTTAGATTAAGACTTAAGTTTGAAGTAAACCAAAGTTAATTTTTATTTTTTATTATTTTATTTTAAAGAATATTCATCTCAACTTAATGTTGATGATGAGTAAGCAACTCCCAACTAATTAAAGAGATAAAACTAAAACTTACTAGCCTTGATTTGTAATTAATTAGCTAATTAATAAAGAGCACCACCACAGGTAACGTGAACTAAGTGTCGAGCTAAATTTATTTTGAAATAAAAATTTCAGTCCAACTCTGTTAATCGGGAAGATTGACTAAATCTAAGACATCTAAGACATTTTGAAATCTCTTCTTCTGTCCATTTTACTCCCCCACTCCCGTCATTCATCATTCCCCGGCTAGTCACGTGCCCAATTTTTCCTCATCTTACCATGATGAATCCAGCCATGACACATAACATGTATCACATCTATTTATTTACATCTACTCCATCCGCATGGATACGCCAACCTGTCACGCGTCCAACAAACAAAACGACGCGTTCAGCAGTCGATATAAAACAGAAGGGAGAGACGTTTAAGACTGGACTTCTTTTTTTGGTTACCCCTTTCTTCTAAAAGGCGGCCTTTCATGAGCTTAAAAAGGACTGCGAAAGGGTTGAGCGTGGTGGTGGCCTCGTCGAGAAGTTGCGATTTGGGATTAAGGATGTGGCGCACGCCGGCTCCATACCCGTCAAATGATTGAATTACGCGGAGAGAAAGCATTTAGAGCGTTTTATTTTGGGCGGTGTGAACGCGAAGTACAATGAATGTGGCTGGCTTGTCCGTTTGATTCATTCACTATCTTCGAAGGTTTTTTTTACTCGGTGAGTCATGCGGCTGTGGGTGAGATCATTTTAACGGTGGGAAGACTCAAATGGTCAAGGAATTCCTTGACGCGAGTAAGCATGTACCAAAATTACACCCATACCTCGCTTTACGGCCTAGATACGTTCCGGAAAAGTTAGCCGTAAAGCGAAAAGCCGTATATCGAATCATTTTGATACAAACCCATACAAATTTAATTGGATCTGTTCCAATTTTTTGTAAATAATATAGTTTTTAGTTCATAAAGCATTTTATACTTTTTATTTCCTATAAAAATGATTACATAAAATAAAGTACAAAACAAAGTACAAAACAAGTACAAAACAATGTAATAATAAACGGAAATTCAAAAAATAAACATATAAATAAAAAACAAAAGAAATCGTATGCACATATGTATACATATTGCTGGGTGGAAATATGTCTCTTACCCAACATTTTAACTCTTGTAGAAAAGATTAGACACCACTTAAATGTTTTATAAATGATGAGGACCAATATTTACAAATTAACAACAAATATTTATTACACACATAAACAATTAAATTATACAGCATTAAAATGATTATTCTTCTCATAACTACATGAATAATTAATAATGTGCTAAAATGATTAATATTTTTTCAAATAACAAGTTGGATCCTCACCGGATTAACATGTAAAGGTATGTATCATTTAAGGGATATTTAATTTAATTTTAAATTGAAAAATACTACTGTACTGTCCTTCAACCGAATAGTAAAGACTGACTTACCCGAAATATCGGCTTGCTAAGATGACATCATCATTGCGATAAAGTGGCAAGCCCGTAGGCTATTCGCCCTCTGCACACCTCTCGCTCCCCAATCTCTCTGCACTCCTCTATATCTCTCTGAACTCTCTCTCTATATGTGAACTCAAAATCTCATTTCTACCTCTTAATATTCCTTTCAAATGTTTGCATATATGTTTCCACCTTCCAATCACAATATTTTCTTCTCCATATAAACTCCACCTACGTTTTAAAACCCTTTTCTAGTGGCTATAATATTTCTCTTTTATTAAATTCACACTTCTCATTGGACCTATACTTATCTTTCACATTTTCCCCCTTTTCCTTCCTACATTTTTCTTATATTTTATTTTTCTTAAATCCCCCTCTCTAACTTTTCTATAATTCAACAATACTTACTGTGACCCAAATTCCTTTAAATTCTTATTCCTTATTCTAGGAGGCCTTTCCGACTGATCCTCGTCTGTTACGCAACTCTTTCACCGAAGTGCTTCTTTATGGGAGCGGTCTTTTAACTTACCGCGATTCTAACTTACTACTGGGCCTTTCTTATGGGGCTAATTCATCGGTTACTAAGTCAAAGGACACCGCGCTAATCTCCAACGTTTTCCCCTCTTTACCATAAATATATTTTTATTGCGTACGTTTCCTTTTCTAACAATCTTATAAACTTATGTAAAAGGCCTTTTATTATGCTGACCACTACAACAGCCTAAATCTACCCTTTCTCTGCGTATACAATTTTTATAGCTGACCCTTTTCTTATTTCTCATTCCCCTTCACAACGCTTCACAATGGATAAAGGAATCTTGAAATGGCTTGCAGCTTTTAACAAATCTCCGAGAAACCTTTTGCTGGCTTAAAGAGCCAGCAATATAATAAAAAACATAAATTAAAATGTTTAAAAACTGTTTTAATTTGATGACGAACATAAAGAATCACTAAGTGATGATATGTTGTCATCATCACTTTCCGCTGTTGTGGCCGTATAACGAAACATTGTGGGCCGTAAATCGAAAAAGTGCCATAATTAAAAAAGACCGTTATAGCGAAATGCCGTATAAAGAGTGGCCGTATAGCGAGGTATAGGCGTATTTGATAAAATTGACGGAACACACTCTACATAGATAGCTCTTTTATAAAACGATTGGAATCTCCAGCGTACTTAGAAGCTATGGATTCATGCCATGCACTGCGATATTATCCCATGATCTTTGATATTATGCCACTGAGAGCTCTGATATCATGCCCTAAAGAATTCCGATATCATGCCATGGACTTTGGTTTTGCCCACTACATTCTCCCTAGTTATAATGAGGGCATAATACCCATGAAACTTAAGTCTCTGGATTCTAGGCATTCAGATACCAATCAGAATTTTTTAGTTCAGTAAGGCTAAAGCGATTGGATCGACTAGACCAGTGGTTCCCAACCTTTTTCCTACATCGAACACTTTTAAAAGAATGATTTTCTTCATCGACCCCTCACATTTTTCTCTATACAGCATACAACATAATTATAATACTAATAGTTGCACATAAAACATATAAAGATAACAATTTGAAAAGATAACATTTTGACACCACGTTAACGACCAGGCCGTATTCGAGATTGGAACCCAAGCCCACTGCGGGGAAGGTCACGACGCTAACTGCTGTACCACGTGGACGGCACATTCATATTTTAAGGATGCAAATTAATGATGATTATGAATGTTAGTTTTCGATAGGTTTAGAACGATACTGGTGAAAGATGGATACAAGTTTGAAACTGCTTGTTTCCGTAAGCCCACGGAAAGTTTCTGCCTTCTAAAGTCTCTTTGGTTGTATCGGACATTGGCTGCTAGCTCTTTTATTGATTTCTCTGCATTATGTGCCTTGTGAAGACTAAGTGAAGACAAGGTCGACGTTATATAAACTTTTGTTTCCTGATTTTTAGTCACATCCGAAACATGCACTGTTTATAATTAGAGCTTTATGTTCAATTCGACGTTTCAGGCCAAGATAATAAAAACGTATTCTTTCTGGAAATTTAATGTCCCTTATATTCTAAAACTGCAACACATCCCAATTTGAAAGACCCAAAATATCGACTCAGCTCTTAAAAACTCACCCCGAGCTCTTCTCTAGAAAAAATACCACTCTAAATTACGGTAAGTTCATCGCCAGAATCCTGAGAGTTTTAAATTAAGGTAATGTTTCCTTCTTATAAATTACGGTACGCTCCTCTCCAGAACCCGTGAGGTTTAAATGACGATAGGCTCTCCTTGTTCTAAATTATGGTACGCTCCTCTCCAGAACCTGTGAGGTTTAAAATCCCGGTAGGCTCTCCTTGTTCTAAATTACGGTATGCTCCTCTCCAGAACCCGTAAGGTTTAAAATCACAGTAGGCTCTCCTTGTTCTAAATTACGGTGCGCTCCTCTTCAGAACGTGTTAGGTTAAAATTAGGGCAAGCTCTCCATGTTCTAAATTATGGTACGCTCCTCTCCAGAAACTATGAGGTTTAAATTACGGTAGGCTCTCCTGGTTCTAAATTATGGTACGCTCCTCTCCAGAACCTTTTGGTTTAAACGACGGTAGGCTCTCCTTGTTCTAAATTGTGGTACGAACCTCTCCAGAACCCGTGAGGTTTAAATGACGATAGGCTCTCCTTGTTCTAAATTATGGTACGAACCTCTCCAGAACCCGTGAGGTTTAAATGACGATAGGCTTTCCTTGTTCTAAATTATGGTACGCTCCTCTCCAGAACCTTCTGGTTTAAACGACGGTAGGCTCTCCTTGTTCTAAATTTTGGTACGCTCCTCTCCAGAACCTTTTGGTTTAAACGACGGTAGGCTCTCCTTGTTCTAAATTATAGTACGAACCTCTCCAGAACCCGTGAGGTTTAAATGACGGTAGGCTCTCCTTGTTCTAAATTACGGTACGCTCCTCTCCAGAACCTTTTGGTTTAAACGACGGTAGACTTTCCTTGTTCTAAATTATGGTACGCTCCTCTACAGAACCTTTTGGTTTAAACGACGGTAGGCTCTCCTTGTTCTAAATTACGGTACGCTCCTCTCCAGAACCTTTTGGTTTAAAGACGGTAGGCTCTCCTTGTTCTAAATTATGGTACGAACCTCTCCAGAACCCGTGAGGTTTAAATGACGATAGGCTCTCCTTGTTCTAAATTATGGTACGCTCCTCTCCAGAACCCGTGATGTTTAAATGACGGTAGGCTCTCCTTGTTCTAAATTACGGTACGCTCCTCTCCAGAACCTTTTGGTTTAAATGACGGTAGGCTCTCCTTATTCTAAATTAAGGTGCGCTCCTCTCCAGAACCTATGAGTTTTAAATGACTGTAAGGTTAAATTACGGTAGGGATAAATTACGATAGGTCCTCCTGACTGAAAAAAAGAAAAGAAAAAAGAAAAATTGTCAGCAGCTTTCAAGCATGCGTATCACAATAACAGCGGCCCAAATCACCTGTAAACTCCGCTCATAAAACTCTTCTGTGTCATTAAATAACATCAACAATTTCGTATTCCTCCGTCTTTACCGCTGTTGTTCCGTAAAAACCACAGTAAAAAAACAAAGCAAAGCAAAACAATAAACAAGCTCGCGCGTCACGGGCCTTTACACGGATGAACGCCTCTTTGTGATGCTCTGCACAACTCGAGGCGGAATCGTCCGTTTATGGGCCTAAAACTTGCTTTCTCTTCACATTTTTAATGCAGTTCTTGTCTTTTTTTGCGATACCCCGTATCGGTATCACATATTTCGGGGGCGCATGAAAAGCTGCGATTCAAGAGATTTTACAACGATTGGCTGTGTTTGCGAAAGATTTTTCTTTTTTTGGTTTTCCTTCTCAGTCGCTTTTAAGAGTGTTTTGTTCCGAGACTGATGTCCACTTGGGTGTTCACATTTGTTTTGTTTTCCTGGCGCGGGCGCCGAAACATTGGAGATTTTAGAAAAGCTATCAATTATATTCGGGAAAAATTTTCGTGGAGGGTGTGTTTTATTTCTTTCTGTTTTCGTGTCATGTTTCTGGCGTGAGGAAAGAGAGGTCGGAACAAATGCGAAGCGGATTTAGCGAGTGAAGGTTGTTAAAATATGAAGAGTGCGTAGTTTATATCCGAATAACGATGTGTTTCATTAACCCTTCTTCTTTTTTTCCCAAATAATAAATGAAAGTAAATTTGGCGCTATCAAAACATCAGCGTTTACAAAGTACCCGTTTCATTTGAGCGTGCGACCGAGTTTAGCTCATCATTGTGATGCAAATGAGTCATATATAACCGAGTATTCTCTCGCAAAAAATCAGTATTATCAAAAACTTTTTCTATTCAATCAATCAATCAATATATATATTTAAATATAATACAATATATATATATATATACATACACACACACACACACACAAGGGCGCAATAGCCCAATTGGCAAGAGCCGCGGGCCAGTGATCTGAACGTTCCTGGTTTGATGCTCGTTGCTGGACCGGCCATCTAGCCAAGTCAGACTCCGACCCTTGTGGTGCTAATTCAAACAGGAGCCGCCCCTTTCAACCCAATAGCCTATTAGGACCTGGTGAATGGAACCTCCAACCAGGGGGCATTAGCAGCAGCAACAACAACAACACACACACACACACACACACATATATATATATACTAGCTGAAGTACCCGACGATGCCCGGGATTTTAAGAATGTTTGTTGTTAACCAAAATCAATTTAAAAATTAACACAGTATAAATAACATAAAAAATATATGTGAAATGTTATACACGTCTCAGAATTTCAGCCTTTCATCATTTTAATACTAAAATCTGAAAAGTAAAAATGTCAAATTCTCTAATGTTTGCTAATCAAAATTAATTTAAAACTAAGCACAGTATAAATAACATAGAAAAAAAACCTTGTGAAATCTATAAATATATAAATTTATAATAAACTCCTCAGAATTCAGCTAGAATTAGCCTTTCATCATTGGGGTAAAAAAAAGCTGCAATTACAGGTTCAGCAGAAATTTCCAATAGAACAATGATATGACTGCAGCGTTGCCTCTTAAAAAAATGAAGTGTTTGATTGAGGGCTGCAAACCATTCAACTCCTCTCCACATTTAACTCCTATAAACATCCTCTACATATTAAATTCCTTTTCTCTCCATAATAAACTCCTCAGAATTTTGGTATATTCAGCCTTTCATCATAGTACCACTAAAATCTGAAACATCCTCTCCAGAAATATAAATTTATTAATTTCAATAATTAAACACACACAAATATATAAATTACGCAAAAGTTTTTTAACCAACATTTGAATAATTCGTAAATGAAAAAGCATATGAAAATAAAGATAAGAACTTCCGGAATCGAAATTAATTACCCTTAATTTTTAATTAATAAAAAACCAACATAATATGAATAAAAACGATAGTTGCTTAAAACCATATGAAAATAAAGCTATTATAAAGATGATAATAATAAAAAAAGCATAAGAAAATAATGCTCGCGCATGAAGTTAACGTTACGATATAAAGATAGTAATTATAATATAAACCGCGTGCATAAAATATTTAGCTTTTCAAGCGAAATAAATTGATTTTTAGAAAAAAACTACTTTTAATCGAGAAATTAAAATACATTGCACAAAATTTTAATTTTACCAACTTTCCACCCTACAATTTACACCCTACTTCTTTTAAATAGGATGTAAATATAAAGTTTTAACAGCCAATTGAATGCCAGTTAAAAATAATGTGTGCGCATGAAGTTAACGTTACGATATAGAGATAGTAATAAAAATCTATATATATATAAAACAGTTCCGTAACTGACTAACTGACTGATTGACTGACTGACATACAAAGTACAGACCAAACCGTTGAACCTAAAGGACTGAAATTTTGCATGGCGATTCTTCTTATAATGTAGGGGTGCACTAAGAAAGATTTTTGAAAAATTCTTCTTAGATTTTTTTAAATTAAATTTTTAATCTGTTTTTGTAACTTTTTTCAAGTTTGCATTTAAAATAATAATTTGAGGGTTGTAAAATTTATATCACGAAAAAGATCATAAAAATTCCTTTAAAATGAAATTCTTTTCGCATCTTTACCTCCATTTTCTAATTTTTGGTGAATTTTTAAAGATTAATTTTTACAATTTAATTTATTAAACGCTGATCATGTGATTTCTTTATCTGGTACTTTAAATAAATTTATCGTCACATAACAACGAAATAGACACAAAAAAAATTAAAATAGTGGCGCCATCTACTGTATGCTTGTGAATCGAGAGTTGTTATTAATTAAAAATATTGGAAAGTTCTTGTGTATCTGTAAATATACATGTGGTAACAGTTTTAAAATTTATAAATTATCAACCTACACAGGTGATAATTTATCCGGCGTTGCCCAGGATTTTAAGAATGTTTGTTAACCAAAATCAATTTAAAAACTAAACACAGTATAAATATCATAGAATAAAAAGCATGTGAAATGTTATACACATGAATAAAAAGAAAACCCAACATAAAAAACCATAAATTTACAATAATTTCTTCAGAATTCAGCTAGATTTAGCGTTTCATCATTGGAGCAAAAAACCCCTGAAAAGTAAAGCATAAAATATATACATTTATAATAAACCACTAAAAGCTGAAAAGGAAAAATGTCAAATTGTCTTTAGGAAAGTAAAGCTGAAAAGTAAAAATGTAAAATTGTCGAATGTTTGTTAACCAAAATCAATTTAAAAACTAAATACAGTATAAATAACATAGAAAAGATTTAGCCTTTATCATTGGAGCAAAAATTCCTGAAAAGTAAAACATAAAATACATAAATTTATAATAAACCTACCAAAATCCATTAAAAAAATAAACACAGTATAAATGACATAGAAAAAAAAGTATACGAAATGTTATACACATTAATAATATGAAAAATAAAATAAAATAAAAATAATAATTTTTAAAAATAATAAAATAAAATAAAAATAATTTAAAAAAATAATAAATAAAAATAATAATAATAATAATTTAAAAAATAATAAAATAAAAGCTGAAAATACAGGTTTAGCAAAATCTGTACGATCCGTATTCGAACCCGCTTCGTGTAGTATAGTAAATGAACGCTCTTACCGAATGCGCCACAATAACATGCTAGTGTATTGTGTAAATAGGACAATATTTGTACTAAAATTACTGGAAAGTTGCTATGGGTTGGTGAATATACATGTATTTATGGAGTAAGAGGAGTTTTAAGTTAGAAATAAGTTAGCAGGATAGAAGCTTAGTCTTTAACTCTTCAATAGACACAAAGACATAAGCGAGGGGGGTTGCAGTAGCGATTAAAAATGATCTTGTGACACTTAGCGTGGTTGATTCGAATTTTCCACCGCGTGTGATAGTGTCAATATGCCGTTGGATCCGATTTATTTTAGAGTATAAAATCTGACTTGAAAGATTATTATTTTCATTTATTATTCTGGCTTAATATGTAACTTGAAACTTTTTGATTTTATTTATTTTTATCTTTTCGCTCGCTGTTCGCTTCAGCTAACCCTAACGTGGACGCCATATTCAGAGCGGTGATTCCACAAAGTGTAACAGCTTACAAATTGTTGGTTTTTTATTAATTAAAAATCAACGGTAATTAATTTCGATTTTTGAAGTTCTTCAGACCCTCGGCTGTTTTTAAAGACGCCTGTATGTAAAATTTCACTATCGTTGCTCCTAAACTGTGGATTTCTATACAATTACAGAGATACAAACATTCATTTTTATATATTAGATATATATATATATATATATATATATGTATGTATGTATATATTGTTCTTATGAAAAAAATGGTTAATTACGTGAAAAAAAATATCCAGCGCGCTCAACAGCAACAATGAGCTAGTTTTTCCTATTTGTGGGCCCTTGGACATGAAATAGCAGCTGAATTACATGAAACAACCAAGCGAGGTATACAGATTAATCTAAAAATTTAAACTGACTGCATAAGTTATTCCTATCATTGAATCAAGTGGTAGCTGAGTGAATCGGGTTCTGGCCTTTGGAACGACAGTCTGGGGGTTGGAGTGCCGCGGCTTGCATGGGTTTATGAGGCCATTTGCAATAGCCTTTAAATTGTAAGTCCCGGTGTGTTTAGCCCTCGCAGTAGCTAAAGATAATCCTAGCTCTGCAGACCAGTTAACTAAACAACATCAAGAAACGTGGCATCATTCACAATCTGTCGTGCAAGATGTTTATGAATTTCTCGCTTTAAGGAAACCTGGCAAAAAATTCGCTTACGGAACAACGTGCTGGTTCTTGCTGAAGAGATAGTAATGACTGCAAAATCTAGGTATAAGATTTTATCTCAATACGATGGAGAAGCACTTTGTGTAGATGCGGTGAATGTTATAATTCACCGAGGCGTGTGGTCGAGAGACGGTCAATAATAAAACTCTTATAACAACTCCAGAGGCAAAAAATAAATAAAGTCTTGAGGAACACTAAGGAGGCGTAAAAGAAAAGCTGTCTGTGTGGCCATTGATAGTGATCAAAAGACTATAAATGTTGAAAGAAGATGGTGACGTTATTTTATGGCCCACATTGAAACTTTCAGAGATTGGTCAAAAAGGTATCCCAAACGAAAATTATGGTGGGGAGGTACTTGGTAAACTGTGAACATGGGCAGTGAAATAAGGAACCAATTGCGGCAGGAACTGCTAAGAGAAAGGCAGACCACTGTCCAATGAGAGAAGAAGGGGCGGGCCAAAATGGCCCCGGTAAACGGACAATAGCCCCTCCAAGAAAAAACGAAAGAAGGTCGACAGATTTCGCTTGTTGTTCCCTGGAGTTTTGACGATATAGAGAGCCGATTGATCTGTCCCGGAGTCTAGCGGGAGGAAGTTCATGGAATCTGACATGATGATGCTGAATATGACCTGATGTGGGCACCAGTCAACGAAATCCTTCATCGCTGTATTCTTCAACAGTAGTAAGTGCCTCCCGAAAATCCTAGAAATAATTGCTTTGACTGAATATTTTGTCTCTGCTTCTTCCTCATGTATTAAGTGATAATATGAAGGGGAACCTTAATCTATTATTAATTTCACTTAAAAAGAATTTTTAGTATTGTCGAATAAATGTATGATAAAGTCCAATTCTCTGTGTTTCCTTGCTTACCCCAACACATGCATGAATAAATTTATTAAGGTTCTATTACAACCTATACTTTGCATTTAGTGACTCCTTCTATGGGCGGAATTGTCTTACTCGTATCACCATTCTTACAAAAAAAAATTTCTATTTGGAATTTTGAACGGATTTGAAGATTCCAAAAACGCAAAATAATGAATGTCGTCTTAGTACATTTCTCAGTAAATACTATTATCTATTCAGTAATGTGAGGTATAATTTTTTAGAAATTGTTAGCGAATTCCCTAGCGAATGAAAATTCGTATGAAAAAAATGTCTGATAAAAGCTTTCTAATAAAGGACAAAATTATAGATTCATGTTGATTCAAGTGGACTAACTTGAAAAAAAAGTTCATGCAACTTAGATTTTATACCAATTAGAACACTTGACGTTCGGTTATATTGTGGTTTTTGTATGTTTAAAATCGAGTTTAGCGTTTATTTATTAGAAACTCAGCAGTATGTAGACTTATTTACTGTCTCGCGTAATTTTCTTTTTCTTTTAAGTATTTTATTTCCATCAGTATAGTAATATTTCACAGTTACAATGAAGCCTAACACTATACAATAAAACAATAAATTTTCTCTATTGCAATAGGGATAACACTATACAATAAATTCTTAAATTTCCTTTATAACAATACTAATAACATCATACATACAAACTGTTTTTATTAACAGCAAAAATTGATAATGCTATACAAAAAATCCTTAAATATCCTTAATAGTAGTTATAATAACACTATGCAATAAAACCGTAGGCACCCTAAATGGCAGTAATAAGAACACTATATAATGAAACAATAAATTTCCTTAGTAATAATAACAACAGTACTGTATTAATGAGGATTACCTTCACCTGTTATTTCACCCACTGTTCCCATGTTACGAGGAATTCAGGATCATCTGAATACTGAAAAAAAAAATCTATTTGAAATTGATTCAATGAAATAGTTCAATCGATTCGGATTCAGTGTGAACAGACCGACAGACTGCTTCCGGAAGCCGCAGAGTTTTAGAATGAAAGGTAATATTTTAATGACAAAAACACTACACTCGTACAAACGGAACATTCACAATCTGTCATAAAAAACCAAATATTATTTTTTTGAAAACTCCATGTTTGGCTCGTTTTCAGTTACCGACTCTTCATGTTTCCTCTGCACTATTCTTGCAAACTAACACTAAACACAAAATGCATACAGCAAACCTTGGTGCGCGGTCCTTAAGCAATATATATATATATATATATATATATATATATATATGGACGCTCGTTAATTCGAACTCGAAGGTTCTCAGAAAAAAGTTCGAATTATCCGATGTTAAGAGAAAATATATAACTTTAAATGAGTATCACTGAAGAAGAAACTCTCCTAGTATGCATAACCCCAGAAAAAATATTATACTATGTTATCTAAAGTTAAACATATTAAAAAGCAATACAGACTTACCTTAATCATAAAATGAAGCAGAAGATATGCAGTATAAAGTAAACTTTTATTAAAAATATGAATTACACTTTGGGGAAAAACTGTAAAATGGATGTTTGGTTCTGTTTATGATGCCTACATTGTTCAGCCAGCTTCTCGATTTGAAGTAAACATTTCAATTCATTTTCAGAGGAAGCTTCCATCTGAATAAATGCTTTCAGAGTTTTAATAGAGTCCATTATGGCCGCATTAAAAATATCTTTCGGCTAGTAAGCAGAAAAAAGCCCTTGCAGTTTCCTACCGAAATTAGTGCATACGTCTTCGTTTACATCAGAGCTTTGGCCACATACAGTTTGATAAGAAATATTTTGCCTTGACTTAAATCTAGAAAGCAATCCATCACTGATTTAAAATCTTCAATACCCATGCGACTTAACAATTCATCAGTCTTCGTCAGCACTAGAGGTCCATTTATCGGAAAATTTCGAGATCTAACATCCTGGAGCCATAGCAGTAGAGCTCTTTCTGGAACTTCTTGGGACGCATTTCCCATGCGTTTCCTTCCTCTAGCAAATTTTGATTTTTCCCATGAATCTAAAATTGACTCCTTGTTTTTCAAATTTGTTGGCAAGGCATTTTTTTAATTCCATAGTCAGCTGCTAACTTTTTTTACATTCGCCATTCTCTACTTTCTTTAAAATTTCTACCTTTGCCTCCAAAGTTAGGGTTTTGTACTTTCCACGTGTAGACATCCTGAATTTTAACACGTTCACACCACACACTGAGGAATAAAAACTAGACCACATTAACTTGTCTGCACTGCAGTTATAACTGACGCAGCTCCCTAGAATCTGTAGTAAAGACGAGTTTTTCTGAAATTCTAAGAAAATCGATCCAAATAAAGGAAAATTGCTTTTTCCGTTTAGCACTAATAAGAAGGACAATAGCTACTAACGTTTAGCGGACATGTGATAGTCTAGGAATGCAGGCATGTGCCTCTTCACACAGAAAAGAAATTTTGACACACAAAATAATAAATACAGCGTGTATTTTCTCCATTAAACGAGTAAAAAGAATTTTTTTGTCAAATTTTTAGTTCGAATTAACCGAAGTGATAAAAATTTAGTTCGAATTAATGAGATATTTTTAACATTAACTCCAATACAAGTTTTTTGGGGCCTTTGAATTAGTTCGAATTAACCGAAAGTTCGAATTAACGAGCGTCCACTGTATATATATATATATATATATATATATATATATTATGGTAATGTGGCCCATAGCGATCCATAACCAACTTCGTGAAACAAGTTAAAGCACGAAACGGAATAATTCGAGAAGGAAACTCGTTTACAAATGTACAAAAGGTTTTATTAAACCTTAATATATTTACAAAGCATAATTTATTACAAGAATTTCCCTGGCTAACACAAGCCAAATATTCTTATCCACGGTCTCTGTTCAGAGCAAACCCGTGCAATCTCTCAAAAGATTAATCGGCTTTCCGCCGTCACAGACCCGGCGCACTCCAGCGCTGTCGGTCTCACAAGTCGGTCAGCTAAAAAGTCCCCAGACAAAGAAGGGGAGTCATTTTTATCCTTTTTTTCCAATCTTTCTAGAAGAATCTAGAAGACTCCACAAATTGCTGGAACAACCTTGACTTCCGGGCCGATGGGGGTCACTTCCGCTCGTGCCGACCCTTTCAAGGAAACCTGAAATCCATTTGGGCCCGGGACATACTTCATTGTTATTTTAATGGATGCCGCCGCTGATCGGCAACATACGTGCTGACTGCGGGAAGAAGAAAAGAAAGGTTATTTGGCGACTTTTGCACATTAGCGTTCCTTTTGATGTGCCTGCAACACATGTGGAAAACTCATCAATTCCACCGGCTGAGTCGAAATAAGAGGAGTGCCGATGTCCACGATGTGACAGCTCCTCCTCCCATCAAGTCTTTTTATATTTTAAAAAGACAAAAGTCACAGGTGTACGTCCAAACGAGGTAATCCTTCGGAGAGGTCTTTCACACAATGGCTTATTTGAGCCCTATCTTAATGGCTTAATACCAGACCTACCGCGCACTCGAAACTCTACCACCAACCCCTTCTTAGTACTCAGTTCGAGAGCCTACCAGTCAAACCTTCGTCTCTACACATTATGTTGACACATCAGAAACATTTTATAGCGGTTACAAAAAGAATAAACACAATTATACACTGAAATAACTTCTACTCACAACTTCTTAAAACATGAGATTAAAACACCGCTACCATACTTATATAAAAACATACAGTCACTTTACACTTATTGACATGCTAAAAATTCCAATCATTTTACACATAATCAGTTTACAACTTAGCACCTTTAACAATAGTACATAAAACTTCACCCTAAAAATTCAACACAATGATAACTTACAACCTGCTCGTCAAACGACTCACAGTTTTCTTAAATTTTTCCATTTAGTCGTTGGTTCACAACTGACTCAACCACTAGAATTTACACAATTCATTTGGACTTTCCTTTGTCCGTTCAACCTGAACCAGACATGACAATAGGCAAAACCACCTCACTTTCCATTCACGGAACAGAAACAATCATACTATTAGACCTAAAATACTAACAAATAAAAAAAAACCTTAACTAATTTTCACTGTGAAACGCAATACAAATCTTTAAATAATTTCCATAATCAAATAATCAAAACTAATTGGTCCACTTACTTATGGATGCACAAACAAATTAAAAATTAATTACTAAGATTTCATCACAATGGATTAATTTCCTCCATTCTTAGGTTACGAATTTACCATTATAACTAACGTAATACACCTCATTACAATATAGTACATTCATTTTCTTAACTAGGTATTCACACTCACAACCAATTTAATACATTTCATCACTATAATTTAATAACCTTAATTTTCTAAGTTATGCAATTACAACCATAACAAATTTAATACATTTCATCAACATAATTTAATAACCTTAATTTTCTAAATTATGCAATTACAACAAGACCAAATTTAATACATTTCATCAACAGGTTATTAAAATACATTCCTTAAGTTAAGTAAATATCCTCAAAAAAAATCTCATCAGAGAATTTACATTTTCCCACAATTTTATTCCTTTACTTTTGGAATTAATCCTCCTCGAAGCATCTCGCTTACGCTGTATTTTCATGGAAACCCTTTCATTCGGCCTCCTAAAATCAACCTGCCTAATAATCTTCGCCCTCGCGAAAATTTTCAATTTTCGGTTTTGTCTCAGTCTTCCAAAATTTCTAGGTTGCCTTCCCGAGTATTTCTTACGCATTTTTATTTTGAATTTACCGGGATACTTTCTTCCCCTAAATTTCCTCTTAAATTTTTTCCCTTTTGGTGCCTGATAATCCGAAATTCCATTCATTTTAACCAGACCAAACTGCCAGATTTTTTTCCATTTTATAGGAGTTAGCGAAAACTGACCAAAATTTAAATTTCTCCTACTACCAGGGACCATTAATCGGTTTCGCAATTTTCCCGGAGGCACAACCCATTTCTTTCCTAGGAACCTACGTCGCGTCCGTCTCCTCATCCAAATTACCCATTCTCCGTAATCCAATAGGTACCTCCGTAAAACAATAGGATAATTTCGCAGTTTATCCCTTCCGCAGCTATTCTCCGCAAACTTTAAATTTCTCCCACTACAAAAGCTCACCATTCGGCTCCATAACTTTCCCGGTGTACCCGTGAGTCGTTTCGGACTCCTCAGTAGAAATCCCTTTTTTCCAGAGTACCTATTCTTTAAGGCACGAGTCGGGAAACCCTTCTCTTTACTGCTTTTAATTTTCCCGCGAAATTTGCACGGAACGCCTCCTACAGATAAGAAAGTCTTATCTCTGGACTCAACATAATGGTCGTTGATATTTACCTCACTCGCGTCCCCTGTCTCCGCATAATAGCCCGTGGTCATTATCTGAACCTCGTTTTCCCCCTTCTCTGGACACAACCATCCAGTTTTCCCCTCTTGCAAATGAGCGAGCGAAAATCTTTCTATGCTCTGGGGCAAAGTGGATCCTGAACTATTAAGGTTTCCGGTTTCGGAGTTACTCTCAGGCAAACTAACTGCAAGGTCCCCTTTGTTGTCGCAAACGGAAAAGTTCGCCCTTTCGAAATTCCCAGCTTCCCTTGTCAATTCTCTACTTTCTCTGTAGGAATTTACAGCCTGTAATTTTTCTCTCAGGTACTCCAATTCCTTAGCTTTGATAATTCTAATTGATGGATATAAACTATAATTCGCTTCGCAATTGAGGTCATATTCTAACTTCTCAAGCATTCCTTTATCGTGTCTCACAAAGAATTCTTTATTCGACTCGAAAACCTCGAAAATATTATCAATTAAGGCTTTCTGACTAGCGTCTAGACGATCTCTCCATCTTATCCATCCTAATTCCTGAGCCCTATCCATCTGCTTAAACTCCACTTCCCTTCTAGCCTTTTCCAGTTTATCCTCCTGTTCTATTTTAGCCTTTTCCAGTTTATTCTCCTGTTCTAATTTAGCCTCTTCCAAAATGCATTCTAAACATGCTCTAACTGTGCCCTCGGCGCAATTTGGCGCTTCCACAATGCTCTTAATAATCTGCCACTTTCCCTCTGATTCTGATACATTTAGGGCGAGATCATCTGCCAATGTCAGCAGGATATCTTTGGTTTGTCTACCCAGATAAGCTTCCATTTTTTTAAACTAAAGTATTAAACACTCTTTTCACAGAAAACACAATTTCTAAACAGATACAATGATATCAGCACACAAAGAGTACACTCTGTATTATATCACATTTCCAAAAAGATATTAACATACAAAGAAAATACACTCCGTATTAACTTTAAACCAAACTTAATATTAATGTACAAAACAAACAGCAAAATATTAAATTTTAAGTTAAAATCTCAAGTACCCTGAGCCAACTGCTCAAATTTAAAACAGATATTAATATAATAATACACCTTGTATTATAATATTCCCCATTTTTTTTTGTATTAACGTAACCGGTCACCCCTAGTACCGTAACACAATTTTCCCGGTCTAGAATACACTAGCTACACATATACAATATCCTAGCACTTTAAAAAATTAGGCATATATCACCTTCTACCAATACGTCTAAAATATAGCACCAAAATCACACTAGAACATATATCACTCTAGAACGTATGTCACACTAGAACATGTATCACACTAGACCATATATCACACTAGAACATGTATCCCTCTAGAACATATATCACACTAGAACATATATCACACTAGAACATGTATCCCTCTAGAACATATATCACACTAGAACATATATTACACTAGAACATATATTACACTAGAACATGTATCCCTCTAGAACATATATCACACTAGAACATATATTACACTAGAACATGTATCCCTCTAAAACATATATCATACTATCAAACGTTTTAAAATATTTATAACATATATCACCATATACACCTATAAATATTTTTATAGCACAATTCAAACAACGTCTCCCAAACTGAGTACCGTTTTTCTCCTTCTGCACAAATGTGCTGTGAGATTCCGTATGGATTACTCACACATACCTTGATTACCACTAATCAAAATTCTATCTTCCCCTAAGAGATTTTTAGTTTTCCCAAACTAATTTTTATTTCACGCGCCTGGCGACTTAAACTCAGACCTCTCTAAAAAGATTTTCGAATGGACACACCTTCTTATTCGTTGCATCCAGCTCGACCCGCTGATTGACTTTCTCTCCAAGGTGTCCTCTTTTTAGGCTGCTCGGTCTTGCTTCTATCCTAGTCTCCGTGCTGCTCCCCGATCAGTGAAGACTCCACTTCTCGATCCTCTGGAACTGCAGACGCACCGTCCTTCGTGGACTCGAATTCCGATTAACTCCGGAATAATCACACCGGACTGCAACCAGCTATGGTAATGTGGCCCATAGCGATCCATAACCAACTTCGTGAAACAAGTTAAAGCACGAAACGGAATAATTCGAGAAGGAAACTCGTTTACAAATGTACAAAAGGTTTTATTAAACCTTAATATATTTACAAAGCATAATTTATTACAAGAATTTCCCTGGCTAACACAAGCCAAATATTCTTATCCACGGTCTCTGTTCAGAGCAAACCCGTGCAATCTCTCAAAAGATTAATCGGCTTTCCGCCGTCACAGACCCGGCGCACTCCAGCGCTGTCGGTCTCACAAGTCGGTCAGCTAAAAAGTCCCCAGACAAAGAAGGGGAGTCATTTTTACCCTTTTTTTCCAATCTTTCTAGAAGAATCTAGAAGACTCCACAAATTGCTGGAACAACCTTGACTTCCGGGCCGATGGGGGTCACTTCCGCTCGTGCCGACCCTTTCAAGGAAACCTGAAATCCATTTGGGCCCGGGACATACTTCATTGTTATTTTAATGGATGCCGCCGCTGATCGGCAACATACGTGCTGACTGCGGGAAGAAGAAAAGAAAGGTTATTTGGCGACTTTTGCACATTAGCGTTCCTTTTGATGTGCCTGCAACACATGTGGAAAACTCATCAATTCCACCGGCTGAGTCGAAATAAGAGGAGTGTCGATGTCCACGATGTGACAATATATATATATATATATATATATATATATATATATAGATAGATAGATATATTAAGATATGTATTTTTGCTTAAAGACAGCATATCAAGGCGCGCTCTATGCATTTTATCATCTTGCGGTTTAAAATTTATGCCGCTATTATGATAAACGAGGGTTGTTATCGAAATGGGACTTCTCTTTTGGAATTCCTTTCCCTCCAACGTATTCAGCGGTTATGCCTCGCTGAAACGCCCATAGTAACGACGCAATTAAGGTACCGAGTGTGCATTGGAGATGTATACTTTTAAAACTCAAACCACTGTGTAACCAAAGAGTGCCCTACCACAGAGAGAAAATTTCGAAGGAAATATTTACATAGATCCCTCAAATGATTACACAGATAGCCCTCAAATAAAATATTCCTTCTTGTATGATGACGAGTAGAAATGGTCTCCAAATATTCGTCAAATTTTTAACACGAATCAAACTTTAAGCATAATGAATGTATCCGCAGCATTTAATTTCTTGAATAATTTGTACGATTATATCTGCAACTTTGAAATCGGTCCTTTAAAAAAAAAACAAATCTGTAGATTATTAATCATGGCTTCTCTTACTGGGATACAGAAATGAGGATGACATATTTACGTTATGGAAACGATACGGAAACTTGTCGTCATCTTGATTAAAAACGCATGTCTGCTGACTAATGTTAAAACTGCAGATCGTCTGACAGCACAGGAAGTCGAGATGTCGAGGCGCGATTTGTTCAGTTTTCCCCCCGTTATCCCACTCGGATCTTTCGACCACTTTGTTCGCTATTTGTTTCTGTGAATGTATTTAGTTTTTGATAACCGTCTGTCACACCGTAAAACAAGACGATTTTTAACTTTTCTTTCTCTTTTTAGTGATAAGTGTTTAACAGTCAGAAAACAGGCACAACATGTATTTTTGCAGTGACTTTTTTCCCGAGTTTGTTTTATAAAGTTTAGATCAATTTAACACACTTCAGCTGTTTTATTTTAACAGTTTGTAACCTGATATCACGAATTTGAAAATACTTTAAAATTGCTTGCTATTTGTACTTAGCATATGGATGGCACGCTTCTTTAGAATGCAAATATGAATACAGTGGAAATAGGAATGCCGTGCTACTTAATAATAGATTTATTAACTTTCATTGAACATATTAAACATGAGTAAAATAAACATAATTCAGTTTAGTATATAAGGTTAACAACAGCACAAAAATAACAATACCGCATAATGGCTGGAAGTGGGTTAAAATAAATACTAACTTTGATGTATGCACCTGCGTCAGTAGAAATAATGTTGCCTGGCCACGTATACGCTAGAAAAGTCTTAGTTTGTTTATTTTCACAAACCTCTTTAGCAAAAATTATTTTTGACGGCATGGACATCTCTGATTTGAAACGCAATAATGTCCATGAATTGTTTAAAGATTCTACTACTGAACCACTATCGCTAGAAACCATAAATGGACTCACTCATATACGAGCCATCGAGATTAAAGTGTGGAAGACTTTGAAGCAGTTGAAAGAGAATGGCCCAACTGCAGCCCTCTGGGTTCAGTACTTTCAAATGGTAACCCTTATGAAAGAATATATTTGCGCTGAAAGATCGTGCGATTGGAATATGAACACGTTCCTTGCGTTCATCAAATGATCCCAATTTTTCATGCAAGCGATCATGTTTTGTATGCTAAAGCATGCCACTTCTATCTGGAGAACATGCTCTTCCTCAAGTCCAAAATGAGTACTGAAGAATATGACAAATTCGTAAAAGAATATTTTACAGTTCGAAGAACGGAAAATTTTTTAGGGAGGGGTGTGGTCGGAAATGACTATCGAACAAACTTTGATGCGCAGCATGAAAAGTGTTTATCTCATCCGATCAACATGTTGATTTAGAACAATGACGTAGAGCAAGAGATGCAAGAGATGCCCTGAAGTTTGTAGATTGGGTTTTAAAACCATCCACCGTTTTAGAAGAATGATAAAATAAAATCAATAGCCTCTGGAATTATGGGATACGTAAGTATATACTGCTACAATGCTATCGATGGTGGAAAAAAAGCAGTGACCAAAATTGTGGGAAACAAATTTTCAGATGTGAAGTTGTCACGGAAAGTCAAAGTTTTCCTCATTGCATTCCTCAGTTGTATGGTGAAAGTAAACGGCTTCAATACAGTAGTAAATCCGATGTTGCTTTTTCAGAGGATAGCGATTGCTAAAAACCGACTAAAACCTAGCAACTTATTTAGAATATGATTTAGCTCCACGTCCGTTAGCTCTGTTGAATGAAGATGGCATGCGAGGGGCAACGACATAGGCCTTGTACGACGTTTTTGAATTTTCAAACAAAGACCTTAACCTCCTGACTGTGTCGACATTTTGGACAGTGGTTTTCTCCTACGCCGTGTCAAAGAGGGGGGGGGGGGCACAATTAACTTTTTCGTCTGTTTGCACAAATTAAGTTAACCATATAAAAAAGCATTATGGGACTAACAGTACAAAAAATGTGAACAAAATCGACGGTCTAATTCAAAGGAAAGCGCCTGCAACGAGACTTGGACGCTACCTCCATTATCAACTCGCATTTAATAGTCAATATTTTGGTTCATGTTACGGTCACAACAAAGTATAATCTTTTTTGTACACAATTTAATGTGGGTCAATTTTTAAAATTTATTTTTTACCAATGCGGAGGCACTTGTTGTGAAGACATTCGCTTGTAATGTGCTTCAATATTTCTATTAAACTTTTTTGTTTACATAAAGTTAATATTTCCCAAGTTATTTTCAAAATCGCAAAAAAGCCTTCAAAATCTCTAAACAACTCATGGAGATTACTGCGTTTCAAATCAGATATGACCATGCCGTCAAAAGTATGCATCGCCAGGCAACATTTTTTCTACTGACTTAGGTGCATACATCAAAGTCAGTATTTATTTCAACCCACCTCCAGCCATTATTCCCCTATTGCAGCCTAACCATGATATTAGTAGATAACAATGGATTAGATGTTATTGCAATTATCTCTCGAGCTTTAATATGCACAGGTTTGACAAACGTGAGTATGCAGGACTTTTGGTGCACATGCGCGGGTCATCCCCGGGTCATCCTCCCACCGTGATGGGGATGACCCGCGCATCCGCGTCTCAAAGCTTCTTTCAAAGTCAATTATCTTTGTTGGTGTTCGACTTATGAAAAAAAATGTAAACAATTTTTTTTGCACATAACTTAGTGGTCTTCAATTTTTTTTATATAAAATCAATATTTATCAAGTTATTTGCAAAAAACCAAAAAAGTCAACACATTTTTCAAGATGGCGGCAAAAGCTCAAGTCTGATCGGTGGGAACTTTTAGTATGTGTTAACTGTATGCCCAATCAAACATTTTTGCCAATTTTCAAAACTTTCATATTTTTTTTTAGCCAAAAAAACCTATTTTGACTGGCTATCAGCGCAGGCATCGTATTGGACGACCGTATTCGTATCCATGTGTTTGACAGAGGATCCCTGACTGGTGAGATCTTACAGCCCTATGTTCGACTTTTCAGGAGCTCAGTGGCCCCTCGGTTCAGTTTTATGGACGACAACGCTCGTCCACGTAAGGCTCACTTAGCAGACGAATATCTTGAAAGTAAAGACATTCTCCGGATGGATTGGCCAGCCAGATATCCAGACCTAAACCCTATTGAACATGTCTGGAACTTTCTTGGGATGGCAACTGCAGCTCGCCATTCCCCTCTGAGAATCATCCAGGAGATGAAAACTGCGTTGCTGCAGGAATGGGACCGACTGTCACAGGGACTCATCAAAGTGACTCGTGTCCAATATGGCATCGCGCTGTATCATTGTGAGAGGAGGCCCATATCCCATATTAGAGTCATTTTATGTTCGATCTGGCAACGTAGGCTTCAAACATTTCTGCGCTGATGAGCCTAACAGAGGATCACGAGTGCGTACCATGATTGTCGGATGGTATAATTTTCTCTCTTATATAACTGTGTATCCATACCAAATTTCATTAAAATCTATCCATTAAGTTTCCGAGTTCCAGAGTTACAACTCGGGCGCGATGGCCCGGTTGGCAAAGGCGTCGAGCTGGTGATCTGAGACTTACGGGTTCGAGGCCAGTCGCTGACAAAATCCACCGCCGTGTTCACTAATGGTGGCCGGGGCACGTAAAATAGGGTGTGGCTGCAATGTCCTCCAAGTTCTCAAATTTACCTCTGGAGGTGCGGGGTCAAGTGTTCCGTTCTCGTCACTTGACTCGGTTCAAAATTACGGGACCGGCCTATAGGGGGGTAATGCTGGTCCACCTATACGGTGCTCCCAGAAAAGTGGCCAGCAAAACCGCGGTGTCATATGACTTTAAGGATAATGTCCAAGTAACCGTCTGCCGCATTGGAGAAGAAGAGTTTCCAGAAATTCGAAAAAATGTGAAAATTCTCTTCATTGTGAACGCCATAGAAAAATGTCTTGCTTCTGAACTTTTTTTAGCAAATCTCACGTGACTCAAACTTCCTTTTTAAATACTAATACCTATTTGTATTTTATATGAGTGAAAATTGGCAAAAATCAATTTTAGAAAGGGGCCCCATTTCAAAATTAAAAGCTTCCCATCTAAACACTGAAAATTATAAACTTCATTTATATACATAAAAGTAAAATAGGTAAAAAAATAATAAGAGGGGTAAGTCTGGACCTCAGATAATATTTGCTGAAATATTTGAGAATGTTAGCCTTCTATCCTCTTCTGGGTTAAATCATGATCGCTGTTTGGTTTTTATGGCTACTAATATTAAATAACCTTCTGGATTACCTACATAATCCCATAATAAAGTAGCCAGTAAATCGCGGTGAATAACAAAAGGTGAATGTCGCACGACAAAGTGCCTCCGCATTATTTAAGTGAAATGAAATAAAATAGAAAATAATAATAAACATTATAATAATTATACCCAGTCTCATAACAGTAGAAACAAATGAAAGCATGTAAGTATAGCTATTAGTTGATGAAGTTTTTATTGTTTCACAGCTTATTTAAAAATATCATATCATATATTTTTTAAACATATAAAAAATATAACTATAAAAAATTTAAGTATTTTTTAAAATCAAATAATTCAGTATTATACAAATTTACTGCAAACTTGGCAGCAACCGAGAGTTTGCGTATCACTGCTTTTCATGTTTTGGCTGTTTTGGATCTTTGTTATCAAAAGGAGTTATCAAAAATTAAGGAAAAATCACAAAAAGAGGGATAGAACGTTCAAAAATAGGCCAATCTGTTTAAAATTTGAATATGTTGTTATGTAAAAGGTGCTGAACAATACAACATTATTCAAAATAGTGGCGCTGCAATCGGAATACGTCATTTGCAAGGAGCATAAAAGTGCATGTCTCAGAGTAAGGCGACAGTTGTCGCTGCAAGGCTGAGATTAGACATCTGGCATAGCCAGATTGTAATAATGACCCCCAGGCATCATTTGACCGAAGAACTGCGATGGCGAGCTATTGGGAGACTAGAGGCAGGACAAAGTCAGACAGAAGTGGCCAGATGACTAAATGCGAGTCCATCTGTGGTTCATAGACTTTGGCAACAATTACTAACCACGGATTTGGCATCCAGGAGGTTCAGCCAAGGGCGGCCATACGCTACGACGAATGCCGGTGACCAATATTTGTCATTATGCGCACGAAGGAATAGAATCGTAACTCCGTCTGAACAGATCCTCCAGTCTGTCAGACGGTCGCTGCAAGCTACGGAAGGTTGGTATCAACGTCGACCGTGCTTGGAAGGCTTCACGAAGGTGGTCTTTTTTCGAGGCGACCAGCCATTTCCATCCCGCTCACGTCACGCCATAGGCGGGAATGTTTGAAATGGGCAAGTGAACATGTCCACTGGACGCGGGATCAATGGAGGGCTGTTCTCTTTACGGATGAGTCCAGGTTTAGCCTCCAAAGCGATAGTAGGCGTATTTTGATTTGGAGAGAACCTGGAACTCGTTTTCATTCATCACACATCCGTGAAAGAGATGCATACGCATCAGGCAGTGTCTGTGTTTGGGGTGGTATCTCTTTGGGTGGACGCACAGACCTCCATGTCTTTCCCCGTGGAAATGTGAATGCTCACACCTATAGAGATGACATCCTTGATGCTTATGTGCGCCCTTATGCCGGGGTAATAGGTGATGCTTTCGTGCTACAGGACGATAACGCGGGACCGCACAGGGCTCGCATCGTGGATGCTTATCTTTAGCAGGAAACAATTCAGCGCATGGAGTGGCCAGCTCGATCACCTGACCTGAATCCTATCGAGCATGTTTGGGACGCTTTAGGACGACTCAGCCACGCAGTGCACTGCGTCGCTGAATATGTAGCTACGCCATGGCGTATCTACATATACGCGACTTTATGACGGACTTAGTCCGTCATAAAGTCTTAACTTCTGTTAAATTTCGAAAGTTTTGACGAAACGTACACCTGTTCTGATCTTTTACAATTAACTTAATATTGAACTATAATTGTACTACTTATAAAAATTATTTAATTGTCTCCATTTTTGCCCGAATGCAACTATTTTTTTTTCAATCGTTTTCCTAAATAAACTTATTTTATCGACAAAACTAGAAAAGTTTAAGGTAAAACTAAAAACTGTTATTACAATTTTGTTTAATTTCTATTTATTATGATTACATTTTCGAATTTGGATGCACATTGCACCCGAGTAAACACGTTATTGATTTCGGTGGTGTTTACGGGATTCAAATTCATTGAATTATGATAGTTATGCTAATAACAACACAAATACACAATTACATCTGTTCATTTGCAATATTAGTGTATCTGATTTGCACTAATATTGCAAGTATAACATTTGTGATTGAAAGTCAATCCCAAATGTTATATTTGCTCGTATGTTTTTGTACTTTGCAGCTTTTTCAATCATTTTCGGTTAATTCAGGTAAAGTTTAACTAATTATTCATATTATTGAACATTGCTGTTGTCTACAAATATTATTTATAACATTACTCTTCCGTTTAAATGCAGAATAATGAAACCGGAAGTACTTTAATCTTTCATAAGCAATACTAGTTTTAATATTTGAAAGTTGATTTCTTTCCTAAATAACTTGTTGTATTCTGCTTACATTTATCATTCAGTAGATGTAATTGAAATGGATTCAACTGTGCAAACTGCTCCGAAGTACGGGGAGTTTTTCCAACAAAAATGTTGAATGCATGTATACTCCAGGTATTTTGACAAATGAAATAGCAATGCTGAAATGCGTTTTCCAACGAAATATTTCTTCTCTTCAACACTTTTATTAACGAGAAATTAGTTTTAAAAGGACGAATCTCATAAAACCTCAAATCTCAAATGATTCCCGTAAATTTTGGGGTCATATTGCAAATATTTTGAATTCTAATTTCAATTTCAGTCGGATGAGTTATTTGCCCAGGCAAACGCAGAATCACCCTAACATAATGGACAGAGTGATCTTATGTTATCCCTCACACTAGTAGAACCGGATATAAAAAAGTTTATATTTGGCGCTCGTGGGATTCACCGGATGCAAGAAACAATTGCAGTAAAACACAACTTATAATACGTATAGTAAGTGCCTATAGTAGTGCTTTTAAACATTCTTAACAATCATCATACATTTTTATAGGTTTATTAGAGGTATATAAAGTGTTAAATTTATAATTAAAATTTTCTGAAAGCAAAATTATGATATGTCAAGTACATTCTAATATATTTAGGTGCTTATAGTTTTATTTACTTCAAAATATTTCATTTATTTTTTGTATATTTTATAGAAAATCTGAAAAATCGAAAAATTTTTATACAAAAGTTTTCACAAATTTTTATTTCACTCTTTCAAATTTTGCGCCCCTATAAGTTGTGCGCCTGGAGCAGTTCGCTCCAACTGCTCCACGGTAGCTACGCCCCTGGGATGACGTAAAGCTGCTCTCAATCCTCCTCCTAGGACCCTAGCCACGCTTTCAACTGCTTTGCAAGAGCAATGGCTCTCACTTCCTACCGAACTCATTATCCGCATAATTGACAGCATCACACATCGCTGTATGTGCTGTATTGCTTCTCGGAGGGATCATACGCCATATTAAAGGTACTTTTCCTATACCAAACTGACACATCCGATTTGTTCACTGTATACCTATGTTAGTTTCTATAACACCATAATTGTCTGGCGATTTCTTTTTATGCTATTTTATACCTACTTATGTGTTGTATAATGTGTATAAGTTTCATTAAATTCTACACGTAACTTTTTGAGTAATCGCTATTTTTGTGACTTTTCCTTAATTTTTGATAACCAGTGTAGTTGCGCTCAGTTAATACGCCTCTACGAATCAAATCATACGAATTCCTAATCCAGGGAATTCGCTTAGTTTGTACTCGATCTCCTAAAACATAGCGGGCTTCTTAAAGAATATTTCTTCCGCTCTAATTTTTCAGTTCGGAAAGGACATCAACTGCCCAAGTCAAGATTTGTCTATAATACATACCCTGTTTGAGGGTAATTATTATAGAAATTGTAAGCTATAATATGACCATCTAACCATCATATAAAGTTTGCTACCTTTCACTTTTAAGAGGGCGTCCAAAGCAACATTTGAATTTGTAAATGATGCTTTAAGGTACTCTTAAAATTATTAACGTTTAAAATAATGTAAAAAAAATAAAACAAAATAAGTACAAAACATTACAGCTGATTATAAAAATTGCAAATTTAACATTGTTTTTACAACAAGGATTATAAACACCAATATTACTTACATATGTAAAATAAGTAAAAGCAATTTTGTCACTGTGCTTATAAGAAGGCTCATAAACACACAATTTAATGTCACATGGATAATTTGTAAATAATAATACAGGGTTCCCACCTATATCCATTACACCCCCCTTAACTTCTAAACAGTGACAGTTTAGGCCATAAAGTTGATGTCTAGGTACAGTAAAAAGGCTATGCGCTACTCGATGAGACAACTTACAATGCCATCTATCGGTAAATTTTGGAATGAGTGTTTTTATCTCAAAAACGGTACGGGATACGGGAAAAAAGTCAGTTACAAAGTTGTTCTGTATCATCGATTTAGTAAGAAAAGACACCTTGCACACATTAATATTCAAAACAGAATGAAAAAAAATGAACATGAATGCAAAAAAGGAATATAGCGCGTAGCCTTTTTACTATACCTAGACACTTTATGCCCTAAGCTGTCACCGTTTAAAAGTTAAGGGAGGGGGGGGGGGGGGTAACGGATATAGGTGAGAACAATGTTAAAGCTATCTTAAAAGGTGCGATTATCTCCAAATAACCCCCCCCCCAAAAAAAACCAACTGAAATATAATATATATTCTTACAAAGAATACGTGATTTTATTTTTATTGAAGTAAATAGCAGATAATAGACCAATTTTAGCTATGGATCTAACCGTTATATTGCATTTGTTATTATTAACTTGTAAAAAAACAAAACTAAACAAAAACTATCCTGGAAAATATCCGCAGCATATTTCCTTTATTCGGGAAAAAATATGCTGCGTAATTCTAGTTTCCTTTTGATGAAAGTCAGAGCAAAAAAAAGTATTTAAATAGATAGTCAAGAAAAAGTTATCAGTCTTGATCGTATATTGCTTGTTGTTATCCCCCCTTCCCCCTCCAAAGACATCCTCTGGCATCCGTTAACATGTGTGAACTTTCAAGATATATCTCCCATCCAACGCATTTATTTTCACACCCTGCCCCACGGGAGGTTATGAGAAACAGAGTCAAAATAAACCGAGATGGAACAGCTTAGCAAATGGCCTGCGCATGGCTTATGTACTTGTCAGGCGCGCTATCATTCAGGGCGTGGAACAAAAGAAAGAGGATGAAGCAAAACATTTAAAAAAAAAAATAATAATAATAAAAAGACGGCTGTGTTAAAGAAAAGCGTCAAAAGATGGCGCCACTACTGCAATTTTTAAAATCGGCCGAATAAAATGTAGTCCCGGCAAATTACGTATTTGACCTGCTTTAGGATTGTTTATGCCAGGGCCCGATTTAGAAAATTCTTGACTATAGGCACAACTATGGATGGGGGTCCTCTAACACTGATGTGGGCGTAATATATACAAAATTGACACTAAAAAAAAAAATAAAAATAATCATAAATCATTGTGAAAGTACCATTTTACCAAGAAGTGGCTATTTGAAACTTCGAAGCCTATACAAATAACAAAAAGCAATACGATATATAAACTTCATAATTGAAACATCAATACAATGCAACCAGAAAAACTTATTAATCCCTTATATACACTATAACATGCATATGATGAACTATACATATAACTATACATATGATGAACCAATCTATCAAATTTGAAAGGATATATAAAAAAAAATTGCTATTAAAAAAGGTAAAATTAAAAAAAAATTGAATTAGGAATTTTTCTTTCTTTTAAAATAATTTTTATTTTATGGGGGGGGGGGGCAACATTCGGGGTCGCCTAGGCTCAGGCCTGCCGGGCCAAATGGAAAATCAGGGCCTGGTTTATGCATTATGTTACATAATACTTGTCCAGTGTATTGTTAAAAATTCAATACCATATGATATCCAAATGAAATTTTGACAGGATGCTGGTGAATTCCCTTTTATTTATCATTTAAAAAAAACTTTTCGTCAGATAATACGGAGTGAAATAAATGTAGAACTTGAAAACCAAGGAATTAAAATACAAATCAGATATGCTTTTGCTGGTTTTCGACCCAGGGGAAACTATACAAGAATTATGAAAATATCATTCAGGCAGAAAAAAATAGTGAGAATTATTTATATTTTATATTTTTATATTAATTAAAGTTCCCCCTCAAGCGAATGAATATGGAAGGTATGAGAATGAGAGTTTTGGGTTTTAGGATAAATGAAATCCGTCTCTCCTCTCCTCTCCCCCCCTACAATGAAAAATCATTTGATATTCATGATGACAGATAAACCAAATAAGATAAAATTAAATAAAATTAAAATAAAACTTAATGAATTGTTTCGTAACAACCCACCAATCTCCTATATCATATAAAACATAAAATGATGTAGTAATCATTTAATAATTCTATTTAACTTATTTTAAGGGATATTTCTTTTAACCACACACACACACACACACACACACACACACACATATATATATTATATATATATATATGTAAAGGATTTAGTGGGAAAAGAATGATTATTCTAAATTTAAAGGGGGCTTGGGAATTAAATTATATTCGTTGCGTAATTCGCCTCTAATTGTTCGTATTTCAAGACCCGAATTGGGAAAGGGAAATTCCCTTTTTATTATATAATCTTCGCGCGCCTCTGAGTTCTGCGGTCGAGGAGGAGCATTTACATTTTAGCCTTGAAAGATGCCTGGTTCGGGCTCTGCGCATGTCCAAGGAGAGTTGGCGCGCGGAGATGCCCGCGAATTTGGTTAGAGCGTGGAATAGAAGTCGATACTATCAGATGTGTTTCGTCGCGGCACTAAAAAAGAAATGGCGACTAATGAAATGCGTAGATCTGGAGAGGTGGTATTATGACAAAGAATAAAACTGGATTAAATTGAACTGATGCCTGCTCAATCATTGATTGGATTACTTTTGCTACACCACCGGATAGACCATGACTGCCATAATTTGTAAGATGACGGGCGTAGCCCTACGCGTGTCATATATATATATATATATATATATATATATATGAAGGGTTGGGGTTCATCCCTTCACCTTCGTTGGCGGATCACATCCATTTCTATCTCTCCTTTCTTTCTTTTCTTTTTATGTGCAAGAGAGAGAAATAATGAAAGATCGCGAAAAAATTAAACGCAACGGGAAAAAATATGATACATTTTTGGTTAACAAATATTGGCTAATTAAACACACACTCCCACACACTCATATATCTGTACGTCAGAGGTAAGCCATCATAAGTGAATTTTCTTCATTTTCGATATTTTTATTGTAGTGACTCCTTTTGGATGGAGGTTCTTTGGGGAAAACTGTCCTATATGTGGAACAAGAGGGCGGGTGAAATATAGACTTATCAGACTTATAAACTATCGCATATGTAATTCCTGATGAGAGTTAAACAATCAAAAAGCTCTCCTGAAAAATGGGAAAATTCACTGAAGAAAATTCACTTATGATGGTTTACCTCTGACGTACATATATATATATATATATATATACAGTAGTACCTCGGAGTTCGTCGCTCTCAGTGTTCGTCGGCTGCGGAGTTCGTCGGTTATCTCGTCGCAAATTTGTTACCGGAGTTCGTCGGTCTCGTCGGAGTTCGTCGCTTTTCGCCCCATGCGCCCGCTAGCTGAGATCGCATTGAAACAAAGGACACAGTCCAACACCTTCTCTCAGCGAAAACATACGTCACGCATTTTGAGGTCACGTGAGAGCCGGCTTTCCGCTGAGAGAAGGTGTTGCCCAGCGACCTTTGTGTAGTACACATTGATTGAAAGCAGCAGTTTGTGAAACAAAACTTCGCATTAATACCCATTATAAACTGCGTTTAGTGCGTATATATATATATACGGAAGTGTAGTGTATATATAGAGTGTACTGTATTTATAGTACTGTATACAGTGATTTTTTTTATATAAATTGTTCAAAATAGTATTCGAAAATGAGTCCGAAAACAGTAGCTGCTGCTGACTCAAAGCAAAAACGAGCAATGAACGTTGTATCAATCGAAACTAAGAGGGAAATAATCTCAAAAATTGAGCAAGGCATGAAAGTGGCAGATGTAGCTAGACAGTATAATTTACCAACAACAGCGGCAAGTACATACTGGAATCATAGGCACAAAATAAAAGAAGTTACTGTTTTACCAACGATGTCACATGCGGTGAGTGCTAAGCAACGACCACATACTCTAAACGAAATTGAGAAACTTCTCTTGCTGTGGATAAATGAAAAGCAGCGTGCTGGTGACAGTGTAGATCAAAACATTATTTGTGAAAAGGCGAAAGAGATTTACACTAACATAACGAAAGACGATGAAGAAAAGATGGACTTTCTATATCATCTTCAGGGTGATTTTGGCGTTTCAGACGGAGACATGGCGTACACAGCGTCATTTGACACGGCGAAGCAGCAAGCGCCGATAAAAAAGCAGCCGGTGAGTATGTGCAAGAATTCGGTGAATTTATTGAAGCTGGGGGTTTTGTTTCATCACAGATATTTAACTGTGATGAAACAGGTTTATTTTGGAAGAAAATGCCCAAAAGAACCTACATCACGGAAGAAGAAGCAACTCTTCCCGGTCATAAACCCATGAAAGACAGACTCACGCTCCTCCTGTGTGCAAACGCGAGTGGTGATTTCAAGGTTAAGCCTTTATTAGTGTACCACTCTGAAAAACCTAGGGAATTTAAACGTTTCAATGTGTGCAAAGACAGTTTACCAGTGATGTGGCGTTCTAACGATAAGGCATGGGTAACTCGGGTATTGTTTCTCGAGTGGGTCAGGAAAGTGTTTGCGCCCATGGTGAAAAAATATCTCAAGGAAAAGGGGTTGCCATTGCGATGTGTTCTCGTCCTCGATAATGCACCGGCACATCCACCAGATTTAGGTGAAGAATTGGAAGCAGAATTACTGTGATTTAGGTGAAGAATTGAGTGGTTTACTGCGAAATATCTGCCACCTAACACCACCTCCCTTATCCAGCCCATGGATCAATTTGTGATGGCCAATTTCAAGAAACTCTATACGACACACGTTTCGAAAGTGTTTCGATATTACAAATTCGACCGCTTTGACATTAAAAGATTTCTGGAAAAACTGCTATAATGTCTATCAGGCTGTTCAACTGATAGATAAGGCTTGGACCGAGGTCGCGAGAAGAAGTCTAAACTCTGCGTGTAGGAATCTACTGCCATCAGCTGTTTCCGAGCGAGACTTTGAGGAGTTAGAGACGGAACAAATACGGGAGGAGGCGAGTATGATGAGAGAGATTTAAGATCTCTGCAACGATCTACGTCTCGAAGCAAATGCTGACGATGTCGAGGAGTTGGTGGACTCGAATCGTAAAGATCTCACCACGGAAGACTTGCAACAGTTGCAGGACGAAAAACAACGTGCTGAAAGGGGCGAAATAATTACTGCTGATAGTGAGGGGGAGGAAGAGGAAGAGTAGAAAGCAATCACGACAGATGAACTGAAACAAACACTTCGTATGTGGAGAACAATTGAAGTTACAATAGACAATTTTCACCCGAATAAAACCATGGCCTGTTCAGTCATCAATACGATGAAAGATTCCATCATACCGTTCTTCAATAATTTACTAAGAAATCGGAAGAGGCAGGTAATGCTCGATCGCTATTTTAAGCAAACCCCTGTAGAAAAAACAGCTAGCGATGAACCTCAACCAGGTCCTAGTGGGATAAAAAGGATGCGCAGAGAAAAGACTCCTCCAAGTGAATTGCCTTCCGTCATTTTCTAATTTAGCATTTATTTCTTTACATTTCTTGTAATAACAAAGTAATTCAATTTAATTCGTTATTATTTAGCAATAATAGTTTAAAAACAAGGTGAAAATAATAAAGATAATGGTCGACCACGAGGTCGTGGAACGGATTAATTCGTTTTCCATTAATTCTTATGGGATAATTTGGTTCGGAGTTCGTCGGTTTCGGGGTTCGTCGGTTTCCAAGGAACGGATTACCGACGAACTCCGAGGCACCACTGTATATATATATATATATATATATATATATATATATATATATATATATATATATATATATATATATATATATATATATATATATATATATATATATATATATATATATATATATATATATATTATATATATATTATTATGCCAAATCGTTTCCCCGTTCTTCCAGTATATTCAGCTCAAATTTGAAGTCATTCTGACCAGTGGTTCTTTTTTTGCAGCCTTTTGAAAGTGGGACTTTAATTATGGACACCCTGGATATATATATATATATATATATATATATATATATATATATATATATATATATATATATATATATATATATATATACAGTCGATTCCGGTTAATCGGACCACATCGGGAAGCGATCATTTTGGTCCTAATTACCGGCTGGTCCCATTAAACGATCATGCCTTATGTTACAAGACGGGATTCGGTCCGATTAACCGGTGGTCCCATTAACCGGAATCGACTGTATGTATATAATACTAGCTCAGGGGTGGACAGACTTTTCAAGGATACGGGCTACTTCTAATTTTTTCAAGGTTTTGCGGTCCATCCAGTGACGTAGGTGGGGTGAGCTAAAAAAAAAAAACTGTTTGCAATATTTATTATAACTTAATAATAAATACGGAATATGTACTTACCTACATAACTACAAGAAAAAATAACTACTCTTTTAAAACCGCGTTTAAAGCAAATCGCGTCGGTGTTCCATAAATATGTTTCTTTTAGTATGCGCGTCTTAGGTTTTAGTATAGGCGGTAAGTAGTATAAAAATGACAGTTCCGCCCCAGGAGCAGGAGCAAGAAGGGGGAGGGGCTTAAAGTGGGCGGAGCTAACTGAGTGACGTGGACCAATCAGAGAGCAGCTAGCCACCTGGCGGTCGATTTGGACCAATCAGGAGAGGGCAGCGCTGCTATCGCCCCCTAGCGGGAAAGAGTGGAACCTTGTAGTTCAGCAGAATCTTGAAGAGAGTATGTGCTCCGCGGAGCGCCACCTATCGGTTAAACAGGGAACTAAATTTCGTACAAGGATTGGAGGTCAGGGCATATTTTTTTCAGTGCTGCCATCTGATGCTGAAAGCTAGAACTACATTTTTGGGACTTAGAAATTTTTTTAAAAGTATTTTCCATGGGAATTGAACCCGTTAAGGAAATATTACCTGACTACTTTTAGCGACGTAATACCGTTACGCTATGAATCGTCGGAAGTTCAGTGAATTATATTCTATAACAGAGAGAATATTTTTATGAATTTACTAGAATTAATTATCAAAAATAAATATAACGTCATCTATTGTTTAAAAATGAAACTTAGAAAATTGAATACAAGGTTTTGAGAATATTTTTCAAAACTTTAAATATTTTTAGTCGAATTCTAACTTAAAATATATATTATCAACTTAGTAGTTCAAAAAAAGGGCTTATTTTCAGGACATTAAAATTGTTTTGCTATGTTTTTTAACGTGATATATAATTTTACATAGATACATTCGCTAAATAATACAAAATAATAATAAATTTGTACATAGATAGGCTAAAACGAATATTTTTTTCTTTTACTTTAAATTTTTTTATTAGGTTTTTAAACTTAAAACATATTATCAATTTAATAGTTTGGAAAAAGTATTTATTACAGAACATTCCATACTAGTATGAAAAAAAATGAGAAATATTATTTGAACATTGAAAAAAACATTCCATGAAAGCTAACAAGGGATATTTTTACACATGAAATTATTTACGACAACCGTTAAGTTTAAAATATCTTTAATTTTTCTTATGAATATTACTTTGCAGTATAATATAATTTAGATAGAGCTTTGAAACCATTGTAACATTTAGTATAGAAAAAATTATTATTTGATCTTACCTTGAAAAACATTCCATGAAAGCTAACAATGCATATTTTTAGACATGAAATTATTTACGACAAGCGTTAAGTTTAAAATATCTTTAATTTTTCTTAAGAATATTACTTTGCAGTATAATATAATTTAGATAGAGCTTTGAAACCATTGTAACATTTAGTATAGAAAAAATTATTATTTGATCTTACCTTGAAAATCATTCCATGAAAGCTAACAAGGGATATTTTTAGACATAAAATTATTTAAACAAAGCGGGAATTCTCCAGTAGAGTTATTTTTTCCTTTTAATATTAGAAATAAAAACTGAAATATGATTCAATCTAGATAATTATTTAAATTAAATACACATAACATACCAATCCATACTATTAAATCTACAAGAGAAGATATTAAATTTACGCTAAAAATTTTTTTTTAATTGTCGACATATACATACTGCAATAGTCTACATTATTATCAAAAAGTTCATTGAATTATATTCTATAACAGAGAGAATATTTTTATGAATTTACTAGAATTAATTATCAAAAATAAATATAACGTCATCTATTGATTAAAAATGAAACTTAGAAAATTTAATACATGGTTTTGAGTATATTTTTCAAAACTTTAAATATTTTTAGTCGAAGGGCTTATTTTCAGGACTTTAAAATTGTTTTGCTATGTTTTTTAACGTGATATATAATTTTACATAGATACATTCGCAAAATAATACAAAATAATAAGAAATTTTTACACAGATAGGCTAAAACGAATATTTTTTTTTTCTTTTACTTGATATTTTTACACATGAAATTATTTTACAACAAGCGTTAAGTTTAAAATATCTATAATTTTTCTTAAGAATATTACTTTACAGTATAATATAATTTAGATAGAGCTTTGAAACCATTGTAACATTTAGTATAGAAAAAATTATTATTTGATCTTACCTTGAAAAACATTCCATGAAAGCTAACAAGGGATATTTTTAGACATGAAATTATTTAAACAAAGCGGGAATTCCCCAGTAGAGTTATTTTTTCCTTTTAATATTAGAAATAAAAACTGAAATATGATTCAATCTAGATAATTATTTAAATTAAATACACATACCATACCAATCCATACTATTAAATCTGCAAGAGAAGGTAACAAATTTATCTCACAATGTTAATAGAGAAGATTCTTACATTATCTGAAATAATACAGACTTTATCATGTTTAGAAGATATTTACAAGAGTTCATTTTAGAATTAAATGAATCATGGTTTGAATCCTACAACAGTAGGGGGTATATGCAAACATGAAGACTTTAAATTATACAATTACCATCTAGAACCTGAAACTTAAAAAATATATGCACCAATTTAAGTATCTTTATATAGTTTATGTACAGTTTTGAATATATTTCAAACCTTAAACGTTTTTTCAACTTTGAAACTATATTATAAGTTAAGACGCTTACTAAAATTAAAAACATTTTATAGAGGTAAAGACTTGAAAGATAAAATTTACAAGTTTTAATCCTAAATATTATATTTTATCCAGAAATGTAGACTATTAATATATGATTTTAAACCTAACATGCTTTCAACGATTACCTAAATTGCGATATAATGTTAAATTCCACTGATATTAGTCTATTAGTAGTAAGCATTTCATTAAAGGTTAATAGAAGTATTTAATAAAGTTTTAATATTAAATGAACATCAAACATATATTAACTTAGATGTTTTAACCCCAAACAGTAATTATTAAAAATAATTATAAAATATATGATTCAAAACTTTAAAACATACTATTATATATACAATAGAAGATGTTAAATTTGTATTGAACTTAAATTATAAGATTGTTTCTACCATCGTCGCTTGATATATAACATTACAGTTTTAAATATTCTGCAAACGCTATGAAACATTTTGTATAGAAAATAATTACCATTTGATCTTACCTTTAAAATCTATAGTTTATGCACTTAATTCATATAATTTTTTACAAAAACAAGCTTTAACTGCATAAAATGATATTATATTTGTCCCGCACATACATATAAACATTATTCCACAGAGAAGATATATTTGTCCCTCACATACATATAAACCAAAAAACATATTAAAACTTACTAGTTCCCTTATAAAGGTTTCACGACTTTAAAATTTTTTTACTGCGTTTTAAATCTAATCTATAATTTTACATATATATAACCACTAATAAATTGTTTTACAAAGAAAAAAGCATACATCACTCCTAAAATTTTAGTTTTCTTAACAAACAAAAAAAAGCAAAACTTTGATCAAAACAAATGTTTATTATGTTAAAAAATCAATCACCTATTGATATTACTTTGAAATATTACGCAAATAATAACTTTGAATAAGTTTTACATCAGAAATTATTTTCCGACGACTGTAAAACTTAAAAATCTAATCTTAAATTTATTCATCTTTGCACACTTTACAAAGAAAAGCATACATTTTAACCAAAATTTTAGTTTTCTTAACAAAAATATCTGCTGAACTTTGAAGTAAAACTATGTTTAATACATTGAAAATCAATGATCTATTATCAACACTTTGAAATATCATGCAAATGCTAACTTAGAATAACTTCTAAATGAGTAAATTTTAAGGTTTGTCTAAACCAACCCCTACATAAGATAAGTGCGTTTCAACGTTAGATAAGATAAGTACGTTTCGTCAATAGATAAGATTACTGGCACCTACTATTAGTCACACATTTTTCTAAAAATATTTTTTAAATTATTTTTCTAAAAAATTATTATTCAAATTAAAGATATAAATATAATAATTAATCTTTAAATACTATATTGAACACAGAAAAAGAGTACTCACAGTTGATGAATGGACTTTAGTCTTCTAATATATCCTCATAAAAATATTTATGAATCATTTTCAAGTTGAACTTAGCGAAAAATTCACTGCTGTTATAGACACATGTGCAATAATTTTGTACAATTCAGCATATTTTTAACATAGATGTTGAAAATAGCAGCTTTGCCCACTGCACGATATTTTTCATTCTCGCTTGAGGATAAGCAACTATGCTGGCGCTGTGATAGATGGTCAATTTCGCATCCATGACATTCAAATAATTCACTGCATGCACGTATTAAACTTGTTTTTAAGACTTTGAAATAATTTTCTTTTGCAGCAAATAAGTCGCAATGATTTTTTACAACATGATCCGTTTTTATAAACTTTGTATTGTAGCATATTAGGAATGCTTTCACACAACGAACTGTTTTCAACATAACTTATAATATCGTCAGGATATTCTTCCATTTTCAATATCTGCTCTCTATTTAATTTAATAGACCAGGTTTTTAATTTGTAACCAACTCCGTTTTCATTAGCAAACATTTGTTGTAAGCAACATTGTTCGCCGACGTTTACACCTATTAGCTGATTGTTACAGATGAATGATTTCTTTTATAAACAATTTTATATATTGAAATTTTATTCATTAGTTCCCACCATGTAGCAACAATCATCACTACTGCATTTTCGGTAGGGATATTGCTAAATACATCCGTGAAAAGATTCAAAGTCCTAGGTATGTCTTATCCAATTGCAACGTAAATCAACCCCTCCTTTATAATAAGCGCTTTTAAGAATTACCATCTTTGAAAAGGGAAATAACTGAATCACTTACGATTTGTTAGCAAATGTTGAATGATTATTTTTCGTGCAATATAATTTTTCAGGAGAGATAAAAAAAAGTTACTTCTACTTTGATATATAACATTGCAGTTTTAAATATTCTACAAACGCTATGAAACATTTTGTATAGAAATTAATTACCATCTGATCTTACCTTTAAAATCTATAGTTTATGCACTTAATACATATAATTTTTTTACTTAAAGCATATTAAAACTTAATAGTTCCCTTATAAAGGTTTCAAGACTTTAAAAATTTTTTACTTTGTTTTAAATCTAATCTATAATTTTACATAGATATAACCACTAATAAATTGTTTTATATAGAAAAAGCATATATCGCACGTAAAATTTTAGTTTTCTTAACAAAAACCTTTAAAAACTTTGATCGAAACGTTTATTACGTTAAAAAATCAAGCACCTATTGAATAACTTTGAACAAGTTTTACATTAGAAATTATTTTCCGACGACTGTTAAACAAAATTTATACTATAAGTTTAAGACACTTCCTAATACTTACAATTTTATCATTCTATAAAGATTATAATTTCTTTTGAATCGTTTTCAAATATCTATAATTTGTTTTAATAATAGCATAAAACTTGAATAATTTTGAATTAATTTCATATAAATTCTCTCTCATTAAAATAACATAAAAATAAGTTATGTGTTTCAAAACATGCATACAACTTATGTGAGAACACTTCAAGTTAGAAGATGTGATAGCTCCTTAAATGGAACATAATTCAGAGTTTCACACAGGTTGAGATAGTGCACATTCATTAGTAAGTTCCAATGCAATCAATATTTCGTTAAATTTCCTAAGCAGGGATTCCAAGATCGTTAAACTTAAAAAAAGTTTAAGTAAATTAATTAAGAATATCCAATTATTTTAATTATTAAAAATTATCATAGTTCAAAAAGATATGACATGATTATATTTTCATTTTTTAAATACTATTTCGAAAACGGAATAGTTTAAATGTAATTACTTTAGGATCATTCTAATGATTAGAAAAACTTTTATACCAAAAAACTAAGAAAACCTGAAAAAATATTCAACTAATCCCGGGTTTATTACATTGAAAAAGTATCATTAAAAATAATCAATCATAATACGTTTAAAATAAATAATAAGTTTACGTTAATATCCATTTACGTTCAAAAATAAAGTTAAAAACATAATAAGTTATCATCATTATGTTTAAAACATAAATGATAAAATATAAATAAAACAATAAAATATAAATTTTTAAAAATGGTTAGAAGGTCATAAACAGAAGTACTACATACCTACTTTTTTCAATCTCAAGCATTTAGCTTCTAGTACATTTTACAAGTTCAGAACCTGAATACCTTATCTCATCTATTTCCAAATCGGTATGCAATAGCGTCTTTAGAAACCCCCTAAGTGCAATCATTAGGGGGTTTCTAAAGACGCTATTGCATACCGATTTGGAAATAGATGAGATAAGGTATTCAGGTTTTGAACTTGTAAAATGTACTAGAAGCTAAATGCTTGAGATTGAAAAAAGTAGGTATGTAGTACTTCTGTTTATGACCTTCTAACCATTTTTAAAAATTTATATTTTATTGTTTTATTTATATTTTATCATTTATGTTTTAAACATAATGATGATAACTTATTATGTTTTTTAACTTTATTTTTGAACGTAAATGGATATTAACGTAAACTTATTATTTATTTTAAACGTATTATGATTGATTATTTTTAATGATACTTTTTCAATGTAATAAACCCGGGATTAGTTGAATATTTTTTCAGGTTTTCTTAGTTTTTTGGTATAAAAGTTTTTCTAATCATTAGAATGATCCTAAAGTAATTACATTTAAACTATTCCGTTTTCGAAATAGTATTTAAAAAATGAAAATATAATCATGTCATATCTTTTTGAACTATGATAATTTTTAATAATTAAAATAATTGGATATTCTTAATTAATTTACTTAAACTTTTTTAAGTTTAACGATCTTGGAATCCCTGCTTAGGAAATTTAACGAAATATTGATTGCATTGGAACTTACTAATGAATGTGCACTATCTCAACCTGTGTGAAACTCTGAATTATGTTCCATTTAAGGAGCTATCACATCTTCTAACTTGAAGTGTTCTCACATAAGTTGTATGCATGTTTTGAAACACATAACTTATTTTTATGTTATTTTAATGAGAGAGAATTTATATGAAATTAATTCAAAATTATTCAAGTTTTATGCTATTATTAAAACAAATTATAGATATTTGAAAACGATTCAAAAGAAATTATAATCTTTATAGAATGATAAAATTGTAAGTATTAGGAAGTGTCTTAAACTTATAGTATAAATTTTGTTTAACAGTCGTCGGAAAATAATTTCTAATGTAAAACTTGTTCAAAGTTATTCAATAGGTGCTTGATTTTTTAACGTAATAAACGTTTCGATCAAAGTTTTTAAAGGTTTTTGTTAAGAAAACTAAAATTTTACGTGCGATGTATGCTTTTTCTATATAAAACAATTTATTAGTGGTTATATCTATGTAAAATTATAGATTAGATTTAAAACAAAGTAAAAAATTTTTAAAGTCTTGAAACCTTTATAAGGGAACTATTAAGTTTTAATATGCTTTAAGTAAAAAAATTATATGTATTAAGTGCATAAACTATAGATTTTAAAGGTAAGATCAGATGGTAATTAATTTCTATACAAAATGTTTCATAGCGTTTGTAGAATATTTAAAACTGCAATGTTATATATCAAAGTAGAAGTAACTTTTTTTATCTCTCCTGAAAAATTATATTGCACGAAAAATAATCATTCAACATTTGCTAACAAATCGTAAGTGATTCAGTTATTTCCCTTTTCAAAGATGGTAATTCTTAAAAGCGCTTATTATAAAGGAGGGGTTGATTTACGTTGCAATTGGATAAGACATACCTAGGACTTTGAATCTTTTCACGGATGTATTTAGCAATATCCCTACCGAAAATGCAGTAGTGATGATTGTTGCTACATGGTGGGAACTAATGAATAAAATTTCAATATATAAAATTGTTTATAAAAGAAATCATTCATCTGTAACAATCAGCTAATAGGTGTAAACGTCGGCGAACAATGTTGCTTACAACAAATGTTTGCTAATGAAAACGGAGTTGGTTACAAATTAAAAACCTGGTCTATTAAATTAAATAGAGAGCAGATATTGAAAATGGAAGAATATCCTGACGATATTATAAGTTATGTTGAAAACAGTTCGTTGTGTGAAAGCATTCCTAATATGCTACAATACAAAGTTTATAAAAACGGATCATGTTGTAAAAAATCATTGCGACTTATTTGCTGCAAAAGAAAATTATTTCAAAGTCTTAAAAACAAGTTTAATACGTGCATGCAGTGAATTATTTGAATGTCATGGATGCGAAATTGACCATCTATCACAGCGCCAGCATAGTTGCTTATCCTCAAGCGAGAATGAAAAATATCGTGCAGTGGGCAAAGCTGCTATTTTCAACATCTATGTTAAAAATATGCTGAATTGTACAAAATTATTGCACATGTGTCTATAACAGCAGTGAATTTTTCGCTAAGTTCAACTTGAAAATGATTCATAAATATTTTTATGAGGATATATTAGAAGACTAAAGTCCATTCATCAACTGTGAGTACTCTTTTTCTGTGTTCAATATAGTATTTAAAGATTAATTATTATATTTATATCTTTTAATTTGAATAATAATTTTTTAGAAAAATAATTTAAAAAATATTTTTAGAAAAATGTGTGACTAATAGTAGGTGCCAGTAATCTTATCTACTGACGAAACGTACTTATCTTATCTAACGTTGAAACGCACTTATCTTATGTAGGGGTTGGTTTAGACAAACCTTAAAATTTACTCATTTAGAAGTTATTCTAAGTTAGCATTTGCATGATATTTCAAAGTGTTGATAATAGATCATTGATTTTCAATGTATTAAACATAGTTTTACTTCAAAGTTCAGCAGATATTTTTGTTAAGAAAACTAAAATTTTGGTTAAAATGTATGCTTTTCTTTGTAAAGTGTGCAAAGATGAATAAATTTAAGATTAGATTTTTAAGTTTAATAGTCGTCGGAAAATAATTTCTGATGTAAAACTTATTCAAAGTTATTATTTGCGTAATATTTCAAAGTAATATCAATAGGTGATTGATTTTTTAACATAATAAACATTTGTTTTGATCAAAGTTTTGCTTTTTTTTGTTTGTTAAGAAAACTAAAATTTTAGGAGTGATGTATGCTTTTTTCTTTGTAAAACAATTTATTAGTGGTTATATATATGTAAAATTATAGATTAGATTTAAAACGCAGTAAAAAAATTTTAAAGTCGTGAAACCTTTATAAGGGAACTAGTAAGTTTTAATATGTTTTTTGGTTTATATGTATGTGAGGGACAAATATATCTTCTCTGTGGAATAATGTTTATATGTATGTGCGGGACAAATATAATATCATTTTATGCAGTTAAAGCTTGTTTTTGTAAAAAATTATATGAATTAAGTGCATAAACTATAGATTTTAAAGGTAAGATCAAATGGTAATTATTTTCTATACAAAATGTTTCATAGCGTTTGCAGAATATTTAAAACTGTAATGTTATATATCAAGCGACGATGGTAGAAACAATCTTATAATTTAAGTTCAATACAAATTTAACATCTTCTATTGTATATATAATAGTATGTTTTAAAGTTTTGAATCATATATTTTATAATTATTTTTAATAATTACTGTTTGGGGTTAAAACATCTAAGTTAATATATGTTTGATGTTCATTTAATATTAAAACTTTATTAAATACTTCTATTAACCTTTAATGAAATGCTTACTACTAATAGACTAATATCAGTGGAATTTAACATTATATCGCAATTTAGGTAATCGTTGAAAGCATGTTAGGTTTAAAATCATATATTAATAGTCTACATTTCTGGATAAAATATAATATTTAGGATTAAAACTTGTAAATTTTATCTTTCAAGTCTTTACCTCTATAAAATGTTTTTAATTTTAGTAAGCGTCTTAACTTATAATATAGTTTCAAAGTTGAAAAAACGTTTAAGGTTTGAAATATATTCAAAACTGTACATAAACTATATAAAGATACTTAAATTGGTGCATATATTTTTTAAGTTTCAGGTTCTAGATGGTAATTGTATAATTTAAAGTCTTCATATTTGCATATACCCCCTACTGTTGTAGGATTCAAACCATGATTCATTTAATTCTAAAATGAACTCTTGTAAATATCTTCTAAACATGATAAAGTCTGTATTATTTCAGATAATGTAAGAATCTTCTCTATTAACATTGTGAGATAAATTTGTTACCTTCTCTTGCAGATTTAATAGTATGGATTGGTATGGTATGTGTATTTAATTTAAATAATTATCTAGATTGAATCATATTTCAGTTTTTATTTCTAATATTAAAAGGAAAAAATAACTCTACTGGGGAATTCCCGCTTTGTTTAAATAATTTCATGTCTAAAAATATCCCTTGTTAGCTTTCATGGAATGTTTTTCAAGGTAAGATCAAATAATAATTTTTTCTATACTAAATGTTGCAATGGTTTCAAAGCTCTATCTAAATTATATTATACTGTAAATTAATATTCTTAAGAAAAATTATAGATATTTTAAACTTAACGCTTGTTGTAAAATAATTTCATGTGTAAAAATATCAAGTAAAAGAAAAAAAAAATATTCGTTTTAGCCTATCTATGTAAAAATTTCTTATTATTTTGTATTATTTTGTGAATGTATCTATGTAAAATTATATATCACGTTAAAAAACATAGCAAAACAATTTTAAAGTCTTGAAAATAAGCCCTTCGACTGAAAATATTTAAAGTTTTGAAAAATATACTCAAAAACATGTATTAAATTTTCTAAGTTTCATTTTTAATCAATAGATGACGTTATATTTATTTTTGATAATTAATTCTAGTAAATTCATAAAAATATTCGCTCTGTTATAGAATATAATTCAATGAACTTTTTGATAATAATGTAGACTATTGCAGTATGCATATGTCGACAATTAAAAAATTTTTTTAGCGTAAATTTAATATCTTCTCTTGCAGATTTAATAGTATGGATTGGTATGTTATGTGTATTTAATTTAAATAATTATCTAGATTGAATCATATTTCAGTTTTTATTTCTAATATTAAAAGGAAAAAATAACTCTACTGGGGAATTCCCGCTTTGTTTAAATAATTTCATGTCTAAAAATATCCCTTGTTAGCTTTCATGGAATGTTTTTCAAGGTAAGATCAAATAATAATTTTTTCTATACTAAATGTTACAATGGTTTCAAAGCTCTATCTAAATTATATTATACTGTAAAGTAATATTCTTAAGAAAAATTATAGATATTTTAAACTTAACGCTTGTTGTAAAATAATTTCATGTGTAAAAATATCAAGTAAAAGAAAAAAAAAATATTCGTTTTAGCCTATCTGTGTAAAAATTTCTTATTATTTTGTATTATTTTGCGAATGTATCTATGTAAAATTATATATCACGTTAAAAAACATAGCAAAACAATTTTAAAGTCCTGAAAATAAGCCCTTCGACTAAAAATATTTAAAGTTTTGAAAAATATACTCAAAACCATGTATTAAATTTTCTAAGTTTCATTTTTAATCAATAGATGACGTTATATTTATTTTTGATAATTAATTCTAGTAAATTCATAAAAATATTCTCTCTGTTATAGAATATAATTCAATGAACTTTTTGATAATAATGTAGACTATTGCAGTATGTATATGTCGACAATTAAAAAAAAATTTTTAGCGTAAATTTAATATCTTCTCTTGTAGATTTAATAGTATGGATTGGTATGTTATGTGTATTTAATTTAAATAATTATCTAGATTGAATCATATTTCAGTTTTTATTTCTAATATTAAAAGGAAAAAATAACTCTACTGGAGAATTCCCGCTTTGTTTAAATAATTTTATGTCTAAAAATATCCCTTGTTAGCTTTCATGGAATGATTTTCAAGGTAAGATCAAATAATAATTTTTTCTATACTAAATGTGACAATGGTTTCAAAGCTCTATCTAAATTATATTATACTGCAAAGTAATATTCTTAAGAAAAATTAAAGATATTTTAAACTTAACGCTTGTCGTAAATAATTTCATGTCTAAAAATATGCATTGTTAGCTTTCATGGAATGTTTTTCAAGGTAAGATCAAATAATAATTTTTTCTATACTAAATGTTACAATGGTTTCAAAGCTCTATCTAAATTATATTATACTGCAAAGTAATATTCATAAGAAAAATTAAAGATATTTTAAACTTAACGGTTGTCGTAAATAATTTCATGTGTAAAAATATCCCTTGTTAGCTTTCATGGAATGTTTTTTTCAATGTTCAAATAATATTTCTCATTTTTTTTCATACTAGTATGGAATGTTCTGTAATAAATACTTTTTCCAAACTATTAAATTGATAATATGTTTTAAGTTTAAAAACCTAATAAAAAAATTTAAAGTAAAAGAAAAAAATATTCGTTTTAGCCTATCTATGTACAAATTTATTATTATTTTGTATTATTTAGCGAATGTATCTATGTAAAATTATATATCACGTTAAAAAACATAGCAAAACAATTTTAATGTCCTGAAAATAAGCCCTTTTTTTTTAACTACTAAGTTGATAATATATATTTTAAGTTAGAATTCGACTAAAAATATTTAAAGTTTTGAAAAATATTCTCAAAACCTTGTATTCAATTTTCTAAGTTTCATTTTTAAACAATAGATGACGTTATATTTATTTTTGATAATTAATTCTAGTAAATTCATAAAAATATTCTCTCTGTTATAGAATATAATTCACTGAACTTCCGACGATTCATAGCGTAACGGTATTACGTCGCTAAAAGTAGTCAGGTAATATTTCCTTAACGGGTTCAATTCCCATGGAAAATACTTTTAAAAAAATTTCTAAGTCCCAAAAATGTAGTTCTAGCTTTCAGCATCAGATGGCAGCACTGAAAAAAATATGCCCTGACCTCCAATCCTTGTACGAAATTTAGTTCCCTGTTTAACCGATAGGTGGCGCTCCGCGGAGCACATACTCTCTTCAAGATTCTGCTGAACTACAAGGTTCCACTCTTTCCCGCTAGGGGGCGATAGCAGCGCTGCCCTCTCCTGATTGGTCCAAATCGACCGCCAGGTGGCTAGCTGCTCTCTGATTGGTCCACGTCACTCAGTTAGCTCCGCCCACTTTAAGCCCCTCCCCCTTCTTGCTCCTGCTCCTGGGGCGGAACTGTCATTTTTATACTACTGCGGTAGAAGAATAATGTAGAAGAAAATATTCAAATTAAATCTAATAGGACATACTAAAGAATATTACAGTTAGTACAGTTAATATACAGTTAATAGTACAGTTAATATAGTACAGTTTGAGGAACATATCTTTTACTGTATTTTGATATTTTTTTGGATAATGCCCAATTGTCTGCGTATTAGCAAGAAAAAAAAATATTTTTTTTGTCTATTTCGCCGTTATGCTCGTGACGATAAATTTTATTTAAAGTAACAGAAAACGAAATCACGTGATCAGCATTTAATAAATTAAATTCTAAACGTTAATCTTTAAAAATTCACCAAAAATCAGAAAATGGAGGTAAAGATTCGAAAAAGATTTCATTTTAAAGGAATTTTTATGATCTTTCTCGTGATATAAATTTTATTACCCTAAAATTATTATTTTAGATGCAAACTTAAAAAAAGTTACTAAAACAGCTTAAAAATTTAATTAAAAAAAATCTGAGAAGAATTTTTCAAAAATCTTTCTTAGTACACCCCTACACTATGAGAAGAATCAGCAGGCAAAATTTCAGCCCTTTAGGTCCAGTGATTTGGTCTGAGCGTTGTATGTCAGTCAGTCAATCAGTCAGTCAGTCAGTCAGTTACGGAACTGTTATATATATATAGATTAAATGAAGATACAGTAAACTAAAGAAAGGCTCAACAAGATTCTGTAACCTTAGTGCCGGACTAAGCTGTTGTGTCTAAGGAGATTTGTATGGAATCGACGAGGAAAATTTGTAGGCGCTTGTTTTGTCTACAGTTGCAGGTCAAGCAAAATTTATGAAACGCACACTCCTATGATATTTCCTATGATATTTCCTATGATATTTCCTATGATATTTCCTGTAGATCCTATGATATTTCCTGTAGTAATTTTAATATACTTTACGAAACTTTTTTATCAGAGATGCAGAATTTTATTGCTTATTGCTTCTTGCATTTGGCATTTATTCCTTCAATGGAAGCATCATTCAAAAGCTGTCCATAGAGAAACTTCTAGGCTCACATTTCTTTATTATAAAGTTAGAGCATGAAGCATTATAAAAATTTTATAATGATTTCGAATGAATTTTTTTAACCCCTCAGCGGGCACACCCGTGTACAAAGTGAAACATTTTCGTAATTTTGATTGGTTTGTTTTTACATGTAAATTTTAAATGTTCTAAGTAGTTTCTATTTATAGCTACACCCTTTCTAATGTAGATCTCATTTTCTGACCCTTGTATTCCTTTCAATTCCTTATTAGTCGTGATTTAACCGCTGTAAACCAGCGATTATACTGGATTACAATACGACAAAAGCAAGAGTTGATGCAGTCAATCAAATTTGCAGCTATTACACGGTATCCCGCCTGTCACGAAGATGAACAATCTCTTTATTTTTCAGGTTTTAGGACATAATAGGAATCCATTCGCAAGTTGTCCTTAGATCCAATAAACCGGACAGTTTGGAAATAAGACGATTGTATCTGCATTTTTTGCCCTTTAATTATAAATATATCTCAGTGTTATCAACATTTTATATCTTGTCATAAAACACAAAATTATTATTTTCAATTTGAAAAAAAAAGTTTATTACAAAGGGAATAATCAACGTTAAAAGAGACTTTGTGCCACGCGCACCTGCTGGTGTTCCAAAAAGTGGCGCGTCCGCTGAACGGTTAAAGTAGTTCTTTTAGCAGTTTCTAAATTCTATGAAGAGAAGAAATTTTATGGAGGAAAATTGTGATGAATATGGTAATAAATTGTCATATACCCTTCCTATAACAACTTACGGCTGAACTATAGAAATTAAAAAGTTCTCTTAAAAAACCCCATTTAAGTTCATCTAAAATACTATTCAGGGAGAAATGTTTACAGTAAAGATATTTGCGTTATATCATTATGAGTGTATACATGTATATATATATATATATATATATATATATATATATATGTGTGTGTGTGTGTGTGTGTGTGTGTATGTGTGTGTGTGTGTGTGTGTGTGTGTGTGTGTGTGTACATATAACGTCCGTTAAAAGTTTCAAACTGCCACACTACAGGTCTAGGGTTCGACCCTGTGACTGAGACAGGTCGATTCATGCCTTTCTCCCCTTGAATGAGTTGATAAAATGGGGACCAAGCATGCTTGGGAGCTAACTCTAGGGGTCCCGCATCAGGTTGACCACCTGACCGAGACATGCTGTATGACACCCCAAGCCCACGGTCATGAAAGCGGAGATGGGCCACCGCAGACATTGGTCCACAGTGCTGAAAAGCAATTCGGACTGTTGTGCCTTGAGTAAGTGCATTATGAGTTATTTTCCTGATGGTTTGAAATAGCCTCTGTATTCTTGCTTGCAGCAGTAAATAATTATCAATGAGATATGTGGCATATTAAGTCTGGTGGCTATGTGCAAATGGCAGTGAACAATAAAATTACTCTAGAACTGCCAGTAATTAAGGTATACCTGCTTCTATCAGATCATTTCGATATGCTTTGTAGTGCTGGGATAAAATGCTTGAATAAAACCGATCTATAAAAGAAACTCGTTGTGCCAGCGTTTAAACAAACCAGCGTTTAAACAGCGCTATAAACAAACACACACACAAATATATACATATATATATATATATATATATAGATAGATAGATAGATGTATATACAGGGTGGTCATAAAAAAACTTTGCCGATATATGGACTTCTAGCTGCAGTTCCGTTCAACCGATCGAGATGAGATTTCAGATATAGTTAATCAGAGGTATGTGTTCGAGATTCTGTGAACGGCAACAAAATGGCGCTCACGGTTACGGTTATAGGTACGGAAACTCGAAATTTTCGAATAGCAACACAAACTTTTTCCAGTCACAAAATGCTCATCGCATGCGGAAAGCCTAAAGAGCGTTGGAACGGTACGTGTATCACAAAAAACGGGCTCGTTACGCAAGCATAAAAAAATGAGCCTTGCGAACGGCCAACAAAAACATGATGATGGCACCCATGAGGAAAATGTGTAATCCAAATAAAAGTTTTCTTTTCTCCGAGCTGTGTTGTCATCAGTGATTGGTGTCTTGCCTCTGTCACATGCAAATTTCCTCCGTGCGCCCGCAGAGCTCGATCGTTCACAGAGCTGTTTTTTTGTGCTATCATAACGCGTCCGTGTTTTGTGATACACGTATTGTTCCAACGCTCGTTAGGGTTTTTGCTTGCGCTGAGCATTTTGCGATGGGAAAAAGTAGGTGTTGCCATTCGAAAATTTCGAGTTTCTGTACCTATAACCATAACCGTGAGCGCCACTTTGTTGCCGTTCACAAAATCTCGTGTTCATACCTCTGCATAATTATATCTGAAATGTCATCGCGATCGCTTGAACGGAACGGCCGTTAGAGGTCCCACGGTTATCAGCAAAGTTTTTTTTATGACCACCTTGTATATATATATATCAGAGGTCCTCAAAGTGGTCAATATCGACCCCTTGGGGACGATAAGAGTTCTCCAGAGGTCGATGAATATACGAGGGTTGAAAGGGGGTCGATTAATACCAAAGAGGATCAATTAAACTGTCTAGGAAAAAAATAGAATATTCCAATAAAAATTCGAAATACGGATATGATCAACTACTGACTACCCTAGTTATAGCTTGAGTTTTGCCTTAGCCTACGCTGCTTACAGCATGTATTACTTTGTTTTCATGCATCTGGCAACGGTACTAGTATTGCAAACATGTTATGAACGCTGGTGGTTCATTATACACAGAGATACGTTGCACTGTTACACTCTAGTAGGGTTGACACTAAAAGTTTTTTATAGCTAAATATTTTGTCCTTTACAGAGAAAATATCGTAATATACCGAAAATCATTAAATTTAGATATTTTTTTATTATCTTTTTCCTATCTAATGGTACTGAATAGATGAAATTTAGATATAATTATAATTCTTTCCAATTCTAAATATCTCTTGTTAGCAACACTGCACTCTGAGAGAAATTCTGAATTTATGCTATATATTCAACGCTAATTATGTATTTTACGTAATATGACACATACGGTTTAAGAACTATGGACAAATTTCCATCTATCCATAATTTTGTTATTATTTTTTAAGATTATAATAACAGGGGAGAATATTTCCCTTTTCTGTTAATGGTGTTGGGTGCATTTTATAAGACATGGGAACTATCAATCATTTCGTTGTATTGGGTTGTTATGCAGGTCTCCTCATTGCTTAACATAAGAAATGCAAAATGATTTAATGTTTTTGTTAAATACTTAATCTGCGGGTCGATAAGAAGGCAAATATTCTATAAAGGCGTCGAAGCGGAAAAAAGTTTGGGGACCCCTGATATATATATATATATATATATATATATATATATATATATATATATATATATATATCGCCCCTCCGAAACTTTCGATTTTGAGATAACTGCACCACAATGTTCTATAAGAAGTGCTTCACATTATAGAATAATGTTATAATCCTAGTACTAACACAATCTCATAGATGGTGCTTCTTACCCTCTTCCACAGGGTCCGTGGCGGCCTTGTGGTACAGCGCGCTGGTTTTCGGTGCTGAGGGTGATCGGATCGAATCCTGGCGAAGCGCCACTAAAATGCCTCCGTTTGTGTCGTCCCTTCATAGGGGGCAATGCTGGGTCCGTCTATATGGTGCCCCATAATAAAATGGCCTGCGGTGAATTATAGGCGAATGTCTTTGTGACAAGTGCCTCCGCATCGAAAAAAAAAAAAGAAAAAAACCCTCTTCCACATATGGGAGGGGGAGCTTGCTCATGCGTGAAGAATGAAAATAAGATTTTTGTCAGTGCCTAATGTTGTTGTATTAAAATGTTCCTGTAATAAAAGTGCTCATTAAATTTTAATTCGAAAATAAATGTTTTTATTTGGAAAATAAATTTGTATTTTTTTTCTAACCTGTTGTTCATGTTATCAAGGTTTTTTCTTTGTATTGTGAAAAGTTTTGATAGATTGTGCATTAGCATAGATATATGACAGTATTCCCTCAAGAATTTCAGTCCATGTTGACAAAATGAGGTTACTAGAAGAGGGTTATATCTTGTAATTAAAATTCAAAATCGTGCTTTAAAAATTGAAAACAACTTTAATAGTATATAGTTTTGCCTTCTGGAGTGATTCGCACAATAAGTTTTCCCAAAATTGTCACAGGCATTCATAAAACAAGGAATGAAATTTTTATATATATATATCTTATTTAGCTCCTCCTGAAAATATGACTATTTTGAGATGTAACACTCTTCTAGTAGAGATGCGATATATACCGGGTGGTTATAATTAAACTTTCCCTGTAAACGGCATCCTACAGCGCGAACGGGTGAACGAAATGCAATGATTTTTCGTATATGGGCTATACACGAGATCGACTTGAAATTTTGCAGGTGAATGAAGGTGGTCACGTGGAGCAGCTTTCCCCACATCGTCCTGGACACGATTAACAACTGCTCCTCTTGTGCAATTTCGCCCTAATCTGTTCTTGTTTCTGCAAATCTGAACTGTTTTTGTTTCTCCCTTACCTTTACTTAGTGTGGTTCGATGACAAGGTGATCAGAAACTTGTCAATAAATGTTAATATTGTTTCTGTATTCCGTTTTGGTCGTTTATTGTGTTAAATTTCATGTTTTTCCATAAAAGGCGCCCTCTGGTGGACATTTTGGAACTAAGTTTTTTATTTCGAAATTCCGTGAGCGCATCTCGTGTATAGCCCATATACAAAATTTCGTTGCATTCCGTTCACCCGTTTGCGCTGTAGGATGCCGTTTATAGGGGAAGTTTAATTACAACCACCCGGTATATATATAAATATATATATATATATATATATATATATATATATATATATATATATATATATATATATGTATGTATATATATATAATAATAAAAATAACTCTTAGTCATAATAAAAAACTAATTTAAATTAGGTTAATATGTCTTATAACACAGTCTCCTTAGTAAGTCTGTTTCTGTGTTTCCATTGGCTCCATGGTTGCAAGTTTTGTGACGTCAGTCTTCTTGCGGTTTCCTATTCTTAACTTCCACTACGTCTAGCGCCAGGCTTGGCGTTCTTTGATTAAGTAACTAGTTATTCAATTCTTCTGTTTCTAATGGATTGTACGGTGTCTAAGTATATTTATTGTTTAGATCATACTTATGAGAAAAAATCCATTGGTTTTTAGACAGTATCGGCACCGCTGATGACGAAATGCTGTCTAAAAGATATTTAATACTTATCTTTTAATGTTTTTAGTTCCTGGCTGCAAGTAGCTTTAGAGCTCATACTGATTTTTCACTTTCAACTTTGCCTTATATATATTTATATATTATGTGTGTGTGTATTTATTTATTTATTTATAACAGGAAAGTTTATATGACTTCGCGACAGCTTTTTTGATATAGATATATCATAAAACCAATAGCATGTAATGTATAATAAACATTAAAAGGAAATGGAATGTATAAATGTACAGTAACATAAGGTATTATTCGTATAGTTCCTGTTTGTAAACTTCTAAACTTCAGCATTCAGTTATTATATGTAACTGGCAAGATTGCTCTGTTGATTTCGTTCATACTAATTTCTATGCTTAAATAAACAAATAAAAAGTCTTGCACTCATTTTGTGGAAATTGTGTTTATGATTGATATTTTAAGAATGTTTCTAAAAACTCTGGTTTTTTTATATTTTTTATCCTGTTTTAATTTTCACGCTTCATTTTTAACCAGGGTATTTATTATATGCGAGTTTATTACATTCATATTACTCATATGCCTCTTAACTCTACACAAAAAATATTAAGATCATAATACCAAATTTTTTTAATGCAATTTCAGATTTGAGAGACCATAATCATGAGTATTTTTAATGTAAGCATATTAAATGCTGGAGGAGTTGCGCAATAATCCTTTGAAAATGTTTGTGGTTACTTCTTTTTGTTAAATGGCTCTACCTCAATGCAAAGTCGCATTTCAAACTCCTGAAGAACATTTACTAAGCGACATTTACTACGCGAATGTCGCTTCTGTTAAAGCAGAACTTTTTACACTACGGACTACTGCAACAAAATTTGAATATATTTTAACGGATTGGTTTAAAATATATGCGCTAACATATTATTTGGAATACAACATCTCATGAAATATTTTTTTTAATATTTCATTATATAAAGTTTATAGTTATATTTCAATTTTTTTGTTCAGTTGTCTCTTAATTTAGATTACTGTCTTTTAATTACATCTTAAATTTGTTTTGCAATTGTTTATTAATGTTTTTGTGTAGGCCTATCAGCAATTTACGAAGCTCTTTCCTGGCTAAGATTTTATATCCGTTAAATGTAGAGTTAAATTTACCCGTTGTTTTGAGTCAGGCCATGTTGGACATCGAGTCTTTTGTTTATGATACCAAAGATGATAAAGACAGTGGCTTGTCACAATTTAGTTTTTTCAATTATTTTCATTTATTATATGTCGTGAACACCCCATCGGTTCACCAAGGTTCTTTTTCTATATGGCATGGGGGACAAATGAGATAGTGCAAACACGAGTCGTCTCTTAACTATACGACCATAAATTTATTTACAGCTTTATACAAATACAGCTTTATACAGTCTCAGACTTAACATAAAAATAATTACAAGATAAAAAGAACTTTTTATATACCATGTTTTTAATTTTTCTGTTGAATCATATAAACTTGACAATTCTATGTATTAATAAATACTTTTTAAAAATTTTTTTGATGAATTATCACATCCACTTGAAAGAAAATGAAGTTAATTGGAAGTTAACTTGCGTTTAACTTTTCGTTCCAGTCCCGGCCGATAGATGGCTTCACCAGTCTCAAAAACAAAATTAACTGAAAATGAATTTAATTCTGGCTAAAAGTACTAAAATAATGCATTGTCATCGTGTTCTGAGCTATTCTAAATGTTTCAAATGTCTAGCTAGTCGTTAAGTTAGTTAAAAATCGATTGCAAGATTTGGACTGGACAAACACAGAAACACACAAACAAACGCGTTAATAAAAACATGTAAAAAAATTTTTAAAATGTATTTATTAATGCATAGAATTGTCAAGTTTATATGATTCAACAGAAAATTTAAAAACGTGGTATATAAAAAGTTCTTTTTATCTTGTAATTATTCATTTTATTCGATTACCATTATGCATCTAATTTCCCGTGAATGATTTTTATTTATAGCACAATTTTTAAATGGAATGGTGGGATTTCATTAGAGATTCGTCATTAAAATACAAAAGAAATTCGTAGCGAAGTTAGTGAATTTACCCGTGTAGAACCATCAGTAGATAAATTTTCTAAATTTACTATTTCCTATCATGATATCGAAGACAGTTTGAGAAAGTTTGACGGGAAAGATAATTATTCCATCGAAAAGTGGATAACTGATTTTGAAGAAACGGCGAGTATTTGCGCATGGAATGATCTTCAAAAATTAATATTCGCGAAACGATCATTAACTGGATTAGCGAAACTCTTTATTCAAGGTGAATCTGGCTTAACTTCGTGGCCTAAGCTTAAACCAGCTCTTGAACAAGAATTTGCCTCGAAGTGCACAAGCGCCCAACTCCATAAAATGTTGACGAAACGTCGTTCAAACAACGAAGAATCTCTGCAAGAATATTTTCTGGTCATGAAAGAACTAGTAAGCAGAGGTAACATCGAAACAGAATCCTTAATTCAATATGTTATAGATGGTATTCCCGATAAACCGTCTAACAAAGTAATTCTTTACAGTGCGAAAGATTTAAAAGAGTTTAAGGAAAAATTAGGTATTTACGAAAAAATACGAAATCATACTACGATTCCAACTGAACCAGAAACGACAAAAAAGAAAAAACATTTCACCCCTCTTTCAGACGTGTCTCCCCGCTTTCAGCGTTGTAAAAACTGCGGTGATAAAAATCATAGTGTTTTTCAGAGATATATCTTCCACGTATTCCGAAACCTCATTAATGAAGGTATTGATATATTGTACATGGATGATATAATTATTCCGTCAGTAGACGAAGAAGAAGGTATTCAACGATTACGTCAAGTTTTAGAAGTAGCCTCTCGATACAGATTAGAAATTAAATTGAAAAAATGCCAGTTTTTAATGCAAAAAGTAGAATTCTTAGGTCACGTCATCGAAAACGGAACTGTTAACCAATCTCCGTCAAAAACAGCTGCAGTGCAGAAATTTTCTCAGCCAACGACAATTAAGCAGGTCCAAAGCTTTCTAGGTCTCACTGGATATTTTCGAAAATTTATCCCTGGTTACTCTACTATCGCAAAACCGTTGATTAAAATTTTTAAAATGTATTTATTAATGCCTAGAATTGCGAAGTTTATATGATTCAACAGAAAATTTAAAAACGTGGTATATAAAAAGTTCTTTTTATCTTGTAATTATTCATTTTATTCGATTACCATTATGCATCTAATTTCTCGTGAATGATTTTTATTTATAACGCAATTTTTAAATGGAATGGTGGGACTTCATTAGAGATTCGTCATTAAAATGCAAAAGAAATATATAAAAGTATGCCCGTGGTTCAGTGGCCCGAGTAAGATTCCAACCTCCCACTGAGAGAACTGCAAAACTGTAACGTCCAGACGTCATTTTTCATTCCCCGGTGTCCATTTCTCCCCACGCGAGCAATTAGAACTCATTTAAATACGATACGGCAAATTAATTTCCGATTTCTTCCCTGAAGAGCAGATTAAGGATATCTCGTGACAGAGATCATTTTTTTTTTGTTCGTTTTCTGCTCCTTTTTTCCCTGGTTTCAGTTTTTTTAGAGGCGAGTTTTAGGATGAGTCTGGCGGCGCTCGAACGGCCATCAAAGCTCTGTCTTGTCAGCTAAGGGGAAGTCAATGAAACTGTTGTGTCTTTTGCACTCGCTTTTTTTTTTTCATCGATCCGATTTTTGCCCGAGAAGGTGTCAGTGTTATATCCCGGGGGTAAAAAGGGCGCATTATGCTAGGGAGATAACAGCGTTCCGTTTGTGTAAGAAGCGTCTCCCCTCTTTAAATGGATGCCCCTGGGATGATAAAAAGGCTATAATTTATTGAAGAGTATCATTTTCGAGTATAATGTTCCTTGTAGTTATCGTAAAATCGCGATTCCGTCAGCGAAGCTACGTGGGAAATCCAGTTGCGTTGTTATCCAATTAACATCTAAGACGATAAGGACATAACGCGTGGCTTTGTTTTTAATTTGAAGCTCTTTAGCTGTTCTGATAGAAAATTCTGTTCAGAAAGATACAAAAATGTCCAGAAAGAACCAAAAAGATTCATACTACGGCGATTTTGTCACCTATAAATACACACTATTACAGTTATTCACTTGTGAAGTATGGAATTTTCGTGCAGGTAATGTAATACATTAAATATACATTAGTAGTTATATATAAATTTCAGAAATCTTTAGATAATTTAATAACAAAACTTCCTATGAGTTTTGGCTCATTAACTACTCAGAAAAAAAATGCGTAACTCAAACAGGATATTTATCAGAGACACTTGTTGAATGTAATTCGCTTGATAAAACAAACAGTGAGGACATAATATGCTGACACTTGGAAAGGGAGCGGTTGTATTATGGGACCCCGGAAATAGAGGAATATCTTCCCTCTCCCCCCAACCCTGACTTTTAATATTGTAGACCACATTCCTGATCAGTTGAACAAGAGGCGGTATTAACAAGTACTTGTTTCTATGTCTATATATGTCTCAGTATGAGGACTCCAGTGATGATACTATACAAACACATTCACAAAAATGTATATACACACACACACACACACACACACACATATATATATATATATATATATATATATGCGCATATGGGTCAGAGCTGGCATGTTCAAGAATTACAGGAGTATTAGTCATAGATGAGCTATGGCTCACATGGTCAAGTCAGATGTCCGTTTCTAACCAATTATAAAATTATCTGTGAACAACAACAACTAAAGAGCGACTGAATTGTCTTGCAATCATTTCTGCAGAAAAGACGGTATGAAAAACAATAAATTATAGAACTGCAACAAATAATTTGTTGCCATAAAGACTCGAAGTATGATTTCGAAATTATTTTCATCTATATATATAAAACAGTTCCGTAACTGACTCACTGACTGACTGACTCACTGACATACAACGCACAGACCAAACCGCTGGACCTAAAAAAGGGCTGAAATTTTGCATGGCGATTCTTCTTATAGTGTAGGGGTGCACTAAGAAATATTTTTAAAAAATTCTTCTTAGATTTTTTTAAATAAAATGTTTAAGCTGTTTTGGTAACTTTTTTTAAGTTTGCATTTAAAATAATAATTTGAGGGTTATAAAATTTATATCACGAGAAAGATCATAAAAATTCCTTTAAAATGAAATCTTTTTCGAATCTTTACCTCCATTTCCTGATTTTTAGTGAATTTTTAAAGATTAATTTTTAGAATTTAATTTATTAAATGCTGATCACATGACTTCTTTTTCTGGTACTTTAAATAAATTTATCGTCACGTGCATAAAAACTAAATAGACAAAAAAAATATTTTTTTCTTGATAATGCGGCAAGCGATTGGACATTATCAAAAAAAAAATTAAAATACAGTAAAAGAAATGTTCTACAAACTGTACTATTTTAACTGTACTATATTCTTTAGTATTCTTTATATTAGATTTCATTTGAATATCTTCTTCTACATTATTTTGTCTATAAAAATATCCCTTACGATTTATATATATATATATATATATATATATATTGGCATTAATTGCATACATTGACCGTTGTTTTTACTTTGAATGTACTCCGTAGCGAAGTGCGGGTTTTCAGCTAGTTACAAAATAAAATTATATTCAAATTTATTTACCTTTTCTACATTTTTTTAAGTTCTGTATTTTTCCAAATTACCGTCCTTCCTTGATATCTCTGCGATCGACGACGTTAACGAGAACCCAATTAAAACCACTCGGGTGAATTTGCAAATGTGTTTATTCCCACGACTCACAAACAAACACAATATACTCACAAAATTTATGTTCAATATTTACATTCACTATGCCTCTGACTGAGAGCAAACAGAAACGAAGTGCGTCTTCAGTACCAAGTGGGTCACAGTAACACGCACTGTTCTTTCTAACACCTCAACGTAGACTGACCACCGTAGACGCTTCCCTCAAAGGATCCCATGGCGTCGTGTCCTTCTCTCGTAAAGGGCGACACACACGAAGCCTCCCCCCCCCCCCCACAGATGGTGGTTGCAGCTGCAGTCTGCAAACATATATCTGACAATCATCTGTCTGGAGTCCTTTACGTGCAATATTAAATTTACTAAATTTCACAATAATAGTAAAAGTAACTGCAAATTATAGCTCGACGATATCGGCGTTTGACGTCATAACCACCGAAAACTTTATGGAAGTGTTTCCTTAAGCTTTTTTTATTCATAGACAATTATGCTAGGCCACATGGGCCTTCAGAAACCCGAAAATTCGCCGTTCGAGTTGATTCGGAATTCCCCGTGAAAGCGGTAACGTAATACACTCAAGACCCAAAACATTATGACCACCTGTCAATAACGAGTTGGCCCACCTTTAGCGCGCAACACAGCTTCAACCCGCCTTGGCATGGATGCCACAAGTCCTTGGTAGATGGCCGGAGACAGATTGTACCAGATGTTTAAGCAACGGTCACGCAAATCCGAGATATTGCGAATTGGTGGTCTCTGAGCTGCCGTCCCATGACATCCCAAATGTGTTCTATCGGATTGAGATCCGGTGAGTTAGGCGGCCAGGACATTAACTGGAATTCAGCATCATGTTCCTGGAACCACTCCAACACAATTTTAGCCTTGTGACACGGGGCGTTGTCCTGTTGGAACATTCCATTTCCAGCTGGAAAAACAGAGGCCATGTAAGGGTGCAACTGGTCCGCAATGATGTTCAGATACCCTGTAGCATTCATGGTCTGCTCTACCACAACCACGGGTTCCAGAGACGCCCAAGAGAACGTCCCCCAAAGCATAATACCGCCACCACCGGCCTGTGTATGACCTACTGTACATTGAGGGAGCAACAGTTCGCCTGGAAGACGGCGTATCCTGACACGGCCATCGGCGTGATGAATGACAAACCGTGATTCATCTGACCAGGCAACTCTCTCCCACTGATCCATGGACCAGTCGCGATGTTCCCGGGCCCAGCGCAGGCGCAGTTGGCGATGACGCTTGGTCAGCAAAGGCACACTAGTGGGACGCTTGCTGCGTAGCCCCATATCCAACAGTGTCCGCTGAACAGTGTGCTGCGATACTATTCTACTTGGCCCTGCATTGTATTGGGCTGTCAGCTGAGCCACTGTCTGGCTCCGGTTTTGCTTCACCATGCGAGACAGTCTCCGACGACCCTTTTCTTTGATAGCGTGTGGACGTCCAACACCATGTCGTCTACTGCTGGTTTCACCGTCATTCATCCACTTTCCATAAGTACTAACAACTGTAGGTCGCGAACAACCCACGAGTCGTGCAGTTTCGGAAATACTTGTTCCGAGCTTTCGAGCCATTACAATCTGCCCTCTATCAAAGTCACTTAGATCCGCAGCCTTTCCCATCACACATAGAAGTAAGTGAAAAATGATTCTTCAGACTCCCCAGCAGCAGTTAAATACCACTTCCACCTGATCACGTGCCTTCCACGTCATCCAGGCGAATTCATTGCAAAATGTAGGGGTGGTCATAATGTTTTGGCTCTTGAGTGTATATGCCTTTTAACTACCCCAGGTGAACGGACGTGTAACGTCGCCCGTGAGCTCCGCGAAGCCGGTGGTGTCAGCGCGCGACACCATTACCATCGAACACTATGGAAGTCTTTCCTTTACCTTTTTTTATTCACAGACAGTTATGCTCGGCCACGTCTGCCTTCAGAAACCAGAAGTTTCACAGTTTGGGCCGATTTGAATGACGCCGTATCGGCGTGTAACGTCATAACTGCTGAACACTGCATAGAAGTGCCGCTTTCAGCTTTTTCAGCTTTTCAGCTTTTCAGATTTTCTTTTTCGCTCATAGAAAAGGAATGGCGTAGCACGTGAGGTTAGTATGTGTGCTACAAGTGGCATGGGTTCCACTGCATTGGCCACCGCTGCTTTATATCGATTATCATATTTAACACATTTTAACTTGTTCCCCTGTTTAGTACGACAGAGCTCTAATTTAACCCCTTCTCTTGTGAGGAAAAACTCCATTTGTTGCGGAATGTCACTCCAACAAAACAACATGGTAAAAACGCTTCTTTTAAATGCTATCTTGTCTCATGAAGCAAAAATTTTAGGAATTGAAGTTAAGGATAAAACGTGTGACCTACCACAGCTAAAGAACCTCATCAATTAGGATTATTGAATCACTGGCGTGAGCCACAACATCCCGTTAATCAGCTCGTTAAGAAATGGAGTATACAGAAGGACGCTCTTCTGTGATAGAATTTAACGAGGATCGACCTCACGTCTCCAGACCTCTAGCTACTATTCTACTAGCTGAAACGGCACGGCGATGCGAGAAAATATTATTTCCAATGACTTTTTATGAAAATCATCTTTTATGAGTTTGAAATTGACCGTATCAAAATGTAGACATATACAGACAAACACATTAAAACATTCCCACTGACAGAAAGAGAAAGATAGAGGCATCCCCCCATCCGCATATTATCATATTTTTCTTCGATGCATATCTGCATCAATCATAAACGTGTTATTAAGGTAATTAAACATCAAAATTTATTAAAATTCAGCCCATTGCTGTGCTAAAGGCTTCTTTAAAGTCATATCTAACACTTTTCTCTCCTCTAATCACCTTTCCTTTGTTTTATAGTTCTACCCACTGCGAAAGGAGTTCCTAAAACGAACACGGGGGTGCAGATTTAAATCGTTCGTAACAGTGACGACGTCAGCGATTCAACGATTTTATCGTTTTTGCGGCACCCTAGTGGCTTGAGACGTCTTCAGTTCATGCTCAAGTTTTCTTACACCTACAGGCCTTTGCGCAGAAGACCGAAAATGATCCGCTAGAGCGAATTCCGAATTGACCATGAAAGCAGGGCGTCAGACTATCGCGATTACCGATTTTTTCGCTAATGATCGGACAATACCGTGAGCGGTAGGGACGATAAAACGTCCCTACCGCTCGTATTTTTACGAATTACGTACTGTATTAGATTGAACTACTAATATATATTTTCTTTATTCGTTAAAACTTTCTTAATTTTACTCTATTGTGTCATTCTGGCGCCAATTTCAATTTGGGGAATGAAGCGTTCGCCTCGCTGCCTCACCTATGGGACCGGCCCTGACCTCTTAGTACTAGGCGACTAACCCATGCCCCTCTTAGTCTGGACCAGTCCAGTTTCCGGCCGGTACCACCCGGACACGAACGCCAATCACAGTACGTCCTAATAGAAGATACAACTGCGACTGAAACCAGCGTGGAACAGGCCCACTTCCAGCACAGAGCAAAATATATCTTAAAAAAAATCCTGAAGTTTCAAGATTTGTGGCTTGTTTCCCAAATTTTTAAATTATTATTAGTTATTTTGTTACAGAGCATTTTAGCAAGCGATGTCTCTCGTTTTGGAATTTTGAAAATGTAATTTAATTTAAAAAATATTTTGAATAATAATAATAAAAAAATTACCAAAGCCGTGCATTTGTTTTGGAAGTCTACTTTCAGATTTCGAAAACAGAATTCAAGAATATTCATTAGGGAACCCGGTATGCGAAGTGTTATTTAGCAATTCATTAACATTGAATCGTACGATCTGCGAGGCTTACTGATGCACCCCCTTAAAGTCGCCCCCTCCCCCACTCTCCAGTCTTGGGGGAGACTCACACAATCACACCGAGTCTCGAGAGAGCCCTCGTTAGTAACTCGAAGGTCAGCACAGCCGCCTTTAAGAGAATCATAGTTACTCCCGCCATTACCCGCACTCAGTTGAATTTCATCCCTTTGAAACTGAGTGCTCTGAGAAGAAGTCACACTGCACGAATGTCAGAATCCGACCTTCAAGAAAAATAAATCACAATATTTGAATGAGGGGGTCCCATTTTCTACCTTTCCTGAAAAGGAGAATCACACCTTTTCTGAAGGAGGAATTCAAGGGACATTTCAAGAGATCTGATGATGAATTTCCTTTTATACGACTCGTTCTAGACTCTTGGAGAATGGGGGTTATAACCTCGAAGCACCTCTATCGGGCAGTTTATGTGATATGAAATACTTTCTATCAAATCATATTGATTTTTCTCAAAAATATTAACAAAAATGTTTTGAACCCTCTTCACTAGCCTTGGATATATCATCTCCACGTAACTAAAGGGTTCATCTTTGGAAGCTCGCAAAAACAAAACAAAAGAAAAGGGAAATGAAAAGATGCCCTTATCGACAAAAGCTTATTCTTTATGGCCACGACTTTCATAAAATTTTGCTGCGCTAATGCGCTATGAACAACACAAAGGCGATAATGTCCTTAATAGAAGACTTCTTCATTCTTTTCTGCATCAAAAGACCAAATTTTTCTCCCTCCAAATAATATCAATAGCATAAAAAAATCACGAAAAAACTCGGGCGTTAATGTGGCGTGGAAAATTTTTGCGGCATTAAATAATATTCCTGAAAGCCTACACCCCTCTCTGCGGCGAGCCGACACAATTAACCAGATCCTATCGGCTTCCCGCCCCCGGAAAAAAAGGCACCTTTTGTACTTTTCTACCGCATTCCTCCGGTTTTTGATCACCGTTTATAATATAATATAACGGGGTTAACGACTCCATTGTTACGTCACCCGACGCCCAAAAATCCGCGCGAAACGCTAGCCGAAGACAAGCCGGCAGTTGTCGGATCCGCGAAAAGAAAGGCGTCCACTAAGGCTTTGGATTACAGGCTGACCATGAGGAAGGCATTGTTTTGGCGGCAGGGGGGTACCGCAGGGCGATAAAAGGCCCGTTTTCTCTCTCCGCGCTGAAACACAAGCCGGGCTTTGTTGCCGAATTCTGTGCGTCGCAGTCTGCGTGTGCAGGCCCTTTTTTTATCTCCAGTTTTGATTTTTATCCAAGGCCTGGGTATATAATATTTTACCTCTTCTCTATTTTGGAGGGCAATTGAGTTTTTAAGCCTCAAGTGGCTCGCGACAGACCGTTTGGTCGCGTGCCAGCCTTTCAGAACTGTCTTGCGGGTGGGTTAAACGTCGAACGCGATACTGTCACCACATTCGCGGATGGAGTGCCTTCGAAAACATCAGACGCCGATACCGATGCTATGGTTCAGAAAAAAAAACCTCATTATAAAGGCACAGCCCTGGGATTTAGACACCAGGATTGAGGAACAATTTTGGTCCCTGGAAAAGATAAAATTCCTTTCTCGATTTCGCTTAACACATCTATAAAAGCACTGCATGAATTCTTTTCTGCCTTGACGAAAACTGTTTCTCTTCCGTGTCTCCTTTAATCAACAAGAGACTTTTCAATATGTTTACTGTATGGTTGCATGAAAATATACTTTCTAGCCAATGGCGTAAGTAGGGAAGAATTGGAGGGCTAAAAATTGGCAGAGAAAAAGGTAAATGCAGGTTCAAATTTTATTTCCTTAGAAACAAAAATTTCTCCCTCTGCACCATCCTTTTAACGGCAGTCTTGGAATCTCTCAAATCTATAACCTCTGTAGCTGGATATAACGACGCTCCATAGGAACCATTTAAACGGTGTGACTCTTTCGTGAAGTCATTTTTGGTCAACAGGATTCTCCCTCCTGTAGTTTTATTGAGCATTTTCTCACCAAGTCTGAGAATGGTGGATGTGTTCAGGAGAGAGCATCTTTATATCATACTCGTAGATCAAGATAACATTATTATAAATAGAGAAATAGTCTATTCATGGTAAGGGTGTTTTCATTTTGGATAATAAATTTTAAAAAATATGAAAAATGAAAACAACGGATTCAGCGTTGAAAAAATAGGATTACATTTTATTTTTCAGAAAAAGGAGATTTCGAAAGGTATTAAAAAAACAATGGTCCCGTCGCAAGGCAGACTAGATCAGGAGTCTTCTGTTAAAGTCCCTAGCAGTTCTACCTCGTTGGAGCTCTCCACTTTTTGGACCTACAACAGGCTTTTCTCCCTCACTCCTGAAATGACTTCGGCTTATGCAGTTATCCGGGAATCTAACTCTTTATGAGTTGGATGGCAATCAGGACGAGCTTCCACAGAATTTCCGGACAGTTGCATAAGCTGTGAGTAAGGGTAGGTCATTTTATGAGTGGGGAAGAGAGGCTTGGTGTAGTTCCAAAAAGCGAAGGCAGAGTTCCTCGAGCATACAAACATTATTACCCTGCGAAGTGGCCATTAATTTTTAAATGCTTTTTAAAATTTCCCTCTTCTGAAAAATAAAATGTAATCCGTTATGTTTTTTTTATGAATACTTGATTAATTTTCCCTTTTTATATTTGTATTTATCAAATAAGATGAAAATAGCCTTAGTATAAATAGACTACGTCATAATTAGTGGACCACTAGGGCGAAAACTGGTACTGACTGTTGTCGCCCCCGAGGGTAAACCAACTAGGAATATAAAGAGGATTCAATTCCTTTAATTTGATCCTTTCTGTTTCAATTTTGCCTAACTGTTTGAATTGTCTCAATTTCTTCAATGCGTAAGTCGAATTAATTCTTTTTGACAGATGTTGGAGAGTTTATACTGCAGCGTTTAAATATACCATTTTCCTAAATTATGAACATTTTCAATTCCTTTCACGCTAAATATTTTATAGTAAAAAGTTAACGCTTGAAATCGAAACTTAAATAGCAACAAATGCTATAAAGAGATCCGATTGCGTTCACTGCTGTAGAATAGTTAGCTTTTTATTTACGTCGGTATGAATCTTTTTTTCAGGTTTTATTGTGCTAACTAATTTAGATTAATTAGTCATTCATTTAATTTGGAATAAACTTCGAATTAGCTTTAGTTTTGTTGGATTTTTCTTATGGTTGTAGATTAATTTTTTTTCCTTACGTCGAGTTAAACTGACGTCGAGTTAAACTGACTTACGTCGAATTACTATCTCTTTCAGCCAGTTTTTCTATTCTCATGGTTGTTATTAATTTATTTTCTATTTACTTGAGTATAAAATGCAAAAGATTATCAGTCAGATTTTCCTCTGACTGATTGCAAATTGATAGTAATAACCAAATTAATATGCAATCTGATCACGATTATACATTATTAAAGTCATATTTTTGGACGTATGAACTGCGAATTAGTGTCAGTTTTATATTTTTCTACGGTTACGGGTATAGATTAATTAGTTCTTTTAATTACGTCGGAATAAACTGAGAATTATTATCGGTTTTCGTCAGATTTTTTTTTATGCGCTTGATTTTAGATGAATAAGTTTATGAATTACACCCGTATAAACTGCATACTAAAGTTAGTGACAGTCAGAGTTTCCTGTACTCACGGTTGTAGATAATTAGTCTTTTATTTTATCTGTACAAAATGTAATATATCTTCAGTATAAATTATAGTATTTGTATGTGTGCCATTACTTGAACTTCTACGGTTTTACAAATAGCAGGACTATCTCGATAGAACAGGAGTATGTATTGTGTCCCAGAAATTTTCCTCATCTAGTTTATACAAATTTACAATATATTTGCCACTTTTCCTACATCGCTCTTTCAGGGAATGTCGATTCTTTACACATCTTTGTCTTCAATTTTTCCTTGAAAAGTTTTTTTTCTTAAACATAGAAGGCAATCTTTTACATTTTATTTAGTTTTGAGCCATATGCAATTCTAATAAAGCTGTTCAAATTTAAAATTTTAAAGAAGTTTTTTCTGAAGATCAATGGGTCATCTTCAGCCAGTGGTTCTGCAACCTCGATTGATGGATCGAGTTGATATATATATATATATATATATATATATATATATATATATATATATAGTATAAGTTGCAAATGCATAAAGTGAATGAAATTAACTAAAACGATGAGAGTAACCATTAGTTACTGCGCTAAGCTGCACGTAAAAAAGTTACCATATAAGTAATATAAATACTGAATATAAAAGTATCCGAATGAAATACCAAAACCACACGGAACTGCACGGAGAGCAAGTGTTGATAGTATATCTATAAAATAACAGAACATGAAAGCCTTGTAGCTAATGGCCGGGGGGGGAGTTGTGACCCCTCTCTCCGGTTAGAACATGTTTTTAAGCCTAGGCAACACTCCCGGAGGTCACTACAATTCCATAAACCATATTATTGAAGTTAAAATTATCCTTAAAACTAAAGAATGAATTGCATAAGAAAGCCTAACTACGAATCCTGCTACAAACCACGATGTATTCCATTACTAAATGAACCAAACACTAAAACTACAAACAATATGCAGACATCACTCACCCTCTACACCTGGTACAGACAATTCACCTCAGTAACAGACTTAGAAAAGTAACAAACTTAGACAATTGTGGTAACATTTTAGCGGATTTTCAGCAATGAGGTAATGACAGTGCACAAACCAACTTTCCGTCGACGAAAAGAGATACTATATTAGAACAAAAGATATGACAAAACGCGATGCTTGTGTACAAAAGTTAATTTCAGTCCCAAAGGATTAAAAAAAAAGCCCTCTTGATTTCATTAACAGAGTTCTTTGATTTTTATTTATTCTTAATGTAATGATGAAAGTTATAGAGAACAGTTATAGAGTTTTAAAGAATTAGCTATGATTTGCAGTTTGTATTAACGTTATCTTTGTGTTTTTACAAATTTTAAGATATTTTCTCGCTTATTTTATTATTAAGTAATTTTGCGTTAATAAGAAAATATATATAACTTAATTTTCAGAATAGTAGTCAAAATACAGAAAGTATAATTCGATAAAACATTTATCAGTGTGTTATATTTACTCTAGACGTCTGCCTGAAATGGTAGCATCATATGATCTGTATTATGATGTTTTGGATTATGGTGCATAGTTTTAATACGTTTTATATTTCTGGCAATTTATGAGCTTATTTTTCTTGTTTGTTATAGAGAGATACATATGTGTATATATTGTATATTGCCTTCTGTATGCGAGTACTGTATGACTCCGTATCGCTCTTCTTCTGACGTATTTATACTTTATGTTGTGTAGTGCGGTTGTGCTATACTCGTTGTGCTATACTTTTGTTACATAGTGCGGTGGCGCTCTATTTGGCGATGAGTGGACTTGGTGTTTTGAATCATTATAACTAGGAATACGTAATTTTCGTATTTACTAAATAGGTACGAATAAATGCGAAATTTGCCGATAGGAGCGAATAAATGCAAAATTATTTTTTATTACTTTTCGGCAAAAACTCGGTGATTAACGGCTTTTTAAGTGATTATGTGATAATAGTAATAATTAATAACATAATTGCTTACCTAAGACGATCCGCAGTCTTAACTCAGAGATCTCACTCTCGAAATTTGTTTATTACTTATTGCTAAAGACAAGAAAGAGAATATGGAGACTACTACAATGTTAGCTTTTAACTAAGAATTTTGATACTTACCTAATCAAGAAAGAAAGATTGTGATTTTTTATTAATAAATGCAAAATTTTTGAATTTATGTACATTTACTTTTTTTGTGAATAAATGCGAAATTTTACATATTGTAAATTTTTTATGCGAAATTTACGTACCCCTAATTATAACTGTTGATAATATTATGAATCTGTTACTTATTTTTCAGATTGTATAGCGTACATAGTGTTATTGAATCATAGCTTTGTTCTGCTGTATTAGTAACAGTTGTATTGTATTGGGATTTGTTGTTATGTATTGAATCAGATTTATTATGTATAAGCTGGCTATATAGCTGTTTATGTATATTATGTTCTGTGCTGGATTTGTAAACTTCGGTTTGAATAAAATTCCCCGTTTGAACGAATGTCAATGGATAGTGATATGGTGGTTGCTCCTGTTGAGGAGTTTAGGTATTAGGAAAATCTGTTAGTTTTTAGTGTTTCAGCTGTTTTCTGGGTGGGGGCTCTCTAGCACGACTAGTCTTCAGGAAAAACTCGTATGTCTTAGGGGCGAGAATTCTTTTGAATTATAGTTAGGGATGCTGGATTTTCGCATTTACGAAATACACTCATGTTCATAAATTAAGGATAATTCAGAATCACACGGAAATCGAACTCTAAAGTAAAAATTTCACCTGTAGAATTATCACACACATCTTCAAGAATAATATGCAAATTACAGGAAGCGACCAGATGACGCCGATAGTACGTCACACTGACGAGAGTGTAAGGGAGGGGTATATAAGGAATGGTGGCAAAGAAGTAAAATTGTTCACAAGCGTTCTGTAAGCCACTCAGTGCCATAACCGAATAGTTATGACACAGAGGACGCATGTGGAGGATTTTTTACGTGGTAGAATTATCGGCCGCCTGGAATGTGGGCGTACTCAGATGGAAGTATCCGAGGAACTTGGAATTGCCCAAAGTGTCATCTCTAGGCTTTGGCAACGATTCCAAGATGATGGAAATGTCAGTAGACGTTACCGTACAGGCCGCCCCCGAGTTACAACGCCGAATGAAGACCGGTATTTGGCAGTAATTGCAAAAAGAAGCAGACGGAGCACAGCATCCGAACTGTCTCGTCAGCTATCTGCAGCCACGGGTACCACAGTTTCAAGGCAAACCGTGTACAGACGTTTGGGAAATATTGGTCTATATGCTCGCAGGCCTTTTGATATATGTTACGCTCACGGCAACTCACTGTCGACAGTGATTAACCTGGGATAGAGAACATGCAATGTGGACATCGTCACAGTGGGCTTGTGTGATGTTTTCCGACGAGTCCAGGTTTAGCTAGCAGTCTGATTCACGTTGGACTTTAATATGGAGAACGCCAGGTATCGGTTACCACCAAGACAACATCATTGAACGACACCGTTACGGTGGTGCAGGATTGCTCGTTTGGGGTGGAATTATACTAGGCTCCAGAACAGATCTCCATGTTAAGATCAGAAACATGAACGGCCACATTTATTGGGACATCATTCTGGAACAACATGTACATTTGTTTAGGGGTGCCATGGGCGCAGAATTTGTGTTTATGGATGACAACGCCCGTCCTCACCGAGTAAACATCGTAAACGAATGCCTTCATTCTGAGGATATAAGCCGTATGGAATGGCCAGCATTCTCACCTGACTTGAATCCGATAGAGCATGTGTGTAACATGCTTGGCCGACGAGTTGCAGCCCGTAAACCACCTCCTACATGTGTAACGGAACTTGGGAGAGCATTTCTTGCTGAGTGGAGTAATCTTCCTCAAGATCAGCTCGATAATTTGATACTCAGCATGCCTAGGCGTTGTACGGATTGTATTTCATCGCATGGGAGACATACAATGTATTAACCATCATACCAACCATGTAATATTACGTTTTTGTAAAGGAGATATTTTTTACAATTGCTCCAGGGAGCAAAAATCGTAGTTTTTATGAATGGTATCATACATGCACCATCTTTTTTGTTCTTTATGTTTTGTTTAATAAATGGGCTTTATGAATATGTCACGTTTGTTTTGTTTCTGATCCTTTATTTGCCAGAGCTGGCATTATCCTTAATTTATGGACATGAGTGTAGATGATAAAAAAAGGCGCGATGGCCCAGTTGGCAAGAGCTACGGGCCAGTGATCTGAACGTTCCTGGTTCGATGTTCGTCACTGCAAATCCCCCCGCCGTGTTCACTAATGGTGGCGGGGCACGTAAAATAGCTCGTGGTTGCAATGTCCTCCAAGTTCTCAAATTTACCTCTGGAGTTGCGGGGTCAAATGTTCTGGTCTCATCACTTGACTCGGTTAAAAAATTACGGGACCGGTCATTTAGCCAGGTCGACTCCACTCATTTAGCCTCCGACCCTTGTGGTGCTAATTCAAAAGAGGAACCGGTCCCTTTCAGCCCAATAGCCTATTAGGACCTGGTGAATGGAACCTCCAACCAGGGGTCATTAGCAACAACAGCAACAACAGATGCTAAAAAATGCTAAATTTCCTGATATCAACGAATAAATGCGAAAATTAATTTTCGCATTTATTCGCTCATATCATTTTCATCTCTGAACACAAGTTTATCATTTGAAAATTTCTCTAGACTACCATTCTTTTAAAAAAACAAAACGGGATGAGCTCATCGATGGGTACAACCATTTTCACAGACAGCTACTTACAGTAGTCAACCAAGAGACTCCCGTTGATGTTATACAGATTTTCATTACTGCTGCCTTAACTTTGCAAAGGCAGCTGCTATACAAAGCATCTCTAGTCCCGTTAACAGCGTAGATGCTGAGAGATATTTTAGTATGTACAATATAGTAATTAATGACAGAAGGCAAAGACTTGAGCAACATAATGTAGAGACTCTACTGTACAATGTTAGCTTTTAATTAAGAATTTTGATACTTACCTATCCAAGTAAGTAAAATTGTGATTTTCTTTAATAAATACGCAATTTTTGAATTTATACATATATTTTGCGAATAAATGCGAAATTTTAAATAATGTATTTTTTTCTGTTGAGAAATTTAGATATTTTTTATGCGATATTTAAGTACCCCTAATTATTGTGTGTCTGCTTATATGCTGTATGCTTCCTTTCCTGTATCCATCCTTTGTTAATGCGTACACCAAGCGTGTCAAACTGATAGGCTGACATGGATCAAATAAACAAGGTTTAAGTTTATTTAGGGAAAAAAAAGAAATACTTCAAAATCAATTTTCATAAAAACGTAGGTTTACTTCGAAAAGTACAATTAAAAAACAAAACAAGAATGACAATAATATTAATGTATTCGCCCTGACACTTATTTTCTTCTCTTGAACATTAACTTACCAGACACTGAATAATTGCTCAAGTTAAAAACCATTGCTCAAGTTAATAACTTTTATATACCATATTAAAACTACATTTGATATTTCATGCATTTTTTTTTATTCCCGTTAGTATTCCGAAAATCAAATCAACTTAGAGGGCCAACCTGCCCCGTTCGATGGGGCAGGTTTGCCTAGTGACTTGATGTCCTGCTGAGCTTAATATAGAAACAATTAATTAATATTTTTCAAATTTTCTCATACGTGGTTGTGCTTTAAGGTGTGCTGATTGTACAAACTAAAAAAAATTAAAAATTTTAATAAATTACTATAAGCGTTCTGCGAAAGCAAAATATAATTTGTTTTGCACCCACCAAACAAATCCCTTCGTACAAGACTACTTACTGACCGGACTACTGGTCTGGTATGCAGTGGTCAGCTACTAAAATATTTAGGGTAGACCGAGGCATGTGGACCATAGGGGCAAGTTGGCCCAACTGTGATATTTTTCAAACTATCCGATAGATTGCGTTACTAGCTAAGAGATGTGTGTCTTAGCACGTTTTCTTTCACCCATATCAGCGTCAGCAGCGAAGAAGCAATGAAACGAAAGCCACTTTAAATTTTCAAATTTTCACTGAAATGAGTTTTTTTTTGCACTTATAAATGATCGTTTCTGATTTGTTTCTAAATTAAATTTTCACTTAGGTGAATAGCAGTGTAAAAGATCGTTGTTCAGAGCTAATTTTCTACCTACTGATTTGAAAAAATATTAACAGAATATTTGATACAACTACCAAAAGCCAAAATGGCGATATGGGGCAAGTTGGCCCATTCAATCCGGGGCATGTTGGCCCAGTGGCCCAAGATTCCCCGCAGTCCAAGAGTTTGTTTTCTACATTCATAAGCCCACAAAAGTGAATAAAATTGTCAATAAATCAGGAGAAGACAGGATTCAATGTACCAGGTGCAATCGTCCGGCACATGAATGATGTGTCACTGGGGACAGGATATTTTATGTTTGCATTTATTGTGATGATGAGAAAGATCGATGATGTAGTAGTTAAGTTGGACAAAATATCTTTTCTTATCCTTTGTGTCTTTTAAATACCATATTAAAATTATATTTGTTATTTTATGTGTTTTTTCATATCCGTTAGTAAACCGAAAATCAAATCAGCTTAGAGGGTCAACTTGCCCCGTTCGATGGGGCAGGTTGGCCCAGTGACTTGATGTCCTGCTGAGCTTAATATAGAAACTATTAATTAATATTTTAAAATTTTTCTCATAAGTGGTTGTGCTTTAAGATGTGCTGATTGTACAAACTAAAAAAAACTAAAAATTTTAATAAATTATTTTTTTAAAAATATTGATAAAAATGGGCCAACAAGCACCGGTCTACCCTACCTATAAACTTGATTAACATGAAATAGAGACTCAGTATCGATAAAAAAAATATAGTCCAATATTTATTTGGATTTTCCCGATTTTGCTAATTATAGCCATCATTTTCTTAGAAGAAAAAATTATGCACCGAGGAACAGGACGAGTTTTGCGCAGAACCGGGACAAGGTCAGCAATATCGATAATGATCTACCATTCTGAGAAAGTTTTAATCAGTATTTTCTTTTGTTTATTATAAACTGGAGATAATCTACACAATCTCCTTTTCCATTAAAATTTCCCCTATCGCTGCGGACGTCTTATCGACTCTCAATTCGTGTCCTCAAAGGGTTTTCCGTTCGCGGCCAATTCCGAGTTCTTGTTTTCACAGCCTTCGCTTTTTTAGAAAACATTATATAATTGTAATATTATGTAACGTAGTCCCCTGCTTCCTTCTGACGGTTTTTTAAACCTCTTTTTCTTTCACAGGTTTAATATTAGTATTATGTTCATATGATACTGATATTACATTATGTAATATAGTTAAAACTCAAAACAAAATGAAATTGCAAAAGATTTCGGGGGAAAACATACACCTGAACTACAACGCATTATTAAAGGAAAATTTTATTCTTGATGTATATATAGCTTTACTGATCCGAATGCGCTTATTGTTTCATTTAGACTTGGGCGCATGATGAACGATTTTTATTAGACGTTATTTATTTAGACGTTATCTCTATGACAAATTAAAAAAAATTGGTTTGCTGCTATTTTTTGCTGCTAAGAATTTTTTTAATCTCAGATAAACAAATGTGTAATTTTGAATTCCATTTTTTTTTCATTTCAGAATGGATGTTTAAATGCAGTTCGTGTGTTTTTCAAAGATATTTTTATTTTTATTTTTTTTCAAAAGTAATTTTATTTTGTATTAGCAGATATCAACAATTTTTGAAAAAAATTACATCTGAAAAATTAAAATTTTAGAGATTAATCGCAATTTATTTAAATGTCTTCGTTCTCATTCAAAAATTAGAATTAGTAAATGTACATTTACCAATCGAGGATTACTAATTGTTGAGAGAGACATTCCTTATAACTTAACAAGGGAAAATTGTAAATCAACGATGTCAACTGATACAGTATATGACTGCGTAGTCTATAATGCACAAAAACTTCTTGAGAAGATACCTGATCATGTATATTATTATTTTTAGTTATTCCATTCTTGACTGTTCCTGTTACTATACTTAACTGTTACTGCACTTAACTTCAATAAAATTACGGGATCAAACATAGCTTGGAATTGCTTTTAAGAATTTAAGCTATAATATGCTGTTTTGAAATTTATAAACAAGTCGTGTTACACGAATCCTACTGCTACACGAATCCGTGTACGATCCGTGTACACGAATCCGTGTATAAAGTGCAACATTTTCGTAATTTTGGATGATTTGTTTTAACAAGTAAGGTTTGAATGTTCTAGGCAGTTTCTATTTATAGCTACACCTTCTCTTATGCAGGTCTGATTTTCTGACCCTTGAATTCCTTTCCATTCATTGTTAGTCATGATTTAACAGTGGTAAACCAGCGATTTTACTAGATTGCAGTACGACAAAATTATAAGTTGATGTAGTAGATCAAATGTGTAGCTATTACACGGTATTCCGCATATCACGAAGGTGGACAATCTCATTGTTTTTTAGGTTTTTGGACATTATAGGAATCGATTCGCAATTTATCCTTAGACAGTTAACATTAAATCAGACAGTTTTGAAAGAATCCTATTTGAAAGAATCCGTTTCACTACTGACAAAACAGCCAAGTTTCGAGAGCGTACATTTTCTTCTCCGATCTTAGTGTCTGTAAAGAAAGGGACCAATTTATCTGACCGGGAAATTTTTGATGTTTATATCAAGACGTAACTAAATAATTTATACCTTTCACGGGGAATGGGGAGAAGGAGGTTTAACTTTATGCTGCGTTATAACGGAAAAGAAAGTATAAGAAAATTTTCCTCACAACTGGTTAAACCAATCAGGGAACGTAAAAAAACTTTATATTTCACTATAATTAACAGAAAAAAGGGTTAGTTTGAATTTCAAAATCTTACGTCATCATGAGTAGAGCAAGAAAGCGCCTGTACAGTAACTCTACGCACTCAAATGGCTCATTTGTAGGGGTACGTAAATTTCGCATAAAAAATATCAAAATTTCGCAATTATTTTTTTTAAAAATCACAATTTTACTTACTGGATTAGGTAAGTATCAAAATTCTTAGCTAAAATGTAACATTGTAGTAGTCTCCACATTCTCTTCAATTTGAAGACCGGAAAGTTCATCTGTGGCCTCAGAGAGGGAAGGGGAAGGTAGGAGTTCCCATGATGTCATCTTTGAGGGTTGCTCGGTCAAAATTGAGAGGGCAACAGAGGATGATGTTGGTTTACCTATAGGGTGCCCCCTTTTAAAGCAAGGATTCCCGCGATTAAAGTGCGAGTGTCTTCATTGATAATGACTCTTCATGGTTAAACAACAACATGAACTACAAGAAAATTTTGTTGTAGTCAACAAAGCTGCAGGCATTCATGCGATTATTTGTAAGCAATAATTATGTAATTTGCCATTCAATTATTGTGGAAAAGGTTAAAAAAATAAACAGAAATGAAATAAAATGTTTCAAAGTACTAATGATACGCCCACTAAAATAGTTAAAAAAAATCATAGCAAAATATAAACTATTGAGATTCAAAAAAAAAAAAGATAATTACAACTATCCTTATATACCTTAGCAACAATATTATCATAAAACATGTATTATCTTTCGAGCACTTGTTCGTCTCCACAACACCTATTCTACTAAAGCAAGCTTAGTAATCCTTGACACATTCAAATTGGAATATTTAATTTTGCGACACAAAAAAGTATATAATTGATAACATCTATAATTTAATGCTAAATATAAACAAAGAGCCATATCTTAAATCCATGAAAACCTATGATTTTAAAGATTTGTTCAATAACATAGATATTAAAGATCTCTATAAAGTAATTATTAATTTAGTAAAACACAAAATAAGATATATTTTGGTGTTAATTACAATATAAATCATTGTACTAAACATTTAAATTTTGTCACACAAAATAATTATATTTTACAAAAATAATATATTTTTGAGCAAATTAAAGGTGTTACTCAAAGTGGTAATGCTTCTTGTACGCTGGCTAACACTTCTATTCATGTGCGATAGGTAACACTGATGTCAATAACTTTAACTTATATAGGTATACACTAATACTTAACAAAAGTCACCTAAGAAAGATTTAAACCTTTTATCCCAAATCCCTGGAACTTCCTCCTGCCAGCAATAATGCTCTTAACATAAATTTTTTAGATCTCAAATTCAGATTTAATGCTGAACAAAATTTTATATTTGATTTATATAATAAAAGGCTTCATTATAGTTTTGAAATTGTTAAATTTCAAGACTTCAGAACCTTTTATCGCGAATCAATATTGAAAATCAATATCGTCAATCAGCTCATGAGAATAAATAGATCGTGCTCAAAAGGTAATAGGATTAAACACGTTAAAGCTTTAAAAATAGTGGTTAAGAAAAATAACCACCCTGTTAGTTTTATCAGCGGCGTAACCGATTGTTTGAAATCTACAAACTAACACTGCTCTCATTATAATATAATTTTGATTATTTATTGTATCACTGGTTAATATTAACGCCATAAATCGTTTTACATATAAATTTGTTTAACAGATGATATGGCAACAAAATAAAGATGTGATTAAACATTTTTAGCAAGTAATTATTAATATAATTTAAATATGTAAAATAACAAAATAATTTAAGCCATTCATTATATCAATGTCAAATAAATTCTATAATATTAATACACAGTTAAATATAATAATAAAAATTCAAACAATAAGTTATTACTAATTTTAATATAGATATATATCATAAACTTAAAATATTATTTTTCAAATTTTATAATGTCATATTTGTCATACTGTGGTTTTTTAGTTACAGTAAACCTATTTTTAATATGTTGTTTGTCTAAGCAATGTAGGTGAAGTATTTGCAGTATTTGTAGGGGAGGTTCCTTGCATATTGTTCCGCGTGGCTGGGTGGGGAAGCATACAAGTACCGTGTTCCTTATTTTCTTTGGATTGTATTCTTACTTCCATTTTTTGATGGATTGTCCCGAGCGAAGATTTTTATAGTTTGGAAATCGAAAATTTAGAAACAATCATTCGTATTATGATAATGTCGGCGCTGTTGGCAAACAGATATTATCATTTAACCGGATTTTACTAGGGTCTTCTTTTTTTGGTTTAATTTCATGTCTTGGTTTTCATTCTCAGCTATTTATATATATTATATATATATATATATATATATATATATATATATATATATATATAGTGGTGGAAATTGATTTATGAAAACACGGTTTTTTAACAAAAACTTCTTTAATATTCATTAAAAATGAATGAAATTCATACATTATAGATGTTATGTTTAACAAATGATTTACAAAAATGAAATTTAATTCAAAATAATAAACAAAAACATAAGGTAAAAAATTAGATTTTCGTAACATACAAACTTGGAAATTAATTTAAGAAATATCACATTTCATTGGCTATTCTGAAATAATGTGACAAAAATTTGAATAAAACAAAGTAACGTGACATGCGCAGTAGACATAAAAAGCGTTATATGTTGGAAGCAATACGTTTCAGTCATGCTTTTCACGATGGGTAAACGAAAGGTGTTGTCTGAGGATGAAAGAGCCAAAATCGATGTATATCTAGAATGTAGAAAATGTGTTCCGGAAATTATTAAATTAATTGGAAAATCAGTTGGTGGGATATATAACTATAGAAAAGATTCAGCAAATTATGGCAAAAATTTTTACAAAAAAGGTAATCCGCGTTTAATTAATATAGAGAAAAGGGAGATTCTTCAACTTGCATCAAAAACTGGTGACATTTCAAAGCAGATTTGTGCAGATCTATCCCTCCCTGTTACTTCTAGAAGAGATAGGTAAATTTTGTATTCTTCATGGAGCTTGAGATAGTCAAAATGAAGCATGGCCCAAAGTTACTTCTGCGTCACAAGCAGATGCGTTTGCAGTATTGCGAGAAGTACACGGCAATGGGCGACAATTGGAAGAAGGTCATTTTCTCCGATGAAAATAAATGAATTTGGATGGCCCCGATGATTTGAATTATTATTGGAAGGATCTCCGAATAGAACCAAAATCTACATTCAGCAGAAATTTTGATGTTGGAAGTTTGATTTGGGCAGCTATTGCTTATGATGGCAGAAATGAAATTTTATTTTTAAATGGTCGCCAGAATTCATTTGATTACAGCTCAGTTTTAGAAAATTCCCTTCTTCCATTTGTATGGCAATATTATTGTTTAGATTAAATCTTCATGCAAGACAATGCGGGTATTCACACTTCAAATGCAATGAAAGATTGGTTTGACGAAAAGAATATTGTTCTTTTAGATCATCCACCTAATAGTCCTGATTTGAACCCCATCGAAAAAGTTTGGGGACAGCTTGTTCGAAAGGTCTATGCAGATGGGATGCAGTACACATAGAATTGAAAGCTTCAGTCTGCCAAAACTGGAAATTCATCACAAGTACATTCAAAATCTTGTTTTATCAATGCCATTTAGAATAAAAGAAAATTTGATGAAGAAAGGCGGCTTTACTATCTATTAATGTCAATGAAATGTGATATTTCATAAATCAATTTCCATGTTTGTATGTTACGAAAATCTAATTTTTGACTTTATGCTTTTGTTTATTATTATGTATGAAATTTTATTTTTGTAACTCATTTGTTATACATCATGTATAATGTATGCAATTTCATTCATTTTTAATGAATATTAAAAATATTTTTGTTAAAAGATCGTGTTTTCATAAATCAATTTCCACTACTATATATATATATATATATATATATATATATATACACACGTATGCTCATGTATGTGCATATTCTTAAGTCACTAAGTGAAGAGTGAGGTCAGGGAAGCATAGGTTACGATTGTTTAAAAATCCTGACGGTTTCGAAAACCCGCTACCTAAGTGAAATTCATCCGATATATCTGTGTACAGGATTTTGCACTGAAAGCCTCGTACTGTATCCCTGATAGTGAATAAGAAAGGCTTTCTTTTCCCATAGGAGAGTATCGTGTCGTGTTTACGTTATGCGCACCGACCAGCCGCGGCGCCACCAAGCAATGCGGGCTGGCCCAAACAATAGATAACTTGTGGATTATGTATCGCCGCTGCCTTATCGTAACCTCCCAAAGGCTTTAAAGTGTTAAGATTTTCACTCGTTGGGGGGATTTACGAGAATGGATTCTTGGCGTTTCCCTGTGCGCGTATACACCTAGAGGGGAGACATTTTCCTTTTTTTTTTTTTTTTTTTTGATAGAGCTTGAATTATTTCGAGGGTACTGCGATAGCAAGGAAGACGCGCGCCCAGATATTTCCATTAGTATCGATAATGTGAATCCACTTTCAGCTGACGGATGAATCCAGACAAAGCATAATTTCGATCCCTTGAATGCGGGGCTATTGTCGCAAGTTTTCCCAGGAGTAAACCATATGCGAGGAGTGGGTATTGAACCCACGATCAAACTTGGACTTCGAAGTCAGCATTCTAACCCCTGGACCGTCTCGGCGAGGAAAGGGAATCTTGCTTTGATAGATTGGTTTGGTTTGGAGCGCTACGGTCAACTTTTTGCAACACGAGGGCTAATTAGACCGGGACCTACAGTTTAAAGCCGATTCCGAATGGCTACAAACATCCATGCCAACAGTGGGACTCGAACCCACAGGACCTGAACCGAATGCCAGTGCCCTAGCCATTCGGCCATCATCTGGCTGAATCTTGCTTTGAGATACTCTCGCTTACAAAGTTAACAAAATAGTTAGGAATTCCCCCAAGAAACTTCGATAACTTTTAAAAATTCAAGTAAATTGATATGAATTGTTATGAAGTAGAATTGAAATCTGAGCAGATGAGAATTTCTTGTAGCCTAATGACTCTTATACATTAAAGAGGACAATAATTCATATTCAACAAATGTTGCAGTCATATTCGCCAGTGGCTGGCTTTCCAAACTAAAGATTTCATATCATAGTCTCGTAAAAAACAAACAACCAGAGCTGACACTGAAAGGTAATATTAGATTATAAAAAGACGCATTTAGTAGTCTCCGGCAATATCAAAAATATTATTAAGGAAATTCTTCATAGATTGAAATGCAGATTTTACCATTTGCAAGGTCTATCGGCTCTGCATTTTTTAAAACGTTACAAAGAGAATTGTTTTAGTAAAATTCCACACACCTTAAGAAGGACGTTTAAGATTTTTGATGTCAGATGAAGCATATTTTGCTCATCTGTTTTCGTAAAAATTACAAAAATATGTAAGATTAGCTGAAGCAGAATTTTCTAATCTGCATTAAAAAAAATGCTTTTAGAAAATTTCTCGATATTTTGGCTCTGGATTTCCAGTTCTGCAAGATCAGAATTTTCTCATATATCTTCACTTGTCCATTTAAAGATTCCCCATTTGTTGCAGCGAGGTTTTGAGATCTGTGAGATCAACTGTTAAGCATTTGTCAATCTGTTCCCACAAAAATTTTACCACTAGAAAAATATTCCCTATGTTTTCTTGACAGAATTCAAGAAAGTTTTCCCACCACTTAACATGCTCTTCGAAGGTCTGCGAGATCAGTTGTAGCAGCATTTGCAGCTATATCTTCATACATACACGAACTTTAGAAAAGTTCCTCATACTTAGTGATATGGGATTTTAAAATGAGTGAGAACAGCATTAGATCACCTGTCTTCCAAAAATGCCACGAGAAAAATTCCTCATACCTTGACAAGGGTTTTTTAGATTAGCTGAACACGCATTTTCTAATATGTCATCACAAAATTTCCACATTAGAAAAATTCTCTTACCCTGACAAAGTGAAAAAGCTGATTTGCAAGATCAACCGAAACAATGGATAAAAACACTTATTTCCACGTAATTAAACAATTATTCAAACATCTTAAGGTGACTGCCTACATTCGAGTCAATTTAAAAAAAAAAAAAAAAAAATTAAGGATTTTTTTGTCTTTTATCATAAAATAGCACTTAAAAATTAAAAAAGGAACAAAAAATTACTTGTTCATAGCATACTTTTTTACAAATTGGTCAATTTGAAGCAATTTTAATTTGAGGAAATTTAGCTAAAACACCTATCACTCTGCACAAAATCCTAATGCTGCTAATGCTATTTTAATTTCCTTCTCACACATGATACATATGACAGTTATCTTCAAAATGACCTACAATCTAAGAGAAATTTTAAAATTAAAAAATAATACATGCAATTTTATGATCCAATATGAAAATTTTCCCCGATTCGTCATTCTTTTCCTTATAAAAACAGCCCCAAATAAAAAAACTATTCATTATACACCAATTATTGCGCGTCATTTCATTAAAAATAGCATCTAAAACACTTCCTGAAAATTTTATCAAATTATATACATTATTATGTGAGATATCATGATAACCGTAGAGATTTGTGCTAAAAAATATAATTCTCAGAAAAAACGCATTTAAAGTTGTTTGTCACTTCAGTTTTGTAGCAGATGTTTTTTTTAAATACCTATAACTCTGATTCTAATTCATGTAGAATGAGAAAAAAAAAGTTTTGAAAAGAGAAAAGATTGAATTTCACAATTGTTGCAAAAAATGAAATTGACCAAAATAGTCAAAATATGACATTTTCAACGTAGTCAGTCAGTCACCTTAAATAAAACTTCCTTTGTCTCTATTTCGAAGTGATTTACTTGTAATTTATGGCCCTTTACTCCCATAAATTTGGGGTAGAGTACCAAAGTATATCTATTCTTTTAAATTCTCGTATTTAAACCACCGCGAACTTTCAATGCCACGCGTCCCGTCAATCACACTCGAAAACTTTTCTTCCCTAAACTTTCCTCTCCTCCTGACTCAAACAGGAACCAATTCTATCCCCGATATCCGATTCCCGGCAGCGTGCTTTTCTTCCTCCACCCTCCATCCCTAACCGCATTGTCGATTATATATAAAGCGAAAATGAAAAGGTACCTTTACAAAGTGGGTTTTTGGGGTGCCCAATCAATAGCTTTTGTTCAAATACGTTTTAAGTATCGCCACAGGAATGGAAACTGTTTGCTCTTCAAACTTGTAATGGACCGTAATGGCCTGTATAACGTTACCCCTGATGGAAGTGCCGTCGCGTGGACATCTCAAGTGCTGCGCATATTTTAAAGTCAGGGAAACGCGATATGGCTTTCGATGTACCACCCGGGAGAGGGATTGGGTGGCACTATGGGTGGGATATCTGACGCGATTTCAATTTCATACATCAATTCATATCGTCATCATTACTCCCCCCACCCCTCGACGATTTGGAAGTTTAACGAATACTTACGCTCATGTATACCTAAGCTAAAACTCCCGTTGTAGGACGGTTGTGAATCTAATGATGCTTTCGGCACAGCCAGGGAAAAATCTAGGTACTGAAAGCAATTGGATACCCACTGATTTTGAGAAACAATCGTTGCTTCATGTGTGCGATATTGAATCAGTTGAAGCAAACATACATTTTGGTTCGAAAACGAATTTAAAAAGATTTTAGACCACTGTAGCGTCCTCGGTGGAAAAGCAGTCACACGAGAGACAATTATACAACACAGAGCTTATATTTATCAAATAACTATGTACAATATGTGCAAGGGCAGAGAGACTATGCTCGTCTGCATATGAGCGGTTTTACAGGAACCAAATATTTTCCCCAATTCTCTCCCTGTCTTTCAACAGAGATGTATCTCTCTAACAGTCACTAGGACTCATAAACAGGGAGCCGAGAGGGGAAAAACTCACTCTCGCTTCTCTGGGGAAGGCCTTTGCTCCTAACACACCGAGAGGTTTTCAGGCCCTCGGCCCGCACAGCGCACGCACTCTCGGCACTGCTCGACGACGGACTCTCCAAGGCTCAACACAGCCACTCTCTCCGGGGCAGACTCCTTGATCTCTCCTCAGCATCCCGGCTGGACGGGGGAATTTCCCGCGCTTTTATCCAGAGCTGGCCAATTTTGCGCTCTCAGGGGGGGGGGGGGGCTCAGGAACGGTCAGTTGTTTTGAATCACCTTTTCAGGAGGGGGAGGGGAGCAGCGCCAGCTAGACGAAGTCATTCTCTCTATCTCTATGGCTCGGTGCACACGAGCGATCCGGTGTCGTTGCGGCACCGCAGTTGCGATCAGGAGTACAATAGAGTTGAACTAACCGACGACGCCTACGTCTATGTGAGTCGGTTAGATCAACTCTATGTACTTCTGATCGTAACTGCGGTGCCGCAACGACACCGGATCGCTCGTGTGCACCGAGCCTATGGGGCAGCATCGGTGGTGTCTCGAAGAAAAAGAAGCGAGGCGACCGTTTGTAATTAAAAAAAACCCTTGGTTTTCTTGGAACCGGGCATGACTCGTAAAAAGAGGGCTTTAGCTTGGGTGGACCTTTTCCCCGAAAAGGGCCAAGACGTTACACCGCAATAAGATGTTACACAGAAAATAAAAGCTTCAATACCCGAGGGAAATTTAAAAGAGGTTAGAGAAATGACCTTAACAACTGACCGTACTAATCAAAGTAAACTTAAAATTCGAGTTTTTAAGACACAATACACTGTGATCACTTTCTTAGACATATCCTGAAAGCAACATGGAAATTCAAAATAATTGCTTATTTTAGTTACTCTTGTGAGTTTTAAAGGTTTTCATACACAGTTCTGCAATTGAGCAGCGTTATGCAACAAGTAACTAACCCAAACTACACTGAAACTCAGAAAAACGAATTTTAATAAAGCGTTAAATTAAAAATACCGGTTGGTGATGATTGGTTCTCCACTTAATAAAAAGTTTATTATTCGACCTAGAATAAAAATAATTTTTGCTCATGCAGTAAAACATGCGGCGCACACTTTGAACTATTTAATTTTTAAACTTTTTGGGGTTGGTTCCTTGTCGCATAACACTGTTTAGCCAGTAGTCACGAGGTTTGTATGAAGCTTATGGCAACTCTATATTTGGCTCTACAAAAAAAGAAAAACTACAATAGAGACTCTATTAAATGAAATCTACTGACCAGTAAATATAATCGTTTAATCTACGTCACTTAAGTCTGAAAACAAAGAGAATCAGAAACTGAGTTTGAGGATACTACAGTCGAACCCCGATATAACGAACTTCAAGGGACAAAAGGTTTTGTTCGCTATATCCGGTGGTTCACTATATCCGAACTGTTAAGAAAAATGTTAGAGTTCACACAATGTATAACTCATTAGTTGCTATGTGTATTCAATAATGATGTATTAAAAAATGATAAAATCTATTAAACCTGATCATTAATGAATTAAATTGACTAAAATCAATTACATTAAACTCACATAGTACTAATTAAATTAACTAAAAAGGAAGACAAATGGAAATAAATTCATTTTACCTTCAATTCTTGCTCACTGTTTTGATACGGAAATAATCGGCAATCTTCTGCTGACGTGATGCCGATTTTAAAAACATTTTATGAATTTCTTTGTCCATTACATTAAATGGCTCCAACACTCTTTCTTCCACTGTTTCTGTAGGCAAAAACTTATTAAAAACACGTATCGCTGCTGTAGCATCTGAGATGATGGAGATTTCGTCATTTATGTGCTCCCCTTCATCAGCATCAGATGCAGAATCGTCGATTTCAGAATGATTCTTTTTAATATCTTCCACAATATCTTCATCAGTCGGATTTTCACATGTAAGGACTTCATCATCACATGTTTCGAAGAATTAATTGCATGTCAGAATCTGAGATTGATGAAATTTTGTGCTTTTCTATCCATATCGCGATAGGTAAATCTTCATATTTTCTTCAACATTCTTTGCTTCTTCTTCATTCGTTGTATCTTCAACATTCTTAAAAAAGTTTGAAAAAAAATAAATGAATAAAAAAATTCATTAGTCGACTGAAAAAAGGTTCGTTATAGCCGATTCTTAAGATTTCGGAGGTTTGCTATAAAAGAATAAATTAACATTAAATACGATAGGAAAACGGCGGGACCAAAATTTTCGTTCGTTATATCCGTGAGTTCTTTATATTCAGGGTTCACTATAACGGGGTTATACTGTATATCGCACACAAACTTTCGGTGTTAAAATTACGTTAGTCTTTTTATAACGAAATAAAATATTACCTTTTAAGTGGAGTTGTCTTGATTGCGGTAGGGTCATCTTCTGCATCACGAGGTCTGAACAGACCGAGAACTACTGTTTAAAGCCGATTCCGAAAGGCTGCAAACACCCATGCCAACAGACCAACACGAACCAACGAACACTGACATCCTAATGCCAACGCACTCCCCATTCGGCCATTGTCCGGCCTTACTTTTTAAGCAAAATCAACTATACACATACAAGTGGTGTGTTCTTCAACTGAGATCCGTAAACGAAGATTTTATTGTGAAAATTTTTTTTCAACACTTTTGGAATTTCTCTCTGAATAGCATAATATACGTGGTAGATTTGTTTCAAACGCATAAAATCATTATTCTATTTTAAAAACCATCTAATATTGCTTCCTAAACACCTATTCATATCTTATACCGCACGTAAATATTTTTGACAATAGTACTGTCTTCATAAACTTTTGAATAATATTTTAATTTTTCAAATTAGCAAATAATCACAGACTTATAATGCTACTTTTCAACCGAAAATTTAAGCGGATATCAGTTCAATTCATTGGTTAAAATAAAAATTTATTCTTAATACAAATCTGGTAAATGAAAGACCGACACATTGGCTAATCTGCATAGAAACTGGGATTTAGATACTATAGAATCCTTCCCTACGTAAAAATAAAACCTTACGTAAAAATAAAATTATATCAGGAGCCAATATTAAACTGGTAGATATGGAATATATTCTAAAAAGGTAAAACCCTATTTAGTTATATTCCAATTGTTTTCAGATCAAATAAGATTTTTCAAACGAATTTCAATAAGTTTTTAAATGGTTACATATTAGCATAAAATGTTCGATATATTTACGGGAAATTGGTAAACTAAATTAAAGTACAAGACTATGATAAGCAGATGGAACTCTAGATCACCCTTTTTCTCAATTTACTATGGTGGCGTCACGTTGCCTGAACTGACATGTCCGTGGGATTCCAATAGGTCAGTATGGTTGAAAAAAGTCTCTACCTAAGTTTAATAACATTTCTCATATTTATTAGCAGCAGTATATTTTGCTATATTTTTTACCACCAATTATTTTTCTTATTTATCACCAATTATTTTTCTTTTTTGCATTTAATTCCACGTTTTTCAAATGTAGAGGTATTTATATGCATGTTTGCGTATATTTGTATACTAGATCAATACCCGTGTTTCTCTACCGAATACATTACTACCCAGTGGCGTAGCGAAGGTGGGGAAGGGGGTCTATCATGCCCCCGGCGCCACTTGCAGAGGGGTGCCAAATGGTCCTTTTAATTAATTCTTTATATTATATTATTATAAGTTTTTCGGGATTGGGGCGCCAAAACGGTATTGTGCTCCGGGCGCCAGTTATGCTCGCTACACCACTGTTAGTACCATGAATTATGTTTGGTTAATTTAATTTGAAATAACTTTAGCAGTAAAGTGCTATAATTCCTCATTTGAGTTCGCCATATAAATTAACGACTGTTAACTATAACTTTAAAAAAAAATCTAGAAATCTTTATTAGTCAGTTTTTTTTTCTGGGCTCATAAATATTTAAAAATAAATCGAGCTGAATGCTATAGCAAAGTTGAATAATATTTTTTTAACGTTTTGAATTTTGTTAAGATTTTTATAACTGCATTTACTACGTACGGTTTCAGAGATACAGGATCAGTCACTGAGAGAGCGAGTGAGTGGTGTTTAGCTTATATAGTCAACCACGAAATATCGAATTTGATCATTTCAAAAAACATAATTTTGAAAATATTATTATTTCCATTGTTGATATTATTAAATCACCTTCTGACAGGTTATTTTATGAAAATATATATATGCAAAATCATAAAACTATTCTTCTATATGGCCTTAATCAAATATATAAACAGAAAAATATTGTTAAATTCAATTTTGCTGATGTGTCAGCTATTCCTATTTACCCCCAACTAATCGAAGAAACTAAGACAGCAAAAAGAACTAAAAGAGGTAAAAATAATAATAAAAGTAAGACTTTTGAATGTAATCAAAAGTCTTTATCAAAATGCTTTATTAAATTTTCAAGAAAGGTTTATTAATGATTATCAATATAAAAAATTAAAAGCTTGGATATTTTCTATCATTAAAAAACATATCATTAAACGTTATCAACTATTCTTATGTACTAAACTAAAGAATTTTCATTTTCAGCATCTGGTTTATGATTTACTATTAATCCGAGATAATCATTTAAAAATAAACTTATTTAAAAAATATAACATTGCAAATAATAACATTGCAAATAATACTTATTGTGTTCTAAATTTTACCAACCCTAAATTAAATAATATAAATTTCAATAGTATTTTTGATAAACTACATGATATGTTTCCTGTAAATGAAATAAAAATTAAACGTGCCTTTAAATATACACTGCCTATGGGTAGACGTATATTTAACTATAATCAGGTATCAAAAATTTTTTCTCAATCTATCAATTTAAAATGTTTATGCCATCTGACCAAATACAATAGTTATGTTGACACAGCACATAGTCATGTAATAACAGGCAATTTGGAACTGTAGTTGATAATTTAGCACTGCGTGAGTTGATGAATCTGGGAACTAAATATAGATTACCTAGTACTTTTAATAGTAAAAAAATTATAAGTTTCTTAAATGTTAATTTAGATAAATTTAAATATAAAATAGCTAATAATTATTCTATCCCAACAGAAGCCTTCAATCATTGGAAAATTAATTTACTTAAGCTTGTACATTCTAAACTACCTAATAATAGTAATTTCTTTAATAATTCCTATAAACACTTAAAAGAAGCTATAAAAAACTTACAAGAATGTTTTATAATAACTTGTGTAGATAAAGCAGCCAACAATTATGCAATTATTTGTAAAAAATATTTTGCCATTTGTTTAAAAAATCAGCTAGACAATAGTGATCTTTTTCAGCCTTTAAGAGAAAATACCTGTATTATTATTAAGAAAATTATTGCAAAATATAAACTTCTAGGTATAACAGCAGATAACTATCTCTTTCCTTATATCACTTTAGTTCCATAAAACACATCAGCATCAACAAGTTTCATAAAACACATTTCTTTTAAAGCAGTTACCTGTGGTCATAACACCTATGCTACTAAAGCAAGTGTTATTATATTAAATTACCTTAAATTAATCTATAAAATAATAACTTCTGGTGTTTGTGGTATAATTGATAATAACTTGAGTCTAATTAGAAAACTACAAACATTAGATAATTGAAAATCAATTGTAACTTTTAATTTTAAAGATTTATTCAATAATATCAATATAAATTATTTAAATAGAGTAATTATAAAGTTAGTACAAAATAATGTTCAATACTTAAGCAAATATATTAATCTTACTCATTTCAATAGGCTCTTAGATTTTGTTACTAAACATAATTATATTATACACAATAATAGTATATACTTACAGACTAAAGGTGTACCACAAGGTGGAAATGCTTCTAGTATACTAGCAAATTTATACTTACATTATTTTGAAGTTGATAATATTTATAATATTGATAATAGCAATTACAAAATATTTAGATATATAGATGATATAATTGTAATTAATAAAAGTAATAATCATATAGTCTTAAATTTTTACCCTCATCTGGAACTAATACAAAGTAGCCAAAATAATATTAATGTAAACTTTTTAGATATTAACATTAAATAAAATTCTCATTGAAATTTTACTTTTGACTTATATGATAAAAGATCAGATTATGATTTTAATATTGTTAAATTTCAAAATTACTTAACTTGTTTATATAAAATTTTTTTTTAATAACATTATTGTAAATCAGTTAGTACGTATAAATAGGCTTTGTTCTAAAGACAATAGGAATAAGCATATTTTAGACTTGTTAGTTGTGCTAAAATGTAATTATTACCCCAATAGTCTTTCCAAGCACATAATTGGTTGTTTTAGATGTAATTAATAGCTTGTTCAGTTGCAATTAATTAGTAATACAAAATAATAAGTTTAATTAGTGAGAATAACTACTAAAAATTAAAATTAATTAATAATAATTAAATTCTTAAGTAAAAATAATATTAAATAATAAATAATATATTACTCTTAGTAATAATAAAAAACTAATTTAATTTAGGTTTAATTGTCCTATAACACAGTCTCCATAGTAAGTCTGCTTCTGTGTTTCTATTTGCTCCATGGTTGCAAGTTTTGTGACGTCAGTCTTCTTGCGGTTTCCTATTCTTAACTTCCACTCTGTCTAGCGCCAGGCTTGGAGTTCTTTGATTAAGTAACTATTTATTCAATTCTTCTGTTTCTAATGAATTGTACGGTGTCTAAGTATGTTTATTGTTTAGATTATACTTATCAGAAACAATCCATTGGTTTTTAGACAGTATCGGCACCGCTGATGAAGAGATGCTGTCTAATACCTATTTAATACTTATCTTTTCATGTTTTTAGTTCTTGGCTTCAAGTAGTTTTAGAGCTCATACTGGTTTTTCACTTTCAACTTTGTCTTATATATATATATATAGATGTGGTGTATCTGCACAAATTTGTAGTTATCTATTTAAATTATTTCAAATTACGTATTTATTTATGTAAAAACACTGACAGATATTGATTTAATAAAATCATATAGTTAATAAAAAAGTTCTTAAAATCAAAAGTTTCTAAATGGGAATAGAATTAAAAAATCGAAAAATGCGATTTGTTATGACCTTTATTTGCTACAAATAAAAAAAAATGCAGGTAGTCTCTTCTAACGAAAATACCGCGGTTATTAACGTAGGATTACTTATCGTTGCTTACCTCTTTTGTATGTGTATGTATGTGGTATGTATATATGTATCTATATATATGTACGTATGTATATATATAGTACATACATGAATGTCATAATTTTAATGCATTTTGGTACTTTTCTGTTTAACTGCTTACTGCTTGTCGAAGCGATGCAGACTGGGTTTGGCACGCTGCCAAAATTATAACTCGCGAGGACGGATGGACGGACGGTTTTAGCGTCTGAAATTTTGCTTCCCGAAGGACCGTTACGGAGGAACGTAATCCTACCTTAAAATGTGATGTACAGTTAATGGGTACGTTCTTGTCTATTGAATTTTCTTGAGTCAAGCGACTAGCGCTTTTCCCAGTTCTAAAAACTTATATACTAATTTACTGAAATGTTATTGGGATAGCGGGACTCTGTCTCGAGCACTAGCAATAGTTCTCGTGCTTTAAAAGATTTAGGGCAGGGAATTTTTTACGGCATCCTAAATTTTCGTTTTTCATTTTCTGTCATGGTAAGGTTGACAAACATTGTTTTTCCTACAAAATAGTTGTCTTGTCGTTAGTGCTAGTTTCTTCCCATGCGGCACGGTTTCAGAGACTACGTATATCTTCTCCTCCATAAAACAAATCGAAGATCTAGAGAATAAAGTGAGGAATACCGGGTTGTTTCCTCTAGCCAGTGATTGTGAAGAGCGAGTTCGACTCTTCATCCTCTCTAAATACCACCACACTAACGACCTGTGAAATGACCTACCATCGGTGATCCCACTCTGCAGTTATTTAAATATAAATAACTAAATAAACCCCCAAATCGGTTTCTTAGTAACCGATGGAAAAGTGGTGAAAGAGTTTTTAAAAAAGAGCACTTTTAGTTCGTAAGTTAAAATTAGCATTAGTCCTAATGGAACTAATGCTAATTTTAACGTTCTGGTTCATCAAATAGGTTTGTGAAAACGAGTAATTCACTATTTAAAGATTCATAAAAATCCGAGTCTGCTGTATGTTTAAATTTAATTAACAACTAAAAATGTTGATTTTTTTTGAAGCAGTTGCAGTCGCAATTTCGAATACATTGAACTGGTCTTTAGTAGAAAAAAAAATTCAGGTAGTCTCTTCTAACGAAACTACCGAGGGTTATTAACGTAGGATTATTTACCGTTGCTTACCTCTTTTGCGTTATATATATATATATATATATATATATATATATATATATATATATATGTGTGTGTGTTAGTTATGTATATATCTGTCTATATATATGTACGTATGTATATACAGGGGAATCTCGATCGATCGTTCCCCGAATCATCGTTTTCCCGTATGTGTCGTTTATTTCACTCAGTCCCGAAGATTATATTTCTTTGTTATGTTCCCTCATCTATCGTTTCTCCGCATTTATCGTTCAGTTCAGTCGGTCCCTTGAAAAACGATAGATCGAGATTCCACTCTCTCTCTCTCTCTGTATATATATGTATCTATATATATGTACGTATGTATATATATATATATATATATATATGTGTGTGTGTGTGTGTGTGTGTGTGTATGTCAAAATTTTGACGTATTTTGGTACTTTTCTGTTTAACTGTTTACTGTTTGCCCAAGTGATACAGACTGGGTTTGACGCGCTGCCAAAATTATAACTCGCGACTCAGGACACCTGAAATTTTGCTTTCCGGAGGACCGTTATGGAGGAACGTAATCCTACGTTAAAAAAATAAGAAGAACTTACTTCTCATTTGCTTTTCTAATGTTTAGATTTGTCAGTCTTCAAATCTGTCGATTATCGAATATTTCGTCTCTACTTTATGGCATAACGATATTATGTTCAATATTATGTCAGAATTAACATAGCTAAGAATCTGTTTCTGTAGAAGTATCGATTTTTAATAACTCAGCGAATTTATATATATCGATATTCAAAATTATTTTAATCAATGATCAACGCCTTCCATAGACAATCATTATTCGTTAAAGCGAGAAATTCATTGAAATTGGTTACCCACAGTACTGGCGATTGGTTAACCCACAATACTTCCATATTACGTCTCGACTTTTAAGACTCTGTATACCCGTCACATTAGCAAAATTCCTTTAATTTCCGGGAAAATATTTCTCAGTGACGGCATAAAAGAATTTCTCCTCCAAAATGTAGAACTCAGTTTTAGAAAAAAAATGTATTAGTTTATAATCTATTATGGATAGATATATTTGACCTGGGGTTGAAGAATTAGGGTTGGGTATTAGCCTTCCTACAGGAGCCCAAAATACACTAGAAAAAAAAGAAATTCAAAGGTAGATAGATATCTATCACCCGCTCCACGAAGCAAAGAAATTTTCACCAGAAACCTAACTACTTGACCACCCCAGCAATGTGAGAGAATTTCTGCTGGGAATTTGGTCCCTCACAATAAGCTTCTAAAAGGTCTTCTACATTTACTTAATAACATTTCGACTCAATTTCTTTTGCTAAGTTAGATTACATCTAAAAGAGGGTTATGATGTCTGAAATACAAGACTACGATTTTAAGCCCCAAGCTATGCTTTAATAGAGATTTTCCTAATTCAAATTAAGGTATGTAGTTAAATCATTCTCTGTTTCTACTTTTTGAAGCAGCCTAGATGTTTTCTGAGGCATTTACACTTGATGATGTCACCATTAATAATTTCAGGATAATGGTGGGTTGCTACGGTTGGTTTTTTCAGAGTAACATTCAGTTTTGGTTACATGAAGGCAAATCAGACTGATCAAATACTTAGTAATTTATCTATGTGTATACAATTTTGTAGGCTATTTAAAATTCCTTGACCTCATTTGAATTAATTCATATAACTCCTTTAAACTTCCTCAATTTATAAATTTCTTTTAATTTCATTCACAAACTACGCCTCTAACTCTGAAGAACTTTTAAGTTCCATTCTAGTTCTAAGAGATTTGAAATTAAGTCGTTACAATAATCCCACTAACAACCTTTTAGTCGAGAAAGTTGATACGTGTTTCTTGGGTAAAAACTATTGCAATTTAACTAAAAGAATTAAAAGGATTTTAAAATGTTAATTTAAATTATATTCGTGAAACTCATTTAAAATCATTCAGCTAAAAAAACTCATTAAATTCATAGATAAACAACTGCATATCTACCACTTAACAGCATTTTGAGTTATTTTCTAGAGCTACTAGATACGTATTTCCTTCTTTGTATACATTTATTTGAATATTAATTTCTTACTCTAACACCTCTGCAAGAGTAAAAATATTATTTAAGGTCAAAGGTAATTAATGCTTATTAGGTTGGGAAAGTAGACCATAGTGTCACTTGTTATTCGAACAATATTCGTCTTCACACCTATAACAGATATCCATCTTGAAAAATAAAAAAATAATACGTGTTAACAAGAAAAGAACATGTATAATAAAAAGCAAATTAAAAGCCAATTATAATTAAGTACTGCTTTTATTCAGACTTTAATGTTCGTTGAAATGACGTAGCACAGCTACTTTACTACAATGCAAAGTTCTCCTAGTGGACTGACTACAAATTATGAAGAGGTGTGATGTTTATGAAACACATTGGACATATATCAGACTTGCTGAAAATAATCACTACATTTTTTTCTCCTCACAGATGTACAACATCTATTGCGAGATCAAAAACAATATATCTACACACAAACAATTAGAATCAACTATTTTATAAAAAATATTAGAGCAATAAAACATTATCTATATAGTTGCTTATAATATGGAAAAATTATTTACACAACATAACTAACAAAATCTTTGGTTTGTGAATAATATAATTTGTTCTAATATATATATATATATTGCTTTCCAGAAATCTTTGGTATTTCATAAAAATGTCTTTGGCACAATCAGACAATGAATGAATACATTTCAAACAGTGTATAAACATTTGAATAATTTACCCACACACATCGATATATCTAATAAAATTTCAATTTCGGAGTTGTATACTTATTTGATAGTCTTTAATTTTAAGACACTTCTTTTCGTTAAATTTCTAACAAAACCCTTCATTATTGGCAGAAATTTATCTAGGCAAAAGACATTACGAAAACAAGTATATTGCACACAACAAATGAGGATTTTGTTTCAAAAGGACGGATAAGATATTTAATTAAAACTATATTAAAGGCTACTTGATTTTCTATTATCTGAATTTGAATTTTACAACAAAGCAAGCAAAAGGGAAAATTGGGCAGGAAATTTTTATTCCGGTTTCTGTAACGTATTCGATTAAATTTTTCTTGATTTCAGAACTTGACACTACACGGAAAAGAAAATGGCTTCATGCTTAAATTATATTTATTAAATATCATATAGATAAACAATATTTTACATGGAGATGAAAAATTAGTATCTTTAGTAAGAAGAAGTATTTGTGCATAAATAGCAGATGCAAAAATATTACCAATGAAAGTTCTTTTTGAATTTATTTCTTTGGTTGTTTTAAAATCCACTGCTAAATACTTTTGCTCTGCTATAAATATTTCTGGAGTCACTAATTTGACAGATAACTGCTGTTAACATCATACATTTCTATTCGGATTTAACTTCTAGGAATTACTAAGTCATAGAAAGAATACTAAACTGCACAGATTGCTGAAAAAGTTCACCGCAAGTTAGAAAAAATATTTAAACTTTCGTGAGAATCAGCACTTCCTGCTTCTCGTTGTTTAACAAAATTGCATGTTTGAAATAATCAAGGAACAACTTGTTCACTCCAATTTCCCAAGATATTTAAAAGAATGATGGAGACAAATTAGAGATAATGATACACAAAAATTTATCAGCTACGAAAATTCAATCTGTTTAAGGCTGCTATGTACTAAGAAAAAAAATCGTATTTCCCTTTTCCTCTTCTTGCAGACTCTTGTGGTGGAAGGAGTCCAGTTGACAGTTCGAGAATTCCACCTCTCTTAGGATTGACATTTTGAGGGATTGTAATGGCTCTTTCTCTATAGGGGGGTTAAGCGCTGCCCCCCCAATTTTTTATATAAAATATATTTTTGTCAACTATTTACAGGTACATAAATACTAATAATCAAATAAAATTGGTATTGTCAGATAGCCTGAACTTTTCTGCAAAGCTCTACAGGATTCATTTTATAAATTTCGTCCACCAAAGGAATTTATGAGCGTTTAAAACACACTACACCAGATTTTTCCCCGAATAATTTAAAATTTAAAATATTAACTGCCTTTAAAAAAAAACGAAAAATGCACACAAATGTAATATTTCTTTCTCTATGACGGAGTACAATTTAAAAAAAAATCTTTGAATCCAAGTCGGCAATCCGTGGACAAATTTTCTCCATAGGTTAACATTGAGGTGAGAGAATCCAATGGGATTAGAACATAGCAGCCTTAAGAAACCCAGAATGTGGTTATACATTATCAAAAACAAAATTTTGCTAATAGCAATATTTGAAGCAACATTTTTAATAAGTAGAAAATTACTACTAATATTGCTTGTAGAAATAAATGGCAGTTTCTTAGCTGGTGCAAGAAATTTGTGACATATTTCTCAATTATTTTTAAAAAGTCCATATGTGAAATTTAATCTTAACCTCGAATGAATTTTTTAAAAAATTTGGGACTAGTATTATATGAGAATTAACGAGCTAGGATTTCAGTTTATAACCGAGTCTCGTAATCAAAACACCTAGATTTCCAGATTTCCAGACCATTCTGATTATTACAACCTTTCGGAGAGAATATTTTGAGTGATCTAACATAAGGCTAACACACGACTTAAGTAACTACAACATATTTACTTTGAACATATTTATTCAAAGTCATTTGAAGCTGCATCGATTGAAATTTCTCTTATTCAAACAACAGTTTTTGTAGTTTTGTCTTAGAGTAAACATAGTTTATTAACACTCATCAAATTCTTGCTAATCATCCAACAGAGAAATCTATACTATTCTGTTAAATTGTACTGTAGAAATAGTTATAGATAACCACACTTTAAAAGAAAATAAAGGAATTAGTTTTAAATGAAGTAATTACCCTATCATTAGATAAAGGAGAGCTCAGTTTTTATAAAACAGCATTATATTCATAATTGCTCTGTTTTATTAAACGAGAACAGCAGTAAAAAAAATTCCGCATTATCTATAAACCTGTTACTTTTTATAAGTACTGTGGTAGAGCTTTGTTTCCTCAAATTTAGTTATTTTATTATGATTATTATTTTTTGTTGAAACATTGAAAAATTCGGTTTGATTTTTGGCATTCTAATTTAGATATATTTCATAAATTATCTCTTCCTTAAAAGACGAAACTGTTTAAAGATGAAATTTCATGTAATTTGAGCCGTTGTGCGCCGTTTCGTAAAAAGTTCTGATTGATATAAATTAAAATGAATATTATTTTTAAACCTTTAATTTCTTCAACCAGTATGCTACTGGTTAAAAATAAAAAAAAGATGTAAACTTCATTAACAGCCAGCCTTAGGTAATTAATTTTTCTCGTTGTGATATTATCTATATTAGGAAAAAAATTATGTTTCACATGGGTTTAAGTGGTCACAAAATTTTTTTTTTTTTTTTGTAAAACCATGTATAACAGATGAAACCCAAAAGTAATGTAACACAAAAATGTAATGGGTGATACAAATGTTACACAAATGTAAAAACGCGTTTCACACCTTGTCACAAATGTAAAACAATATTTTCTAAAAAGAAACCTTCATAAAGAATCCTTTTGTTCACTTTTCTGTATATTGTCCTTTATATCCTGATCATTATTAATTCATTATGCCATGTCTATCTAATGTGTTTTCAGATTTAGGTTTTGTAAAAGCTCAACAGCATAATTTACATATCGAAGGAAAATCTCGTTTTAAGAAACAGTCATCAAGGTCTTTTAAAACCACGGCCTAAGGACCCCTGTATGACGCAAACATAATGTTCCATTGATGTGCTTACTGCGGCTTTACGAACTGCGCAAGCTCTTTGAAGCAGTCTGTTATGAACGATCTCGATGAAATCGTGAGATGTAATTCGAAACGGGGTTATGTTTGGTGGTTTACCGCCAGCTAAATGTCCGGGTCTCAGCCGGTTAAATGACATTTGCCGGCGCTTTTTCCGAAGGACCTTTAACTAATGAAATCTGTCAGTGTTTTTTTTACATCTATCTTTCACTCAATAAATTTATAGTCAACTTTCTATTATTTTCTTAACGTTTAAAGTGATTACTTTTACGCATCGTGCCCTCCTAGTTTACTAACAGGTGATTTTTCACCGCGTGCAGCAACCAAGGAGGTAATGTAAAATTACGCTAAAATGACAATAAATGGAATTCATAAAGGTATTTATCCAATTGGCAATAACTGTAATTTAGAGTTACCGCAGCACGACGTTAAGGGTTAACAAACGTACTCGGCGATATTTCTCTGTACGAAACTACCCTTGAGTGAGTTAAATTATGATCATCTGCTATTTAGCATTTATGCTGTCAGTTTATTGTACACATTAGATTAGGGAAGTATTGACTTTCTATTATCGAACAGTACTTAAAACTTTCATTCAAAATCAATTTCACAACTAGTTTTTATTTTTACGAACGTAGCTACTTAAGTCTGCATTTTGTGAGAAACCATTTTTTTAATATATGCATTCGTTTACATTTAGGTAAAGTGGTTGACACTGAAAAATTGAAAGTATAATTAATCATTGGATAAAATATCCAGAATATTTTAGGTTACCTGACGACAGCAGCTCAAATAATATTCCTTGAGGTATTAAATTTACAAGACACGATTTTTTTCAGTATTTCTGCTAAATTTTTTCTGTACATTCTTAAAAATACAAAAGGAAATATAAGAAACGTTTAAAGTTTTCTCAATACTTTTGTTACCGTTAACCCTCATCTCTAAAAGTAACTACGTGATTAACACCTTTGTACTAAGTTAATTGTCCCTTTTAGAGGGACACAGTCGACTTTTTAACTAACAGATCTTCCCCCAAGCGGCATGAGTGGCTGTAATCAATGTGTCAGTAGGATTTAAGCGATGAGTTAACCCAAAAGTAACTGTCAGCGAATCCCCTCGCAGTTTAAAAAGTGAGTGTATTCGTGTTTTTCGTCGAACATCGGCTGTACTGTAACCTGGCTATTCATCGTGACGGTGAATCTTGAAGTTAATTATGTTCGGTTTTTTTTCAGTTATGGGTAATATTTACCTCGATAGGGAATCTCTATACTTGCACCTAATAGGTCAAACGGACTATTTTTTTCTGATGCGAGAACTAAAAGAGAAGATGAATATTCTAGAAAAATTTTAACAACTAGATTTTGACCCTTTTTACTTAGCGAAAAGTAAGGAATAACGGTTCAACATGAAACGTCTAGAGTGTTATTAATAGATAATTAGAGATAATTATCGACTAAGATAATTTTTTTGTTAAAAGTTGGGTATGATCATGCTAAAAATCTGAAGACTCCTTGAGCTAATTTTTGTTTCATATTTCTAAAACATTTTGGAGATTTTTAAGGCTCTATTTATTTTTGATATACTCAATCTTACTATTAAAATTTATTATTAATTAGAGTTCAAAAGAATATAGGAATATATCTAATAACATTACAGAGAAAAAAGAAAATATTCTTTCAAACATTACGAATTCTGAGTGTTCAAATAAGATAATTTTCAACGAAGCAGTTTTAGATAATTCTTTTTTAAAATGAAAGATTATAATTTGTACTATAATTAAACCTTTTAAAATTTCTATAATTATTCAAAGAATGTTTCCATAAGTAATTTTTGAAGAAGAACTTTAATAAAAATAAAGAACACCGGAAGACGGAATGGAATGGAAAAAATATATGATTTAACAATATAATTTGCTTGTACTGGATTCATGAATTAGATGAACTATTTATTATTATTTTTTAAAAATAGTTCATGATTTTGTATAAAGAATTTAGAAGGCACCTCATGGACTAACTGCCATCACTCAATAAACTCCTGTTCCTTTATTAAAGTACTCAACTTTTTCCCTACTTCTTAGAGTTTTTATTCCTTTTCGTGCAGCTCGTTTTTGAATTTTCAAATGAAAATATTTGGATTGATGATTAAAACAATATTCTAAAAAGCAATATTCCGTGTAAAATTCCAAATAGGCAATTAGAATTTTACAGGCATAAAATTTTACCACCATAGTCTTAATTTCAAATTTACACCAAAAATGATACATAATTACAAGAGAATGAAAAGTGAAAGCTTTGATTTCGTCCCACAGAAAAGATCTGTGCGTCGGCAACAAAGCTTTACTCTTTACTTCCCAGTTAACAATGTTTGTTATTATAATACAATTGCAATAACATTTCCGGCTCATAAAAAGTTTTACCTTCAAATGGTTATTATGGATTGGAAATCTTAACAATAAAAATGAGGTAATAATACCTGTAAAGGGAAATTTATATATAAATAACTCATTGCGCATATCCATTAAGTCCCTCAAGTAAATTGACTTGAGTTAAGAATTTTGGCAAATTTTCTCAGTAAGGCATACCAGGTATCTCACTTCACCTGAGACAAAAGTGACCAGCACTTACATTTATAAAACTTAAATAATCACTTGAAAGAAGAAGTTCAACGTTTGATTGCTTAAAATGAAATAAAACATTGTCCATAAAAAGGACGAAACAGTCTTTGGTACACATCATAAATACTCTAAAAATTCCAAAAACCTTCGCATTCAAGTGATATTTCTAGTTAAATTTAATACAGAATAGATCTCAATTGAATATAAGATTCACATTACCAATTTGTTTGCTTCAAAAGTCCAAACAGTATAGAAAACATTATTAAATCTCTCAAGAAGTGACACAGTCTAGGCTTCCTGAAAATTTCCTACGTGTGTGCACCCAGTATGATTCACCAACCCGACAACGCTGGAGCTTGATGAAGCTGTTGGAGATTATTGTACATTGCATTACTAGTGCTGACTGGCACATTTCCAGAGCTTTGTTGGACGTTTCCAACCTGGGAGTACTGTCCTACAGAGGTCTGGTAATTTGTTGCAGCCGTTGACACAGCCGCTGTTGTGTAATACCCTGTCGTTCCGTTCGCTGGTACACTTGCATATGCCGGTGGACATGGTTTTCCGTCTCGTACCAGCACCGGCACGGCAACCCTTCTCGCCTGGTGCAGATTCGCGGCTGTCAGTTCTAAGGTTTTGTCTTGCCTCTGCCTTTTGCACTTATACCGTCGGTTCTGGAACCATATCTTGACTTGGGTAGACGTCAACTTCAGGACGTTCGCCAACTGTTCCCTTTCCGGGGCTGAGAGGTACCGCTGCTGCTTGAACCGCCTTTCAAGTTCATACACCTGGGCTTGTGAGAACAGGACCCTGGGTTTTCGGCGCGTCCTTTGCGGTCGTGTGCTCTGTGCAGTGGTTGCGGATTCTGATTTGGTGGAAGATGTGGTTGAGATGCTACGGGTCTCAGCAGTCTGCGCCAACGAATGTTGGTGACTCAGTGGACTTGGCGGAGCGTAATTTGATGTTTGTATGATTACTGGTTCTGAAAAGAGGAAAGAAATACGCTTGTGAGGAATAAGGCATGATTCTTTCTTATATAAAAAACACTTTACTCATACTCTTTAAGTAAGACAGGGATATGAGAGGAGTGTGTGGGAAATAAACAATTTCTCCCGTTTTTTCCGACATCAATAAAAATGTTGTCTTATAATAAAAATTTCTCAAAGAAACTAGGAAAGGAAAAATATTAATTATTTTAATACTGAGAACATATGTAAAAACATAAACAATAGGATGTTAACAAAATGTTATACTTGTAAGAATAATCTCTGAAAAGATATATGGCCTCAAAAATATAATATACTTTTGTTACAACCTTTAGGTTACCGCAAAAACGCAAACTATGGTAGGGCAGTTCCAAAGTTCAACATCCCCCCCTCCCCAAATAAAAATGGTATCGTTCATATACTATAGCAATGTATAAAACAAATATCGACATATAGAGTTACCGGCGAAAGTTTTTTTTCTAGATACGTGTTTGGGATGACGCTGTTATTGCAATCGGTTTTCTGTGGCTTTTCCAGCAAGTGTGGTAAATTTGATGAAATTCAACCATAAAAAAAGGCTTAGCATTCCTCTCATAATCTCGTCTATATAGTACATTGACGTAGGTTGCATTTCCTGTCACCTTCCTAATTTTGTTTAGTTTGCATACAGAAAATTATACATAACATATGCCTCCTGGAGTATTCCATTGTCGTTTTAATTTTCAACCCTTTTTCAAGTTCAATTTCCAATCGTTAATCTTTTGCATGCCTACTTCATGACGCCTCACACAATCTTCCCGTGGACATGGTTGAAAAAGTAAATCAGATATTGAGACAACGTCATGTAACCGGCAAAGGTGGTATATAATGTGAGGAATGAAATGAGAAATAGATTCATCTTTAAGAAGCAGTCGAAACGATCTTCGTTGAAGCAGATGACCGGATATAGAAGCCACGACACGTTCGACTTGTTACTTTAACCGGTGAACTTTAGGATTCTGAGTAAAGATACAGTGTGATTTCTTTCTAGGTGTCAGCTATCACTACAAGTTTTTCGCCTAACTCTGAATTATTATTTGTAATTTTTCTTTTTCTTTCTAGGTGTCAGCTATCACTACGAGTTTTTCGCCTAACTCTGAATTATTATTTGTAATTTTTCCTCTTCTTTCTAGGTGTCAGCTATCACTACGAGTTTTTCGCCTAACTCTGAATTATTATTTGTAATTTTTCCTCTTCTTTCTAGGTGTCAGCTATCACTACGAGTTTTTCGCCTAACTCTGAATTATTATTTGTAATTTTTCCTCTTCTTTCTAGGTGTCAGCTATCACTACGAGTTTTTCGCCTAACTCTGAATTATTATTTGTAATTTTTCCTCTTCTTTCTAGGTGTCAGCTATCACTACGAGTTTTTCGCCTAACTCTGAATTATTATTTGTAATTTTTCCTCTTCTTTCTAGGTGTCAGCTATCACTACGAGTTTTTTCGCCTAACTCTGAATTATTATTTGTAATTTTTCCTCTTCTTTCTAGGTGTCAGCTATCACTACGAGTTTTTCGCCTAACTCTGAATTATTATTTGTAATTTTTCCTCTGATTTAAAGCTCAAGTTTATGGCCGAATGGCTAGGGCACTGGCTTTCGGTACCAGAGTCTGTGGGTTCGAGTCCCACTGTTGGCATGGATGTTTGTAGCCGTTCGGAATCGGCTTTAAGCAGTAGTTCCAGGTCTAATTAGCCCTGGTGTAGCAAAAATTGACCTTAGCGCTCCGAACCAAAACTTAAAACTCAAGTTGAGAGTTAATATATCATTTTGTCTGGTTATCAGATTTGTATTTCTTACGGCTAGAATTTTGGGGGGTTACCCAGTATTAGGGTAAATTGGTCTAAAATTTTGATCAGTATTCTACATTTTTTTGTATTCCAGTAGTTAATAGAAGTTATAACGGACATAAGGACACAGAAAAAATATCGGAAGATTCACGTATCAGATTCATTTTTTAAAGCAGAAAACAAATCAAAAACATGCATAAAAACCGTGTTGGTGTTTCTTTTAGTCTGCTGTCTCTTTCGACAAATGCATAAATATAACCCCACGTCCTAAAATAGCTTCATTCATTATAAAAATATTTTGGATTAGCTTTCCAAATTATTTCTGACGGTAACGCAATCTCGGCTTTTAGCGGAAGGGGAAAAAATTGGGATTAATTTTAGTGAAAAAAATTTTGTCAAGAAAAAAGGTCACACCAACTCATTTAACGCAGATGCACGATAGGTTAGATAGATAGCAAGACTCGTAAATTAATCGGTAGGGGCAACAGAAAAAAAAGAGAGGACTCACGCGTGAAGTCGGGAGAAACGAGGCGGTAAAAAATGGCCCGAGCAATATGGATGAACTGAAATGGACGGCTCACATGATGTCCCATGAGATGCAGGGCTACCGTTTTTTTTTAATCTGATGAAAAGATGTTGGAGCTCGAGCGATTCGTTAGAAGGTCTTTTTAATTGGGATTGCGCCTTGGCAGATGTGAAGCTATACAGCGTTTTTAAAATGCGGCAGACAGTGGTGGATTAAACCTTGTATTTTTGAGGATAAGAAATAGGTATCAGTAATTTGTTTTGGTAACCGGGACCTTCAAACTTTAATGAGATACAAACTTTTCAAAAACAGCAGTTTAACTTCTTGGCTCAAATCTTACAGAGATTTAAGAGTCAAACAGTAAAAACGGCTATAGCAAAGAATCAAACTGGGTAAACGGCTATGCTACATTTTTATGCTGCAGTGTGTGTACATATTCTGCTGTGCATCTCTGCTTGAAGTTTATTAGCTTCGGAATGAAATATTTTATTATTTACCGTTTTTAAAGCAATATATATCTAGAAATACACTAAACTAAAACTAAAACTAAACTCATGGCGCAACAGTCCGATGTGGACCAAGGCCGGCGGTGCCCATCTCCGCTTCTTGACCGTGGACTTGGGGTGCCATACAGCATATGTCTCGGTCAGGTGGTCAACCTGACGTGGGACCCCCAGAGTTTCGTTTCCAAGCATGCTTGGTCCTCATTTTATCGACCCACTCGAGGGATGAAAGGCTGAGTCGACCTTGCCCAGCCGCAGGATCGAACCCTGGAACTGCGGAGTGGCAACTGGAAGATTTTAAGCACTACGCCACCGGGCGTCCTGAAAATACGCTAGTGGGCAAAAATTAAGGATGAAATGAGAAATTAATATAACAGCGGAAATATCAGGCAGAACTGAACAAAAGACCCATCAGGACACTGCTTAGAGGCACGTGTACTAGACATTCCCTACAGGCAGGTGCTGCGAATGTGTGCACATACGCAGTATGACGTACTGTGGGCGTTTTGTAAGGGTATAAAGATCGAATGCAGTCTACGCACAGTATTGGAGCGGAAATTAGTAAACAGTACAAACTGTGTGTAAAGACTCTGAACTAATTTTGATTTTTTGACGCTGAATTGATTTGTGACACGGGCGCCCGCCGCTAAGTTGTGAACAGGACTGTATGCGTCTTTTGCCGATTTTTTAAAAATTTTAAAATTTAACGCATTCATCAATTTTAGTTTAAAATAAAAAGTCTTGAAATTTGTGTTTTGCCTTAAGTGCGAGTTCCCCCCCCCCCCCCCCAAAAAAAAAACAAAAACAAAAACAACTCTTCTTCGAGTCGGCAATCCCCTTGAAATTTATTCATGGACCCCCATGGACCATAGGTTAAGATACTATGATCCAGGAAGTGCCTAGTGCACCTGCCTCTAGGCAATGTCCTGATTAGTCTTTAGTTCGGTTCTGCCTGATATTTCCGCTGTTTTGTTAATTTCTCCATTTTGTCCATAATTTTTGTACAGGAATCGCTATATAATTTTGTCCAGCATTCCTGTGCTCTATTGTTACTAGTCTGCTTCCAGGATTTTTGATTTTGAGTGAAAATTCTGAAAATACTTCATCTGAATCAAAACTTACAGAAAGAAAGAATTTTTTTTTACCCTGGAAAGGATTAAAGATGTAAGGTATACATAAGATTCGATTCACAAGAATCGAACTTTTGAGTGAATGAATTAAAGAAGCTGCTTGAGATATGCTAATTTTGGCATACGCGCTTGGTATAAATACCAAGCAGCTTGATTAAAAAAAGGGGTTGAAGAAAAGGTTGTTAAAGTTGATAGATAAGCGAGAGGGAGCTACGAGGGTATGCAGCTCCAGTACTATCCTGCGCTAGTGCTTAGGGGGCCCAAAGTTTACGTGGCAGTACTGCTGGTTTGACTCTCTGCTGGTTTGTGAGTATTTGCAATGTGTATTTTTATTGAATGATAATATATATTCCGTACAAGTAGTACGTATGCTTATTGCTGTAAAAGCAAATTCTATATGTGCAAAGAAATTCAATAAACATTGTTTCATGTATAAACTGTGTTTGTATCAAATTCAAATAGAGTGCCACTTCAAATTATATACACCCAAGTCTGGGTAGAAGTGAGCTATTTTCTCTATAAAGAGTTTAATAAATGCAACTCATAAATCCCGAAGATAAATTATTTTTAAATCCTTCCCGTGTACCACACAGAAAAAAATGAAAATATGAAAATAAAGCAATTGATTCAGCATATACATAAAAAACTAAGCATGCTCCAAATTTTGAATTTTAAATATTTTATGAAATATACTAGTACAGTTTGAAGTTTTAATACATGTCTAGTAATTTATACACACATTTAAGAAAAATCAAATCACTGCGAATTTTTAGAAAACATTACAAATAAAATTTTGTTTTCAGGACACTCTAAATAGAATGAAATTGTCTGCAGTTACGGATTTTGAAAGCCACTTTTATATGTTGAGAAAGAAATTAAAAACTTCTCCAGACTGAGTAAAAGTAAAAGTGTTGAACCTAGGTTCCGCTCTAATTGGACGCTTCAGGACAAAATCCCAAAACGCTTTTAGGGACAGACAAATTGTGGCCATGCGGATGGAAATCTGCACTGGCTGAAAATTCAAAGCCCGGCCCAAGACCAATTGGTCATTAGAATGACACGGTCTGGCCTGCAGACAGTTTGGTAAGTGGAAACGCTGTCTCGGCTCGTAAATCACCTAGGCCTTTAGGAGGCACCCTTTAATACTCCCTTTAAAATGCGTATGTCATACTAATATTTATTTTATTATGTTTTAATACTAATACTTTTGTAAATACTATTACGACTGTCCCTTGACTTTTCGATAAGAAGATCCCAAGCCTAGTCCTCAAATATACCAGGTCCCGGACAGCTGTGTTCATGTAAAAACAAAAAAAAATTGGGTTTATTTTACTTTCAATTTGTATTTTATTTTCAAAATTAATGTTTAGGCTTTCACACGGCTAGTATGAATTTATATAGTATAAGTAGGTCGCAAAGGTTTTTTAGAGCATCAAAGACGGTCTCATTAGTAAACAAGTCAACCCTGCTACAAATTGTGTGTATGATAACGGAAATGAGACTTTCTTATATTCATACATATTAACTATATTTTACTAACCATATCCATAAACTGCATTGCCTGTGTTGTACTTGGATTGAATATTCTTTATATATAGGATGGAACTTTAATATTGACAACCAGGTATGTACAACAGTGACGTAGTGAGCATAACTGGCGCCCGGGGCACGATACCTTTTTGGCGCCTCCCATGGTCTTGGGGACCATTTGGCGTCCCTATGCAAGTGGCGCCGGGGCATGATAGACACCCCCCCCTCGCTGCACCACTGCTGTACAGAATATACAGAAAATATACAGGGGTAAAACTTTTATAGCCCTTCAAAGTAGTAACCAGCATTGTTTAGCACCCGTTGCTAACGTTCTGGAAACAGCAGGATGTCGCTGGTAGCACATGATGATCCTTCAATTGGAGCAGTCTACAGCCTGCAGAATCTCTGGACCGGTATGGAAGCGAATGTCCTGGAGCAGTTCCTTCATCTTGGGGATGAGATCAAAGTCACAGGGACTTAAGTCCGTGGAATATGGGAGGTGGTAGAGCACTTCCCAGCCCCAGCAAGCAAACACATCAGCCACAGTGAGCGCACAAGCATTTCTCTTCTATCAGTACGATGCAACTTATTATTTCGTACGATAGACCGGTAACTAAAAGATGGCTGTGTTCATCCTGTCACTGTGCAGACGTGTATGATGTTTGTGAGGAGAGCGCATTCGCTCTGAGGTAAGGCAGGTATGTGACGTACGTGTGGTGTAAGCTACTTTTCTGAGTTCTGCTGCATTGGGGTCTCTACAACAGTGTTGCCACTATTAAAGTTCCATCCTTCGTAATTAAAAGACATTATTATCAAGCCCGAATATACGAGGAAATCGGGGAAGATTTCCCAGGCTGGTCAGTGGGGCCCGGCTTTAGACCTAACAGACCGGGGAGGATTTTTTCACAGGGATCATTGTTGGTTCTCGATACCCCTTTGTAAAATTAAGATATGCTCTTTATGCAGTTGAATGTAGAAAGTTACAACACCGGAGTCATTTCAAAAGTATAATCTAAAGTCGCCTGTACGTACCACGAACGATGGTTTTTTCGCTAAATGTACATGTAGCAACGAACACTACCGAACGCATTTGTTTACCTTAGCCACGGTTGGCACGCTAGGTGGTACATGGAAGGGAGTTCGTTACTCGTCGTTAGCCGTCATTCGCTGTATGGGTACGGAACATACAGTTTGGGTTTGAATCTTTTTAATTTTTGCTTGGAAATTTCATTCCGAGTAGGAAACTTAATTTCGTTGTCCGTTATCGATAACTGAGTTCCGCAATAAAGATGGATTGGAGTCGCTCTTTGTCGTTAGAGCTAATTTAATTATACTAATTCCGTACACAAAAATGAACGAACAGCTGCTCAAGCGTTCGGTTTGTTCACGTGGACGGCCAACCAAATTTCAACCCGAACGCTGAATTGGTCTGAAACTCCTTTTTTTCCCCTGTCGTTCGCTGTATGTAAACCCACCTTAACATTGCCGCGTGAAAGTTACAGGCAAGGTATAAACTTCAAAAATGAAAAGTTGTTTGGAATATGTGCACGTAAATGAAAATGAAGATGGTAGATTGGTTGATATTTGGAAAGCTACATTCGTCTTTTACCCCACGAGGGCTAAAAAAAACTCCGTTTTAGAATTATGCTATTCATCTTCAAACACTGTGGTGCACTTTTGAAGGTGTACATTAAAATTAATTACGCTTTTGAAATATGTATCCTATAATGACATAGATGATACAGTGACATCTTTGCGCCACTCTGTTAAAAATCACACAATTTATAATCAAACATTGTGGGGCATTTTTGATGGCATTCTTTAAAATTATTTACACGTTTTAAAAGTATATTCTACAATTAAATAATTCATGTGAAGTACAATTTTGTACAGTAATATCGCATTTATGGTAAAATAGGACCTGGATATTTAGTTAAAGTTTGTTTCATTATGTGCGCCACACCACAATAATTGATGAAGTGAAACACCTATTGTCCGAAAGAATGTCGCCCGCGAGAACACAGAAATAAAATAGACTTTTTGGCGGGGAAAAACTGGAAAAGCAATTTGAGTTTCCTTCTTATTTTTACAAATGCCTTTCTAAAACAGAGCATGTAATACATATTAATCCTCTGATTAGTTTTTTAAATGATATTTAAGGCTATAATTTGAATTAGCAATTTTTTTCTCTTGTGTACGCAATTTTTTTCTCTTGTGTTCATCCGTGCATTGGTCAACCCGGATAATTTGAAGTTCAGAGCTGTTGAATAATGCGCTATATTTTTAATAAATGCAACCTCTTATAAGTATTACTTTGTTTACGAGTAATGATAAATGTTATTTTCAGTTTCACGTTTAGTAATTAGCAAAAAATAATTCAGACACTGTACGTTCAGCCTCTCCTAAATACGCCAAAGCTGCAGAAGACTGTTTTCCAGACATAGACCGTATGTCAAAGCTGTTGCTACTTCTGGAAAACAGTCAGATATATTTAGTTAAATCGGGAGTTTAAGAAATCGGCCCTTATCTCTATTTTTAATTGAAGTATTTCAGTTTCTTAGTGTTAAATTTTATACATTATAGTTTCCTGAGATCTCTCAGGAATTATTTTCTTCTAAATTTAAATGTCATTTATTCAGAATCATTAATATTTTTTGTAATACGAGTAATTTTTTGACTTAATTATTCTTTCTGTAAATCTGAATATATAAAACAGTTTCGTAGCTGACTGACAGATAACGCACAGACAAAACCGCTGGACCTAAAGGGCTGAAATTTTGCATGGCGATTCTTCTTATAGTGTAGGGGTGCTTTAAGAAAGATTTTTTGAAGAATTCTCATAAGATTTTTTTAAATAAAACTTTTAAGCTGTTTTTGTAACTTTTTATTAAGTTTGCATTTAAAAGAATAATCTGAGGGTTACAAAATTTATATCAAGAGAAAGATCATAAAAATTCCTTTAAAATGAAATATTTTTCGAAGTAAAAGAAATGCTCCTCAAATTGTACTATATTAACTGTACTATATTCTTTAGTATGTTCTATTAGATTTAATTTGAATATTTCCTTCTACATTATTTTGTCTATAAAATATAAGTTACGATTTTTTTATAAATATATATTTTTTTATTGGGATTAATTGCATACATTGACCGTTTTTTTCAAAATTTGAATGTACTCCGTAGCGAAGCACGGGTATTCAACTAGTTCCGGCATAAATTCACGTCAATTTTATGAGGTCTGTCTTCGTTGAAATATCTGCCATTTGTAAAATGTATTGAGTCTTCAGCGGCCTTCTCATCTTTCTGTTACTCGGAGTTTCATATATCTTAATGCCGAATCCGCTGGGAAGAAAACATTTGAGGTCCTAGCCGGTGGTTCCCTTTCAGCGGCGGGAAGAAAATTTCCCTCTCCCGTCGCCGAGGTGACTAAAGTGAGGAGAACACTCTGAGCTCGCTTTCTGTTGGTCGCCGTAGCTGGGTTTTTATAAGCGAAAGTGAAAGTTAATCCTACAAATATCTGTATATATATCTCTACAAGTTATCTGTATTCATTTAGAACTTGTTTAAGCCAAAATATGAGGCAAAATTGTTTTGTAATATATTGTTCATTTTATGTATTCAATTGTAATAACTGTATTTTAATGTATTTTGAAATATAATATTTCAACCTGGGGGGAACGCAACCTTGAAATAATACAAATATAGGTATCATAGTTTTTAATTCTTATGTTGGCATCGTAAACTTAAAGATATTAGAATTTGTTTGAAATCGCTTGCTTCATTTATAAAAAAAGTTTGTTACGCTCGCACATCGTATGGTCGATGTTTCATGTATTGATTTTGTTCATACATTAGTATTGTAGATAATTCGTTTAAGTAAATAAATTGTTATTAATTCGTGTGTCGTATGGTCGACAATGGTTTTGATATAATTTATTAGTCTACAGTCCATTCGAATACAACAAATTTGGGACCAGTTTTTTTTTTCAAAGTTAAGCCTACAAATCTTAAAATTAAAAAAAACAATTTTTATAATAAAAGAGTCTTAAAACTATTCTGAATACTCCTCGAGCAACCAGCTGAAAAAACCCGACTACAGGTGAATTTATTTTAAGCATGTTTTAAAATATTTAATTTTTCGTACCTTAAACTCCACCCTTTTCCCGAGCAAAATATCCTTTTCACGAATTATTCGTGCAACTTGAGAGGAAACATGTTAGGAATAAAATATAAATTGTCCGAAAAAATGTAATATAGTTAATCAGCAAAGGAATGTAATGAAGAAGTACATTAAATAATTGTGCCACGGGGTTAATTAGTATCTATGTCAGTTTTAAAATTATTTAAACTAAACCCTATTTAAATCCTTTTCGTAGCTCATTTAAAAACCTTGAACAGTTCATTATCTTATAGGTTTATAATGCTATTTCTGGGCTTAATCCTCATTTAATATTTAGATGTAATTTTTACCATGTTTTTCTTAACTCGATTTCTTGGTTGTTTGTGTGTGTGTTTGTCCCTTACAAACGTTGCAATAGATTTTTAACTAACTTCCCGACTAGCTAGACATTTGAAACTTTTAGAATAGCTCAGAACACGGTGAAAATGCATTATTTTAATACTTTGAGTCATCTTTAAGCAGAATTGAATTCAGTTTCAGTTAATTTTGTTTTGTAGACTGGTGCAGCCATCTATCGTCCGGGACGGGGACGAAAAGTTAAACGCAAGTTAACTTCCAATTAAATTCATTTTCTTTCAAGTTCATGGGATAATTCATCAAAAAAATTTTAAAAAAGTATTTATTAATATATAGAATTGTCAAGTTTACATGATTCAACAGAAAATTTAAAAACATGGTATATAAAAAGTTCTTTTTATCTTGTAATTTTTTAAAATTTCCTTTTTTAATACACTCTACTCTAAACTACCCAAGGGCTGATTAATCTTGTTAAGGTTATCCGAGCACAATGAAAGGAAAAATGTTAGAAATACAAATTATCGAAAAGAATGTTATATTGGCTATTCGAAAAAGCAAATAATATACTTTTGCCAGAAGAATAACTAAAAATCTACGCAAGTTTTATTGCTATTTAAATGAAACCCTATTTAAATCCTTTAGGACCTTTAGGAAGTATTGTGGAAACTACAATCTATGGGCCTAGTCCTCCCCATTGTAGAATAATTTAGCAATGTATGCAAAACTTCACCGATCAAAAAATAAAAACGAACATAAGAAAGAGAATAGATAGTGGGATAAACAAAAAACGCGTCTTGAGTCGAAGGAAATAATAAAAAATTGGTCGTAGAGCGTGTCCTATTTCAATCTCTGAATGCAGTTCACTTCAAACCCATGAATTAAAAATTTTTTTCGGTATAAAGAGCCATTTTTTTATTATTGCTCATTTAATCTCTGGGTGTAATTTTTTAAAATTTAAACTTCGTTTTTCAATACACGAAACGCTGGACTATCCGAGGACTTACTAAATGAGTTTATTGGTTATCCCATATATTTTCATATCTTATGGTCTGTAAACACACACCTACTTCGATTAAAATTTCATTTGAAACCTAGATTTTGAATATAACAGTATTTAAGAGAGAAGACCAACAAAAATCTAAATAAGTTTTATTACTATTAAATTAAAATTTATTTTAATCGCTATATAGATATTAAAACCTCTGAAAGGCTAATTTTTAGAGCAGACACAGGGTTATATTTGCATTATCAGATTTACTTGGTTATCAATGGTCATCCGTTAATTTATCAGTACGCATTTTTAGAAATTTAAGCTAATTCAAAGTGTTACAAAAAAAAACGCTTATATATTAAAAAAAATTTTGTATCAACCTAAAGATCCACTGGCATGTACGTTAAAATTCGTCTGTTAATTTTTTCCATTGAAACATAAATATTTTCCGAAAATAACATAGGAAAAATTATTTAAAATGTATGGCAGCTCTAAAATATCCATTAAAGTGATATTTTAATTTTTTTCAAAACAGAATATATTTATCATTTGGAAAAAATGAGCTTTAAAATTTATAATTTGTAAAGGGAAGCAAAAGACTCTCGGCCGTTGTATAATCGAGCTGAGTAAACCCCAACCGTTGTACAAGATAAAGAGAGGAGAGACTGATTCATCTTGAGATCGTAGGATCTGAAAACGCCTATTTTGATTAAAACGTCTATTGAATTCTAGATTTCTACTGCGAAGTGTCAATTCTACAATTAACATTAAAAGTATAAATATCTACACATAGCACGTCTATCGTGGTACATAAAAGCGACTCGTTCTTATGAGGTAGCACGCATTACACTTTTGATAGCGCGTACAGACTTGCACAGCGATCTCTGCCTATTCCAGTGATTTATGTCTTCTGTACTCTGTTCCCTGCGTCGGATCGCTCGCTCTGGCGGTCCGTGAGCATTGCATCAAAGACGAACTCGAGGTCCCGGGGGTCAAATGGTGACAGTGGGGGTGGGTCACACTAGATCAAGAAACACAAAGTCTTTGGCGGCTTGAATGGGGGGGTTCTAAATGGGGGAATATCTGGAAGACACGTGTTCATTGGAATGGGGGTGGTTCTAAATACCGTGTCTAATATTACCGTGACTAATGTTGACAGGAGAGTCGGGGATAGAGCTCTTTCCAATGTGAATGCACCATGAGATGTTGTTAACTCCCAGCCTGCTTAATGACTGTACCATATCGAGGGGTCCATGATAAAAGTGAAAATAAGTCCGTGTTTGCTGAATACATCGAAGGTGTCCATCACAGACAACTTTTTCCTAGTTTTCTTGAGATTTTAAATGGAGAAATTTAGATTCTCATTGTCTATTCTGCATTTGTGAAAGCGTATCTTTTGTCACCTACGAGGAAATTGCTCTTTTGCTTGCATTTGCTATAACTTTTGTTTGTTGATTTTTCTCGAAATCTCAAAAGATAGAAATCACTATTGTTAGCGAAAGTGACCTTTAAAAAACTCAAAGTTCAAAATTCTTCCGTGTTTTCGACATTTTATTGAACCTTTGAGGATATTTTAGAAAATTGTACTACAAACGTTTGGGGATTTATATAATAAATCTGTGTAGTCTGATGAGAAAGAATGAAACTCTTTTTTTTAGCATTCTTAAAAGCTTTCTCCTTTGTAAGTCAGTTTTTTTCAGTTTTCTACGCATTTTAAAATTTTTTCTTTTTGGTTTCAAATCTGAATTTCAAAATGCCAAGATTTAAACAACTTCATCGGTAATACCATAAAATGCGTCGATTTTGAAACAGTTTATTTTTAGATACTTTTTTACTTTCTAATGATCGATTAAAACACTCGCTTCTTTGATTTTTTGGGAGATAGCATGGCGCACGAAGACAGATTCTGTGTGCGCGACTGATGCGAGTTCGATTCGATACGGATAACGAATGTACATTTCACATATAGATTAGGAACATTGTTTTGGTTACTACACTCTCGACGAATTTTTCCTGAGAAAATATGCTCCCATTATCAGTGAGTGATGAAATCTAAACAAAACGTTGCTTTTAAATTTTTTGAGTTTGCATGAGTATTTTTCTTTGAGCAAATTTACATAGTTAAAGAACTTAGTCTGTGAGAGAACTTTGGGGGGATTTTAAGGAGAGAATGTTGTTTCTCTTAGGAGTAAAGGAAGTCAGGTGGTGTAGACCCGATTTTAAGGTTTTGATACATTGAGGTATTGTAAATCCTAACAAAAAACTATTTTATAAAATGTATATCTAGTAAGTGAAGAAATGTTTCAAAAAAATATTGATCGCTGTTTCCAATCGTAAAATGACTTTAATGCACTGACATTCAAAATACAGATCACCCACAATAAAGGAAATGCCGTAAAAAGCAATTAACATCTCGGCTTACCACCGTAGCATCAAATCTGAGCACAACTATGCCGGGTGACTCTGTAATTTTAGATGTTACGATAACAACGTCCCGTTCTTTCTCTCCTTTTCTAGAAAATACTGCTTCTAGAAAGTTATGGAGGACAAGAAACAATACTTATTTTGGGCGCAAAATGTGCTCGAATAAGCCGTCATGTCCCTTCAAAATATCTTACCATTTATACACTGAATTAAGTCACAATTTGACCAGTTGGCAAGAGCAGTGGGCCAGTGATCTGAACGTACCTGGTTCGACGCTCGTCGCTGCAAACCTACCGCCGTGTTCACTAATGGTGGCCGGGGCACGTAAAATAGGGTGTGGCTGCAATGTGTTTTATCACTTAAATAATGGAGTAAAAATTCAGCAAGTACTAAAATATAGTGTGGATTACATCACTCTCTGTATGTACTATTGTTCACAATTTAGATATCTACACTTAATCATATCAAATAATAAACTGCTGGAAATTTTTTTTTCAATTATGAAAGGAATTAAAAATTAAGCAAGTACTGAAATAAGCGTAGAAAAATTAACTATTACTGACTATCGGCCGCTATGTCGGCAATGGTTAAGCCTAACCTCGCAATCATTTATCTCTTTCACCCTCTCTTAATGAATTCTTTCTTCTTCGCTTTCTTTCTTGAGACTGTTCCCAATTTTCACTTGATCGTGCACTCGCTTTCGAGCATTCCTGATTTCAGTGCGTAAATCCATGTTGACACACGTTGCAAATTGCGGACGGCTGTCAGTTATTTACATCTGTTAGTTGCAGCCGTTGCCATTCGGAGTGTAGAAATATCGTCGACCTACGTGCCGCATACCTACGTGTTTTATATATATAGTTTTTAAAATACTGGAGAGTATTGTTTCTAAGAAGTTGTTGGGCTCAAAAAACAAATCGTATAGCTGTGAATAAAAACTACATGAAATTTAAATTAGGCTAACAAAAAATCATTGAAAATAAATTTATTTTTGTTGCAAATGAAAGTAACTAAAAAACTTCTTAATATTACTAATTAAAAGGATTAATTTTAATTCCCTCATTTTTTAAATTTGTTAATTATTTGGTCTATACTGCACACTCAAATGTATCACCTTAATGGTTTCTGGATAAAAGAAAATTCTCAGTTATCTGGATTAAAATTCACATCTTGACTAAAATAAAAGTTTTTAGAACTGAAAATCTGCTTTAAACTCTTTTAAAAAAATTAGTTCGCAATCTTGATTGATTTAGATTTTCTGCAGTGCACTAGAAAATTTTCATTTTGCTGTGTTATGTGAGTTATTTAATATGTTCTCATTCAAATTATCATTCATTGACTATGAGTTTATAGTGTTTGAAGCGGCAAGAGTAACTCTGAAGCTCATTTGCACAGCAGAGTTAGAAGGCATTGTTTTACCTCTTTATTTTTACTATCTGATTCGTTTAATTTATGATTCATCATTTCGCACACGGTTATCATCGATGACGTCCGAAGTGTGGATTCACCCTCAATATGGTCTTCGAAAGTAAAACGTGTCACGTGTCAGTAAAAACTCTACTCGTTACTTTTGATAACGCTCTCACTTTCACTCCTGCAAAGTGGCCAGTGCCAGGAAAAATTTAAATTTTCTTTTTCTTCTTCCGGGAAAAAAGACGTATAAATGAAATTTAGGCTAAACTTATTAAACAAAATTTTTTATTATAACTGAAAAAATAACTTCTGTTGTATCTATTAATCTTTACTGTATCCATTACTCAACAATTTAACAAATGGATAACAACTAAAGTGTTATATATTTCCCCCCTGGTACGAAAATATTTCTAAATACACTGATTAATATATATATATATATATATATATATATATATAAGTACAAAAAAGAGATCATGTTTAAAATTCTAAAGGGATAATGGACTTACAAAACGTAGCTAAATTCACGCGCGCAGAGCTTAAAGCAGTTGGTGCATAATGAATAAACATTTCTTATAATTTCCTAGTTACGGGCATATCACACTGTTCTTTTTATATAAATGCACCCAACATGAGCAGTGCTCATGTTTTACATAATATTTTTGTTAACAAATATATATTTAAATGCTTCCTACAGCATTCTTTTAAATTAAAAAATTTCGAGCATTTTATTGCTTTGGAAATGTTTCATGCGCATTCCTTTTTCTCAAATTAGTTTAAAATTGATACTTCATACTACATTTAAGAAATTAAATAGTTGTTTGCAAATATAAACATAATAGAGCTGTAATCTGGGTAAAACGTAACCCGCAGTTGAATAGCTGTTATTGAATTGCTTATTTTGAATACTATAAAAGGCAATTTGGATTTTTTTTCCTTAATAAAAACTATAACTGTCGCCATAAATGCCAAGATTTATTTTATGATACGGTTAGCACCTTAAAAATAAAAAATCCAGGTTTGGGAAGAAAAGAATCATGCTTGGAACACATTATAGTAAATTGGAAATGTTATTTTTAAATATGAAAAATTTAATAACAATATGTTTTCAGCAATTTAGACCGTGGTAATTTGAACTCGTTTCTTGCTACATAGCCAAATTTCAAATATGTCCATCAAAAATTAAAAATAATTATTTTTGTAAGTCCACGGGATAAATATGTACGCTTAACCCAGGTATTATTGATAGTTCTTGAGATCTGCCAGAAACTGTTGCTTCTATTTTTTCAAGCGGCAAACAGAGTTCAATTAAGAATTGTAAAAAGATTTAAAAAAAACATTTTTGGGGGAACTTAGCTCGAAAATATTAGTTAACTTTCTACATAATTTGTTACAGAAAGAAACTGCTGGATAAAATAGGGGTACTAAATGTAAAAAAATAAAAGAAAAAAGAACAGTAACTCATTCCTTGAATGCAACTCAAGATTTTCTAAAACAGGACTCTTTAGATTAGAAAAACTAATAGAGACTTACCGGTTCTAAAAATTATATCCACTGTTATAAATTTTCCATGCAACGTAACTGAATTATTTCACTAGGGGTGTTCAGCGCGAAGAGTTTAGCTCGAAGGGATCATCTCGACAACTATGCACCAACTGTTAGCCGAGGCACTTTCTGTCCCGCTTAAATATCCCTTTAATAAAATACATTTAAGAGTTATGGCTACTTTAAGTCCTTCAGATCTGGAGCCCTCTTCACTAACAGAAGTATGCACTGAGAAAAATATCAAGCAATGATCACGAGCAGCTCAAGAATCTTCTTCCAGAAGAGTCTCTTGAGGCACCAGTGTCTATGCCAACAGGTTGTTGAGTTCTAAGGATGCCAGAGAGAGTTGTGTGTTCCTTTTAAATAAGCTTTAACTTCCTGCAACACTTGGACATTTAGATGTTTGTCTCTCATGAACTTTGTGAACTTCTTCACCCACTTTGTTGTTCATCGTAATAGTTAGAGTCAACTTCACTGAGTTTACTGACACTTACGCGTGGCAGCATAATAAATATTTGAGACGACCAGAGGGTAGATGATAAGTGTCTGTTGCTGCATCCTCTCGATAGCAGATGGGAAATTTTTAAATGCATACTCCAACATCATTACAAGCACAGGTATGGCTTGCCTTTAAATATTTTCTGCGCTGATTTAATCAAAACAGGGCATTGTTTGAAGCCTTTCATGTTATGGAGTATATGAGCTAGCTTTCTTCAGTCGTCCGAATGTTAAAGAAATTATTTGATTGCAGACTGGAGCTTCTAAATATAAAATTAAGATGGAGTGTTTTTGTCTAGTACTTCCAATCCCTTTTTATGTTTCTTGGGTTTTTATTACTCCCTAGTCTCCACTTTTTTCCGCTTTTCTAGTAGACTATTTCAACCATCACAGTGCCTCTGCTGCCATTTTTCCTGCCTTAGCAATCTGCCGTAGGCGATCTACTACTCTGATCCTGAAGAAGAACACTGAATTTGCACTAGAAATTGAGTTTATTTTTCAGTTATTCAAAGTAACTTTTTATGGATTTCTTATGGGTTTTTTTTTTTACGAAAAAGTGTTAAGTCGTCTTTCAGAGAAATGAGATACGCATAAAATATGAACTTAAGGTAATAAAACTTAAGGTAATTTGAAAACTTTTCAAAGGCATTAGAAAGAAGATACTTTATATATACATACCCACCTCTGAATATATATTCCGAGGTGTAAAAAAGAGATAAGGAAAGCTGACCTCCAAACCGTGCATACTATTGGTCGATTAATTCATGGAATTACAAACTTCTCGGAGATCATACTGAATGCAAAAATATATTCACCAACAGGATAACCAGAAGTGTTGGATTTTATATTCAATTCTCATTCAGAAGCTCTTCTACTTGGCATAATCGGCTGGCATGCTGGAGAAATGATGGCATTCCCTAACGTAAAATTATTTCTATATTTTCCCTTTAGACTAAATTCTAGGGAATAAATTCGGAATTTTTGTGAAACGACTGTAAATTTTTTTTATCATGCGTGACGTAAGTGTCTGAGGACATTTCAGAATTCTTAACACTGTTTCGTTAAGCTACTAAGCACCTTAGAAACCAGGTAAAGATGGTCTGCCGACTGACGGTTGATCAGCCATCATTGGGTGACCATTCCGACGTCGAAGCAAGTATTAAATTGATGACAAATAGTGAAGATAATTTCAAACCTTGAGCAACGTTTCTAAATAATTTGTTGAACACTTTTTGCTACAACGTATAAGAGATATGAAACAGTTTCTTTTGTAACTTTCAAATATTTTCCGAAACCAAGTTTTTTTGTTTGTTTGTCATTTTACATATACTACTAAAAACTTGTATTGTTGTAGGGAATTCTAAACTCAGAAAATTTGTATGGACACCTGAAACATTTTCCTTTTTAAAATATTTTTTCAGGCAATGTTAATTTTTTCCATGCCAAAAATAACGAGTCTGTATCTTATGAAATAGATCTTAGTTCTATGATGTGCCTTTAAAACTACCATAGGCAATGAAAAATGATATTTCTAGGTATTATTACAACCCTATACAGCGTAGCATTGCCATTTATCTACAAAAATTCCTTCCCGATCTTTATAAATGTAACCAATGTGCCTACAGTGTAAAAATAATTTCTGTACGTGTTTTTAAATACGTTTGAAAATTAAAATAATTTTCAAACTTATTTAAAAACGTTGGGGGTTGGGCAAGAGACCCTGGCCTACCCCCAAAGAAAATGGAAAAAAAACAGAGAAAATGTTCCAAAAATCTTTTAAATTAAAAAAAAATTATGCAGGGTTGTGTCTTCTATTTCTAAACTATTTATGAATGAGCGGTCACATAAAGTTGGAGTATATTACAGATCTCGGCTTCCGTGAAACACACGGCGAAGGAAGCAGTGCTCGGGCCAACGGAGATCACGGGTATGGTATATTGGCGATCATTGCAAAAGCTTAATCACATGTCGTATGCGATACGTAGCGTGTATCCTCAAACCGTCTACTCAACTTTCGTATTCTGTGCTCTTTTGCGATGAGTTGATTGTAAAGCATATCTTGAAACTTAGCTTTCCATCTCTGGAGAGTTACTAACAATAAGGTCCAATTTTTCAACCGATATCTCAAGAGGACCGTTTTTGTCCCATTTTATGACCCAATAGTGACTCAACTTCATGATTTTTTTTTATCTCGGCACCGGAAAATTTTTAAATATTTTTTCATCTTCTACCAAATGGAAAAAAATGTTCCAACAGCAAGTGCAATGGAAGATTTCCGTCAGTCGAGTGAATGTTATGTCCGCGATTTGCCTTCTACAAATCCAGCAGTTTTGATCTCAGAATTAAGTTGTGTTATAAAAATTTTGAAAAATTGTTTGCAATACCTCTATTCGAAAATTCCATTTATGCAGTTTCTAAGTGTGGTAAAATGATATATCCTAGCATCTATAACTTATTAAAAATAATTGCAACGCTTCCGGTAACAGCAGGCGTCAGTGAAAGGTCATTTTCTACCTTATGCATTTTAAAAACTTATTTAATACCTACCATGACACAATCACGATTTAAACGGACTGCCTTTGCTACATATACACAGGGGGATTCATGTAACCTTGACTGAGGTCATTCAAGAGCTTTGTTAAACAAAACGAAAATTGGATTTTAGTCTTTAAATAAATTTTCATAATCACCTAATGAATTTTTTTGAATTTGCATAAAAAATATTTTTATCCGTTCATCTCGCCTCCCCCCCCCCCCCACTAATATTAAATCCTGAGTGCGCCACTGCACGGTGGTATGTTTTAAAACATTATTTACGGCTCAGATTTTAGTGCATTATTATCGTGATCTATTAAAAATAGACATCTTTCGAGATATTAAGTTATCTGATGGTAAAGTGGAGATTACTTTATAACTTTTTAGATCATTGCAATTATAAGGATTACAGATAAGCAAATTCTTTTTTTTTGTATTAAAAATGCTACCTAAATGCAAGAACATATGGTATGAAAAAATATTAAATTAGCATTATTAACTGATCGCGTTAGTTTTCTTTGATAGAGTATTTTTTTTCTACTAATAGTGCATGTTACTCAGTAATTTTGGTTAAGTTAACCGAGAAGAAAAAAAAATCGCCGCACTTAGAAAAAAAAAATCCGAATATTAGTTTTGATCTTTTGTGGTTCAACCAAGTTGACCCATAAAATCTATCCATTTATCTCTACTGCTGCCCGCTATTTATGCAACCTATGACATCAACAGGCCTGTTATCGCTTTCTCGGAGACGATGTGTATCGCGTAACGGCTTTGCGCTTCAGAATGCATGTTTATGCGATAGAAAGGAAATATTTACGATCGCTTTTCTTATAAATTTTTCGATACCGATTTGCGGTTATATTTGGTAACGAACGTGCATCGCGGAATGCCAAGAAGAGAGTGACTGACGCAGTGTTGTACGGTGGCATGCTGGCACAGGTACAAATACGATAATTTGTCAAAGTACACGACTTTGAAGGTCAGAAGTTTCAAGTAACACAATTTGAAAAATCAAGTGCACATTTATTTTTGAAAATAAGTGTTTTAGGTTTTAAAATATCCAAATAACCTCGTTGATATCTTTCAGTCTATAAATGTTACAAATATCCTAGATATATAGCCAGACATGCGAAGTTTATCATCAAAACTTTTTATACATATGATTCCAATTCTATTTCTTGCTGACAATCTTTAACGTTTGCGACAAACTAATTTAAATTAAGTTTGTATAAAATTGTGAGGTTCATTTACTCCTGTTGCACAGGCCACTACGTCTCTCTAGAAAGCAGAAGGAAGGAGTTTATTCCTGCGAGAGATTAGATGTTTTGAAAGTGAAAGACCAGAAAGTAAGTGATGGTATGTGATAGATAATAAGTTATTATAGCGGTGTTCTTTGAAATATAAGTGATTTCGACAAGGATCAAGACCCCCCCCCCAATCCTCTCCCCGAACTTCTTGGAAGGAGTAGGTTGAGCAGCTCATTATGGTAGGCTTCTTGTTACTTCTTGTATGACTACTGTTATGAGAATATGGGCTGAATGCCATTATCTGAATAAAGCCGGTATCCGAACAGAGTATACTGTTAAAAAGTTAGTTACCCACTGTTTCCTGTTGCAGGAGTTGAATATGCGGAAACTAGAGTCATATACAATTTATACCAAATTGCATTTAATTATACACTATCTACCAATAAGTATACTTGAACACCCATGCAAATGACGATATCTGTGGTCCTGATATACGTCCCGCCCTCCGCAATTAAATACAACATTGGCCGGAAACAACATTGGCATTAGTCGCATGCAAGATGCCACGAAGTGCGGAGCTATCTGATTTCGAGAAAAGTGTAATCGTCGGGTATCACAGAAATGTCCGATTCTTAAGGGACATATCTAGCGAGCTGAATTACCCAAAATCGACAGTGGAATATGTTATTCAGAAGTGGAAGGTGAGCGGTGATTGTCGGAATGAGCCCCGAGTCTGCAGACCCACGAAATTGGGAGATAGAGACTGACGGGTGCTGTCCAGAGAAATTCGGAAGAACCGCATCCAACTGATGGCCCACATGCACCAGGAGTTTCAATGGTCATCCGGAAGTGTTGTTTCGATGAATACCATCCGTAAGGAAGCACATATGCGTTGTTTTCATTGCCGTGCTACCGCCCATAAGCCTTTGATCACAAAGTCCAACCGTGCTGCTCGGTTAATGCGGTGCAAAGCACGTTGAAAGTGGACCGTAGATCAGTGGAAACGGGTTCTCTGGAGGGATGAACCAAGGTTCACCCTCTACGTTCGGATGGCAGAGTCTGGATCTGGCGTTTGCCTGGAGAACGCCTCCTGCCAGAATGCATTGGGCCTACAGTAAATTTCAGTGGAGGTGGAATTATGGTCTGGGGTCGGTTTCTCTTGGTATGAACTGAGACTCTTGATCCCAATTCATGGTAAGCCCAACGCCGACGACTACTGCACTATTTTGGATGACAGTGTGCTTCTTACGTTATGGCAATTTCACGGGTTGGACCCATGTTATTTCCAGGACGACAACGCCAGCTGTCATGTTGCGAGGTCCACCATAGATTGGTATAGTGACAATGGGTTTAACCGAATGGACTGGCCTGCCCAGAGCCCAGACCCTAACCTTATCGAGAACCTCTGGGACGAGTTGGATCTCCGAATTAAGGGGTGCAACAACCGTCCAAAATCGGTGAAGGAACTTACACGTCTTTTCCAAACCGAGTGGAAGAAAATACCACTAGCCGTCATACAAGGACTTGTGGAAAGCATGCCCCGGATGGATTAGGCTGTTACTGCCTCTCGTGAAGGCTCTACCAACTATTGAATATGAATAAATTTTGTTTTTCTTTTTTATCACGGATGTCCAAATACTTACTGGTAGATAGTGTAAATCATTTCAATGTATATGATATGATGTATGTTATCATAGTATGTATTCGTCGGTGTATATGATATGATGTGTCAATGTAAACTGATGCACAGAAAATGTCTATATGATCGAGACAAAGGTTGATACTAAACGACGTATCACCTGGAAGATAAGCTGATATAAAGCATCGAATTAAAGCTTCTGAGGGATAAATCTGTGCTATAATGTCAACCTCTATCAATAGACGTCAAATGTAATGCTAACAAAATCGAATGATGCTGTTAAAAACCTGTCAATATGAATGAGAAGGTCTGTACTACTCAGCTGAAAATTTGAATCACTGTTAAGTTTCTCATATTTGGCTACTGGCTGTTCTTGTTCTTACAAAAATATTTTGATTTTACTTGATCGCGAGCCATTGATCCCAATTTCAAATAGGAATGTTTTTAGAAGTAAAACCCCGGAACTAGAACAATTTTTTTTCTCTCGTCTGTTTGTCTTTGTCCCTGATTGTTATACTTTCCGCTCTCAAATTTTCACCATAAAACTGGCAACGGCTTTTTAAGCGCATCATAATTGTTACAGATGCTATTCAACTATAATTTTATGATCTGCATGTCATATATATTTCGGTCACTTTTTCGATACAAAAAGGACAAAGACTTTTAAAATCTCACAGTCTGAGGCACAAAAACAATGTTGCAAAAAAGCAAGTAAAGTATTAACTACGTCTAGAGAGGGTACACATGTATGCGGTGCATGATTGTTGAATATACATTTGGCTTTCCCGGTATTTAACTTATTATATTATTTTAAACTTATTATATTATTTTCCCGGTAACCACACTTTTTTAACCAAATAATGACTACGGATCTCATAGTCTATGGCAGAAAATTAAGAGATGTCACAGGAAAATAAATGCATTTGTGAATTGTTTATAATGCCAATCACACCTAAAGCCTGACAATAAACTATGAATTAGTTGGATAGACGCATTCAACCCTCCTACTATATTGCAAAATTTAAGAAGTTATATATTCCTGCCGTTATAAATTCACTGCAACTAACAGTAAATTTAGGTCATTTTAGAAATCTAACTCAAATACAGCTTTCTTCCTCAGATATTTTCCCGAGGAATAAATTTGCATTTGATATAGAAATTTAAAATTGGCTTAAATTTACAGTTATTTCAGTGAATTTATTAAGGGTTTCCTGACTTGTTTCACTAGTTTTTAAGCTTTTATATATTTCTATAGAAACAGCAAGAAGCTGGTTAACGCCATTACGTTTGGCGATCAACAAATTCTTTAAACTTTAACATTTTAATTTTTATCTCATATGCACGGCTTCATTTAAAGGAACTTTTCTAGGGCATATGTTAAGAGTTAATTTGAATAAACATAGCGCATCAAAACATTGTTTCGGAATATTACTTACTTGAAACTTTTGGAATTCATAAAACAGGAAATTCTCAAAATCCGCAGTAAAACATTAGATCGGCAACTAGTTTCGAATTAATGCAATTCTTCATGAGACTAGGAAACATAGGTGTGACAGTCTCAAAGGATAATGCACAAATGCGGATACAAGATTAAAATCCCATAATTCAGAAGAAAAAAGATCATTGAATACACAAAACAGGAATACATAGCTTCTTAAGATCTACAATGAAAATTTAGATTGATAACTAGTTATCTACTAATTTATCTACTCGTAGTTCTTCACTAGGCTAGAGGAACAGTCGTGAATTGCCAGGAGACATTTTTCATTGTACATCGAGACGATATCACCCAATGTTCCCCGGTCTGATGAGGAACTACATTAATTGTCCGAAACTTATTACATTATTTAATTTTTGAGAGATTTAAAAGAAGGGGATGTGTTTTAATATTGTTTTAGAAGTCTATTAAAACAACGTCCAGGGGAAAGAACCGAGTTAGTACAGTGAATGGGGCATAATAAAAGAAGTATGTGTTGATGCAGTCAGTAGTCAAGGGGAGAGGTAAGTTATGAGAAACATTAAAATTTCGTTGCGGTTGTCATGGGAGACAAACATCAATGCAAAATGCCTCTAAACAGGATAATTTGAAAGTCGTTAGGATCTTAAAAAAAATAAGACGCACTCTGATCACCAGAGTAACTTAAAGTTTGACAGCACCCATCTGCATATTAGGAGATCCGCGGTTCAAATACCAGCCCCGGCAGGAGAAAATTATAGTGATACCCGACTTATCACAAGATGGATTTCTAACCATTAGGCAAATATATGATAATTCTTCAAGAAAGCCGGGGAGAATATAAATAGCTAAGAAAATAGATGTTTTCTTCAACAAATGCATCCTGTGTCAGATTGAAAAAAAAAGCAAAAGCAAATAAGGGAACATTCGAAGAAAGTTGTTCAAAATAAGACATGCATAAACATGGAAGAGCTTAAGGTACATCCCTTACAATAAAGCACTAACTGCAAAATGGAAAATTCTTAAATTTAAATCAACAGTCGGTGAAAAACTACATTCGATGGAATTCAATGAGAATTGCTTAATCTAATATGACGTAGATAGCCCATCATCCATAGGTTCTTAAAGAAAGGGGGAGGAGAAATAAGAACGAGTATAGTAGGTACTAAAGTGTTCAGTTTTTGACAATCATCTATGGACATTTTACTTATTTTAATAAATAAGTGGTACTTTTTAAAGAAAAGAGAAGATAAGAGAAAGTAACAGAAAAATTACTTCAGAATGTTTAATAAACATGAAAATTCAATCTTGAGAAGAACAATGATATTAAGCTAGCCATATAACCTAAAAGGATCAATCATAAGAAAAAAAATTCCATAAATGTGGGATACTGTGGAGTGTTTTAAATAAGCTTTTTCCTTCAATGAACCTGAAATGCTACGTATTTTACTTTTTAATTCCAGTGTATACGCATGTTTACTCTAATTCGAGATTTATGATGTCCGATGTATTAGTTCTTTTTTGCGTTTTAAATGGAAAACTAAAATAATATAATGAGGATTATACCGTTCTTACGCATAGGCATAGCGTTGGGGAAGGGGGGGGGGGAGGCACGTGCCCCTCCAACTTAACTTGGAATAAATTAAAACGTTAATAGAAGCATAGAGGGAATATTATAGAGGGAATTATCATGAGGGGTAGAAAGTACACAGAAATAAATGGATGTTACTCACTTTTATCCTCGTCTCCAGGCGAACAGACTGGATGATGATTCTGCCTGAGAACGTTATTGCTGTAAGTCGTCACTTCACCGTAATCGCTGCTTCCACCGGTGCTGTAACCACTTGTTATGAGACCTGGACTTCCGCTCGGGAAAGGGGGACACAGGTGAGACAGACTCTGGACGTGTGGGGAGGTCAGCGGTGCGGTCTGCTGGTAGCCGTTCTTGACGAAGTCCCCGAACATGTAGGACGGGGTCGGAGACGCGGAAGGGACGATCCCTCCACCCCCACCCCCTAAGTAGAAGGTATCCATGCCGTCGTCGAAGAGTTTCTCCAGGCTCTGCGCGTACATCAGAGCCTGGTCGAATCCGGCTTGGTCAGTCAGGTTGAGAATGTCCTTCACGGAGAACGGTGTGCCTGCCGAGGCCTGTTGTGGACCGGCAAGCATGGCTTGGAAGGAATACAAGTCCTGCCCACTCTCGCACCACTCCAGCTTTCTGTAGTAGTATGCGAGGTTCTGTGAATAATTTTTTTGGCTGCCGTGCCACTCGATTAGCATACAGCGGAATTCAGCCTTTCCAAAATCATGGAAATCAGAGACTGATGTCCCACGCAGTAATTGCTGATTTGCTTTAGATTGCCTTAACACTCTTCAACAGTTTAAATCAATTCGTTGGTGGCGCGGAAGAATGTTGAACCTTGCAGACACAAACACATAGTAGCAAAAGGATTTCAGTTTCGGGTGTTTCAAAACAGGTGCAAATTAGATTTTCAGCTCACTGGATGCCGGAACTGGGTTTTCAAACCTAAAATAACAATTGCTCAGATAATTAAATTTGAATGTCTGAAAATCATTAACATTGCATCATTAAAACTGATAGACCCTTTAGTGCCCTGTAGGGGATGACTTTGAACGTAACATTTCCTCACACACCGGCAGGATAGTTCAGTTAGCAAAACACCGGTCCTGGTTTGAATTCTACCTCTTGCAGACATTTGTCACAGTGGCGCCCGACAATTCAGAAGAGTAATGGACCGTTTAGAAGCATATCGCAAAATATTCATCTTAAAAAATCGATCATCGAGACATTGAACAAACAAACAAACAAACAAAAAAAAAAGGATTAATCTTGTACTGACCAAAGTTCCAATGATTTTGCCTTAAATTGGAATATATCAGGTAAGACATTGAAAATTGTAATTTCTCGCATCGCCGGAAGGGTATAACGGCTTCGAGATGGGAAAGCAAAGTACTGTATATTATGGGAATTATGCATTGCCAAATAAATGGCTGCAGAATTTACAAATACTTAAAAATACTGTTAGTAAAAAAATCGGCATTCATAGGGATTCATTTAAGAATCTAGGATCGAATCTGCTTATAACCGAACAGAATTTTTTTTCTTTTTGAATGCACTTGAATGATAATACATAAATACAACTAATAATTCGAGCGCACACCTTTATTTAAATTAAAATTTATATTTTACTTAAATTCAACTTTTTTTACTTTTCTCTTAAAAGCACATTGCCGATAATGTTCACTTGTAAGTTCTAAATTGTTCTTTTATATAAGTAAAGATTTGTTTCATTTTAGTTGACATGAATTATGAACTGCAGTTTTCCGTTTAACATGCTTAAAAGAAAAATTAACTAGTTTCATATTTTTGAGACAAATGTTAAATTTTGTATACAGATGTATACATTTTTTTTTTGCCTTTTACATTCCATAATTACATCGGCAGAAGAATATTTCAGTGACAAACACACAGCGAAAACATAATGTTTATTGAATTTTTGAAGAAACATTTGTTTACTCAACAGAAGACATAAATAACATGTTGTACGAGCATCGAATATTAAATATTCGTGATTTTAAAAACCTTAATGCACGCACACACACACACACACACACACACACATATATATATATATATATATATATATTGCCACGCTCAGTGGCTTCACCTGGATCTGTCTAGATTTAAAGGTAACTCAACTTGAGAAATTGTAATTAAATTTTGATCACTTCATAGAATTATTAAATTGAAAAAAAAACTGCATTTCTGTTCCAAAATGTTTTACGAAGTTTCATTTTTAGAGAGATCTTAAATAAATGCTGTGTAAACATTTTCAGTGTGTTCACTGATATCTTTCATTCTTTTGTTATATGTTAGAGTTACCAGGGCCTGATTATGAATGCTGGGGGCTCCTGGGCAGATGCTATTTGGGGGCCCTCCTTACGGACATTTATAAAAATACATACTATTAGAAGTACTGGGCAAAGTCCCTATTTGCCCATGCGATAAAAAGCCCTGAGAGTCATTTAAGAAGAGAAGAATTCAGAAAAAGTTTTAGATTAAAAAAAAATGAAATCAGTAGAAATAATGTTTCTCAAAATTTTCGAATTGAATTAGATATGTGTTCTTCTCTTTCTTTTATTTACTTTATTGAAAAACAAAAACAAACTATACGTAGCATCTTGATTTGTAAAGAGTTCTCGACATTTTTTTATCGATTATTTAGCCTTTATGTTGAATATTTTAACAGACAGAGGGGTCTTCATTTAAGCCCCTGATGTTGAGCCCATGTTAATTTTGTTTAATTTTGCTCTTTCACGATAAATCACAAGCTCACTATTTTTTGTAAATCTAATAAAAACTTGCCCAATCACTCTACCTACTATTTGATAGTAAGTGAATTATGAAACGTTCTGCTCAGTAAAATAAATTTAAAAAATTATAATAAACAAAATTATGATACAGTTGATATTTTACTTAATGTGTGGTACAAAATATTGCACACTGATAAATTTAGCAAAATTTCTTGAGTTCACTGGGAAAGTTTTCTAAGTAACTTTTAAAACTAATGAGGTTCATTTTATACATGTTTAATTAAAATTATTTATACTGAAAACGGGACATTCCGAGGATAGATTTTAGAGTAAAACTACTCTCAGTTCGCTGTGTACGAAAGTGCAAAAGTACGTACTAAGAGATATTTCATATAAAATTAGTAATTCTCTCAGATAAGTAATTCACGTTTCTATTTAAACATCTTTATAGCATAAAATAAGTAGAATAAATCAAAGTTTCACTCTACCTTTTTAACTTTCGTCAAAACAATTCCTTTAAAGACATCTGTCTGGTCACGAAACTGAGTCACTCGTCGTCAGAAAATCAGTTTTCTTGCACTCAATCCCGTTAATAATTCACTGAGTGTTCTCCCATCAAAATCCCCCAAAGCAGGAGTTAATAACTCGCTATCAAAAAATTCCAATGTCGTGTTTCGCCACCACTCCGTTACGCTCTCTGCTCAATCCTGAACCACGTTGTTCAGTGACTAATCCGAGCCGCAGTAGCGGATCTATCAAATTCTGACAGACCCAATGAGAGGTGCCCCCCTTTCACTGACGTCACTAGCCACGCCCTCATTTGCATGACGGCATCTTAACAATGGCGCCCCTTCTGCCGATTATTCTTTTTTTTTTTCTTCTTAAAAAAAAATTCTGACTTGGAATTTTTTAAACTCTGGCGGCTGTGTCTTCGCGCCGCCTTCTCCCACCACCCTCGGTCCAATCGGATGCGAGAGGAGGGGGGAGCCGAAAAATGAAGGGGGAAAAAGGAGACGCCCTTTTAGTTTCGTTATCGGGATGCATTCATCATCAGCGGAGACTATCAACAAGGATGTTAAAGAGCGGGAACCGATCTCTGCCGGGATGAGGAAGTAAACTGCGATAGCATCTAGGGGCGATTTGGCAGCATTCCTCAGCGGGGTGGCTGCAACGGCGTGTTGGAGACTTCGAACAGAATTTCTGTATCATCCTTCAACGATTTTTTTTTCTGAATTTTCTCGTTTTTATGTACCCAGAGAAAAAAGAAAGGGAGAGCATTTAACAGTGCACCCATTTCTACGATATTTTTAAAAATGCAATCGGTAAGGCTATTTCCTACCGTAACCTGCTAAAAGAGTTTTATTTATTTGATTGGCACTCCCTGGATGGCTTGTGGCTACGACGAACTCAAGACGTCTGTTACGGTATACGTGCATTATTTTTCGAGACTGTTTTTTTTTTTTTTAATTTACACAGCAGAGAACGAAACTGATCATTTAAGGAGACAGTTACCTCGTTTTCTTTTAAATTTTCATTATATTACTTTATATAAGCAATGAAGATAATTAATATCCTTTTCTACTACATTGAAGACAGTAGCCACAAAAGAGTATTTTGTGGAAAAATAAGATCTCTTTTTCAAAACATTCTTCAAAAATACTAGGCTTTTTCAAAATGCTCCATGCTCATTCATTTTCTTCTAATTTCTCCCAAATTTCTCAGGATTGTTACTTAAAGTGTTTGTCACAAAACTGCGGATCATTCTTTCAAACCATGAATATTTTTCAAATTTATAGACCATGAAGTAAAGTAAAAACGTGCAAAATAAAATAGAAGGCAAACACATGAAAAACATAAAAATAAAATAAAAGGCAGATTAAAGTATATATATATATATATATTTATGACTTTAGATTCATTCAGTAAAATTTAATTCACAAATATGTTTATATATATATGGTAAACTTATATTAAAAAATTTAAGGTTTTAAATGATATGGAATGTGCACGGAGCATTTTGAAAAAATGCTAGCATTTTTGAAAAAAAAAATTGAAAAACAGGCGTTATTCTGCCAAAAAAAAATCCTTATATTCAATTCTAAAGGTCTTTAACGTAGTAAAAAATAATACTGATTATTTTCATTCTGTATATAAGGTGAAAAATTGAAAATTTAAAAATTCGAGGTGGAAGGTATCTTGTCCCCTTAACAGAGCCAATCTTTCCTCTATGTTTCCTGTTTAATCGGCGTATATATTTCCTTCTAAAACCTCCGACCAGAATATTTTTGTTTTGTTTCATTTGATCTGAAGGAGTGGTTATCTGCTGCGGAACATGCAATTGCCGTAGTAGCTATATACATATTTTTTTCTCTTTCTTCTACATAGGGAAGGTTTCGAAATAATATGCCTTCAGAGTTAATTAAAATTTTATTAATATAATTTTTAATCACTGAGAAGAGGGGAAAAAATATTTTTTTCGCACTAATTTTTATTTTTCGGAAATAAAAATTGGTACGAAATTAGTTCCTCTAATATTTTTACTCCCAATCAAAAATTCTGAAGACTTTTTAATGAAAATAGAACAAGAAATACTATAAAACTTCAAATGGATGCCTTTCAAGGAATTTTCAGGTGTGGGCTTTTAGAGATAACAAATCGTGAAAAATTTTCATTCCGAGGTAAATTATAGCACTTTATAAGAATTATATACAGAGGCTGTTCACACATTTTTTAGACGATGTATATTGTATTCACAAAACTAAATTACATAAAATTCTTGTGTTTTAAATGTTCTATTTGACATCCCTTATTCTGAACTATCTTTAGACACCGCAATTTCCAGGATAATAATGCCTTTTGAAGTGTCAGAAGAGGTATTCTATCCCATTCCTCCTGAACAGCTTTCCAGAGTCCTGTAAGGGTTTTGGGACGACGTTTGGATAATGCAGATTTTAAAAGTCCGAAAGCACAAAAATCCATAGGTGATTTAGTAGGGATATCAGTGAAGGGTATGGCCTTGATACCAGTATTTGTTCCATTTCTTTTAGGAAATTTACAGTGGATTTTGATGTGTGACTGCTAGCTTTGTCCTGATGGAGTCTCACAGATTGATGGCCCTGTGGGTAAAGCGATGGTATTTCATTCAGAAAAATTGGCGATAAAATATGTTCCTGATAGTATTTGGAGTTAATCCTGACATTTTTTCCACTCTCTTTATTTTTAACTTGCCATTATAAGAAAAACCAGCAACAATCATGAATCCCTTAGAAAAACTTTCTTTCGATTCTTTGAACCATGTACTTAAATTTTTTTCTCCCCTTTTATGATAATAAATGGCTCTATTTTTGTTGCAATCATTTAAATACACCCATGATTCATCTATTGCGACAATTGTTTTCCATTTTTCTTTGGATAAGTGTTTCTCATATAGAATTCTGCAGCGTGTCCTGCATTCAACGATATGATTTGGAAGAAGACGATGCACATTGCGTTTTTTCGCTTTCTTAAGATTTAAATCAACGTTTATCATTTTGTTTACAGTGGACACCGAGCATTTTAATGATTTTGGAACTGTCCTTTGACTAGGGGGATTTTCTTTTAACATTAAACAACGTACCTTTGCAATAGTCGAAGATGTCCGTTTTTTCTTTGGAATTTTTGTCCCACTTGAGGCTCCAATTTGACGTTTTTTTCCTTTCTTGTTGACGATATTACCTATCGACGCTTCAGATATCACAAAACCATGACTCTCACATCGTTTTTGGATAACGGAGTATGCATATTTCTCTTTGGAAAGAGCATAAATGTAGCCTTCGAACCACTGCTTTGTTAAAAACGCCATTTTGAATAAAAACAAAACTTTCAAGCCGCAGATGAAAATTTTGACTTTTAAAAACATAATACAATTGCAATTATTTCTTTTGCAGCAAGCGATTTTTTATTACCGCTTACCAAAATCGTCTAAAAAATGTGCGAACAGCCTCTGTATGTAATAGCCTTTGTCTCTGTATAACACTTCCGGGCTGTACTCATCTTTCAATTGAAGCCCTCAGTAAACAAAATGCCGGTTAGGCTTAATTTCAATTTCAGATGTGGATCAGAATTTTTTCTTACCTAAAAACTATCTTCTCCATCAAATCACGTTTGTTCAGCCTATTTTTCTATAAAACATTCAGAACTAAAAAAAATTGGATGCTTTTAGCTGTATATTTAACAGTTTTTAAAAATTTGTTTACTTTTGCGATGAATTCTGAAAGTAAACAAACTTGAATGTGAATGAATCAAGTAGCTCAAGTATTCATATCGCGTAGTGAGCTGTAAAAAACTGGATGGCAGTCTACTACTCCAGTCGCATGAAAAACTAAATAAATAAGAAATAATGAAAGGGTTTGCTTTTACAAGGTGTGGATTAAATGCAATAGTGTTAGATAATTCGGGATATTTTTTAACTTTTATAAACTTTTTCCATTATGACGTCATTATTAGTATTATGACGTCAAAATGACGGGTTACCTTCTAGTTACTTTATAGGTACGGATTTATTTTAAGTGCATTATATGTACCCTTGGGAACGCACTGACTTTATAACATGCATTCTATGTTTGTAACTGATGTAAAAGAAACGAAATGTCAATGTAATCATCGCACAAACATGCAGTTTGCGTTGCCTCGTTTTAAAAGCTCTATAGCAGGGGTTGTGAGGGTCACGAAGTGTGTTCTGGGTAGGTCACCACGGTTTTATTTAATTTAAGTAATTTTTTTGCGAATTTCACCGAAAAAATGTGTCAGTATTTATTTAGCAATAAACTGTAAGGCAGTGATGTTTTTTAATGTGAGAAGTGCAAACTCAGTTCGCTAGAAATCTACCGCCTTTATTGGGTGGTCGATGAAAATCACGGTTTCTTAAAGTGCGCAAATTTTAATTGTTAGTTTGTCTGTCATCACTATCTGCTGTCACCTTTTTTCAATACTTTTGTAGTTTCCCCAAAGGAATAGAGCAATTTTATTTAGGTATGAGTTTTGTCTTTTTAAATTATATAAACCTATATCGATAGGGTAGGCGGATTATTTTTCTCGAGGCTCTGTTCCGTTCTGTTCTTGCTGTTACACACCTTTGACTGGGGGAATGAATGTTCCTTAATGTTCTTCATATCTTACAAATTTCTTTTAAACATTTGCTTGGAATTACATTATGGGAATGTGAGACTCTCACATAGCTTGAAAACAGACTCAATCCTAATTTTCGAAAATTCAGTACAGATATGAATATTTTTAAAATGAATCGGACAAACCGTTAAACATACAATCGTACCGTGCCCACTTCCCGAAGTGGAAAAAGGGTCATTCCTAAATGAAGATCGATAGATCATTAGAACTCGTTAGGAAAAGACCATCAGCGCAAAAAGAAGCTCGGGGAAGCCGAGCTGACAAAAAGGAACCGCAGACATTGGAAGTGGCCGGGTGTGACGAAAAGCTGTGACGGTTCTTGTATCACACATGAGGCAATGGAACTTTCGAGATGTCTCTAGATTTTTACGAGGAGAAGGGTATAAAATAACGAAAGGTGATTAGACAGGACTTTTTTCTGATTGGACCATGATGAGATATTGAGGTACTGGAGAGCGCGGGAAAAAGAGAGCAGACGTGAAATCTGGATTGAATTGTGATTATGAACCCCGCTCTCATTAGTCAATGTTATCAGAGTTCTTCTGAACAAACTTATGTACAATATTATTGTTCTATAGGTATCTTAGATTAAACGAGATGTTAATAGAGCATTTATCCGTATCTACATTAATATTACGAATGCCTTATACATCGGGACCACGGCGATCCGGTTTACAAGGAAATTTAGTATTGTTCTTTTGTCTTAAAAGGCCTGTTTAATGGAAATAGGCAGGATGGGAAGGTGTGTGTGTGTGCGTGAGGGGGGGGGGGGCTCGCAAGATGAGTGAAGCCTACTGAAGGGGGCCGCGACTCGAAAAAGGTTGAGAATCACTGCTCTATAGTATATTTAAGCCAAAAAAAAATAAAAATGGGCTTTTTTGGCAATAACTTACCCTTACAAGTTATTACAAAAAAAGGGGGAAGCTCGTTGAACCTTACGAAGTTCAAAAGCCCCACTGAAAGGAAAATTGGTAAAATGACTGGACGAATCAATCATGGTGAGATTTATTTTCTTTTCTTTGCCTGTGTAAAATTCTCCCTTATTTTCCCTTTGATAGAAGAAGTCATGTAAGTTTTCCCTTAGTAATATATTTTATTTTATATGTTTTTTCTTGCTTTCTTGTTTGTAAAGCATTGAATATATCTGCAGCAATTTGACTTCCCTCGAAGTAATCAAGCTATCCAAAACAGTCAGAGTGCATAAAATACAATAACTTTGTTCTTCTAACTTTTAATAAAAAGTGTTTAAATACAGTGAGGAACATTCTTTTTAACGGGGCAGACACTTTATCCAGTGGACTGCATCAATAAACATTGAATATGTAATTTTAAAACCTGAAAAGCTACTTCAATAACACGTTATAAAAAGTCCTAAAAACAGAAAAAAAGTATGATTTAGAGATATTTTATAGAGGGTGTAAATAATATTTCTTTTCATAACCAAGGATTCAGTCAGAGAAAGGTTTAATAACCACTTAGAGCAGTAGTTATTAAACACTGAGTGGAGAAAGCTTCATTTTGTATAATACTCGATAAAGCGTGGATTATTTTACTTTCCGTTCTAAGTGTTTCGATTCAGATCATAAAAAATAAATTCAAGACCCAGAGTAAGTTCTCATTCTGCGAAGCGTTAAATGAGATAGAATTGTAATCTCACTTTTCTGTTCACTTTTTAATTATTAATTACTAGCTGAATACCCGTACTTCGTTACGGAGTACATTAAAATTAAGTACAACGGTCAATGCATGCAATTAATGTAATATATATACAGTGGAACCTCGCATAACGCGCATAATTCGTTCTAGAGTCTTACTCGTAATGCGAAACATTCGTTAAGCGAAACAATTTTTCCCATATAAATTAATGTAAAATACGATAATGCGTTCCATGCCAAAAAATACTCAAAAGTTTTTAGATGTAACGTTAATTATTTAAAGAAAATTACTTATGTATAAATTCTTAAGGAGCAAAATTATCCATATGTAATTTATTATTTCCGAATTTATGACACATACCTAATTTTTTTACTAGAAAGCTATCTAGCGACATTTGTTTTTCTCGGCGCTTTAAAATTTGCTGAAAATGTGTCACCGCATTGTCATTGAATAAATTTATAGCGCGCATAGCCACCGTCTTATCAGGGTGATGCTTTGTAACTTACAATGCAACAGTTTCCCATGCTTTCATCATTTATTTTATTGCGCCAGAAGATTGTTTCTTTGCTGTTTCTTCGTCCTTCTCCACTGACAAACTCTCCTCTACAACTGCTTGCTGTGAAAGACACTGCAATTCTATTAGATGTTCGGTGGTCAGCTCTTGGTTGTGCTCTTCCACAAGCTCCTCAATGTTATCCTCCAGTCCTATGATATTGGCTTCTCGAACCATCCATGACTACCCTTAAATACTTATTTTTCGGCCGTTGATGATCCTGGTGACGTGAAGATTCGAGTGACGTGAAGAGGGGACTTCCTTCCACGTTAAGCGAGCCATTTTTTTACGATTTATTTTGCTCGTTATGCGAAATACTCGTTATGCGAGGTGCTCGTTAAGCGAGGTTCCACTGTATATATATATTACATTAATTGAATACATTAATAATTTATATATATATATATATATATATATATATATATATATATATATATATATATATATATATATATATATATATATATATATATATATATATATATATATATATATATAAATCTTAACGGACATTTTTATAGACAAAATAATGTAGAAGAAAATATTCAAATTAAATACAACGGTCAATGTATGCAATTCATTTTCATGTTTAATATCCATAAAACATACTCATTTGAATTAAATTCTTTAAAAACTTCTATCTCAATGAGTGTAGTGGTTAAATTTTATCTTTTACCGTATTTCAATTTTTTTTTTGTCAATTTGTTTCGTTGTTATGCACGTGACGCAAAATTAATTTAAAATATCACAAAAAGGAAAAGAAACCACGTGATCAGCATTTAATAAATTAAATTCTAAAAATGAATCTTTAAAAATTGAAACAAAATAAGAAAATGGAGGTAAATATTCGAAAAAATTTCATTTTAAAGGAATTTTTAGGACCTTTCTCGTGATATAAATTTTATAACCCTCCGATTATTATTTAAAGGCAAACTTTAAAGAATGTTACAAAAACAGCTTAAAAATTTAATCTAAAAAAATCTAAGAAGAATTTTTTAAGAATCTTTCTTAGTGCACCCCTACACCATAAGAAGAATCGCCATGCAAAATGTCAGCCCTTTAGGTCCAGCGATTTGGTCTGTGCGTTATCTGTCAGTCAGTCAGTCAGTTATGGAACTGTTTTATATATAGACTAGCTGAAAACCCGCACTTCGCTGAGGAGTACGTTCAAATTAAATACAACGGTCAGTATGCAATTAATGCCTATATATATATATATACTAGCGGACCCGACAGACTTTGTGCTGTTCATGCGTTGTAAATCCAAAAATCATAAAATTATTTTAATAAACTATTAATTGTTTCTATTGTTTCGAAGAAAAAATATTTAATAAAAATTATTTTTAAAAAACCTTACACCATCACGCGTACAGTTATCACAACTCGACCTATCTTGAAATTAGCAGGAATGTGGACGAAATTTCATTAATATGGCTAATAGTATGACTAATCAATGAGCTGTTCAATTCTTCATAAGTTGCATAGAATCAAATCAGAATTGGCAATTTAAATTTGTAGGGTAAGTTAATTGTTATTCAATGCACGTGTATACATCATTAAAATTCATGAAAATAAAAAAAATTCTGAAACGCGATTGCAGCGCTGCCTACCGGATCCAATTGTGTACCTAAACTAACCAAATATCAACAAAAACACATAAATAAATAAATTAAATAAAAAAACATTTTCTATGGGATAAAATTGTGAATCTAAAGCATTCTCGAATCAACTTAATCGCACACACAAAATTTCATTAAAATGTGTCCAGCCGTTTAGAAAGATTTCAGTGACATACACACAGACAGAAGAAATATATATATAAAGATATTTATAATAAATACGACGATCAATGTATTCAATTGAAGTAAAATATATATATATATATATATATATATTTATAAAAAAATCGTAAGGGATATTTTTATAGACGAAATGATGTAGAAGAAAATATTCAAATTAAATGTAATAGGACATACTAAAGAATATAGTTAATATAGTACAGTTTGAGGAACATAATATCTTTTATAATATTTTAATATTTTTTTGGATAATATCCAATCGTTTGCCGCATTAACAAGAATTTTTTTTTGTCTATTTAGTTGTTATGCACGTGACGATAAAATTATTTAAAGCACCAGAAAAGAAAATCAAGTGATCAGCATTTAATAAATTGAATTCTAAAAATTAATCTTTGAAAATTCCCCCAAAATCAGAAAATAGAGGTAAAGATTCGAGAAAGATTTCATTTTAAAGGAATTTTTATGATCTTTCTCGTGATATAAATTTTATAACCCTCCGTTTATTTTTTTAAAGTCAAACTTTAAAGAATGTTACAAAACCAGCTTAAAAATTTAATTTAAAAAAATCTAAGAAAATTTTTTCAAGAATCTTTCTTAGTGCACCACTACACCATAAGAAGAATCGCCATGCAATATTTCAGCCCTTTAGGTCCAGTGGTTTGGTCTGTGCGTTATCTGTCAGTCAGTCAGTTATGGAACTGTTTTATATATAGACTAGCTGAATTCCCGAACTTCGCTACGGAGTACGTTCAAATTAAATACAACGGTCAATGTATGCAATTAATGCCAATATATATATTTATATATATATATATATATGTATAATAAATACGACGTTCAATGTATACAATTGATGTGAAGAAAATATTGAAATTAAATGTAATAGGACATACTAAAGAATATAGCACAGTTAATATAGTACAGTTTGAGGAACATAATATCTTTTATTGTATTTTAAATTTTTTTTGGATAATGTCCAATCGTCTGCCACATTAACAAGAAAATTTTTTTTTGACTAATTAGTTGTTATGCACGTGACGATAAATTAATTTAAATTTCCAGAAAAGATAATCACGTGATCAGCATTTAATCTTTAAAAATACACCAAAAATCAGAAAAGGGAGTTAAAGATTCGAAAAAGATCTCATTTAAAAGGAATTTTTATGATCTTTCTTGTGATATAAATTTTATAATCCTCAATTTATTATTTTAAATGCAAACTTTAAAAAGTTACTGAAACAGCTTAAAAATTTAATTTTAAAAATCTAAGAAGAATTTTTCAAAATTCTTTCTTAGTGCACCCCTACACTATAAGAAGAATCGCCATGCAAAATGTCAGCCCTTTAGGTCCAGCGGTTTGGTTTGTGCGTTGCATGTCAGTCAGTCAATCAGTCAGTCAGTGAGTCAGTCAGTTACGGAACTGTTTTATATATATACATTAAGAAAATTTTTTTGCTATCTATCTTTAAAAGTGTTAGATAAAGATTTTTTTAAAATGTAATTTAACGCGGCAGGTCCTTTTCCCCGAGGAAACTGAACCATCTCCACCACGACATTGTTGGCTACTTCATTATGGGAGCCTCCTATAGGTTAGCCCAGCGGTGCAACTTTTTTCGACCGCGACCCACTTTCTTTTTATAAAAATCATGCGACCCAAAGAAAATTTATTGGTTATATATTTTTTAATTAGAAAAAGTTTTAACAAAAGAATAGAAAAACGAAATAAGCAAATTTCAAGAAATTATTTCAAAAATCAATGAACGATAGATTTGGGGTATTTATTTACGTTGCATAATAAGAATAACAAAAAAGCATTCCTTATGATCCGCACATATTTTTTGCCCCACCTCCTGTGACTAAAATTCCATATTTAAATATTAAACATTTGTATGTATGTTGTAAAAATTAACACAAAATAGAATTAAAAAGACCATGATTTCAGAATTATAAGCTTCTCATTAACACATTGAAAATCCTGAACTTCATTTATTTATATAAAACTAAATTATTTATTTAAAAAATGAATGAAAGGTGAGACTGGACCTCAGATAATATTACTTCAATATTTGAGGATGCCACTCTCATATGTTGTTTTGGTATTTTGAAAACCCTGTCCCTCACATATAGGTAAAAGCAAATGGAAGAAAAGTGACCTTGTAAGACTGTCTGACACCTTATTTAACAATATCGTACACTTCTTTACAAGCACAACAGCCCCCTACAGGTCCTGGCTGCCTCAACCACGCGCTCCCTCCAGCGTCTTCTATCTGCGACGACTCCTTTCCAATTTTTAACTTTCAAAGTCTCTTTTTCAACGTCATTTAACCATCTAGTCAGTGGTCTACCTCTAGCTCGGGATCCCTCAGGTTGTTTAAATGTCAAGATCTTAGTGGGATTATCTTTCGAGCTTCTCCAAACATGGCCAAGCCATCTCAATATATGACTTGTGTTGTATGTGATTGCCCATAAAGCCTATGCAGTTCAAAATTATATCTGGTACATCGTACACTTGTGACATATAAAAAATAAAAATTAAAATATTAAAAATATGTAATAATCAAATTGTTTAAAGCATGTTTACTTATTCAAATAATCCAGTATGATATCAATTTACTTTAGACTACCCGCGATCCCTCCAATTTTTTTCACGCCCACACCCCCTCCCCCTGTGGGTCGCGACACACGGTTTACGCACCACTGGGTTAGCCGACACTGCTCTCCATGAGGGGTATCGAATTTTTGACGAAATTTTGACTACAAATGGACGAAAACGAAGATTGGGCTTTTTGGTTTATTGAAACAGATGTAAAACATACACTCATGGACAAAAAAATTAGCGCACCAAGAAATAATTGCGGGATCGTAACGAAACTTGCAATGAAGGTACATGTCGGGGAGATATGCAAATGATTAGAAATGCAGCGGGATTGCGCATTACGTATAGCCGGTAGAGGGCGTTGAACATCGTACTCTGTGGAGTATAAAACAGGTAACCAAAGCTTGTTTGAGTGTGCTGAATCATTTACAAAGGAAGAGCTGAGATAGACATGCCATTACGCCGTGTTCGAAGACAATATAAGCAGTTGTCACAGTTTGAGAGGGGGAGAATCGTCGGGATGATGGAAGCTGGGTGGTCAGCTAGGCGAGTAGCTCGTCAATTAGGCCGCTCTGATTGTGTTGTGAGGAGGTGTTGGGACCAGTGGACCCGAGAGATGTCATGTACACGAAGACCAGGCTCGGGACGCCCTCGACAGACCAGTCGTCGAGAAGACCGCCACATCGTAAGAAATGCACGCGTACAGCCAACTGCTTCATCGGCCGCCATCCAGGCACGAGTAGCACCTTCACTAGGGGCCTCTGTGTCTTCTCGAACCATGCGAAGGCGCCTGGCTGAATGACAGTTGGTATCGCGACGTCCATTACATGTGCTGCCCTTGACGCCCACCCATCGACGCCTCCGTTTGGAGTTTTGCCGCGCACGAGGAAACTGGACTGCAGCGGAATGGAACCAGGTCGTCTTTAGCGACGAATCCAGATTCAATCTCGGCAGTGATGACAATCGTGTTCGTGTGTGGAGAGCCCGTGGTGAACGCTTCAATCCTGCCTTTGCTGTACAGCGACACATCGCTCCCACAGCTGGTGTGATGGTATAGGGTGCCATTGCCTACAATACACGGTCACCCCTAGTATTGTTCCGTGGCACCATGACAGCCCAGCGGTATGTTCATGAAATCCTGCAACCACATGTGTTGCCACTCATGCAACGGCTCCCAGGAGTCATTTTTCAACAAGACAATGTTCGGCCTCATACGGCAAGGGTGTCACAAGACTGTCTCCGCACTGTTACTACCCTTCCTTGGCCTGCCCGATCCCCAGATTTGTCTCCAATCGAGCATATCTGGGATCATTTGGGACGACGTGTTGGGCATCCCACGAGTTTGAACGAACTAGAGGCAAGGTTACAGCAAATATGGAACGAAATGTCTCAAGACATCATACAGAACTTGTATGACTCAATGCCCGATCGTATCGCATCGTGCATTCGCGCTAGAGGGGGTACAACGGAGTATTAACTCCTCCGTTCTTTTGCCTTTTTCTTTGAAATAAATTATCCTTTTTCTTTGATTTTCTTATCATTTACTTATATCAAAATAGTAATTACGTATGTAAAATTTCGTTTCATTTTGACTACTCCTTCTTGGTGCGCTAATTTTTTTGTCCATGAGTGTATATAGAAAGAAATGCTTCCCCAGATAGGGATTCCAACGGGGGGTTACATGACCCTTTTTTACGAGGGCGAGGAGAGAACTGAGAAGCGAAAACTTCTCCCTCTCTACCGGCGTCGCAGCGCACCCTCGATGATACAATTTTCTACAAGGGGACAGCGCAGGCACATCCATGACTATTCAGGAATTGGACCCGAGCCCACTATGTGAATGCCGGAGATGCTTACCACTACACGACGTGTGACTCAATCAAGTAAAAGAATGTTTTCAACAATGGCTTCTTTAAAAATATATAATTAATAAAGGAATTTCTTAATATATCCACCGAAAAAAAAAAGAATTTACATAGGAGGTGGACTTAATGCATGATGTATATTTTATTGATTTTCAATACTGGATTTAGTTTTGAGACTAGAACTTCCCACTTTTTCTTCGAAAAGCCAGAACTTCTTTTTTATTTGCGAGGAGAGAAGATAAAGGCACACATTCCAGAAAATTCTCAACTGCCCGTTTTATTAAATAAAAATATAATATAACAGGCAGTTGCTTTTCTTTTTTAAAATTTTAATTTACTTTAAATAGGGGAAAATTTTAAAGAGGACGAATTAAAATAAATTGTAAAATTTAATTTCAATTAAAAAGATAATTATTTAATCGGTCCATCATGGAGTCCATTTAAAAAAGTTTACAGTAAAAATGCAATCAAAGTATACATTTAGTAATATCCTTTTTTTGAGAATATTTAACTGATTAGGTAATCCCGTACAATGCAATTTGAAGATAATATAATATAAGGTAAGTTGGGGTAACTGCGCTCATGGGGTAACTGGGCCATTCCCCCTCCAGATTTTTCCTTTACATATCAGGGGGTAATTCCACTCTGTTGTGGCAACACTGGTATGCAGAAGTCAACAAAACAACAGCCCTTTGGTCTCCAGCTTGGTTGAAGAATGTTTTATGGCTGCTAATGTTTTTTGTATTTATCATCACAAAACATCCTTCTACAAGGGTGAATTCAATAATTTTTTAAAGTCTATTTTTATCTCTCAAAAATTGAATGCAATAATTTTTAGCTCAGTTAATGTCAAAATACACTTCTGTGTAGTGTTTTAACCTATCCTGAAAGTTAAAGGTCTTTGAAAGGGTATGACCCAGTTACCCCATCAGATTTAGTGATTTGGGGTAACTGGGCCATACCTTCAGGGTAACTGGGCCCAGGTATGGCCCACTTACCCCAAACTGATCCACTTATGCTTATATTAACTACTACTAACCCAACCTAAGTAAATGAACTAATTAAGTTATGTTAATAAGTTGCAATAAAGGCAATCAAGACATAGGCCTTTATAGATAGAATGTTGTTGGAGAAATTTATACTTTAAAGCTTGTGAGAGTTCAAACATGTTTTCTTTTTTTTTTCTTACAACTCACTCAAGACTTCCGTCATATTTACATAGAAATTATTGAGTATGAAAATATTTGAGTATGAGTAAGTTTAACTATTATAAGTTAAGTAGTTAAGTCACTCATTTGTGTTCTTTTTCACTTAAGCTGACTACTGGTTAAGTTATTACAAAAAACCTTTATTGCAAGTGACACATTAATTCGCCTATTAACTCATTAACTAACTCAGGGCTTGTTAAACTCAAATTAACACTACATATTTCAATAGAAAAGGCCATTACAGGTACTAACTAAGCTAGTAAGTATGTTTGTACTTTTGAAAATGTGTTTATAGTCAATTACATTGTGTTTTTCAATCACTTTGTGTGTTATTTTTTTCCGGTGTTCGCAACAATCTATTTTGCAACATTGGCAATTGCTTTGAAAAATTATTTTTAAATGGGAATACAATTTTTTTTCTTTCTAGATATACAAGTATTGGGCCTATTTACCCAGTCACAGATTCTGTTGTTTATTATGAGAAATAGACCTGGGTGGTCCAGTTATCCTAATTATCAGGGGAACTGGGACCACCTATATTTAAAAATATATGCAATATTTATATGTAATATATATATAATAAAACAATATCATAGCTTAAAGATACTCACTAAAGTACATGTAATACAAAGATTTTTGAAAATTATACATATTAATTATACGTATAATTTTAATGTGTTAAAAATATAGTATATAAAAAAGTTGTAAATCTATGGCCCAGTTACCCCAACTTACCTTATTTTTAAATTATATAAAGAGAAATGTGTTTATTCTTATTTTTTTAACTTAAGGGGACTCGGTACATCTCATTTTGTCGAAAAATGACCAAATTGACGAATTTCATATTTTTATTCTAAATTATTCCTTCACATGTCTAGAAGATTCCACCCAAATTTCGTGTCATTCTGATAAATATTTAAGGAGTTATGGTTAATTTTCGTAACCCATATCTTCCATTTTCCCTTTAAATGTCCCTTTAAATCCCAGCTGCTTCAATGTTTACAGCTGAGATCTGATCGTCTCCCTGGTTTATTGTAAAAATAATTATTTCTTTATCGATGCTGCTTTCAAAGTTAGATTATCCACAACCGTAGCGCCAACTTGTTTACATTTACGAGTGCTGAACACTGTTTTTTTTTTCATGGATTGCGTTTTATAATTCGAGTTCGTTTAGAGAAGTGGAAGCTTCGTTCATTTTTATTTATTTTGTGTGTTCTTCTGAAATCATGCCTAGAAGGAAAAGAAAATCTGTTCTTGCAACAGAAAATAATAATAAAAGATGGAAAAAAAACCGAAGGTAACATAATAAGTGATAGCAGTGCAGAATCACGTTGCATGAACACAAGCATGTTATCAAACAGTTGTGCTCGATTGCAGAATTTTCAATCTTGTAATCAAATAGAAACAGAAAATATTAATGGTGAATATATTTTTGTAAATACTGTTGAACTGTGAAATTTGTTTTCTAATGTGAAATGTGTAGATTGTGGAAACATATCTCTCAAATTAGACTGTAGCAGTGCAGTTGGTTTTTACAGAAATTTAAAACTTGTTTGTTTAGAGTGCACCAATGTATTATCAGACACTAAAAGGAAACAAGAATGTTCTAATTTAAATATTCAAGTTGACAGTGCCTTTTCTAATATTGGGAAAGGATATACTGTTATTGAAAAATTTTGTATGTCAATGAATATGGCCCCATTTTCTTCACGAACTTATATGACGTGTGTTGAAAAGCTTAACTCTGCAACTTGTACTTTATCAAAAAATATGTTCGAACAAGTTCATAAGGAAGTGAAAGAAGCTTATAGATCAGGTTCAAAAACTTCAGCTATTTGTGATATTTCTGTTTCCTGTTTGTGATATTTCTGTAGAAATTAAAAAGGAAGAATGTGTAAATCACGTAAGTAAGAGATTAGGGACAGCTTTGCGAAATGCTGTTAAATATTGGCGTGTTCGTGGTGTCAATTTAGGAGGCAAAGGGCATGGTAGTCTTAAGGAAACGACAATAAAAAAGCTCACAAAATACTATCAAAGAGCAATTTTACAGAACAAGGGTGATGTAAATAATATGAAAACTGCAATATATGCTACATTGTTCCAGAGTATTTCAACTGACCAAAAACCACAGCACCACAAATGTCCAAGTGGGGCTGATTCATGGTGTTTCTATCAGTCTGCAGTTTCGAAAGGTGTAAAACCAGGAAATCATAAGTTAAATGTTGGAACGCCGATTAAAGAAGAATTTTTACCAAAGATACTTCCTATTTACCAACGACTAGCATCAAATGAACTTTTAGAAAAGTGCATTAGTTACAAAACGCAAAATGCAAATGAAAGTTTGCATAATATGATTTGGTCTAGGTGTACCAAAGACATATTTGTGTATAAAAAATGTGTAGATCGTTCTGTTAGACAAGCAATTTGCGAATACATAAAAAAGGTGTGAGTTTTACATTAAAAGAAGTTCATAAAATACTAGGAATAAAGTCAGGGTGCCATACATAAAGACTTGCAAAAATGTTAGATATGCGAAAACAAATCTTTTCGAGAAAGACGACCTACATCTAAATATCAATATGTAAGAAAAATTGTAAAAAATGCAAAAGCTAAAAGAGAAATTGTAGAAAAAAAGAGAGAAGGAATTACTTATAGTGCTGGCTACTTTTAAATCTATTGGAAAGTAATTGACCCTTGTTCATTAAATTTAGAAATTGAAATATTAAAATTTGGTGGTTTCAAAATTCATATCTTAAGCTATTAATAGTTTATGTTTATTATTATTTAGGATTTATGACAGTAGTGCATCTTATTATAAATATATAACAAGTAAGTAGTATATATTATGCCTTAATTTTTGTACATTTACAGCATTTGTCTATTTCAAGATAATTTTACTGCAGTAAACGAGTGGATAACAGCTTATATATGCATCTCAATTTTTTAAATTAAGGTTTCTAGCTTTTATTTTTTGTTGTGAAAACAAATAATATATCCTATTATTGTTGGCAAAAAAGTTTTCATGAAGTAAGATTATATTTAATATGGTTTTTCTATAAATGAAATCTTTAAACTCATTTTTCTCAGTTTGTGATTTTTCAAATTCTCCCCATCTTCGAAATGCTAAGGCTTCTACAATTCTAATGCAAATGGTCTAATTTTTTTTTTGATTAATCTTGATACTTACTGTATCAAAACATCTGAGTGGTTTTTTGATATCTATGAAAAAACTTTTTAAAAAAATTTATAAATCTAAAAAAGTACTATTTTTTATCGTTTTTTCCATATGCAACCACATTTTATTTTTTTTTACCCTGATCTACTTATTTTATTTAAAATCTGCTCAGAAGTTTTATGTAGTTAGGTATGATGAACAAGTGGTAAAAAAATCTAGTTCCAAATATAAAAATTAAAAAAGAAGTAGGAATTTGAAAATTATTGAATTTTTTAAAAAAAATTCAAATTTTTATAAAAAATTATAAAAATTTTAACAATTTGAAATGTTTTATTATTTTGTATCATTCAGACTTACTTAAATATGATTTCAGAATTTTAATATAGGCATTATTTAAGAAAAAAAATTTTTTGGTACCGAGTCCCCTTAATTTAAAATAAATTTGTGGAATTTTCCTCACTTTATACAGAGGGTGTTCACACATTTTTGTAACGATTTTGACTTTCTCTATGATTTAAGGAAGTCCGGGACACATTTAAAAAAAATTTATTTATTGAGTTAAAATTTTGAATTTTTTTCGTGATGGTTAACCATATAATTTGTAAACAAAATCACATCATAAAACTTCTCAAAAAGTTTTTTAAATTTAAAAATTTTAAATTTTTAAAAATGGGGGGTAATTTAAAATCGTTATAACTCGAAATATTATTTGTCGAATTCCAAAATGTTTTAATTTCATTAAACAGAAATATATATGTTTTCATTTTGATTCAGCATTTTTTAAAATATTAATTTTTAAAAAAATTAAAAACATTTAGATTAAAAATTTCAAAAAATGATGTAACTTATTTTTAAAAAATTATATTTTCAAAAGTAAACATTTTTTCAAATTTGGTGAATCAAAATTAAAGTAAAATAGTTGAAAAATACATGTCAAAAGTTTGAACCATTTATCTTTAACGGTTCTTGACTTATAACAATTTAAAGGCGAGAAATGGGGAAAAATTCCATCATGCAGAAAATCGCACTTACAGGTTTAAACAACGATTGGCTACTAATAAAATATTGAAAGAAAATTTAATTTATCCTGTTTTAATGAAAATAGAAACATGATTTAAATGTCATTTTAAACGTAAATGAACACAGAAATTTTTAATGAAATAATTTTTTTTCGAAAATTTGAAGAATTTTGTGTCCTGGACCCCCTAAAATTTAAATGAACAAAAATGAAACCTAGCTGGTATCCATTCGAAATAGGGTTTGATTATCGTCTACATCATTAAAAATATTCTTTGATTCAAAATGTTGCTGGAAAATAAACAATGGATCGAAAGCTATGTATTTGCGCTTTCCAAAGAGAAATACTCTCATTCGATTATTAAAATAAGGTGTAAATAGCAGAGTTTTAATGTTTCTACACGTAAAATAAGTAACATAATTAATAAAAAAGGAAGGAAACGTCAAAGTTTACATTTGACTGTGAAAAGTGTAAAAAATGCATACCCAACAAAGGTACGTTTACTGCCTATTATATCTAAATTCGCATCTCGTGCTTTAAAAGAAAATCCAACCCCTGAAAGAACTTGTGATGTTACTGAATGAAGGAACTCTGATGATTTTGAATCCAACACACAGTTTTATTCTTCTTAGAAAGGACAAACTACACGCTACAAACATCACATTTAAATTTAAGCATAAAAACACTTATAGTTTTATCAGCTTCCAACTCGGACCCTTACGAAAGTCCTATTATCCCAAACTCGACCTGTTCCGACGCTGTCCGGCGCTCTACTCCAACGCTTTCAAAAAAACCTCTTCTCTTTTCACTTCGCTTCCAATGCGAAAAGGCTGGGAGAGGGTCGGTTACAAGACCCTATCGCAAAATCTTTAAACACATCTATTGGAATTGTAAATAAAATCATAAAATCTGATTTAAAGCTAATAAATAAAAAAAAATACGATGTTCATCGCCTAATGCGAAACAAGTTTCTCAGCGTAAGACTATGTGCAGATTGTTGTATGCAAACTATCTGGCAGCTGAAAAATGGAAATAAGTAGTTACAATTGATGAGGCTTGGATATATTAATCTGACTTCAATAGAAGAAGATCGATTTGCTACCGGAAAAGAGGAGAAAAAGGCCTAAAATGATGGTTTAGAGAAAACCATGAAATCCTTGCTAAAGGTTTTATGGTTATTGTTGGATTCTCTTATAACGGAAAACTTAAAATAAGGAAAGTAGAACAAATGCCAAAATTGACTTGGATTATTATCAGAAATATGTTTTAATGCTGGCTCTTCAAGTCCATCAAGGGTTTCTCGGTGATTTTAGCAGCTGCAGGCCATTTTAGAATTGTTTTATGCATTGTGAAACGTTTTGAAAAGGTTAAGAAATAAGTTAAAAGGAGTTTAAGCCATAAAATTATACACGGAGAGGTAGGTTAGAGATAGCCGGTTGTAAGTGTCAATACAAGAAAGTGATATTTTATAACGTGTTCAGGAATAAAAATATTTATGGTGAAGAGGGAAAAACGTTAGAAAATAGCCGCCAAAGTTTACTTTGAAGAAGTAACCGATGAGTTAAAAAGACCCCATAAAAAAAGACCCCATAGTAAAGGAAGGGATGTGTTGAATAGTATCGGCGCTCGGGGAAAAGACTTGCGTAGAGGCGAGGGTCAGCTGAAAAAGCCCCTTAGAATAGAATTGAAAGGATTATATTGAAATTTACGCAACAGTAGCAGTACTGTCGGGTCATAGAAAGGGGAAAATGTTAGGACTGACCAGGTGGTGGAAAAAATATATAACGGAAGGAAAAAGGGGAAAACATCTGAGAAAAGTAGAGACCCAATGAGGGTTGTGAATTTAATAGAGAAAAATGTTATGGCCACTAGGGAAAAGTTTTAAGACGTAGGTGGAGTTTAGAGGGAGAAGAAAATATTATGATTGGAAGGTAGAGAGGAATATGGAAAATTGAGATTGGTGTTAAAAGGGGGACTTGGATTTTTAGAGATATAAGGGATTAGATTTGGCAGAGATTGAGAAGGATTCGCAGAGAGAGTGGGCCTTTGGGCCCGATTAACTCGCTCTGTAGTGAGCTTTCGAGCCGCCCTGCGATTACGTTGTAGCGTGATGTCAGTTTTTTAGCAAGGCCGACTTTGGGTAAGTCAGCCTTTACTTTTCTGTTGAAACACAGTACTTGAATTTTAAGGTTAAATTTAAAGTTAATATCACATAAATGATTCATACTATGGTGAGGATCCACATTAGTACTTAAAGAATATTAATCATAAACGTGTTACTTAAAGAATATTAATCAATTTTAATACTGTATAACTTAATTGTTTATTTGTTGTAATAAAGAACCTGTTAAATTTTAAATTAAATATTTCAATCGGCAAAAAAACCCATTTTCCATAAAAAACCTATTTTCCACCCAGCAGATGATCCTGGTCACGGCACCATGGTGCCGTGACCAGGATAATTAATAAAGAACCTGGGTAGGTTCTTTACTAATTACCCAGGTTCGTTTTCCCCAGCGTGTAAACTCTGTAGAAAAAGAGACACAACTAAATGTTTAAAGGTTGACAACCAATATTTACTATTAAAATAAACCTCCATTACAACAAATAAACAATTAAGTTATACAGTATTAAAATTGATTAATATTCTTTAAGTAACACATTTATGATTAATATTCTTTAAGTACTAATGTGGATCCTCACCATAGTATGAATCATTTATGTGATATTAACTTTAAATTTAACCTTAAAATTCAAGTACTGTGTTTCAACAGAAAAGTAAAGACTGACTTACCCAAAGTCGGCCTTGCTAAAAAACTGACATCACGCTACAACGTAATCGCAGGGCGGCTCGAAAGCCCACTACAGAGCGAGTTAATCGGGCCACAGGCCCACGCTCTCTGCGAATCCTTCTCAATCTCTGCCAAATCTAATCTCCTATATCTCTAAAAATCCAAGTCCCCCTCTTAACACCAATCTCAATTTTCCATATTCCTCTCTACCTTCCAATCATAATATTTTCTTCTCCCTCTAAACTCCACCTACGTCTTAAAACTTTTCCCTAGTGGCCATAACATTTTTCTTTATAAAATTCACAACCCTCATTGGGTCTCTACTTTTCTCACATGTTTTACCCTTTTTCCTTCCGTTATATATTTTTTCCACCATCTGGTCAGTTCTAACATTTTCCCCTTTCTATGACCCGACAGTACTGCTACTGTTGCGTAAATTTCAATATAATGCTTTCAATTCTATTCTAAGGGTTTTTTTCAACTGACCCTCGCCTCTACACAACTTTTTTCCCCCGAGGCACCGACACTATTCAACACATCCCTTCCTTTACTACAAATATCCCTCACTCTCTTTTTACTTACTGTTTATGGGGCCTTTTTAACTCATCGGTTACTTCTTCAAAGTAAACTTCGGCGGCTATTTTCTAACGTTTTTCCCTCTTCACCATAAATATTTTTATTCCTGAACACGCTATAAAATATCACTTTCTTGTATTGACACTTACAACCGGCTATCTCTAACCTACCTCTCCGTGTATAATTTTATTGCTTAAACTCCTTTTAACTTATTTCTTAACCTTTTCAAAACGTTTCACAATGCATAAAGCAATCCTAAAATGGCTTGCAGCTGCTAAAATCGCCACGAAACCCTTGCTGGACTTGAAGAGCCAGCATTAATACCTATTTTCAAAAGGATATTCCATCACTTCCCCCAATCAATCATCATTGTGTTAAGTTCAATCATGATAAGCCATACCTCTAAATCTATTGCTTTATTTTTAGAAAAAAATGAAAAACGAAACCGGAATAGAGGGTATTCCATTTAAATACATTCCATCCAAGTCCCCCGACGTGTCTCCTATGGAATACTGGGCATTTAGATCTTTAAAACAAGTTCTTTATAATCGGCATCCCAAAACATTGGTTGGGCTCTAAGCATTGGATGGGCTAAGTTGTGGTCCAGGAGTGGAACAAAGTCAACCTTGATGTTTTCAGAAAAGCTCTTTTATCGTGGAAATTAAGATGTAATATGATAGTTCAACAACAGGGCTATCAGATTGAACATATTAGAAAATGAAATTCTCATCTTTCTTATATATTTCTTTCTCCAAAATCGTTATAAAAATGTGTGAACACCCTCTGTATGTATAATGCCTACAGAACTCACATTCCTTCTTTTTTTATTTAAATGCTCAGATATTTTTTATAATCGCCTGTCACGGAAAAAAAATACTTTTTCTTTAACTTAACACAAAATGTATTCTTAAAAAAAAGGCGTAAATTTCTTTTTATTTCATTAGTAAAGGAATTCATTATAATAACAAACCTTTTATATAGTTAAAAGACAAGAAGGATTTGTGAACCAGAAACATATATATCTATATTCTTTTTAAAATACATACAATTGGTGAGGAATTTTCCATCTTAGTTCTCCAGGGGAGTTTTTTTACTCCAAAATGATTAAAAAAACTTTGTTCTTGCACAGATTTCATTATTATATTATTTACACTTAAAGGGTAAAAATCGACTAAAGGTTCTCGCGTTTATCGAACGTTATTATTGTATTTATTGAAAACAGTTATCAAAACGTTTCTAGTTTTTGCCAAACACTCATGGAGTGGTTTTTAAGAAGTTGTTTATTCCCACTGTATACTCTTAGCATCGTGTTAACGATGTTTTATTTGCGTTTTCCTAAGATTAAACGATGCTACTTGTCATCTATATGTGTTCTATCATAAGCAACAAGGATTGTTTTGACTGAGATCTGAGGAATTTGATTTAATTCCCTCTTGAAGTTATGGAACGATAGTGGTTTGAATTTTTCCGCTCCGATTGATTTGTAAATAGATTATATATATATATATATATATATATATATATATATATATATATATATATATATATATATATATATATATATATATATATTCATATATACACATATATATGTGTGTGTGTGTCTGTATGCGCGCGTGTGCATGTACACGTGTGCAGTGTGCGTGGGTTTGTTAAATTCAGGCTTACATTCTGTTGTGGGATGTGCACCATTAGAACAAAAATAACTAGTTTACGTTAGCGTTTTGAATTCGGTTTGTGCTGATAAATTTCAAATTATTGTTGATTGTCTTTCGTGTATAGTCTTACCCATTTCGTCGCAGACCTCTAAGAAGAAAAAAAAATCTTATCACCTCTTCAGACTATTCGTGAAATAAAATCAAAAGTGAAATTAATCATAAGAATTTTACTAATTATTATTCTTTCTTCTTCCGTGAAAAGTGCATTGTTATCAGGCTTCTTCTCTTTCTTAATTTCCTAATGACACTGGATTAAAAATTTGCTCATTCTTAGTTTCTTAAAATTTTTAATAAGGTCAATTTGAAGGATTTTAAATGAAAGTGAAATTAATCACAAGAATTTTACCAATTATTTTTCTTTCTTCTCTCGTGAAAAGTGCATTGTTAGCAGGCTTCTTCTCTTTCTTAATTTCTTAATGACAACGGATTAAAAATTTGCTCATTCTTAGTTTTTTTTCAACTTAGGTCAAATTGAAGGATTTTAAATGAGCAATTCGATTTAGTTGCATGTTAGTAAAGCTGGTACATTTACATTTAGCATAATAATCAGTGTTTATAAACCCCATTTTTCCATATTAATCACCTTCATTTATTATGCGTTGTTGTTTCTCAGACCTTTTGTCACTTTAAGATTCAGAACCTCTTTAGGCATCTTTGAATGAGACGCAGTCTTGTTACACATATATATTGATAATATACGCATTGATTTAAAGGTAAAAATAAGGCCAATCACCTAAAGAAATGTTTCGGTTCCATTCTTTTATTTTTTTCTTCAAGTGATGAAAAACCTCACTATATTTGAACTACTGATTATCTCACAATAAGTGAGAGTTTAGAACTTCTGAGAGGGAAAATCATTGGGCATAACATTTCCCGATTTCGACGACCTCATCCATTTGGTAGAATATTGGACACGAGGCTGGATGACGCGAGTCGTCCTGAGGTTTCATACATTTATGCCGACTGTGGAAAACAATATAATGGAAAACATTTACAATAATTTCCATAGTGAATTTTTATCAAAGTATGATAAAAAAAAACCACTCGGAGAAAATAGATTCCATTAAAAAAATAAGTAAAAATATATTCAGGCAAACATCAGGTGCCAATGAGTTAAAAAAAAAAGAGAGAGGATTATGTAAAAGACAGTAGCGGGAAATAATACTTTCTCACAACGCTGGGGAAGTTCAGGTGGTAGATTACCCGACTTCCTGCAAATGCGAGCTCGATCTTCACCCTTTGCATTCGGAGTTATCTTTACAATTTATTTATTGGTGCCATCTTTAAAGGCCACGTATTTGTAAAAAACTTCTTTTAGTATGTATACGCCTGTATGTGCGTGTGCGTGTTTATGGGACATGAGTGTAAAAGATTGACTATTTTGGTTGCTCCAATTTGTATATATATATTTTCAACCCCCTCCCTCCTCCACACACACAAAAAAAAAGGTAAAGAGATTGAAACTTTCCTTTATAGAATCTCGTTCACATTATTCTTTTTGGTGTCTATTAGAATAACGTGAAAGCCATATTTTGATCTCTTAACAGCTTCTCATCTGATTTTAAGTTCCTTTTTTTTCAACTTTTTTTTTATCATTCATAAATTCAACCTGTTGGATCGGTAACAGAACTGTTAACCTCTAGTGATCAAATTTGAGTCCGTATTTTCGACAAGGCCTGCGACTGTGAAAAACTAGAGGACACTGTTTCAGGAGTTGATGCTTATGTAATAATTTAGGTTGTGGTTATATATGCAATGACCAGTCATTATGGGTTTAAGTTTTCTTATAAGAGTCAAATTTTATTTTCCCTTTTTTATTTTTGTAAATTATTTGCAAATAGATCGTCCAGGAGCGCATTGATCGGACTTGTGCCATTTCTGGTGACTTCCTTGGAAAGACTTCCACATCCAGTGTTACACCCAACGCTAGGTAGGTTAAATGACTTGTGCACTCCAAAGAAGTCTTCTTCTTCAGACAACCAGGGCCCGATTTAGAAAATTCTTGACTATAGGCAGAACTCGGGATGTGGGCGTAACATTTCCAAAATTGATACACAAAAAAAAAATAATCATGAATCATTGTGAAAGCACCATTTTACCAAGAATTTGCTATTTGAAGCGTAGAAGCCTAGAACATTATCAAATAACAAAAAGCAATACAAAATATTTACTTCATCATTAAAACACCAATACAATGCAACCAGAAAAACTTATTAATCCCTTATATACGTTATAACATACATATGATGAACTATATATATATAACTATACATATTATGAACCAATCAATCAAATTTGAAAAGATATATAAATATAATTGCTATTAAAAAGGTAAAATAAAAAAAAGTTTTGAATTGGCAATTTTCTTTTTTTTCTTTTAAAACAAAATTTTTTGGAAGGCCCCCAACATTCGGGAGGCCCCTAGGCCCGGGCCTACTGGGCCTAATGGAAAATTATGGCCTGCAGACAACTGTGTTTTAGTCATTATTAATCTCTAAGTTATTTCATAATGATAAGGCGTCTCAACAGTTTCTTCAATAAGAAAGTATTAAGGGGTTTGATGTCTGCTTGGTTTTTTAAAGATTGTAAATACCTTTTTTCTGTTGCCAACACAGACGTGAGAAATAAAAAAAAAAATCTTCTCACAAACTGTAATGTAGCACTGTCGTTTCAGGCTGATTTATTAATCATTTCACCAACATCCTATCTTCCCTACACCTAGTAATATCACGAAGCAAATAAGCATCTCAAGTGACGGTGGCACAGTATCACCTGCAAGTGATACAGCCGTCAAGATGCCTGTTTAGATCTACACTATTTAATCTGCAGCAGTTATCCATCACGAAACACAGGAGGAGAGAGTAAGTGAAAGTCTCTTAAACGGAAAAATGTTACTGTCTGTCCACATACTTAAACGACTTCAAATGCATCGACTTCAAAACATTTTTGTAAGTATCATGCGTAAAGTGAAAAGTCGTAAAATTATCAATTTACTCGTATCTTGAGAGAGACATTTTCCAGTCTGCCACTTTTTAGTTACTAAAACGTATCCCTTACCCAGCCTAAAAAAAGGGAGTGTTTGATAAACGGAAAGTTCGTACTATTTATTTTTAAACACGTTGACGACTTCAAAACTTACCTGTTAATAAGATAATATGACTATAAGAATGTTGCATAAACTGAAAAGGGCTACAGTCGTAAAAGTATTTATTAAGAGAGGAACAAATGTTTGCATTCCGGCACAAATTTAGCAAAACTTATGCATTACTGCCTATTATAAGATAAGTAAATGAGTGTCTTGCATACAGAAAAAATAGCACAATGTTTTCAGACACCTCAACGATGCAAAATTTCCCAAATGCTAGCTGAATAAGTTCCTTACTTAAACTACAAAAGCGCTACAGTCGTTAAACTTAACTGCTGAGTCATATAAGCGCTACAGTCAGCTACTGCTGAAATACGAGTAAGGGAAAGTGTCTAAGAAAGTTCTACAGTCTTTAAGGTGAAGATTTGTTGGGGGAGATATCTTAACGACTGAAACAGTTTTCGGTCAGTCTGATTCACAGCCAACCGAACTGGAGGAAGAAATCGAGAGTCTTTTAAATGGTGAGGTAGAATGTTTTATACAAACAACTCAATGACTGTAAAACATCCCTTTTGCTGAAGTTCTACTATCATAAGGGTATATGTTGAGAGAGACATCTTAATGACTACCAATTTACAACTAGCAAAACTTACCCATTAAGGAATATTAAAAAAAGGCAAATGAGGGCTTCTTGAAAGGAAAAGTTCTATAGTGTATTCAGAACCTCAACGAGTGCAAATTTTCCCTACTTTTATGACTATCCTTCTTTTGCTAATGTAATATTGCAAGACCTTTCAGTCTACCAAACTATATGTTACAAGAGCGGCTCCCCCATAAAGGTAGTGGCTCGAAAGCCGCCTTCATGTAAGGGGCAATAAAATATATTTATGGAAAACGGAGGTTTAGGAGAAAAGGTGTAGTAAACAAGTAGTAAGAAAGAATATTGTGTGTTGGGCTCAGGGAGCATTGGTAAAATTTAAAAACATTATTATATGGCTGAAAAGTGTTCAGAAAGAGTATTGTGAAGATCTTTTAGATTTGGGAATAAAGTGTTAGATGTTGGGGAAGATATTGTTTGCTACGTCCAGATGTTACAGGAAAATGGCGGACTCTGGTCAGGTGGTACGGTGGGGGAGAAAATAAATGTATACAGCGAACAGATCCAATTGGAAATGAGAAATGTAATAAAAGGATAATTCTAGACCACTGGGATCGAAGCTTGGAGATAAGGGTGGTCTGATACTTGGTTTAGAAGGAGGGAAGAACGTTTTCATTGGGAAAGAGAAATGGGATATAGAGAAATCAGAATGATATAAAAAGAGATTCAGGACAGAGGAGAGTGCGATTTTTTTTTAAGAATAATTTTCCCTGTTTCGTTTTATTCCTTGCTATCGAGTGCGAATGGCCAAGTGCGACGCATCAGCCCAGCTGAAATGAGGTACGCCCGTCTTTAAATTTATAAATAATTCACCGTTGAGTGATTAAATAAAAGAGGACTCAGATATTATAAATTTAATAATTTGAATTTTGTACAAATATTTTTATCAGTGTGTGTATTAAAAATTGTATCAAATGAGTTGTATAAATTTTATTGAAAGCTTATATAGAAATAAATTTCAGTTATTTAAATTTAATATTTTCTCATCCTTTAAAACATTTAGTGGTGTCTCTTTTTCTGCAGAGTTTACAAGCTGGGTTAATCGAACCTGTTAAATTTTAATCATAAATATCTTAAAAATCTTTTAAAAGTAAATTAACCCCATAACCACCCAGCAATATGAGGAACAAGCATCTTATATAAACTAAAAAGCTCCACAGTCGTTAAAAGTGCAAAGCCGTTAATGTGCTATGGTCAATAATTAATGTAGTTTGAGTAAGTATAAATATCCGTTGAAAAGAGAATATCCTATGAGCATGAAGGCCAAGATTAATTAAATCTACTGTGTACTAACCCTATTGGATTCGCTCACCTCAATGTTAACCCATGGAGTGTCCAAGAATTGCCGACTTAGATGAAAATTTTTTTTTTGTTTTAATTGTACTCTCTAATAGAGTAAGAAATTTTACTCCTTAAGAAATTTTTTGTGTTAAAAAAATGCACATAATATTTTAAAGTTTAAACTATTCGTTGAAAAATATCTGGTCTAAGACACGTTAATTTAAACGCGTTTCAATTCCTTTGGTGGACAACATTTATAAAACGAATCGTGTTGCAAGATGCAGAAAAGTTCGGGCTATCTGACAATATTTTCTCCGTAGTCTCCATAGTCTCCGCAATCATTTTTATTGGATTATCAGTATTTATGTAGCTATCAACAGTAAACATATTTTCTCCATAGGTTAACACTGAGGTGAGCGTATCCAGCAGAGTTAGTACACAGCAGCCTTAAGAGGGATATCGTGAAGACAGAAGCCTGTTCCCGTACTTACCGAATTGGGTGAAGCGCAAAGTGGTACTGTTTATTCAAAGACTGCGCAATGGTTGGCTGTAATTTAAATAATAGTATGGAAGTATCTCACAGTACGCCGGAAAGGGATACTGTGCTGGGTCGCTTCGGCTTAATTGTTTTTATAGATTTAAGTATTAAAATTATATGGACTATTTTATGCCCAACAAATTATTTAAAGAATATTAATCATGTTTAATATTTTATACAAATGTTTATTATAATTTGTTTTACGTACGATGTAACATGTGGTTATTTATTCATTTAATCGAAACCCTTTAATGAAATGATGTAGTAAACTTAATTATATGATATTTGTAATAAAGTGTTGTTAATTTTAAATATGGTCCTCATCATTTAATACATAAGAATTGTCTCTTTTCTACATAGTTTACAAGTTGGGCATAAAATCGTTCTTTATAATTTTAGTACTTAAATCTATAAAAACAGATTAAGCGACCCAGCAACTGTCTATTTAAATTGACTTGATCAGACGCCATAACGTCAGCGGAACGCCTTTATTTTAATGCAATTAAAGAAAGTTAAATTAGGCCATTATTATTAAGTGATACTGTTGTCATTTATCATCCCACCTTAACGCCTGCAGAGATTCTCCATGACACGAGCAGTATGAGGATGCAGAAGAACACCTCTACCTCATCAAGTCAATACTGCTGTAGCCCATATTAACTTATAGTCGTAGATGGGTGGGGTCGCGGTTTATAATACGTCCATGGGAATCTGGGAGCGAATGTGTCACATCGCTGGCATTATCTTTTAAAGTGTCACGGATTTGACCCCAGACTAAATGTATCTCGTACATGGGGATAAAAGCGAAGAAATAAAAACAAAAAAGGGCTCCGTGCGAAGATACGTGGAGGAAAAAAGTAAAAAGAAAAAAAACAACGAGAGAGCCCAAAAGAATAAAAGAGTCCCGCGATAAAAAGGGGTGAGTAACTTAGAGTGTGACATGGGACAGACTTCCTGCGCAGATTGTCATATTTTTTTTTCTTTCCGCCTTCGTTTTAATCTATCTTCTCTCTCCTCCGGAGAGAGTCTTTTGTATATAAATATAACGCAGAGGCGTGGTCAATTCCTTGATGCAGTAGCTGGAAAAATCAGTTTTCGCTTTTCTCCCTCGCAATTTCGGGTGCCATTATTATAAATAGTCTCGGCTCCCTGGGCCATGTTATCTGGTCTGTGTGTAATAACTTTCAGGTATTTTTAGGAAATTGGTCGCGCGCATTGTGCATTATTTTTTTATGTAATTTTTTTTTCTTAGCAGATATCTGTTTTTACGCGGATGATGCAATACACCCGAAATCGGTGACTAAGCTTAGAAAAATCGAGGGCGTGAACAAAACAGAATTTATCAGGGAAAGGAAAAATATGAACGCGTTTGAAAATATGTTTCTCATTGAGTTGTAAACAGTGGTGATAATAACATGAGCCTGCTTCAAACGGTCCGATGGGAAAGGGGTTTAAAAGATACGACTGGATACAGTGGGAAGACCCCGCATTTATTTTAATTGTTGTAGGAAATTTAGAACAATGCAATAGGCTGCCGGACGACAGCTGAATGGGCTATCGGCACGTGTCTTCGGCTTTGACTCCGGTTGCGTTACGACGTTGTTATACACTGAAGTGCCACTGAATTAGGGATAGCAAAGCCTATGCAAATTGTGAATCGCTGCGCATCATGTATGCGCAAGTGAGGGCGCTGTGGTAACTGCATACATAGCGTGTACTGTGGTTGTTCTGAATTAGTTGTTGGAATTGCCAGTATGGGTAAACTGCCTGATTTAGACACCTTCGATCGCGGACAAATCGTAGGTGCGCGACGCATGAGCCATTCAATTTCTGAAATCGTCAGACAGCTAGGATTTTCAAGGTCGACAGTGTCAAGAGTATACCAAGAATACATGGATGGTGGGAAAAAACTAGCGATCGGGCAAACTGCAAAGGACAATTAGCCTTGACAGCGCGTGGTGAGAGACGGCTTAGGCGTATTGTACGTAGAGAGCGAAGCCAAACATTAGCTCAAATTACCACCCAGTTTAATGACGGTGCTAGTCGTACAGTCATTAAACGGACTGTGCAACGCTCGCTTCACCGTATGGGTTTCGGGAGCCGTCGACCTACGAGAGTACCATTGCTCTATACTCGCCATCGGGCTGCACGTCTTGCCTGGGCAAGAGAGCACAGAGACTGGAGTGTAGAGGACTGGAAACGAGTAGCATGGAGTGATGAGTCTCGATTCCGACTACTTAACGCCGACGGGAGGCTGAGAATATGGCGTCAGGCTCATGAAGCCATGGATCCTGCATGCCTGGCTGGAACTGTACAAGGGCATGGTGGCTCGATCATGGTCTGGGGTGTTTTTTCGTGGCACAGATTGGGATCTTTGGTGCTTGTTCCAACCTCCCTCAATGCAATTCGGTACGTAGAGTTGCTGGGTGATCACCTCCATCCGTTTATGCTGTTCTGTTATCCGCACGGTAATGGAGTTTTCCAGCAAGACAACTATACCTCTCACAAGTCCCGGTTGGCTACTGGCTGGTTGGATGAGCATTCCTCTGACTTCTCTGACATGAATTGGCCACCTAGAAGCCCAGAATTAAATCCTATTGAGCATCTTTGGGATGTTTTGGAACAAGGCGTGAAAGGCCATCACACAGCACCAAAGAACCTTACTGAATTGTGGACAGTTTTAGCCAATATTTGGCAAGCCATTCCCGTGGAACGTTTCCAGAAACTTGTTGAATCTATGCCTCGTCATGTGGCAGCCGTTATCAAGGCCAGGGGAGGCCCAACTCGTTACTAGGTAGGTATCCCTAATTCAGTGGAACTTCAGTGTACAACGGCGTTGTTCTGATGCGGAAAGCGTCAGCTGCCCGCAACAGAACGTAAACGGCTATCAACTAATCTTTTAAGTATCAAGTAATTTTGTAAATGCCTATCAAGTTCAAAATGTACATTTATACAGTAACCACCGCTTATAGTGATCAGTGGTTATAAGAATCAACTGTTTATAAGAATCAGTATCGTAAGAACAAACACAAACGTATTATTTCCATGTTACAATTTTCGCTTTAAAGAATCAATCCACCGGTTTTAAAAATCAGCTTCCAATTTTCGCTTTCCTTCCACTTTTCCGCCAGGGCGCTGGCATAGGTACCAGAGTCAGTGGGTTCGAGTCTCACTATTGGCATGGACGTCTGTAGCCGCTCGGAGTCGGTTTTAAGCAGTAGGCTGGAGGCCCCAGGGTGTCCATAATTAAAGTCCCACTTTCAAAAGGCTGCAAAAAAAGAACCACTGGTCAGAATGACTTCAAATTTGAACTGAATATACTGGAAGAAGGGGAAAACGATTTGGCATAATAAAAAAAAGTTATAAAATGTTACAGCGGGATACATTTTGGAACTTTTTTTTATGCCAAATTGTTTCTCCCTTCTTCCAGTATATTCAGTTCAAATTTGAAGTCATTCTGACCAGTGGTTCTTTTTTTGCAGCCATTTGAAAGTGGGACTTTAATTATGGATACCCTGTATGTATATATATATATATATATATATATATATATATATATATATATATATATATATATATATATATATATATATATATATATATATATATATATATATATATATATATATTTCCAACACTACACGCACTTGTCTCACGGACTCCGTCACACTCCTGCGAGGAGATGGCACAGGAAACGCCCATGTCTTGTCCGGAATACGAGTCCGAGCTAACTGCAGGGAGTTCGGGTGAGCGGGGAGGTGGGATTTAAATACTTATTTACGGGGAAAAAAGGCAATTTAAAATAAACAAACGCGTTAACGATTATTTGAGAAAGGTGAGATTAGGCTTACCTTTTACTCGGCTATTTTGGTCATCTCTAGACGTATGCGGGGCCAACACAGTTCGTGGTCCCCGACGCACGTTTTACCGGAGTCGTTCAATCTTACAGAAAACACATTCTGAAATAAAAAGTCATTCTTTGTGAAGTTGTCTTTATTTATGAATTTTCAGGAGGGTTCAGAACCGTCGTGATTATGAATAGCAGTGTTGAACAAGAGACTTGGTTTGGAGTCATATGGAGTAACTCCAAAGGTCGTCTAATGTTTGTCACATTTCCTCGAACATGAAAGAAAAGAGCACAGGTACTCCCGAGAAATTTTTAGGCCCTCTCTCCTTGTCCGTTTTTGGAAGTACAAGGAAAAATCTATGTGCAGAGATGCAATCCCATAATTCTTTGAACTGAAATAGAAACTAAATGACCCTCTTCAGCAGCCATACTCAACATGTTATTTTATTTTATTTTTTTCTTTTGTCGGGCCACATGCCTATGTTTGCTTCGTTACGCGGGCCGCAACATAGTACGCTATACCTCATTATATAAAAATGCAATACAGTCGAACTCCGTTATAACCGTCCGTCCGTAGGGACCAAAGGTTTTGTTTGCTTTATCCGGTGGTTCGCTATATTCGAACCATTAAGAAAAATTCTAGAGTTCACAAAATGTATAACTTATTAGTTGCAATGTGTAATCAATAAGGATGTAGTAAAAGAATGATAAAATCTATTAAAAATGATTATTAATGAATTTAATCGACTAAAATCGATTACATTAATCTGAAACAATACTAATTAAATTACGTACAATAGAAAAACAGCGGGACCAAAATTTCCATTCATTATATACCAGGTTCGCTATAACGGGGTTCGATTGTTGATAAAACGCAAACTTTTTACATCCACAAAAGTTGTTTATCGGCCTTTTCTCTATCCTTAAAATGGAGTACCTTGCCAGATAGTTTTTTTTCAGTCCTAACTAAGTGAACGGTTGGAAGACTCCCATATCAAGTGTACGACGCAGTCTTTTAAGGGGGTCCGGGACACATTTTAAAATTTTTTTTATTTGAGTTAAAATTTTGAATTTTTTTGTGATGGTTAACCATATAATTTATAAACAAAATCACATCATAAAACTTCTCAAAAAGTTTTTAAAAAATTTTTTAATTTAAAATTTTTAATGAAAGTGGAGTTATTTAAAATCGTTATAACTCGAAATATTATTTGTCGAATATCAAAATGTTTTCATTTAATTAAACAGAAATATATAAGTTTTAATTTTGATTCACCATTTTATTAAATATTAAAGTTTAAAAAAATTAAAAATATTTTGATGAAAAATTACAAAAAAAATTATGTAAATTATTTTTTAAAAATCATGTTTTCAAAAGTAAACATTTTTTTCAAATTTGCTGAATCAAAATTAAAGTAAAATAGTTGAAAAAGACATGTTCCGAGTTTCAACCATTTATCTTTAACGGTTCTTGACTTATAACAATTTAAAGACGAGATATGGGGGGAAAAACCCACCATGCAGAAAAACGCACCTGCAGGTTTAAACAACGCTTGGCTACTATTAGAATGTTGCAAAAAAAATAATAATTTCTCCTGTTCTAATTAAGATAGAAACATTATTTAAACGTTATTTTAAGCGTAAAAGACACACAAAATTTTAATGCAATAAATTTTTTTTTCGAAAATTTGAACAATTTTGTGTCTTGGACCCCCTTAACTAGCGACTAAACATCTGCAAAAGCAACAGGGGATGGACAAAATGAAACAATTTGTCTTTATACCTCATATTCTGGATCATACCACCAACCCAAATTCTAACTGTTATCAAAAGCTCACCCAACTTACTCGTTAGTGAATCGGTACGGGGGCGTCAGCAGGCTTCTTTGACGTAATTGTCTCTCCGCACTTCAGAGTAGGTGGATTATCTACTTTTACTCCTCTGAGTCCTTTTAGCGGCTGTTTCCTGAAATTGCGACTTAAAAACCCATCCAACGGGCACCTGTATTATAGGGACGCTTTAAAGTTTCCTGGCATTGCCATCAATGCGCTTTGAACCTTTTTTTTTTTTTTTTGACACTCTCAGATACAGGCACGGTCATTGAAATAGAACTCATTTATGCACACTACAGGGTGGTCATAAAAAAAACTTTGCCGATACATGGACCTCTAGCGGCTGCTCCCTTCACTCTATCGAGATGAGATTTCAGATATAGTTATTCAGAGGTATGAGCTCGGGGTTCTGTGAACGGCAAGCAAGTGTCGCTCACAGTTTCGGTTATAGGTACAGAAACTCGAAATTTTCGAATGGCAACGCCCACTTTTTCCCGTCGCAAAATGATCAGCGTATGTGAAAACCCTAAAGAGCATTGGAACGGTACGTGTATCAGAAAAAACGGCCGCGTTATGCACGCACAAAAAACAGCTCTGCGAACGGCCAACAAAAACACGGTGATGGCACCCATGTGGAAAATGTGTGATCCAAATAAAAGTTTTCTTTTGTCCGGTCTGTGTTGTCATCAGTGATTGGTGGCTTGCCTTTGTCATGTGCAAATTTCCTTCGTGCGCCCCGATCGTGTTTTTGTAGGCCGTTCGCAGAGCTGTTTTTTGTGCGTGTATAATGCGTCCGTTTTTTCCGATACACGCACCGTTCCAATGCTCTTTAGGGTTTTCACATGCGCTGATCATTTTGCAACGGGAAAAAGTGGGCGTTGCCATTAGAAAATTTCGAGTTTCTGTACCTATAACCGTAACCGTGAGCGCCACTTTGTTGCCGTTCACAGAATCCCTAGCTCATACCTCTGAATAACTATATATGAAATCTCATCTCGATCGGTTGAACGAAATGACCGCTAGAGGTCCATATATCGGCAAGGTTTTTTTTTTATGACCACCCTGTATATTTGCCATTTGGAACTTCCCTCATACGCAATGGGAAAGTAGGAAGTGATTACCACTTCCTTCACAGAAAAATAAAAGACAGTGGGCAATTTTTAGTGGTCGTCTTCAATTCAAAAATTTCGCACCATGCTAGTTCCGATACAACCCAGTTTCGACTATGTTAAGTTCATTTGTAAAGTTCGTACCACAGTTTGGCGGGGGTATACAAGTGGAAGAATTCGGGATCGAATCCTGGATCCCTGAGTCGTAATTCAAGTGAAGGAAAATTTGTTAAACTTGAGAAAGTGGATCAGAACGGTAGTCATAGTGGTGCCCCAGGTAGTTAAACGAGTTCGATCTAGGCACGAAGCAAACTTTCACATAGAAAAGGAAAAGGCGAGGCTTGAAGGCCGACATGTAATGGAACAAGTAATCTCTGTAAAAAGTGGGGGGCATTAGGTTCAATTTCCGAAGAAGCCAATTTTTTTTTCAAGAGACAAAATGATAAAAGTTTTAACGTGGAAAGGCGCCCCAAAAAATTAAGGGATTTCGATCGGGGATTATGGTTTTCTCAGTCTCAAACAGGTATAAGAGCTTTAGGTTATTCATAATTTGCTTTAGGATGCTTTAGGAATTTGCTTTATTCATAATTTGCATAAAGAGCTTTAGGTTATTCATTCATATTGCATGGTTTAACAATGTAACATTTTAACATAGTTGAACAGAAAGATTTTGGTCTCACACCATTTAGCTGAATGATCTCTTAGTTTATGAAGAAGAAAAAAAATTGTGAAATATTGAGTGGTTGGTTACGTAACTATGTCTTTGACTGAAATTTGCTAACTGATTAAGGTCTTCTTGGGAATAACGATGAACATGACTAATTTCTGCCTTTTAAGAATTATTCTATTTTTCTCACTCACTGTTCAACCATAGTGTCACTTCTGTTGTACCCCTTCACAGTGGCGCAAACGGGGGGAGGGGTCACCCCTACCCCTTTAGCCTAAAAATTGGGAAAAAGATGTAATTCTGAACTTAAATTTCATCACATTCTCCCTCAAAGGAATTAATAAATGAATGAATAAAACGTGATATAATTGAAAGAGAGTAAGGAAGAATGAATTTTTCCTGAACGGGAAAATCCCCCTTAGATTAATATTCTATTTGCACCACTGCTTCCTCAACACTCTCATATCTTTTGAAATGGCTATTTATTATGATATAACATGGAAAAGGGAAACTTCTTCGATTAGTTTTACTCGTCTCAGGTAACAGTATTCGTATATCAATCAGTTTTGACATCTACTGATCTTAGGCGATTGTTGCGTAAAACGAATCGAATATATTTTAATTTTGATAAAATCGGTCTTTCTTTAATAATCTCGTTATGTTTTTTGCATTTATACGTACGTAACTTAAGGAGCGTGATCTACTAATTACAGTTTTGACTGCGGTGTGCACCGGAAGCGTATAAAGTCTACTCGAACTGAAGATGTCTGTATCTTTTACTGTCAGAAATAGAATGAATATTCTGAAACAGAGTGGTTGGTATCGAGACCCTTTCTTCCCTGTTCCTCAGCGGGTTCAATGCACTTTCAATAAGTTGTCGCCAGCTACATATATTTGAGAACGAGCCCCTTCCTTTGATTCCTTTCTAACTTCCTACTTTTCTCCACGGTAGTTGGATCTTGAGCACGGAATGTGTTTACATTGAAAAACCATTTTTTTTTTTCGATCCAACACTTTGATTCTGCCGCCGCGGCGAATTTAAGATTTATTATTAACAAGTTGGGTATCATACACGAGGACCCTCAGAGGTTGAGTGCTACCCATCTGTCAACGTAACCGAGTAGTGCGGTATAATTCGTTTCCGAATATCCACGCTCACGCGTGCCTTGCTATCAGCGTCTGATTCCGTACCGTTTTCGAGTCATAAATATCGGCTTATGGTCACCGGGGGTCAAACCTGGATGGAGAGGTCGTATGCTGGCTCTAAATCAAAACTTCTTGGTTCTGTTTAGTGCACCCCATTTCCCCCCTGACCTTCCTTATCCTCTGGGGTTCTTGTACAGTAAGATGTTTTCACCTCTCTCCGGGAATGTTGCGGGTTTCCGAACAGTTGTAAACATATAACTCTAATTCCCAGTTGTTAGAAAGCATATTTATGGGTATATTGATGTGATGTTTAGTTTCGATAAGGGATGTTTCTGAGATAGTATAGATCAGGGGTCTCGAAACTACGGCCCGCGAGCACCACAATGCGGCCCGCCTTAGTTTATTTTGATTACATAGAAAAATTTACAATATAAGTACTTCATGCAAAATAATAGTCAGTTGTTTTTATTGAACTACCAATAAAGAAACACAATAACTGACATACATAATGAAATTAAACTTTTAACTGTATTAATGATGAGATTTATCCTAAAAACTCACAATAAGTGACATTGGTAATTTACATGAAATTAAACATTATAATTATTAGTTGGCGCCCGCCAAAACATAACGGCTGAGTAGTAAATAAATGTACTAATAATCAAATTATACTCAACACATCATTGCCAAGTAGTAGTAAATAAATGTACTAATAATCAAATTATACTCAACACATCATTGCCAAATCCTGAAAATCATAATATTAAGAAGAGAGGTATACACTTTAAAAAATTATTATTGAACCCCACAAAAAGAAATAGGGTTACTCAACAGCGCGAAATAAACAATTTCCGCAAGGCTTAATGCTATAGTTCACACACATAATAAAAAATAGAAATGGCAGAGGGAGAGCTAGAGAGATTCTTCGGAATAAACAAATTAATGTGTTTGTGCGGCCTCGTGCTTGGTGAGTATCTAAAGCTAGATTTAAACATGTCACTGAGCATGCGCAGAAAATAATTTTTTAATTGTAAACTATCGCTAATTAATAGAAATTGCGGTTACAAAAACTAAATTTGATATATCTACAGATTACGATCTTTCGTTTAAGACCAAAATGAAGTCAATGAATGCAGTAGTTTTCTCTCACGGACTGCCCAAACAATCAGCTTAGCAACTCAAATATATAGATGAATAATGAGATTTGTGTAGCTGTCACTTTCCAGTGACAATTGTTTGCAGTTGTGGATCAAGTTGACTAGTTGAAAGACTAGTTGAAATCATCAGCAGCGACTTCAAAATGTTCATCAGTTAATTTCGATCTGTCAATATTTTTTGTATATTTCATTTTCGAGAATGTTTTTTCACACAGGTAAGTAGTGCCGAGGGCGAAAAAAAAAGCCACGGACAAATTTATGCAATGAAAATTTGCGCGTCATTCCAAACTACAGTATGTTGATGTGATGAGCTAGCTGGCCCTTGGGACTTAGTGAAGGAGTCGGTGTGGCCCTTAGGCTAAAGTTTCGAGGAAAAGTTCTTAGGAAAAGTTTTGAGACTCCTGGTATAGATGATAAAGAATTACAAAAGATTTCCGATAAGGTTTCGATAAGGATATAACAAAATCCATTTACGTGGAAGGCGTGTAAAAAGCTAGATTTAATGTTAGTTTGCCTTACGTAATGATAGGTCTGTATTTCAAATTTTCGTCTTCCAAAAACCTATACTTATTAATTTGTATACTAACTGAAGTTTATTTTAAATGAGAAAAACATCACGTGTTTGGTAAAAACTAGGGTGGAAAATGATTGATAAGTTTCAGTGGCGTTGAATGTAGTTTTTTTTTTTTCGTTGCTGTTGCTGGTAACTCAACATGCTTGGAAAAAGTAACGTTTGGTTTTCGAAACTTCGACAAACGTAAACTTCAGTCGTATAAACTTGATATCAAATCTGTATATGCCGGTAATAGATTACTTCATAATAACCTTTATAAGCAGCATATCTTAGGAAAACTAATTAAGGTTTAAAACGAAATTCTTGTGGGTCGCTCTTAAGTTTTATTCAGCTTTTTTTGCACTCGCCGCAAGTTACTTGAAATTATTAAAAACTAAAATTAGCCCAAAAGCGTATTCTCAACGTAAACTAGAGGCAGGTTTTAATTACACTATTCCTTTAGTTAAAAGAGTTTTTTTGCTACATTTTATCTGCATAAATGTAGGTTTTTAAGCAGCTTTATACTACCTAGAGTATTTTCTTATTAGTAAATTTTCTTATGAAAAAATTGTAAATCATTAGTACTACTCGTGAAAATATCTTAATAATAAGTCTTTCTTGAAAAATATAAAGCTCTAAATTATATTAACGTTGATAATTAGGAATATTTATACTTTTGACTGTGTCTAGTTACACTTAGTAGAAATTATCTTTTCTTACACCAATAATACGTATGAGTTAACTAAAATTGCAGATACGCTAAGAGCTTTGCAGCATGTCTTTTTAAGCCTTTATGAGCTGTTTGAAGTTTTAAACTGAGTATAGAAAACTGTTAATTGATATAAATATTACAAAGTCTACGTAATTAAATTGCTAATTTTAACTGCACTATTGGGAATATGAATGAAATTTTATACTATATGAATGACGTATATTTTGACTGAGTGATAACCGAACGTTTAGAGCTTTGACCTTCTGCTGATGCGAGTCTCTTGTGAGTGATTAGGGCTTGAATCATAGTACCTGTCTGCTTAGCATTCGTTCTTTGCATTCGTTCTTCCAACCAGGCTTTGATCGTGTTCATCAAGCATTAATTGAAATAGCTAGGAAATAAAAATAGCTCACCACACATAGGGTCCTCGCTTAGTTAGTTCCGGCATTTTAGTAATTTTATATTTTTGGTGTAAAGGGCGCGGTGGCCCGGTGTGCAAAGGCGTCGAGCTAGTGATCTGAGGGTTGCGGGTTCGAGGTGACCGGGCACGTAAAATAGGGCGTGGCTGCAATGTCATCCAAGTTCTCAAATTGACCTCTGGAAGTGCGGGGTCAAGTGTTCCGGTCTCATCGCTTGACTCTGTTCAAAATTACGGGACCGGCCCATAGGGGAGTAATGCTGGTCCACCTATACGGTGGTCCCAAAAAAAAATGGCCAGCAAAACCGCGGTGTCATATGACGGTAAGGATAGAGTCCTTGTAACCATCTGCCGCATTGGAGAATATATTTTTGATGCCTTTACATCAAATTATTTGAAATTGATCGTTATTACAGACAAAACAAAAAAAAAAGGACTAAAAGACCATAATTTTTACAGAGAATGTACATCTATAAATGGGTCTGAGTAAAGAAAAATTTAGAAGTCTTGTATGGGTGAATATGTATAAATAACCAAATGAAATCTTCAGAGATCAGCAAAAATGACTGATCGCATTGAATGATTTTAGCAACATGACTCTCAAAACTTGTAACATAACTATTTTTATACCTTTAACTTAATATTTGGGTTGCAGGAAATTTTTGAAAATTGTTTTTGAAACAAGTATAAATAGCCTGAAAGTATATCTTTCGAGACAAACTGAGCTCTTGGGAATTTTTGTACTTTTGGTTTCGTGTCCACTGGAAGTGGTATTACGCACTAATGCTCCCGAAATAAAATATACAGGGTGTTTCAAAAAGAATTATCTGATTTTTAAAAAAATCATAACTATTCATCTTTTAATCCGTTTTTATCGAATAATGTATAAGCAGAAAGAGGGAATTCTGAAGTTTCACTCAGTTGCCGACAAGTGGCGCTAAAGCTCTTCTTTCGCCCGCCACTTCAGTGTTTGTAAAGATGGCAACTGCACAACAGAAATAATTTTGTGTTCTACGCTTTGCGAAGTGTGAGCCCGTAACAACTGTTCAGCATGATTTTCGTCGACAAAACTGTGGTAGATTGAAGTTCCTACCTCTCAGAGCATTAGGCAATGGTATGAAGGCATGCTCGCAAAAGTTTGGGACGAATTTGCCTACCGTACAGACATATGTCGTGCTTCCAAAGGTTGGCATATTGAGCACCTTTAATTTGGTTTGTAAAAAAAAAAAATTATGATTACCCATGTAATATAAAATCTATATATTTAAGTTTCTAAGCCGACTTTTTGGGCAGTCCGTGAGAGAAAATTACTGCATTAATTTAATTCGTTTTGGTCTTAAACGAAATATTGTAATCTGCAGATGTGTCAAATTTGGCTTTTGTAACCGCAATTTCTATTAATTAGCGATAATTTAGAATTAAAAATTGATTTTTACGCATGCTCAGTGACATATTTTAATGATAAACACGTTTATTCCGAGGAGTCTTTTTAGATCTCTCTCTGCCATTTTTATTTTTATGATAATTATGCTTGTGAAATATAAGATTAAACCTCATGGAAAGTGTTTACTTCGCACTGTTTAATTAGCGATAATTTACAATTTTAAAAAAAATGCTTTCTGTGCATGCTCAGTGACATTTTTAAATCTGGCTTTAGATACTCACTAAGCACAAGGCCGCTTAAACGCATAAATTCGTTTCTGCGCATTATTATGATTTTCAACAATTGGCAATGATGTGTTAAGTATAATTTGTGTAGTAGTATATTTATTTACTATCTAGCCGTCATGTTTTGACGGGTATCAACTAGTTAATTTTAAGTTTCTATGTTCAATATTTTTCATAATATACTCATTTCAAATCGGGTAATTCTTTTTGAAACACCCTATACTCTTCGCACTAAGTTGTCCGCAGTCCTTCATGAATGTCAGTTCCCTAACAGCATGCCCCAGGAGACTCCCCTTGCTAGGGGAAGGTATATCACTCCAGAACACACATTTCTTTCCCGTAACTCACGCAGTTAAACCGCGATATAGCCACACGCTGCCCGATACGCGCTTCCTACCGTGGCGCCTACGTAATCACCAGCAGCACGACAATAAACCAAAGCGGCTAAAAGGCCGAAATAAATTTTTTCGAGGGGGGAAGGCACCGCTATCGTGATCAGTTAGTAGGCCTCTGGTTTTCGAGGGACCACCGACGTGTGTGGGAGTTAAGTCAGGGTTAAAACGTATCGCACGTGTTTTTTGTTTTAATCCTGCCCCACCCACGATGGACTAGACCTCCCTTAACAGAAAAAAAGAAAGGGGAAGCTTCCTATATCGGTCGAGGGAGGGAAAACAGTCCGTGGCTTTTTTCCCCCTTCTTTTTTTTTTTTTGTCTCGGGCGCCCGATGTAAAACGTGAAAGTTAAAAAGAAAATGTGTTACTGTGCCGTTGATAGGGACAACGGCTGGCTTACAGAGAGTGGTTTGAGAAAGACAAGGGAGGGAATTTTGCGTCAGTGAAGGAGGAATTATATTGTTCTATGGGGTGGGGTGTAGCGAAGAAAGTAAAACTTGATAAAAATGTGATTTAAATGACATAATGGGAAAACGTTACCCAAAATAACCAGCTCTCACCTTCTCTGATGTCTGAATTATGTACTACTATTTACCAACAGATTCACTAGCTTTAAATTGTGACTTTACCCTGAGAATATTCGCATTTATGGAAACAAAGTTATTTTTACGGAGAATTCGTTATCGCAATTTAGATATCGATTCTATTTTAAAGTCACAGGTTTCTTCTATATTGACTTTATATGCGTTGCAAAAAAGGACAGAGTCCAAATCGCTATTCAAAATACTTCCCTCATAGATTGAAAAAGTGACACCGTGGGACAATACACAATCTACCAATAAGTATTTGCACAATCAAGCAAATGACGATATCTGCGGTCCTGATATACGCCACGCCCTCCGCCGTTAAATATCGTGTAGGAAACAACACTGGCATTAGTCGCATGCAAGATTCCTCGAAGTGCGGAGTTATTTGATTTCGAGAAAGGTGTAATCGTTGGTATCGCAAAAATGGCCGATTCTTAAGGGACATATCTAGCGAGCTGAATTACCCAAAATCGACAGTGCCTATGTGATTCAGAAGTGGAAAGTGAGCGGTGATTGTCGGAATTTGCCCCGAGTCGGCAGACCCACGAAACTGGGAGATAGAGACCGACGGGTGCTGTCCAGAGAAATTCGGTAGAACCGCTCCCAACCGATGGCCCACATACTCCAAGAGTTTCGACAGGAGTGTTGTTTCGATGAATAACATCCCTAAGGAAGCACATCTGCTTGATCTTCGTGGTCGTGCTGTCGCCCATAAACATTTGATCACAAAGTCCAACCCGCGCTGCTCGGTTAATATGGTGCAAAACACGTTGAAAGTGGAATGTAGATCAGTGGAAACGGGTTCTCTGGAGTGACGTATCAAGGTTAACCCTCTACCATTTGGATGACAGGGTTTAGGTCTGGCCTCTGCCTGGAGAACGATTCCTGCCAGAATGCATTGTGCCCACATTAAAGTTCGGCGGATGTGGAATTATGGTCTGGGGTTGTTTCTACGGGTATGGACTGAGACCCTTGGTCCCAATTCATGGTAAGCTCAACGCCGACGCCTACTGCACTATTTTGGATGACAGTGTGCTTTCTACGTTGTGGCAGTTTTAAGGGTTGAACCCATGTTACTTCCAGGACGACAACATCAGCCATGGATTGGTATGTTGACAATGGTGTTAACCGAATGGACTGGCCTGCCCACAGTCTAGACCTGAACCCTATCGAGAACCTCTGGGACGAGTTGGATCGGCGAATTAAGGGGTTCAACAACCGTCCAAAATCGGTGAAGGAACTTACATGTCTTCTCCAGGCCGAGTGGAAGAAAATACCACTAGCCGTCATACAAGCACTTCTGCAAAGTATGTCCCGGAGGGTTGAGGCTGTAATTGCCTCTCGTGGAGGCCCTACCAACGATTGAATATTAATAAATTTTATTTTTTCTTTTCTATCATAGGTGTCCAAATACTTATTGGTAGATAGTGTATTTGTTTAGCCTGATTAATAGTATCAAAACTATTTAAATATCTAATCAAGATTCTAATGGAATTGAACAGATAATATCTAATGGATTTAAACAGGTCATTAAATATTATATTTGCTTAATTTGATGAACAGAATTAAACCGTAGAATCTGAAGTTTTGTGTATTGGTAAAATGATAGATTCGATACGGTAGTAAAGCAGTAAAGAGTGTATTCGTTTTCGTATCTTCTTATAGCCGTCACCCCGTTGCCAGCGTACTATAACCACGACACAAGGAGCGATGTATATGTAGTTTTGTGGGGGTGTTTCTTTTATTTTATTTACAAGGAACGGGGAAATATACTTGATACTAAAGCCCTTGCCTGAGAAAGAAAATAAATCACTGAATCATTTTAAAATAGCATAACCACTAGGCAAATAAAACTATAGAAACGTTGGCTAATGTTGTAATGGCAAGGATGCAGCAAGTAAAATTGGAGGCAAAACTTTTTGTTTATAACACATTTCTTTTTTTAATTTCAGCCACACCTCCCCTCTCCTCACAAGAACGAAAGGTAATTTCATGCATATATGTTTTCGTGCGGAATTCTCTCTGCAGAATATGAGAACATCCTTGTGTGATTTTAGAATCATTCCATAATACATAAAAAAAATAGCTCATAAATATTTTTCTGATTGTAATAGTGTTATTAATGTACTTAAAATTTTTGTGGAATAATGATGAAGACACAAATAGTGCCTTGTGGAGAAAAGCAAAAGAGGGGAGAAACGCTTTTGCAATTTCCGTCCCCACTCCAGACCTCTCTCCTCGCTCGTGATATCTCGAAGCTAGGGTTACCAATCTATCTTTTTTAAAGAGAATATGTCCTCTCTATTTGTTTCCTCTGTTTTTTTAAATTTTATTTTGATCTTTCTTCCTAGGTTACTTTTAGTCCAATCTTTTTTTCGTACCGTAAAATGTGTCAGTATTTTTTTTAAAGCCAGAACATAATGGAAATGTAGAAAGAATACTTTCGGGCACAATAAACAAAGGGGAGAAACCGTCTCAACATAGGAAGTATTAAATCAATATGATCAAATATAACTAAAAATAAATAATCCAACAGAGCTAGATACTTACAAGAAGAATACAGACAAAAAACAAACAGAAATCAAGCACTCAGAGCATCCACGCACCAGAGGCAAGATTCTGTAGTAGTGACGGAACTGAACCATAAAAAGACATAGAGGTAACCGACTAGTTTCGTCATCAGGGAGACTAGCCAAATCAGTTACCTCAAGGGGAACTTTCTGAATAGGATGCAGGTAAGACCAAAAGACATCCCAAGGCCCCGACATCCCCATGGAAACATTTAGTCAAAAAGACGAGAACAGTCGGTTACCTCTATGTCTTTTTATGGTTCAGTTCCGGCACTACTACAGAATCTTGCCTCTGGTGCGTGGATGCCCTGAGTGCTTGATTTCTGTTTGTTTTTTTGTCTGTATTCTTCTTGTATGTATCTAGCTCTGTTGGATTATTTATTTTTAGTTATATTTGTATATTTTCATTATGAGGATATGAAGCTTCTGGGCTATCTTTTATTGAAAAGTTTTATGATTTCTTTGCTAGGGTAGGTTTTAAGTTAAAATTGTTTTAGCAGTCTATGCTTGCTTTTTAATTTTTGTTTATTTGATTTGTTTATATTTTACATCAATATGATCAGTAACATATACATTTAGAAATACAGAGATATCAGGAAAGACTCATCCGATTACAAAATTTAATATTTTCCCTAATTACAAACAGAAAATTATAACTAATATATCACTGTAAAGGAAAAAATTGAAATTTTTTTTCGCAGTTGTTCGATACGACTTCCTTTTAGTCACCTGTATAATATGATTGTGATATGGCATTTCTTTCCAAACACGTTGTAATGTTTCACTATTAACTGTTTGTAAATCGTCCCAAATGCGTTATTTAAGTTCGGGCAAACTTGTAGGCAAAGGTGGTAGGAACACAAGATCTTTGGTATATCCCCAAAGGAAGAAGTCGCATGGGGTTAAGTCTGGTGACCTAGGAGGGTAGCTATGTAGGATCAAATCATCGGCTGCACTACTGCTGGCTCTTTAAGCCAGCAAAAGGTTTTCGCAGATTTGTTAAAGCTGCAAACCATTTCAAGATTCTTTTATCCATTGTGAAGCGTTGTGAAGGGGAATAAGAATTAAGAAAGGGTCAGCTATAAAAATTGTATACGCAGAGGAAGGGTAGATTGAGGCGGCTGTAGTGGTCAGCACAAGAAAAGGCCTTTTACATAAGTAAAAGATTGTTAGAAAAGGGAAACGTATGTAATAAAAATATATTTATGGTAAAGAGGGGAAAGTTAGAAATAGCCGCCGCTCCCATATAAAGGCCCCATAAGAAAAGGCTCAGTAGTAAAGTAGAATCGCGGCTAGTTAAAAGGCCCCATGATAAAAGAGTTGCGTTGGACGAGGGTCAGTCGAAAAAGCCCCTTTAGAATAAGGAATAGGAATTGAAAGGATTATATTGAAATTTACGCAACAGTAGCAGTATTGTCGGATCATGGTCAGGAAAAGATGTTATAAAACTGACCAGGTGTTAGAAAATAAAATATAAGAAAAATGTAGAAAGGAACAGGGGAAAAATGTGAAAGAATATGAAAATGTTTAGTATAGGTCCAATGAGAAGTGTGATTTTAATAAAAGAGAAATATTAGGGCCACTAGAAAAGGGTTTTAAGACGTAGGTGGAGTTTATGTGGAGAAGAAAATATTGTGATTGGAAGGTGGAAAGATATATGCAAAAAAGTTGAGATGAATATTAAGGGGTAGAAATGATACAGAGATAGAGAGAAAGTTTTGAGAGAGTTAGAGAGAGTGTGTGCAGAGGATATAGAGGTGTGCAGAGGGCGTATAGCCTGCGGGCTTGCCCTGTGGTGGACTCTCGAGTCCACCCTGCCCCTTTACCTACAACCATGAGCGATGCTTAGCGAGCCGATTTTGGGGTAAGTCAGTCTTTGCAATTATGGTGATATTGACGGTACTATTTTAAGATTTAAATTTAAATTAAAATCCCGTAAATGATACATACCTTTATATGTTAATCAGGTGAGGACCCAATTTGTTATTTGAAAGAATATTAATCATTTTAGCACACTATTTATTATTCATGTAGTTATTTGAATAATCATTTTAATACTGTAATTTAACTGCTTATTTGTGTAATAAATATTCGTTGTTAATTTGTAAATATTGGTCCTCATCATTTATAAAAACATTTAAGTGGTGTCTATCTTTTCTACAGTGTTTACATGCTGGGGAATTAGTAAAAGAACCTGAGAAATTATAACTTTTAATAATTAATACTATTAACCCATATTTCCACCCAGCACTACGACCAATCCAGTGGTTTAGTAGTTCTCTGTTTATAAATTTACGAGCCTCCAATTGCCAATGGGGCGGTGCACCATCTTGTTGAAAAATGAAATTTTGCATATCTTCCTTCAACTGAGGGAAAAGCAACATATCCAGGTAAGTAATACCACTCACTGCATTTTCGGAAAAAAAGAAAGGTCCGTAAACCTTTGATGAAGATACTGCACAAAAAACGTTGAAAAGGAAATGTTACAAACTAAAAATATAACATTTTTCCTTTACAATGATATATTAATTATAATTTTCTGTTTGTAATTATGGAAAATATTAAATTTTGTAATCGGAGGAGTCTTTCTTGATAACCCTGTATAACGTAAGCAATTTTATAATGAAATGAAAAGCGATGACAAATTGCTGTCATAAGTTATTAGATAAAAAAAAGTACGATAATAAGAGATTTGTGAATGAGGAAACCTTATCGGGATTTTTTTTAATTATATAATTATTACTATTCGCTATCAGTATTGTGAATTTAAAACTACTTTTTTATATAAAGGATCTATTTTATTTGGAAATGGGAATTTTATTGAAATAAAAACGTTTTTCAATAAAATTCCCATTTCCAACGTTATTGAAATAAAAACTTTTCACGGTTTGTATTTTTTTATATAAAAAAAATATAATATCTTGTTGATGGGTGTGAATAAATATATTCGCTTATTTTCATATCCCGTCCTCTATTTCTTCTCTTTTTTTTTCTTGGAAAAGTTCTCTATGTATTATTTTCATTTCCTGGCAACCCTGCTCGAGACAATCGAGCGTGCATTGTATGAGATGAGTGTCTTCAGTACGCGAGTATATGGCTGCGTGTGCTTCTTAAATCAAATCCTGAAGTTCAAGGACAAAACACTTAACTTATTTTGTGACATATTTTAATATCCTCGCTTCCCGTCATAGTTATCAATCATCCCCCCCCCAAACATGCGAAAATTTCAGTAAAATTGGGTATTTAAATTTTTTTGGTGCCACTTACAGCCACATAAGTAGTACTGATAATCAAATAAAAATGGTATTTCCAGATAGCCTGAACTTTTCTGCACTTTGCAACAGGATTCATTTTACAAATTTCGTCCACCAAAGGAAATTATGAGCATTTAAAATACACCATACCGTCGAACCCCGTTATAGCGAACCCGGTATATAACGAACTCACGGTTATAACGAACGGAAATTCTGGTCCCGTCGTTTTCCTATTGTACGTAATTTAATTAGTATTGTATCGGTTTAATGTAATCGATTTTAGACGATTAAATTCATTAATGATAATTTTTAATAGATTTTTATGATTTTTTAATACATCATTATTGAATACACATTGCAGCTAATGAGTTATATGCTGGGTGGAAAAATTTTTCTTACCCAACATTTTAACTCTTGTAGAAAAGATTAGACACCACTTTAATGTTTTATAAATGATGAGGACCAATATTTACAAATTAACAACGAATATTTATTACACAAATACACAGTTAAATTACAGTATTAAATTGATTCTTCTTCTCATAACTACATGAATAATAAATAATGTGCTAAAATGATTAATATTCTTTCAAATAACAAGTTGGGTCCTCACCGGATTAACATGTAAAGGTATGTATAATTTAAGGGATATTTAATTTAAATTAATTAGAAAAAAATTGTACTGCCAAACAACAGAAGTGCAAAGACTGACTTACCCCAAAATTCGGCTATCTAAGGGAAAACTGCATCACTTCATCCTTGACGCAGGGCGGCTCAAAAGCAACACACCCCAGAGCGGGGCCTGAAGGCCACTCACTCTCTGCGCCAAGGATCTCGTCTATGTCTCTCAACTCTCTCTCTCTATTTCTGTACCCAAAATCCCATTTCTACCTCTTAATATTCATCTCAAATTTTTACATATATGTTTCCACCTTCCAATCACAATATTTTCTTCTCCATATAAACTCCACCTACGTTTTAAAACCCTTTTCTAGTGGCTATAATATTTCTCTTTTATTAAATTCACACTTCTCATTGGACCTATACTTATCTATCACATTTTTCCCCTTTTTCTTTTTACATTTTTCTTATATTTTATTTTCTAACACCTGGTCAGTTTTATAACATTTTTCCTTACCATGATCCGACAATACTGCTACCGTTGCGTAAATTCCTTTCAATATAATCCTTATTCTAAGGTTTTTTTTTCGACTAACGCAACTCTTTTATCATGCGGCTTTTGACTAACCGCGATTCTAACTTTACTACTGAGCCTTTCTTATAGGGTCTTTATATGGGAGTGGCGGCTATTTCAAAACTTTCCCCTCTTTACCATAAATATATTTTTATTGCGTATATTTCATTTTCTAACAATCTTTAAAACTTATGTAAAATGCCTTTTCTTATGCTGACCACTACAACCGCCTAATTCCTGAATCTACCCTTCCTCTGCGTATCCAATTTTTATAGCTGACCCTTTTCTTATTTCTTATTCCCCTTCACAACGCTTCACAATGGATAAAGGAATCTTGAAATGGCTTGCAGCTTTTAACAAATTTCCGAGAAACCTTTTGCTGGCTTAAAGAGCCAGCAATACATTGTGTGAACACTAGCATTTTTCTTAACGGTTCGGATATAGCGAACCACCGGATAAAGCGAACAAAACCTTTGGTCCCTTGAAGTTCGTTATAACGGGGTTCGACTGTATTAGATTTTTTTCCCCCAAATCATTTAAATTTAAAAATATTATTTGCATTTTTTTAATAATGAAAACTGCCTCTACGTGTAAAATTTCTTTCTCTATAACTGAGTACAATTTTAAAAAAAAATCGTCAATCCATGGACACATTTTCTCTATAGGTTAACATTGAGGTGAACGAATCTAAAAGGGTCAGTGTAGAGCTGCCTTAAACGCGTGTCGTACACCTAGACACTCATTCCTCGCGATTTTTTTCCCCAGCGGCTTTTCTACCACAAACTCGCATTAGTCGTAAATAAACGAAAAAGAATCGCTCGCATTTTTCACTGCGATTGTGCCGATTGATTCATCTGACCACTTGAGAAGTCACTCCCCAGGCACTTCGTTTTATGACCCGGGTTTTTAAAGAGGTGGTGACGGGCGGGTTATTTACGTCCTCTCCCGCGGGATCAATTAGTTTTTGGAAAAAGATTCGAGAGGGGATATTTCATAAATGGGTTTAATCGTAATACCTACGGGTTCCGAATCTGTGCGGAGAATTAACAGAATGTCGCAGATTCCTTTTATACACACGTGAACCGTATATAAAAGTTCAATAATGAGGGAATCACGCTGCATAGCGCTATAATTATTGGGTCATCCCATAAGTAATGCAAATTTTTTTCTTATTGGTCAAGATGAATAGTGAAATGTTTTACATTTATTGCGGGATCTTATAATCTGTACAATTGTTACCTATGTATACCAATAATCAATGTAAATCGAGTACCAGCATAAAAAATCATACAGATTGTAAGATCACGCAATAACTGTGGTAAATCATGGTGATTGTACGTATGATTGTACGTTATCACGGTGTACGTTATCACGTACGTGATAACGAACTTCAAGGGACCAAAGGTTTTGTTCGCTTTATCCGGTGGTTCGCTGTATCCGAACCGTTAAGAAAAATGCTAGAGTTCACAAAATGTATAACTCATTAGATTCAATAAGTATTCAATAAGGATGTATTAAAAAAATGATAAAATCTATTAAAAATGATCATTAATGAATTTAATCGATTAAAATCGATTACATTAAACAATCATGGTGTAAACAATGACGGCAACAATCACGGTGGTAAATCATTGCATTATTCATTTTGACCAATAAGGGAAAAACCGCATCACGTATGGGATGACCCAATATATATTAGTTTCTATTTAAAAAAATTTTTTTTTTCTTTTCCTGCAAAGTAATCCGGCAGCCTAGAATAGTTTGGTCTGTTTTTGCATGCTCAAGATTTCTGTTTCCTTTAAAAAGTTCGGGGACTAGAATTTGAATAAAGAAGTTTCTTGCATCGTTGATAAAGTATTAAATGACCACCAACAAGGAGTGAGAAACGAACCCATGACGTCTGAACTTCGAAGTCGGTGTCCTAAACACTAGCCCGTTCAAGCGATGTTTAGGGAATTTCATCTCATGAATAACTTCCCATTTCTCATGAATAATATCCCATGAATAATTTATCATGAATAATATCCCATGCGCATTTATTTTCTTCCGATTTCTTCCAAATTTCTCAGGGCTGTTAATTGAAGTGTTTGCCACAAAACTGTGCATCATTCTTTGCCCACAAATATTTTTTTTCAAATTTGTAGACCATGAAACAAAGAAAAAACATGGGAAAGCATAAAAAATAATCATTTATGACTTTAGAATCATACCAAAAAAAAAAAAAAATCAGTGCGCAACTATGTTTATATATATATATATATATGGTAAACTTATATTGAAAAATTTAAGGTTTGTAAATGATATGAAATGCACATGAAACATTTTGAAATATGCTACATTTTTTTAACTATTTTTTTAAACACAAGCATTATTCTGCCAAACAAATCCTTATTCTGAATTCTAGGAGTCTTCAATACCATGAAAAAGAATACAAATTATTCTCAAAATGTATATAGAGTTGAGAGCTGAAAATTTAAAAAATTGAGGTTGAAGGTTCCTTGTCCCCTTAAAGAAGCGTCCGATCGTTTGAAAAAATGATTATGAACCATTAGGAAGAGTTTGAAAAATAATCAAGACACAAGAAATCAGCATCCTCGACAAAACAAAAGAAAAAAAGGTAAAGGTGTAAAGGGAAAAATATATATATATATTTCTTGGCAAACAACCTGTGTTATTTTTCTCCCTCCCCCCTCTAAAAAATAGAGACTATATAACGAAAAAACTTTTTAAAAGTTCGAAATAAGAAGTTGACACGCTTTCCTCACTTTCATCTGCAGGGGTTTTCCATAAAAACTTGTCCAATGAGGTCTGTTTCATCCCCCCTTTCAGTTCCTCATATCGTCGGGTTAGTTCAGTCGGCAAAACACGGACATCGATGTTACAAGACTCGGCTCTGACCATTGCTAATGGTCTCTAAAATCTTGTGATATTGTTTATTTCTATTTTCAGGGCAGCAGAAGCAAACAATAATCCTATTTGTAGAAATGATTTTTATATAGCTTTGTGATATAATGGTTAGCACATTACAGGTTCAATTCCCACTGCTGCCACTTGTACTATGGTAGAAGTTGAAGACAACTTTTGAAATGGGACGAAAGCTAATTAGAATACTTCCAGAGAAAAAAAAATACAATATAACTTATTTTTAAAATGACACCAGAAGCTCCTTTAAAAGAATAATATAAGTTCTTAGCGCACGAGCTTCATTGTTAATCTTCCATTCACCCAAACGTTGTAACTCGATAAGCGTAGATTAGGAGTTCTCTGTCTTCACTGTGATGGCCAATTGAGCGTCTTCGCGATAAAGCATCGAGAATATCGCAAATTATTTCAGTAGTCGAGCTGTTGCGACACATGCAAACCAAGATGCGCGCAAGTAAAGATTAGTTATAAAAAGAGCGACTAATACACGAAAGATAAAAAATTAATGAGTGTTGATGTCATGAAGGTTGGCGAAATGTCATACGTTTGATGAAAATCTAAAAGTAAATCTTAAGCAACACTTTTTTTTTCTTTCAAACCTTAGCTAAGGAAGAGATTAAAAAAAAGAAAGAAAAGAAATTTGGAATAAGTTTTTTCTTTTTTTTTTAAGTATAAGACTGTCTGAACCAGTGTTAAATGCAAGTGCACGTGATTGGTGAATCATTGCAGACAGTTGCCAAATCCTGGTGAGATCGTGTCATCGGGAAAACACCGATGCACTCGCTAAAGAGTTCGTTTTACTTTCGTTCGATTAGAATCATCAGAGGTGAAGACGTTAAAGAGAAAGAAAATGCGGTGCAACCCTACTGAAAAGCAGAAATGGTCGTGAGATTTTCCCTCTTTATGGGGCTTTCTAGTGATTTGACCACACGTAGGGAACGTATAAGATGACCCAGGGCCGCCCAGAGACTTTACGGGGCCTGGGGCAAACTTCTGTTGGGGGCCCCAAGAAAAATAAAAAATTAAAAGAGACGAAAGCACACATTCAAATTAAGTTTCTCATACTTAAATTTTTATTTCATGAATGATTAACATAATTATTATATTTCATTGCACTGCTCTCTTGCTATATTCTCCAATAAATATATCTTCCATCCACAAAGCTTTTTAGCTATCTATTTTAGTAGTTAGTACTGTCTTCAATTTATTAGAGAGAATGTAATTTTATAGCAGTTAGGACAAACAGTTATATTTTTCATTAAAACTAATTAGCGTATTTTTCAGAAGACTATTTTGGAGTAAGAGAAATCTAATTAATCAAATAATTTTATTTTTATTTTTGCGGCCCCTTTTTTCAGGAGATTATTTTGAATTTTGAAGTACGGTACAAGTTTCAGAATTTTCTTTTGGGTGAAATCTAATAAATTATTTTTTTTAATTTTTGGGGGTCCCCTCCGGCAGTTAGGGGCCTGGAGCAAAGTGCCCCAGTTGCCCCCCTCTCTGGGCGGACCTGAGATGACCCGAACTACAGCGAGTCGAAGCAAACAACGCCAAACAATATGCGATATTTCTCACTTCGGCAGTTTTGAATGCTCTCCACCCAAAACCTATTCATAGAGCAGGCACGTCGGGAATTTTTTAACCGACTAAATGCGTCGCGGAACTATAGGCGACGGCGACATCAGAATCGTCGCTTTGGGTCTATTTAACAATCAATCTTCCATCAGATTCTATTAGTCATAACGAGTCTCTATTACTCACACGCGTCCACGAGCTCCGGTTTGCGGTGCGATCGCTTTCGGCATTCTTGGCGGGGTGTAGTATCCCCCTTTTTTTTTCCTCCTGAGATAGGCGCGGCAGGGAATTTTCGTGTCATTTTTCTGTTAGGCGAATGACATGGTCGAACTTCATGGGTGCGAAGGGTGATCATTTGATTACCAGGAATAGAAGATGATATGTACGTGACTCGGTCTGCAGATGTTAACTGCGTCCTAACGCAGTGTGGCCTAGACCAGTGGCGCGCAAACTGTGGGTCGCGACCTACTGGGGGGGTCGTGAAAATAACAGGAAGGGTCGCGGATAGTTTGAAGTAAATTTATGTCATATGAATTATTTTTCAAAAGAATGCTTTACACTTTTTAATATTACATATTAAAAATTTTAAAGCTACATGGCATAAAGCAAAAGAAATCTAACAAATCTAATAATCTAACAATCTAATCTAATAATCTAATCTAATAAATAATATCCATCTAATCTAATAAATAATATCTATCTAATCTAATAATCTAATAGTACCCCCCTATGTTATTGTATACTGTATTTACATAGTATACAGTGACATAGGGGGTGTAATGTTACTCACGTCCGTAGCATACTTTAAGCTACACGTGCCCCCTGGGTAGTGCTAAATGAGTAAGAGCTTTGCAGCCTTTGAATTACATGCTTTACCTAGTTCCTTTACATCATGATATTGTCGTGGAAGCAGGAATTCCTGCGTCTGCTGCATTGGAATACTGGTGGGCTTACCCAGCCAAAACGAACTGAACTCCCAAAATTTCTGAATGATAAGGAAATATACGTCTTTGCCATTATAGAGGCAAATAAGAAAAAGGGACATACAAATGTCCTTTCCCTGGCTATAATGTATACATTCTTGAGAAATGTAGAAAAGTTGCCAGTGGTTTGGTGGAGGGTGTCAGAAATACCGTCACGTCTAGTGTTGAAATAATAACACACATGGGTGAAACAAGCGATAAGACGGAGATAGCGAAGGTAAATTCCTGGCTAAAAAACCATCATTTTAAAATTTATAATGCATATCAGCCACCAAATAATAAATCGAATCTCGATATAATTAATGTTAACAAGAAGACTGTTGTAATTGGGGATTTTAATGCCCACTCCGAAACCGGAGGCTATAATAATAAGAACGAGACAGGAAAGATTGCCAAGGAATTTTTTAATACCAATAACTTAGAACTTGTGTTTAATAACAAGGACCCCCGACTTTCCTCCACTACAGTGGTGCCTCTAGCAACCCAGACCTATTAATGGTATCTTCTGAAATTCATGATCTGACACACAGAACCGTCCTAGATGACTGTGGCAGTGGTTACCGTATGGTCCTAGCTAAAATCCCTTTGGCGAGGAAAAGTAAGGGCCCTCGTTCATGTTGCAAGGTTTCGTGAAATTTCCGCAAAGCAAATTGGCCATCTTACAAGGCTTGCCTGGAAACAAACCTTGCTGAAACAAGAATGAATTTCAACCAACATCCTGATAAAATTACTGTTAACCTCGATCGTCGTGATCCGTTAAATAAATGTCTCGTAGAGTTATTCATAACTGGAGAAATGGCTCTTATTTACATCTTGTTTATTATGCACTATTTACATTGGTTAATATACATTCGTTTCGTTCCTTAGAACCATCATACATCGACTAAGGGGCGCGGAGTTCATAAATCAGTTCGATATAGAGACCCTGTCTCTTCATTCTGCCCCTCACTCGCGTCGTTTATGTCAAAATATAGTCTAGTCTATTTATTTCTCGCGGTCTCCTCTATTTATCCCTTTTCCTGTCTGTCTAGATCTTTCCACACCTCGGCCCCCGTCTTCCGGTTCCTTTGTATGCCCGGTTTCCTTTATACGGCCACCTACGGCGATTTCACCACCTTCGGCTTTTCGCTTTGTTGAATACCGCTAACGGCCTTTGCTAATCATTCTAAATGATGTGTCCACATAACCTATTATTGGTCCTTTTCAAAGGTGCATTCCACTTCGCCACCTGTTTGTGTTCTTTTGAGCTTATTGATGGTCCTGTCGCTCACCTTAATTCAGTCCCAATTAAGAATGTCGGACGCGAATCTGACAATTACTTCTGAGGGAAACCATATAGGCGGACAGCATTACGCTCTATGAAGGGACGACACGGACGGAGACATTTTTCGTGGCGAGACGCCGGGATTCGATTCGAGCATCCTCAGCACCGAAAACCAGTGCGCTGTACCACAGGACCGCCACAAGCCCATCACATCAATCTTAACCTGTAGAGAAAATGTGTCTACTATTGACAGCTCCATAAATGCTGATCATCCAATAAAAATAGTATTTTCAGATAGACAGAACTTCTGTGCACCTTGCAACCAAAGGAATTGAGAAGCGTTTAAAAAACACACTATACCAGAATTTTTCCCCGAATCATTTCAATTTAAAAATATTATTTGCATTTTTTTAAAGTGAAAAATGCAGCAAAGTGTAAAATCTATTTCTCTATTACGGAGTACAATTTAAAAAAAAAACTTTCGATCCAAGTGCGCAATCCTTGGACACACTTTCTCCATAGGTTAACATTGAGGTGAGCGAATCCAATAGGGTTAGTATACAGCAGCCTTAAGACTTTTATTGTCTTTTATTGTCTAGATCCGTCTTCAAACCAAAAGATCCGTAAAATTTTTAGAAGTAAATGATAAAAATTAAATCGTTTATATTAGAAATTTTTGTACTAAAAATGTTTCACAGCAGGTTTGTAACGATCTACTGCCACCGGGATTCGATCAACAAGTTTTTATGATCTGCAGGTAAGGGCATTATCCAGTTCTAGTACGTTACGAGGATATCTCATAAACTCGCTTTTTCTCAAAAGATGGAAGTTTATAGAACTGTGACTGATAGTAGATGTCTCTGAGAGTTACTCATTTTAAAACCAGTCTGGCAAAATAATGTGGGAGAAAAGACGACCTTCTCTTGCAGCTGTTTGAATCATCAAAACAGTTATAATACAAGGCTTAATTTAATTGATTTACAAAATTTGCTCAATGTCATTGGATGTTTATAATTAATTATTTCAAAGTGTAGTAACTGAATGATGACATTGTAAATCAAATGCTTTTCATTATAACCTGATGACGCATTTTGTCAGACTCGCACAATATGGTGGAGCTAGGCTCATCCTTAATTTTAAAAAGGTGGTACAGATGTGACTATATTTTAAATGAATAGGACAAACCGTTAATCCTATAATGGTGTGGTGCCCACTTCCCTAAGTGGAAAAATGGTCATTCCTAAAGAAGATCGATAGATTATTAGAACTCGTTAGGAAAAGACCATCGGAGCAAAAAGAGGTGATGCAAGTCCTTGGGGAGCCGAGCTGACAAAAGGAACCGCAGACATCGGAAGTAGCCAGGTGTGACGAAAAGCTGTGAGAGTTCTTGTATCACACATGAGGCGATGGAACTTTCGAGATGTCTGTAAAACTTTACGAAGAAAAAGGTATAAATGAAAGAAAGACTATAAGACAGGGCATTACAAACTGGACCTTGATGAGGTATTGACGTACGGAGAGAGCGCGGGAAATCGAGCAGACGTGAAATCTCGATTGAACAGTTATTATGAATCCCACTCTCCCTAATCGATATTACCAGAGTTCTTCGGAACAAACTCGTGTACTGTAAACCTGATCGTCGTGATCCGATGTATAAGCCACTCGTAATATTAATGTAGACACTAATATATGTCTATTTACATCTTGTTTATTATAAAATTAATATCTATACTAATATTAATATATACACGTTTGTTCCGAAGAACCATCATACATCGATTCAAAGGCGCGGAGTTCATAAATCAGTTCGGAATAGAGACTCTGTCTCTTCATTCTCTCCGCTCGCCCGCGTCGTTTCGGCAAAGTCTAAGTCTAGTCTAAAAAAAGCCCTGTCTAATCGTCTTTTCACCATTTATACCTTTTTCCTCGTTTCTCGAAGGTTCCATTTTTTCATGTGTTTGATGCCTTCCCCTATATAGGGGTTCGTCAGCTGGTCACCTCCAGGCTGCGTTTTTTTTTGTCAGCCCGACACTCCGGGCCTTGCATTGTCTCTTTGTGCCTTGATGGTCTTTTCCTAACGAATGGCCATTTTTTCACTTAGGGAAGTGTGCGCCGCACCATTGCCTGTGTAACGACCTTTCTGATTCCTTTAACAAAAAGTCATATCTGTAGTGGATTTTCCAAAGTTTGTGTTAACCTTTATAGTCTTGATCCGACAAATCATTATCTTGTAGAAGTAATCATAATTGTAGCACCAACTCTTATTTACATCTGGTTTATTGACACATTAAAATCTTAGTTAAATAAATCATTTACAAAGGTTTGTTAGGACGAACGTTAATACACTCATGAGAGCAGGGCTCATTATTCAAAGTCCGTCCGAGACCCTCTCTCTCTCCTTCCGTACGCGTGGCGACCTTTCAACAGCCCAAGTCTCTTCTCCCCTCATTCGCAACACCGTCGTTATTTATGCATTCTTCTCAGCCCTTTCTCGAACCATCTCGAATACCCGACCTTTTCCGGTTCCGCCCTCTGCAGACCACCTATGGTGAATTTCTTTCCTGCCGGCTTCTCCAAGGGAAAAACGCACCGCTAATGGGTTTCACAAATCATTCTAAATGACTCGCGTACTTTTTCCCTATTGTCGCACATCTCCAAAGGTGTATATCGTTCGATACCTGTTTGCGTTTATTTTGGGCTTATTGAAGACGCTATTACTCACCTTCACCAATTCCACTTAAGAATGGGAGACGAGAGTCTGACATTACGCCCCTTCCTCTAGAAGTGAAAAAAGTCTTTTTTGAGATGTTTTCACTCTTGAACAACAGTCCCTGTTGATCAGAGGATAACGAGGCAGTCCCTTGGGGTAATACTGTGCTTTCAACTTGTGACGGGGGGCGCTTTGTAGCCACAACAATAAAACATTTTTACAAGTAATTGATTCCATGTTTTCATCTGCATATGAGATAGCCATAACATTTACAGGTAACAAAAATCACTTTTACACACTTATCCTTGACACAAAATTAATATTATAATTCTTGCTCATTTCTTTACTTTAAACCAAACATTAACAAATTATTTGACTACCAATCACTTATCTTTAAATCAAGAATTTCTAAGATAATTACACTTTTGATTCCTTTTTTCTTTTCAAACTCTTTAGGAATTTCCTGGCTTAATCTTGACCAGTTAAACTTATATATTTTAATGAATCTTCCCCAAATCTCTAGGGAATACTTAACATTAACTTAGTTCTTCACTTAAAAAAAGCATAAACCAAGTGTTCATACAACAAAACAACCAAAAAAAATAAATATCACATAACTTATACACTTAAATTCTTAATACCATTATATTTACAAATTTAATCCGTTTTTCTTAGGATTCAATAATATTAGTTATCAATACAATTACCAAAATACACATTTAATTAAATTTTCCCTGAATTCTTTGAGAGCTACTTAAATCAATTTTAGAACATTTATAAAATACACAATTGAGTTTCCTGGAATTCTTTGGGAATTACTTAAGTTTGTGATCCTCTCAGCAATTTTACGGGACCCTAAATAAATACGAATGGGTTTTTGGCTTTATTATTTCACCATCTCTCATTGACCCCTTTGTGAATTTGTGATCTAGTGTCGGTTCAAAATCACCCTTTTCTGCGGAAGTCTTTTCTCCCATACTTTGCGTCTGTTTCCTACCCGTATCGTTGGGTCTTCCCTGTGCATTTAATTCTTCGTTTCGTGTTTCCCTTTGATTATTTCCATTCTCATTATTAGTTTCCTCTAACCCTTTATTCCTTAACATATCAATTTGATCTTTCCTCTCTTTTTCCGTTGAAAATCCCATTTCTCGCACCTCATCCTAATTCTCATTGAGACTTAATTCCCCATCCAAAATTTTATCAATTTCTCGCATATCATCTAAATTCTCATTGGGACTTAATTCATTACCTCCTCCCTTATAGTACATCTCCTCATCCATCGTCTCACTTCCCATTTCAAACATATAAAGGGGAATTATCATCTCCTCCTCTGTCTCATATAAATTCTCATTAGGACTTAATTCACTTCCTCCTCCCTTATAGTACATCTCCTCATCCTTCGTCTCACTTCCCATTTCAAACATATAAAGGGAAATAATCATCTCCTCCTCTGTGTCCCTTGCGCTTTCAAATCTATTCGGGAGAATAGCCATCTCCTCCTCTGTATCCCTTAACATTTCGAACATATTTGGAGGAATAATCAACTCCTCATCTAATATCTGATCTATACTCTTACTCAAATGCCTTTGAGAATATGCTACCCCTCAGAGGACCTCCTTTCCTTGAGTAATTGCATACCTCACTTCTCTTTCCTGTTGGGTTTCAATTTTATTCTCAGATTGGATAATTTCGCCTCTGTTAAATTCCATCTCAAATTTATTTCCCATCTGATCCCCTCTATTTCTGAGATTTTGAACTCTTTTGGGGCACTGAAATTTCAAATGGTCTTTACTATTACAGACAAAACATCTTTTATCCTCCTTTTTCCGGTCAATTTTGGCAAATACCTTATCTGTTTTAACCAGTGGTTCAAGAATAACCCTTTTTTCATCTCTCAAAACTCCTTCGAAATTATTATTAACCCTTCCAATACTTTCTCTGACCCTTAAACTTAAAAGTCTTTTAGCTGCCCTCATCCTCAATTCTTCAACTTCTAATTCTTTCAATTTTAACATCAATTCTCTTTGTTTATATCTTTCCTGTGTATCTCTCTCCTCTTTTTCCATTTCCCATTGTCTGTTTGTCTCCTCCCATTGTCTATCTCTCTCCTGTTTTTCAATTTCCCACTGTCTTTTTGTCTCCTCCCATTGTCTATCTTTCTCTTGTTTTTCAATTCGTTCTCTTTCCACTCTCTCATTAATTAAGGCAAATAACCGCGTTTCGTAGTGGACTCTTCCTCATATTTCTCACTTCCCTGAATTATTTGTTTTAGGTCATACACTGTGCTATTCGGAGGGACTTCATCCTTAAACTCTGTAGCCAACGTAATTAAATCGGCCTTACGCCCCTTCCCCAAGAATGCCATTTTTAAACTCAACCACGATTAACAATTAGGATGTGATTTTCCTTTTATCGTTATATAAATATAACACCTTAACTTTGGTAGTTATCAAATCGTCTCAACGCTTTTGGTACTATAACAAAATACAACCAACTATACTTATCTTGAACTATTTACCTCAACAATTATGATAATTCTACGAGCATTTAACTACTACAATTATAAATCACTTCCACTAATAAACTAGTACAAGCACTTGTACACTTTTCCCGTTATACAAAATAACACTTTTTCACTTTAAAAATAATAATCCAATTACCAAAAATTCAATAACTCAAGAAATTACTTCCATCATTATACACATGAATCAACACTTCAAAACTTATCAAAAATAATTCAATTCCTTCAACTAATTACTACCGCTATCTCATACACAGGGAGAAAAGATAGAATCACTCACCCCTTTTTCACCTCGATGAAAAACTGTCACTCTAATCTTTCTCCGCTGCCGCACTTTGATCACAGTTCAAGAGAGTTCACTATATAACCACCAGTTACCGAGTAACTATCTGTCGCTGAAGTCGTGCCCAGTAGACTCGTTCGGAATCCAACTTCTCTTGAAACTGCGTCTCCTTAATGATGTATCACCACTCTAGTACTCTAGATCAGGGGTTCTCAACCTTTCAGGCTCTGTGCCCCCTTTTGAACACTGATGTAAGGTCACGCCTCCCCTACCACCATGTGGTCAATAGAAGTAGTGCAATCGGAATTTGAAACTGAAGCTGGTTATTAAATGAAAATATAGAATAGATAATTTCATACACAAAACTTAATATTTCTACTCATATCTTAATTTGGAACATATTATTATTAGAACATATGAAATCAAAGAATTAAATGCAGATCAAATATATTTGAGGTAATCAAGGATCTAGGTGAGGTTGGCATGTAATACCAGTCACTTTCACAACATTAATGAGAGGGCTGGAACTGTTTGATCTTGACAAGTTTTTGAATATTAGGTTTTAAGTGTGACAAAGCACACCTCAGGTCACTTTCAACGTCCAGCTTTGCTCGATATTTTGACTTTATGTATGCTAATGCTGAAAATCCAGATTCACAGAGATATGTGGATGAAAACTGCACTAACAACCTCGAAGCTTCCAAAGCAACTTCTGGGTAAACAGGAAAATAGCGTAACCAAAAGTTTTCAACATCCATGTTTTCGAATTCCGCGTTTGCTTGAGAATCACATTTTAGGTCGATTGCCTGTTCCTGAATATGATCAGGAAGTATATCCACGTCGATTTTAAAAGGATCTCTTGTCAACTTAAACTCGCAGTTCTCCAGCAGTTTCCAGAACTAATATCTGGAAAATAGTCTGCAATTTCATTTTGCAATGCTACCAAATGCCCTGATATAAGGTCCATCAGTTCATTTATACGTTGCAATGTGAGATTTTTTTTATCATCGAGGATGTCGTTCAGTCTTGGAAAGGACGAAATGTTTGGCTCTGAACTCTGAAGACGGCGTTGCCAAAGAGTTATCTTTTCTGTGAAACTCTTAACTGCATCCTTAAGTCTTCAGAATGTTTTTCTGACATTGCAGCTACGACAATTATCGTGTGCGACAATTATTGTGTTCGTGTTCGTGTTCGTATGTCGAAAATACGTTACGGTTGCATTGTGACTGCAAAATTGAGTACAGTAAATTACAGTTAGTTTTATTTTTTATTTTTTTCTAAACTCACGCCTCCCTTGAAACTCTTCTACGCCTCCCCAGGGGGGCGCGCCCCCCAGGTTGAGAACCGCTGCTCTAGATCATCTTTTTCTGATACCTTCCGTATCGCTGGGGTCCTCCCACGTTCTTTAATTCGACTACGCCAATGTTAACCTTTATGGTCGTGATCCGACAAATCATTATCTTGTAGAAGTAATCATAACTGTAGCACCAACTCTTATTTACATCTGGTTTTTTGACACATTAAAATCTTGGTTAAATAAATCATTTACAAAGGTTCGTTCCGAAGAACGTTAATACACTCATGAGAGCAGGGCTCATTATTCAAAGTCCGTCCGAGACCCTCTCTCTGTCTTCTTCCGTACGCGTGGCGACCTTTCAACAGCCCAAGTCTCTTCTCCCCTCATTCGCAATACCGTCGTTATTTATGCATTTTTCTCAGCCCTTTCTCGAACCATCTCGAATACCCGACCTTTTCCGGTTCCGCCCTCTGCAGACCACCTATGGTGAATTTCTTTCCTGCCGACTTCTCCAAGGGAAAAACGCGCCGCTAATGGGTTTCACAAATCATTCTAAATGACTCTCGTACTTTTTCCCTATTGTCGCACATCTCCAAAGGTGTATATCGTTCGACACCTGTTTGCGTTTATTTTGGGCTTATTGAAGACGCTATTACTCACCTTCATCAATTCCACTTAAGAATGGGAGACGAGAGTCTGACAGTTAGGATTGAGTCTGTTTTCAGACTGTGGGAGAGTGTCACATGTACATTATTCTTATTGTATATATCTTATATTAAACGAGATGTAAATAGAGCATTTATCCGTATCTACATTAATATTACGAATTACTTATACATCGGTCACGGTGATCCGTTTTACACATTTCGATTGCTTAAAATGTAGTACCTGAATAAAAGTGAAATAATCATCTGTGTGTTTGTGTGTATGTGTCTCAGTTCGTCTCATTAGGAGTTCAGCAAACTTAAAGAATTACTTCTGTTATTTTATATTACTACGAAAAGGCAATATAAACTCCCAGTATATTAATGCGAAATAGTTTCGTATATTGATACGAAAAAACAATATAAACTTTCCAGTGTACTAATCCGAAATAGTTTCGTATATTAATACGAAAAAGCAATAAAGTCTCCTTCATAATGGTCATACCGCTGAAACATTACATTTTTATAGTTTGCTGAATAATGTCGCTAAAGATTTAATTCACTCTGCTCTAAATTTAAAGAGTCTAATACCTGCTAAACCAATTAAGGCATTTTTCTGACATCGGAAATAAGTTTAATCGTGGCAATTCACGTATGCAAATCCTTTATTATTATTTTTTTTTTGTGGTTAACTGAATTGTCTGGAACACCCTATCGGCCTTTTAAAGAGCTCATTCTTGTTTTTATCTATTAAATGATTGTACGGCGAAAGTTGCGGATGCCGAGGCGGAAATTCGCGACGACTGCGCGGGATAGAGAAAGAGTGAGATAGAAGAAGACTGAAAAAAAAATGAATGTTAATGCGTCAGTTGGCAGTTGGATTAAGACCGGGGGCAGGCTGAAAGGAACCACGATCGCCTGGGATAATATTGCGGAAATGGATGCGGTGTATCAAAGTCGTCTAATGGACAGAGCAGATTCCGCCTTACATTTACAGATGCAAATCCTGTTTCGGTATGGTTTATGGGAATATTAAGTGAAATGTGCACGGACATAGGATAGGTTATAAACTAGCTGTCAAGGCCGAGTGTTTTTGCTCGTCTTTTCGAACTGACGAATGTAGGAAGAGAAGTAAGACAGCTAGGAGTTTGCAGTTGATGTCTAAAACAATTACATGTTATCCACTATCCGATGCACAGGAGCTTATGAAAAATCGGCAAACACGCATGATTAACAATTGACCTGATATCGTGAAAAATGAAGGTTGGATTATTTTACAGAAGTTTTTAAATACAGTCGAACCCCGTTATAACGAACTTCAAGGGACCTAAGGTTTTGAAAGCTATATCCAGTGGTTCGCTATGTCCGAAACGTTAAGAAAAATGTTAGAGTTCACAAAATATATAACTCATTAGTTGCTATGTGTCTTCAATAATGATGTATTAAAAAATGATAAAATCTATTAAACCTGATCATTAATGAATTAAATTGACTAAAATCGATTACATTAAACTGACACAATACTAATTAAATTAACTAAAAATGAAGACAACGGAAATAAATTTATTTTACCTTTAATTGTTGTTCACAGTTTAGATGCAGAAATAATCGGTAATATTCTGCTGACGTGATGCTGATTTCAAAAACATTTTATGAATTTCTTTGTCCAATACATCAAATGACTCCAACACACTTTCTTCCACTGCTTGAGTAGGCAAAACTTACTAATTACGCACATCGCTGATGTAGCATCTGAGATGGTGGGGATTTCGTCATTTATGTGCTTCTCTTCATCAGCATCAGATGCAGAATCTTCGATTTCAGAATGATTCATTGTAATTTCTTCCACAATATCTTCATCTGTCAGATTTTCACATGTTATGACTTCATCATCACATGTTTCGAACAATTGCATGTCACAATCTGAGAATGAAAAAATTTTGTGCTTTTATATCCACATCGCGATAGGTAAATCTTTCTCATTCTTTACTTCATCAACATTCGTTGTATCTTCAACATTCTTAAAAAGTAAAAAAAAAAAAAAATTGAGTTGTCGACTGAAAAAAGGTTTGTTATAGCTGATTCTTAAAATTTCGGAGGTTCGCTATAAAAGGATAAATTAGCATTAAATACAATAGGAAAACGGCGGGACCAGAATTTTCGCTTGTTTTATCCATGAGTTCGTTATATACCGAGTTCGCTATAACGGGGTTTGATTGTTACTTCATACGTTGCTTTCAATGTAAGTTTAAGTAAAAGTAAAATTCCACAGATATTCTGTTTTTCTTGTGGAGAAAAGAACACTCGGACTGCCTGTGAAGGGATTATCCAGGCATCGCAGGAGGAAAAGATGAAAATAAAATATAAATTAGCAAGAGGTATGCCAACATGATGGTTCACAAACCGAAAAAACATAAAATCAAAACAAAACCGAACAAAAACTTGAATAATTTACTCAAGTTTCAATCGGAGCGTTAATAAACTTTGATAATCTTGAGTTTGTTGTACATTCAGATTTTTTCACTAGCCAGAATTTTGGCATTCTTTAGCATAATTCGTATTTTGCTTTAAATCTTTCGAAAATTTCCAATAAAACAAGTAATTTATAGTAGTGCGTTGGCGACGCTTCACGGGGGAAAGAAAAATAATGAATTTGATGACTGACACCTTGGTGCATATTTGAAATATCGATCAGAATTTTTCTTTTTAGAGTTTGTAGTTTTTTGTTCACTTATTCCCTTTCTATTTACCAAATACGCTTTAACAATTAAATTAAGCAAATCAGATCACATAAAAGATCATAGAATTAAGGAAACAAATTTCTATTGCTCAATAGGGGTTGCTGTTTCATTGCACGTGACATTTAGTTTATTAATGTTATTAAATCTTCAGTTTGGGGGGAAATGGCGACAGATCATCCTTTTTCATATTCAATTTTGGAAAACGACTAAAAAAAAATCCGTCGAGATGAACGGCACTTGCAAAGTAAGCGTTTTTCATGCCTCTGTAGTTGGTAGACATCAGCTGGTAGAAATCGGCTGCTAGGTAAACCCAAGTTTGAATTCCACAACTCAATTTTAATGCTATGCATAAAGGGAGTCATCACCTTTGAACCTTCAAAAAATCGAATTTAACTTTTTTGCATTTTTAGAATATTTGGACATTTCTGAATCATTTAAAACAAACCACGTTAAAATATTCCAACCAGAGCATTCACAAGTATAACATGAAAGAAGAGTTCCAATGGAAACATTTCCAGTGTGGGAACTTTAAAAGCCCTGTTTTTCGACCTGATCATTTTCATGCTTGCGCACACTGTATAAAGCAGGGGTGGGCAGACTTTTCCAGGGTATGGGCTTCTTCTAATTTTTTCAAGGTGGTGCGGTCCACCCTGTGGCGTAGGTGTGGTGAGTTAAAAAAAATTCTACAATATTTATCATAACTTAATAATAAATACGGAATATGTAGTTACCTACATAACTAAAATAAAAAACACTCGGTGTCTATGGCGTCGGTGTTCTATAAATATGTTTATTTTAGTATGCGCGTCTTAGGTCGTAGTAAAGGCGGTCACCCCAAAATGTCTTGGTGGTCCACCGGTCGACTTAATGCCCACCCCTGGTATAAAGGAAACTACTGCAGATATTGCTTTCATATTTTTAGGATAGGTGTATAATGATGCTACCAAAAATATTCACCTTATTTTTTCTTAAAAAAATTATTTTACTATGAATTTATAGCATTTGACTTGTAATTTTAATGGATTTTTTTCAGTTTTTTTAAAATCTGATTGTCCTGGAGTAAATATTTTTGAGTGTTTTAAATTTAAATGGGTGTAGAAATATACCTAATGTTGTAACATCACAAAAATGCAAAAACTATTATTGAAACTTAGTAAGTGTTGTAAGTCTGCGCTCAGTGTATGAGTATAAATTTGAAATTTTCAGAAAATACACACACTCCTTACTTCATAAATAAAATTCTTATTTACTTGTAATAAAATTAATTAAGGAAACATAATCTATAAAGTTTAGAGAACTAATAATGAAAGTTTCATATATAATGTACAATAACAAAAAAAATTATAGAAGTTCGACCAAACAGCAAAAATTCTGTCTTTTCAACTTGTGTAAAGGTGATGACTCCCCATAAGCTTTTGATGCACCTTATTTATTATCTTACTCAGATCTGGAGAATTATTAAAGTTAAATCTTGACAAATCCATCCAAATTTCTAAATCTAAGCGGCAAAAATCAGTATTTATTTCTTTCTTTAGTTCCTCTCCGTTATTGTTAATTTGTTTTTATTGGTTAATTTTTTGTCATCAGACAGATAAAGGACTATATTATGTTGGATTTTTTTGAAACGGTTTCACGTCTGGACGTTTTGAGTTATCTGTAACCTAAAAAATTACAGCAAGTTTAACCAATACGGTATTGATCAGTTTGTCTCACTGATCTTAATAACAAAATATGAAACCAATATAAAAAATAATAAATGTATGAGAAATATAAAATAATTATTTGTAATCTATTTGTTTGTAAAAAAAAATACTATAACCCTCCTATAACCTATCCTATAAAGGAGAGTGCGGTTTGGCACTCTCCTTTATAGGATAGATTCACTTAAGAGTCGCCAAGCATCAGTAAAAAATTTAGAAAATTAAGCTTTTTGCCGCCTATAACATATACAGTCGAACCCCGTTATAGCGAACCCGGTATGTAACGAACTCACGGATATAACGAACGAAAATTTTGGTCCCGCCGTTATCCTATTGCAAATAATTTAATTAGTATTGTGTCAGTTTAATGTAATTGATTATAGTCGATTTAATTCATTAATGATCATTTTTAATAGATTTTATCATTTTTAATGCATCATTATTGAATACACATTGCAACTAATGAGTTATACATTTTGTGAACTCTAGCCTTTTTCTTAACGGTTCGGATATAGCGAACCACCGGATAAAGCGAACAAAACCTTTGGTCCCTTGAAGTTCGTGAAAACAGGGTTCGACTGTATTGCATTGTCCTATAGCATTGTCCACTAAGCCATGTGGAGGACCGTATAATAGGGACGAAACAATGGTCCATGGCTGCTGACAGATAACCGAATATTTTAGGCGTGACGAGAGATTTTTTTTCCTGCTGTATACAATAAATAGATAAATAAATAAATAAATACCTCCGAAATAAACATCTACAGAAATAAATTTATCTCGCATGCATGTATCTCACGATATTTCTGACTGATAAATATTAGTGACTGAAGTTAAAAAAAATAATTTTAGTTTAACTTGGCCAAATTTCTTTTTGTCTAGCAAATTTATTAGAAGCAATAATCTAACAGTCGTCTAGAAAATTTGTAATCCTAGTTATGGGGAAAGACCGAACAGCTTAAGATTTACTTGGTCATAAAAAAATGCAACGAGGTAGGAGTCGAATGTTAGCATAGCTTTTTGGGGGCCGAAGCTCGAAGTAGGGATTTATGCATCATGTTTTCATGCATTAGTACAACCACCGCAAAGGTCATGGTCAATCTCGCCCCATTCTCAAGGTAACTCAAAACTTGGAGAAAGGAAAGGATTTTTGTTGCTAAATTCACCCCCTCAAATGGAAAATCCTTGTCCTTAAAACCTGACTCACTCCTATCTGGAAGTGGTTCATGTTGCGCCACTTTATGCTTGCGAAGATGAGTTGGAACCCAAAATGAAAGTTGTAAACTGGTGGTACTACTCTTTGTCTCAGATAGGAGAGTATTCTGGACAATAAGGCAATCACTGCTGACGTCGCGGAGTAGCAAAATATAAAGGCGATGAGATTCAAGCGATGAAAATTCTTAGCATTCTAAGGGCCTGTTCACATAGGAGTCCGTTACGTTGCGTTAAGGAAAAGATGACGTTGAGACGAAAATAAACCAATCATAGGCCTCCAAACGATTAGCAATGAAATTTTTAACGCCTATGATTGGTTTATTTTCGTCTCAACGTCATCTTTCCCTTAACGGTACGCAACGGACTCCTATGTGAACAGGCCCTAACAGAAGAGTAGGTTAGGCCATTTAAAATGATATTTATTAAAAATGATATTAATTTTCTCTTCCTTTCCGAACAATTTATGTAGAATTTTTCTGAAGGAAAAAACATTAAATTTCTGCATAGTAGCTTGACGATTTAACCTCAGTTAAGATTGAAATCTTCAAGAAATAAACAAACGAATGAAAGTATTTATTTTACTTCCCTGTTTTGACGTCATTTTGAAAAGCCAATGAGAGAATCATTGTGTAATGCCAAAGGCAAATTCCAACCACTCATCTTATATACCACTTCGAAGCAAGTGCAGGCAATCTGTCCAGGTTTTTTTGTTTACAGTTTGCCTTACAGAGAGCTGATGAGAGAACATTAAATTGCAGGTCCGTTTACCTAACAGATAAAATTATTTAAAGATCTACATTTGTCTCGTAATGCGTTTTCTTTTCGATACCTATGCAAGGAGGTTGCCCGGTGCTCTGAAAGTTTCGGAACCACACACTTGAAAGATTCGTCGGAAAGATTCTCCTTTCCCTTAATTCGGTCGGATGCGTCATAAAGATCGCGCGAATTTTTCGGTCTATGTAGATCACCTTCTGTTGGGACTTTTTATTCTTCTTTTCTTAACTCCTGGTTTCTTGCCACCGCTGAGCCACCTACGATAACCTCTGAGGGCCAGCTGGGATGTGTCAGTGTGGGGAAAGCGACTTTTTCTTCACGCTGGCTTCTAGAGAACGCCAACATCGCGGTCAGCTTATTATCGCCAAATAGGCAAGGATGACGCCAATGTACGTTGCTAACAGGGTTAAAAAATTAGCATCAAGCCACTCGGATAAAGTCAATACTATTCCTATCCTTCAATCTCTCAGAAAAAGTAGTATCACGAGAGTTAGAACTTTTTGGCAATAGCAGTTAGGAAGGTATTATCCAAATTTTTGACGAAAGACTGATATAATATTTTTTAACTTTGACATTATTAACAAATAAAATAAGTACAATTGTTTCCTCCCACCATCCCCAGTCGACTTTAACTTGCTACGTGCGCTTCAAATGCTTTCCATAAAAGATACCAAGGTTTACGGCTTTAAATACGAGCAGTTAATAGAAATGCTCCATTTGCCTTTGAAAACAATTCTAACTTCCTTTATCCGAAATTATTTAAGGGAACATTGGACTTTCAAAACATCTGCCTCTAGGTTTCAGTGAAGCTCTATGAAATTTCATTACGTTATTAGCAATAAGCTGTCAAATAACCGTGATCAAAATTTGGTGTTTATATATTGAAAATATTTAGTTATCAAAATTTAAATCCTTTACTATAACATATCATTAACTTTATTAAAAATAATAATAAAATCCTGAGCCATTTCATTCCCATGCAATCAGGGAATTTTACTTGTTATGTAACTTCCGTACCTTAGAATCAAACTTCATTGTAAACTAAAATTATTACCAGTTTTCAGATTTTTGAAAAATTTAAAATAATGTATTTTTGCCGATCAAAAATATGTTAGCTGAATTATTCCACCTGAAAATAATTTATTTTAATTGCTTTTTACGCAGTATTGTGCCATGCAATACAGTAATTTTTATAAGGTACTTTTGTTACCCTAGAGTTTAAATTAGTATTTATTGTACACATTTAAAAGTAAGAGAAATAATCAACAAAGTGAAAAATTCTTATTATTGAAATACCCCCTCTTTTTTTACTCAAAATATCAACAAACATCCAAATGCCTGTAAAACTGAACACAAATTCCACCCGCATTCCACCTACAAAGGCTAAAATTAATTTAAAATTTCGTATATAATAGAGGGAACCTTTGGTGTCAGAATTGGTGTCAGAATTGGTGTCAGAAATAAAATATTTAGAAACGCGAATGGAAGTGCTTGAGGTGATCAAAATGGAGATTATACAATTGAAAAAAAATGTAGATAAGTTTATAATAATTATTTTTACTAAGAGGTAATCCACGAAAACTGTCCATGTTGCACATGAAAGTTGATCATTATGGATGTGTATAAGAATATAAATAGTTTTCAACGCACTATGCTCACGCTATTAGATATATTAGATATGCATTTTAAAACTACATTTTTCTTTGAAACATAACAAGGCTGACTCGGGAAACGAATCGAGCCATTCTTCTTGCTTGTCAGGAGACCATTGCGTTTCTGAAGCAAGTAATAACCTTCGCTAATAATCCTTACGTTAAAAGATAGCAACCACAAACAAACAAACAAGGTAAGGCAATGATAACAGGTTAAATGCCTTAATTTTACAATAAAGACCACTGTCCTATACAAAATCACATTTTTAACACTTTCTTTATTTAAATAAAAACTCGCTTTTAGTTTTATATTTTATTTTGTAAAACAACTCAACTGAAAGTAACATAAGTAAGGAATGTCACCATTACCTGTCATCATAAATATACGTTGTTAATGGGTAGTGGGAACTCAGCCAAAAATTTATAATCATAGCTAAATTCTCTATAAAGCTGATTCTAAAACATCGTGATTAAAAAGTGGGAAATTCTATTGCTTCAGAACAGAGTTAAAGACAAGACTGAGAAACTTAGCACCATTGATTTTAAAAATTACATGCCTCTCTATATGTACTATATTTCAAAATTAAGATATCTACACTTTATCATTACATCAAATAAGAAATTACTGGGGAAAATATTTTTCATTTAAAAAATGGAGTAAAAAATTCAGTAAGTACTAAAATAAAGTGTGGATTACATCACTCTCTGTATGTACTGTTGTTCACAATTCAGAATTCAGATATCTACACTTAATCATACCAAATAATAAATTGTTGGGAAAATTTCTTCACTTATAAAATGGAGTAAAAATTCAGCAAGTACTAAAAAATGTGTAGAAAATTAACTATTACTGGCTATTGGTTGCTATGCTGGAGACAGTTAAGCCTAACATCGCGATCATTTATTCTCTCTCTTTCACGCCTTTCTCATAATGAATTATTTCTTCTCTGCTTCTTTCTTGAGACTGTTCCCAATTTTCACTTGATCATGCAGCTCGCTTTCGAGTATTTCTGATTTCAATGCGTAAATTCTTGTTGACATGCGGTTGCAAATTGTGGACGGTGGCTAATGTTTACATTTGGTAGTTACAGCCGTTGCCATTTTGAGTGTAGAAATATCGTCAATTTTTGTGCCGCATACCTACACGTTTTATATATATAGATAGGTAGACTCGGAAATCAAACCTAAACATGCTGCTCTCTGGTCTGGTGTGCCGATCATTAAACTAATTAGACTTTAAATGATCTTCTTTGATACGATTATCAGATCTTTTATTCTGAATTTGTTACGGACTTCTTCATTTTGCCAAAGTTTCGACAGAGGGGGAGTTTGACCAAGTTTTATAAACTCATGTCTTTCAAACTCTTTCAAAGATATTTTTTAGACACATTAGTAAAACATACTAACGTGTCTAAAATATATCTCCCGAAATTCGCTGTCGTTTATAAGAAGTACGACGATTTACAAAAGTTTCTTAAATAAATCGAACTTTTCCTGTTTCATGTCTTAGATTTTTATTTCGTTGTTGATTATCAAATTCAACGTTTGTTTGCCATCTTTCCCATTTCCGGCAACAACTGTAAAATAAAAGAAACTACACACTGATAAATGGCAGTTTCAAGGTGTATCAAATAGCTTGATAAATCTTTCGTGGCTCGATGGAAATTCTAACAAAAGTTACGAAATTTTCTTCCGTACTTATTAATGCGTAGACTTTTTGAGCACGTGTTGCTACAATGCTAACCTCTGGCCATCTGTAGTGCATATTTTGTCTAACGAATGACACAGTAATAACTCTTTTCTATTTTTTTTCCTTCCAGACTTTACTGACTGGGTATGAGATATATTCGCAAAGTAAATATGTGGAATCAGATTTTGCATTTCTCCTGTCCGTAAATACAGCTGACGTATTTTGTGACCAAATATTGCACTCTAACGTCTAATTGGTCAAATATAACAAAATTTATCTTCTCTTTGATCCGAGTGGTGCCGATTCTGAAAATAGCAGATGTCATAATATAAAGTATACACTACAGTAAATTATATATGGTCAAGATATGTTAATATTTTTTTTCGTTTTAAAAATATATCATCTATTATATGATATATTCCATCCCTGTTTCTCGAAAATGTAGTATTCTCGTGTAATGCACTTTCAAAAGCATGTAATTACGACTCAATTTACGAGCTTTTTGAAGATTGTCCTTCAAAATTATTTTCTCGGGGCTTGCAAGTACTTTACGCATCGTAAACACTGACATGAGTCGTTAACAAGTCTCTTTTAGAATAAATTGGTCTGCAATTTTAAGTGAGTCTCAGTCAAATCTGTTAGTCAATGTTATCAGAAAATCGTCTTTTAAACTGGAGGTATTCTAATTCGCGCGACATAGCATCAAAGACTTGAAGTTTTAAAGTATTTTATTTTTTACATCTCAATGTTTCTTTTAAATTTTTTTTCTTTACAGTGGTTTTGAAATAAATTATCATTGCTAGGACATAAATTAACGTGAAAAAAATGGGGGACGAAATTTGTAGTGTCTCTCAATGATATAAATGAACGATGGACCCTTACACTTTCTTTCCATACAAATTCAAAATTAATAATAGTTTTTTTTATAACTTTCAAATCATAATATTTGATTTTATAGCAATTAGGTAATCTGTGCTCATTTTATTCATTCGAAAATGTTTTTTCGCGAATTTTAAGAACGATAATATCAAAATTTATACGTAAAAATTGTATAACATTTTTACGTGTAGAAATTGTATAGCAATTTTAAAATTCATAATAGTTTTTTTAAAAATTTCAATTTATAATAGCTTATTTCAAAGCATCAAGATAATTTATCCTCATTTTATTATTCGAAAATATTTTTTCGCCAATTTTAAGAGCGATTATATCAAAATCTATACATAAAATTGTATAACAGTTTTTTCGAGCTACGCCTGATCAAGGATTAAATTATAAAACTAAATAAACTGCATTATAATAGGTTTTTTTTATAAATTTCAATTTATAATAGTTTATTTTAAAGCATTCAGATAATTTATCCTCATATTATTATTCGAAAATATTTTCTCGTCAATTTTAACAACAATTATATCAAAATCTATACATAAAATTGTGTAACAATTTTTTCGAGCTACGTCTCATCAAGGACTAAATTATAAAACTAAATAAACTGCATTATGCAACCGTTTGAAAGGAAAATTACGGTTTTATAGATTTTGGCCAATTTTAAAACCGAATATCGCCAAATCTTCCCGTTTCAAACCGTCAAACATTTTTTTCTTTCGAGACACGGCTACTGAAAGAATATCATTTTACGTATACTAGTAGAGATTGATAAATTATACATCATACTAACAGTAAATCTTATGTATTTTTAAAAAATTCAGCCAACTTAAAAATTCCACAAAAGCTTAAAATCTTTAATTTAGTAAACATTTAACATTTAGTAAACATTTATTTAATTCATTAATTATCATTTTTAATAGATTTTATGAATTTTTAATACATCATTATTGAATACACATTGCAACTAATGAGTTACAGTCGGACCCCATTTTAACGAACTTCAAGGGACCAAAGATTTTGTTCGCTTCATCCGGTGGTTCGCTCTATCCGAACCGTTAAAAAAAATGCTAGAGTTCACAAAATGTATAACTCATTAGTTGCAATGTGTATTCAATAATGATGTATTAAAAATGATAAAATCTATTAAAAATGATCATTAATTAATTAAATCGACTAAAATAGATTACATTGAACTGACACAATACTAATTATATTACGTACAATACGAAAACTGCGGGACCAAAATTTTCGTTCGTTATATCCGTGAGCTGGTTATATACCGGTTTCGCTATAACCGGGTTCGACTGTATACCTTTTGTGAAGTCTAGCATTTTTCTTAACGGTTCGGATATAGCGAACCACCGGATACAGCGAACAAAACCTTTGGTCCCTTGAAGTTTGTTATAACTGGGTTTGACTGTATTAATGAAGTATTAGTACAGTTTGATTTTATCTTTATAAGTGTTTGTATGGATGCACGCGTGCCAAAGGCAATAAGGAGGCAAAAAAAAAAAAAAAAAAAATGCCATCGGGAAAAATCGCCGTCTCTTAAAGAGACTTTTGCATTTTCAAACTCAGTAAACTGGATTCCTTCCGCAATGGGTTAATTGATTATTCCCGTGAATCCACCTAAAATAAAATTATTGAAAGAGTTTTTCCAAGCAATAGGAATTCCTATGAATGGAGTATATTAAGCAGCAAAGCGAAGAATTCGTGTGCACAATACCATGGGTATGGCACGTCGAATGGCGCAAACAGAATCCTTTCAGAGGGAGTTTCTGCTCCTAGGGAAGTATTCGCAACTGGGTGCGGTTTTGATTTTAAAGTTAACACCGTAGTTGCCCATCTTTTCGTTTAGAGCAGTGGTGCGAAAACTGTGGATCTCGACCCACCGGGGGATCGAGGATAATTTGGAGAAAATTTATGTCATATTGAATCATTTATTTCTAAAAAATGCTTTAAATTTTCTAAAATTACATATTTTAAATTTTTATATTTTGTATGCTGAAAAATGATATGACATTGTTAAATATGGTGTCAAACAGTTTTACCCAAAACAAGTACAGATGGTAAGCGAGACTTTTATTAGGAAAAAATAAATATGTACACAAAATGTACTGTTTCCCTTTTTTGTTGTTGTTTAACAATTTCATAATTTTAAAAAAATATTGTGTTTCTACCAAAAAATTTTCATTATGGGTCGAGGGTTTTTTACTTAAAGAAAGTGGGTTGCGATCGAAAAACGTTTGCGCAGCCCTTGTTTAGAGTTCGGAATGAATTGAATCTAAAGCCACCAAGCGTGCTTCTCACTATTTTTTTGGGGGGGGAGGGGGGGAATTGAATTCAATTAGGGACCTCCTCTGCACATTGACTGCCGGACGGTCCTTAAAATATGAAATATTACGATTTTTTTAAATTGAATAACAATAGAATAGATGTTTGAGTAGTATTCAAAATTTATACAATGAGAAAAATAAATCGTTATATATAAAACAGTTCCGTAACTGACTGACTGACTGACATATAACGCACAGGCCAAACTGTTGGACCTAAAGGGCTGAAATGTTGCATGGTGATTCTTCTTATAGTGAAGGGGTGCACTAAGAAAGATTTTTGAAAAATTCTTCCTGGATTTTTTAAAAATAAAATTTTTAAGCTGTTTTAGTAACTTTTTTTTAAGTTTGCATTTAAAATAATAATTTGAGGGTTATAAAATTTATATCACGGGAAAGATCCTAATAATTTCTTTAAAATGAAATCTTTTTCGAATCTTTACCTCCATTTTCTGATATTTGGTAAATTATTTAAAGATTCATTTTTAGAATTTAATTTATTACATGATGATCCCTCGGTTTCTCTTTGCGATACTTTAATCAAATTTTGCGTCACGTGCATAACAACGAAATAGACCAAAAAAAAATTTTTTTTCTTGCTAATACGGCAGACGATTGGACATTATCCATTGATCCAATGGCGCACCCAGGGGGAGGGGGCAATGGGCCCTGCCCCCCAAAGAAATAGAAATTGAATTATGAATATTGGTTTTGCATTATAAATATTTTTAATCCGTTCATCTCGCCCCCCCCCCATGTACTATACAAATTTTTATCCTTTCATCTCGGCTCCCCCCAAGAAAAAATCCTGGGTGCGCCACTGCATTGATCGTTGTATTTATTATAAATAAATAAATAATATATATATATATAGATATATATATATATATATATGTATATATATATATATATATTTGGTATTAATTACATACATTGACCGTTGTAATTTATTTGAATGTACTCCGTAGCGAAGTATGGGTTTTCAGTTAGTATAATATAAATAAAATGTGAAAAAAAATATAGCATCGAATTTTTGTTATGGACCCTATCATTGTTCAGGCTAAGTTACTATGTTAAGGCTAAAGACATAATCGGAATATTCAGTCTCACAGTTTGAAAAGCGGAAAAAAACCCAACTTTCTTGTAAGTTTTCAACAATTTTCCGATATTAACTGAATGGCTATTAAAGTTTTAATTTATTTCAAGTTAAGTTGCCCCCCCCCCTCCCGACGCTACGCCTGTGCCGATGAGACTGGGGGGATGGGAAGGAGGCTGAAGAATAAGATTGTTGGTGGTCAGGGGCCCTTTTAGAGTGTGGAGATGCATATTGTTGGGAACGGAGTCGCCCAGTTCCGCCGCCAAGCTTATCTGTCGGTGTGTTGGTGCGTGCGACAGCATTGTTGGGGGGAGAGGGAGCGCAATTTATGCGCTCCTCTCGGGAGACTGTCAGGAGCCCGTAATCTGCGCTTTAGACAAGAGCGCGTTTCAGGTCCTTTTTTAACGCCGTCTTCTTAAACGGTGGCACATTGCGCCCCCGAGACAGTGCCCCGCGTTGTCTGGCGAGCGTAAATGTTTACATTAAGGCCCGATGGTCGTAAAGATAGCGGGCCTTAAGACGCTTCCATAAACAAACACGATTAGTTCATTTAGCATGCGGCGCTCTGCGGTGACAGGCCCGTCACACGGCGCTTTCATTCCGAAAAAATACCCATAATGACAGAGTGCTCGTTATAGCGAGAGCGCTCATAAAAACCGAGGCGTTTTGTTTTTAATTTGTAGGCTGTCGGGCGTGGTTGCCGAAGACGGACGAGCTGGGCCGAAGAGTTACGATTGCGATGATGGCGGGGTAACCGAGCCCATCGTATATATTTCACGCGGCGTGGAGTAATAACTCTAAAAGGTTCATTGAGTTTTTATTTAATCTGTTAATCCTATCTCTGTGTGGTATCAGAGTCTCGATTTTGATCAAAAAATATCATCAAATGCATAGAGTAATAAAAATTTACTTGTAGAGAATACCCCTTTGATCACAGGATCATCTATTCGGATATTTAGAATTTTATGTTCACAACTTTTAAGGTTAACTAATATTATATTAGGTTTTAATTTATCTGATACAGAAAAAAAAGTCACAACGCACACTTGTGTTTTCAGTGGTTTTTTGTACGAAATAAAGCTTAAACATTGATTGAATCTGTATTTATGACTGGTATTTCTCTATACTGTTTACTTCTTTTTTTGTGTTTCCCACCGTTTGTTGACCAAAATAAAGCTAGAATATGGATTGGGCACGTATTTGTGATTGCTATATCTAAAAATAAGAAGAAAAAAAAATACTTTTTGCAAAATGTAAACCTTTCTTTCATGTTTTTCGTGGTGTGTGGTACAAGTAAAGCTAGAAAACGGAATTGATTAGTATTTACGATATATATTTCTCTTATGAAAATGCTTTTTCCCCGATGTTGGTTTCTCTTTCGAAACTGATCTTAAAACTGAGTGAAACCGCAGATTGTATAACTCGATATTAATTTTTAATGGAAGAAATCTACTGTTCGTTGACTTCAAGACAACTGACGTGAATACGTATTGACAGTTCTGTTAGTTGAACCCTTAGTCGATGACAAGCTTAATAAACATACTTACAATGTATATATGCAGTATGCGCAGGGAGGAGTTTTGTATTGACTGTTACTCAGAAGAGGTGCGTTCAAATCTATGGCCTGATTAATATAAAATATTGAAGGTCTTGCACAATCTCTCTAGGAATCAAGTACATTTTAACCCTTCAGCGGGAGTGCCAATTTTTGGAACACCAGCAGTCGCGCGTGGCACAAATCGCAACGTCTCTTTCAACCTTAATTATTCCTTTTGTAATGAACTTTTTTTCTTCAAATTGAAAATAATAATTCTGCGTATTATGAAAAGACTTAAAATGTTGATAATATTGAGATATATTTATAATTAAAGGCCAAAGAATGCAGATACAATCGCCTTATTTCAAAACTGTCCGGTTTATTGGATCTAAGGACAACTAGCGAATGGATTCCTATTGTGTCCAAAAACCTAAAAAACAAAGAGATTGTCCATCTTCGTGATATGCGGGATACCTTGTAATAGATGCCCATTGGATCGACTCCATCAACTCCTGCTTTTGTCATATTGTAATCCAGTATAATCTCTGGTTTACCACGGTTTAATCACGACTAACAATGAATGGGAAGGAATTCAAGGGTCAGACAATCAGACCTGCATTAGAAAGGGTATAGCTATAAATATAAACTGCTTAGAACTTTCAAATCTTACATGTAAAAACAAACCATTCAAAATTTCGAAAATGTTGCACTCTCTACACGGGCGCGTCCGCTGAAGGGTTAAAGCCCAAAACAATTTACAGAACAGCCATTTAAATCCAGGACTGTCCAGATCAATATTGGGTCCCTGTATGATAGTATATCTGTAAATACGTATTTCTGTGTCATATATTTTTGCATCTTTTATGCCTATTAATTTTCTCTCTCTGTCTCTCTCTGGTATTCTTGACCTATGCCTGGCCTAATAAATGCTCGGAATGGAAGTACATTGAAAGCGGTTTATAACTACAAATGTAACTGGAAAATACCATCTAGCTTTTTTTAAACACATGCAGTTAGTATTCTCAACATTTGTTTACTTGATGGTCCAAACCGAATTTCAACGACTGCAGTTAAAAATTGTATTTGGCTTCGGTGGGGAAAAAGCAAAAATCAAAACAAATTTACAGTCATTAAAGCAAAATTTACAACACTGATCTCTGTCGAATACTGATTCCATCAAAATGTATTTAAGGTTTGTCATAAGAACGAAGAAATTTCTTCAATATCAGGTAGGTTTCTTTTGAGAAATACATTTTTTGTTAATTCGATCACAGATGACTCTAGTGCGTAAATCAAACGTAGAACGGAAAAACAGTTGTATTAGAAAATATCTACTTTGGGTTGAAGCGTAATGAGGATAGAAGCTTTATTTAAACTAAAAACTGAAAGTTATTTTGCATCGAATTTTTACGTAAAAGTTCTGTCATTTATCCGCAATTTTTTAAAGTGTCTCGTTATAACTTCGAAACATTTTCTGGAGCTTTCCCTTTAGAGGCATCGAGAATCAAAGCTTGGGTCCCTTGTACGTAGTCCTTGGGAATCATTGGCCCAGAAAAATTTAATCCCTATCACTCAACCCCCCCACCCCCATTTTGTTGGGTTTTCCCTCCATTTAGAACAGCAAGCACATAGGAGAAAGGAGGATTTCTATAAAGACTTATCGAGGAGAATTATGTGATATATTTACTTAACAGGGCAAGAAAACCTAGAATTAGTGATGCGACATCGATAACAAAACATCAATGTTTAGAAACATCGATGTTTAGAAACATCGATATTCAATATTAAAATATCGATGCTAATAAAACATCGCCCAAAAACCATCGATGTTTTTAAACATCGATGTTTTAGAACATCCATTTTTTAAAACTGGTTTAGTAATCTCTAATATTAATGTTATTTCCGTTAGTCGTGGGGGGAGGGGTGATTTAATTTTACTCTCTGATTGGGCAGACATAAATGACAAAAACTTGGTTGCTTTGGGCTACATTGATGACTCAAAATTCTCGTTGTAAATACTGCCATGTTTTGCCTTCAAATGTCCAGATAAATTCGTGGTATTGCCAGAAGTTTTAAGGGACTTATGGCAAATATTGCATTTCCTCAATCAGAGGTTTTGTAAAAATATTTCAAAACGGTTCTTTTGGGAGGCATCTTACTAATAATATTAACGTCAACTTATATAAAACCAGAACGAAACAAAAACTTAAATGGATGCACTCGTGTATATACTATTTGTAAAATAAAACCCCATGGAAGGTTCTGGAGTGTCAGCAACATTCCAAGCGCTCTGATTGGTTCATTGGTTGCTGATTGCCATTTGTCTGTTTGCTAAGGAATCATTCCCCCTTTTGTATTCGTCCTTTTCAGAATTCAGACTTACATTTACTGAGTGTGAAAATTATGCTACGTGGTAATTTTTTTTTTATTACGGTACTTTTTCATTAAAAAAAATATCAAGACAACGTAAAACATCGAGCACAAAACATCGATGTTAAAAAAACATCGGCTTCAATAAATCGATGTTTAAAACATCGATGTTTTTATCAAAACATCGATGTTTTGAAAACATCGACATCGATGTCGCATCCCTACCTAGAATGAGAATGACGAGAATCGTTCACGAAGATCGTGAGTGAATCACGAGGAATGTAAAGTAACATAAATGCTAAGTGATGTGGAGTAATACGCTGTCGAATACTGCCCTCGGGAGTTGAACTGAAAATCGACTAGGCCTCCACCCTTGCGAGCCATTATTGTAGTCTCTACCTAAACGTTTCTTAATGTCGAGAAATGAATCCCTGTTAAAAGACAAATACTCTTGAAAGACAAATACATAAAATTTATGAAAAGAATACGATGTGAGAAATGAAAAATTTCGCAAAACCATCATCTCAAGAATTTTGTAATGTCTTATAAATCCTCGTTTTTCGTTAAGCAATGGATATAGCTGCATAAAAACAGTATGTTTAAAATTTAATTTCTATGATAAAACATCTAATACAGTCGCATTTTTTTTCTTTCGTATGGGGGAATACATTTTACTATATTCCATTTAAATGCCATGAAAATGCAAAAAATTTGTGAGATGGGTGATAAAATATAGAATACTAGCCGGGTTTCGCCCGTCTAGCCGGTCGGTTTAGGGACCCGATCCCTTCAGCAATCATTGTCAGAGAATGGAAACACTTAAAAACAACGAATAAAGGTATTTAAATTTTGTGGTGCAACAATAAATAGCGCAAAGACTGTGATACAGCTTATACTGTATCAGTCTCGTGGCGCCATTTAGCGGATCTTAGCACAAATAGAATCAAATATTGCACAAAAAATTGAATCAATTAATTTGAAGTGTGTATAATGTTTTTAACCATCTTAATATTATTAAGAGAAGTAATAAGATTTTAATAAAATTTATTTCTTTTATAATAGAAATGTTTTATCGGTGTTTATAATTGCATAATCACGCTGTAAATGAATCACGCTTTGTTTACAACGGATGATCGGATGATCTCAAGATTAGAATCCATAATTCTAAAACTATTGAAGTAACAGATTAAGTGTACTCAGAAAAAAATTATCAGTTTTTAAAGCTCTTTCCAAATATGTAACATTTACGTACTTTCATGAAAAAAAACCCCATCGATTTCGACATTTTTTTCAAATTTGGCCGAATTTGAAAGGGAGCTTCTTATTTTCGGATTCACCCTTCGAAAATTGTTGGTTTTTTATAAATTAAAAATTAACGGTAATAAAATTTAAAATTGGGGCTTCGAGGTGCACATGTTTAGACTCTTCACTAGCCGTGTGACAAATTTCATAGTTGTAAGTTTCATAGATTCGTCTGGAGGCAGCACACATATAAACACACAAACACTTCCTTTTATTAGTACAGATAATAGTAAGATATAGAAATAATTAATAATATTAATTTCAATTTTTCATCAATCAAAGAAAAAGAAGAGGCTATCTATCATTACCACGTTTTTACCATGTTTTTATTAACTTGCTTTCTTGTTTCTTTGTGTGTGTGTTTGTCCCTTACAAATCTTGCAATCGATTTTTAACTAACTTCCCGACTAGCTAGACATTTGAAACTTTTAGAATAGCTCAGAACAAGATGACAATGCATTCTTTTAATACTTTCAGCCATCTTTAAGCAGATTTGAATCCATTTTCAGTTAATTTTGTTTTGTAAACTGGTGCAGCCATCTATCGGCCGGAACGGGAACGAAAAGTTAAACGCAAGTTCACTTCCAATGAACTTCATTTTCTTTCAAGTTGATGGGATAATTCATCAAAATTTTTAAAAAAAGTAATTATTAATACATAGATTTATCAAGTTTATATGATTGAACAGAAAATTTAAAATCATGGTATATAAAAAGTTCTTTTTATCTTGTTATTATTATTAACTCGCTTTCTTGTTTGTGTGTTTGTCCAGTACAAAACTTGCAATCGATTTTTAACTAACTTCGCGACTAGCTAGACATTTGAAACTTTTAGAATAGCTCAGAACACGATGACAATACATTCTTTTAATATTTTTAGCCATCTTTAAGCAGGATTGAATTAATTTTCAGTTAATCTTGTTTTGTATGGAAAGCGCTTAGATCGAATTCAATGCTTGCACTTTTGCGTAACGGCGTTTGACGATTTTGAAAACAGGATACATGTGAATTTAGTTTGTTTACAAAAATATTGTGCTATAAATTAAAAAAATATATAAAAGTTAGCAGTTTATAAAGTCTGTAGATAGTGGAAACGACTGAAAGTGATTAAAATTAAATTTTAAAAAATGAAAATAATTAATTGAAGGTTTGTGCAATTAGTTTATATGATTCAACAGAAAATTGAAAAACGTGGTATATAAAAAAGTTCTTTTTATCTTGTAATTATTTTTAAATATACTCATCATTTTGTGGCTGATTATGCTCTTATGTTATAATATATTTTTATATCTTGTTCGATGATATTATTTATGCCAAAAGAATTTTACACTAAAGTGAGCAGTAGATTTTGATATAGATTAGGCAGGTGATTTTTAAAAGACTAAAAAGGCGTGTAAATGAATGCGTACTTTCTTATTTCTTTCTTAATTCTTGTAATTTATTTGCTCTGAAAAAGGAACTCAGAAATGTTTTTCTCTTTATACTTATATAAAATGTAAATTTATGCTTGTAAATGGAAAGAACATGGATTTACAAACGTCTAGTTTCAAAACCTATCCCATAATTTTCTATACAAATAATTGTAAATACGAGTCTTAAATCTCGACATAGCAACGAAAACTTTTCATATTGGAGTAAAGGAGGTAGATTCATTAGCTTTGTAATTCTGAAGCACAGAGTCCATTAGGATGCACGCAGTGAAATCGTTGTTCAATTTCGGGAAGGAACGTTACATTAGTACAAAGCATAAATGAAGCATTAATCTTTGCCGCGATTTTAAGGAAATGACATCTAATACTAAAAAGATTGATTAAAAAGAAAAATGATATGAAAGAATAATACTTCGTATATCTTGGTCGTATATTATAGAGAAACGTAAGAGTTGAATAAACTGTTCTCCCGATTAATAAAACTTAAAAAATAAAAATAAAATAAAATAAAAAAATGGTCTTAATATATAAATATACTGCAGGTTAATACAAAAATAAATAAGATAAATTTAAAACAAATAAAAATTATACTTAGTATATTAATGTTATAAAAAATACACTTACTATTTGCAGTATCCGCCAGATAGATGTAAGACTACAAATTGGTTTACAGCAAGTGCTCTAAACTGCCGATTAACTGTGAGTGGAAAATCCGTTTTTCGAGCAAACCATATCATATCTAAAATGAAAAAAAAATGCAGTACAATACGCATTTTTAAAAAGAATATCCCCGTGGTTTGGAAACAAAAGTATATACCATTAATTTGTAGAGATAAAATGAGTAGCTAAGAAGTTTTATTGTTCTGGTTTAGCTCCTTTCAAAACAGTCTTTGCAGTCCTATCAAAATCACTGAACAACTCATTTTCGAAGGAATTTTCTTTTCTGATTTTTTGCGATTAGGATGAATAATTGAGAAATCTGTTTTCAAACATACGTTACTTATATATATGTATATATTTCTGGATGCATCAAGGTTAGTGGTTTTGTTACGTAGCAGTCTAGTGCTGCCATCTCTCGAAAGTTCATTGAACTGTTTTTGTTCTTACAAATGCTAACAGATGGCAGCACCAAAATAATGAATAATGTTAAAATTTCATCGACTCTTATCAACCGTATTGTTTACAGACGATTTCCTGTGATTTTAATTAAAATCACAGGAATTTTCTCTAAGGTGGGGTCCTAGATACAAGTTTAGAGATTTATACATTGAAAGGTAAAATCTAATAGGATTTATTTCACTGAAACCTCTTTTTATTAATATAAGCAAGTACATATTAAAAAGCATTCCTTCATAGTCATGTGATTTCTCCTCCATAAAAAGGGAGGTAGGGGTCAGGGTTTATATAAATCAAAATGTATACAAATTTCGTATAGATGATATTACAAATATGTCTTATAGGAAGAATACTGAATACAATAAGTTTCTTTCAATACATCTTGCTTAAAACAAGTCAATTTCATAGGTTGCGATCGTACTTTTATTTTTGAACTTTGCCTTGTATCATTGAGAGTTAGTGATATAAAGCATTGCTAGTTAATATGTTTCTAAAATACTATAATGGGGTAATTCATTTAAAACTGGTACTCATTTTTAAATTTAAGAAGTAAAGTAAGTTATTAACATCAGAATAGACCACTTATATAAGAATGATTCACACGGCAACAGTGGTTTCTGTGCCGGGGTATTTGGAGCTGATTTCATATGAATTTGATGCCCTGAATTTAAATATGGCATTAGTTTTTGCCTAGGAGCTCAAATTTCTAAGGTATAACATTTTAGTGAAATATACGTTACACTATTTTAAGTTAAATCCCTGGATTAAAAAAATTAACACGGGATTTTTTATTATTATTAAATTTTTTGAAAATGTTAAAGGAACATAAAATCATAGAGAATATTGCATTAGTACTTATCTAATTACAAAGAGCAAGAAAGAGGAAAAAGTCATCGATGAAACCAACTAGTCCCTGATCATTTCGGAAACTTCTTTCCCGTGACATTCTTGAATGTATTTTGGAACAATCCCTTTTTAATCTCCAGCAGTAATCTGCCATCATGTGCATATCCCATTTTCCTTGGTAGCGGTCCTCCGTAGTTTTAATACCCTGGTGAAATCTTTCACCTTGTTCCTCATTGGTGCCTGCTAAATTTTCAGGTAAATGGTCTAAGTGACTGTGTAAATCAGGGGTGTCAAACTCAAAGGCTACCTTGGGCCAAACAAACAAGGTTTAACTATAAGTGGGCCGCAAAAAAAAATCAATATTAATAGAAACGTAGGTTTATTTACCTAATTACAGTATATTCGACATAAATATATGCATTTTGTTTAACAATAGCAAAAAAGAGTATCATTAAAAAAACATTTAGCGAATTCTTCCTATCTTATTATAATTCTACGTCGGTTATTTTATTATATATTATTGTGTGCCAATATATTGGCTGGGCCGCAAAAATGTTCGCCGCGAGCCGCATTCACCCCTGGTGTAAATAGTGCACCTTAATGCTCATGTTACATCCAAGGGATCTGAAACTGTTTAGCATCTCGTTTACCAGTTCAACAATGTTTTCAGCTTTGGATTTGATCAGAAAATTTCAGACAACTGCAACAAATGAAGTCCAGGCTTTTCGCTCGGCCTCATTTATGGAATTTACGAAGGCAGGATTCTTAATGAGTTGTCTTATTTGTGGGCCGTCAAATATTCCTGCTTTAATTTTTTCCGTACTCAACTTAGGCATCCCCCCCCCTATATATGAAAAGCATGATCCGTTCTTATCAAGAGCCTTTACAAACTGCTTCATTAGGTCCAGCTTGATATGGAGTAGATGAAAGATAACTTTCTCTGGTCCAACTAAGGGGTCGTTAATGGCATTCTTTCCCGCAACGCCCATGTTTTCTCTCTTAGGCCACTCTTTTCTAACCCAGTGATGTGTTTTGTCTCTGCTATCTCAGAGGCACACGATGCTAGGATATTTGGTGTAGCCACTTTGCTGTCCAAGGAGAAAGTTTACCATTTTTAAGTCCACACAAATCACCCATTGATGTTCATGATTCTTTATCTTCTTCAAGACCAAAGCTATGGTGTCATATTCTTCTTTCATTTTCTATGAGTGAGCAATTGGTATTGAACCATATTTGTTCCCATTGTGTAGAGGAACACTTTTCAAACTTCGCTTTGAGCTGTCAATAAATAGGCGCCAATCAACTGGAAAACATTCAGGAAGACCCATTTTTCCCAGGAGTCCAGTTTCTCAGGAAGACAAATCACCCATACTTGAATGTATTGAATAGAAAAAAAAAACATTGATAGATAAGTGGATGTACAGCAAAACCTCGTTAACCCGGCTCTCGTTGATCCGAATCTCCGGATAATCCGGATCAGATTTGTAGACAATATTTTTATTTAATTTTCACATTAGATGATAATTTTTAACTATGATAGCAAAAACATAACTACAAGTACGCAAAATATTCGCTTTTCAGTTTGATTCAATGTACAGTTCCTGCATAGATTGTACAATAAATTATGGTAATAAAATGCTTCTAGTTGAGTTTAAGAAAGCTTCTCTAGACTTACCAATTCTTTGTTAAAAAATGATGTGAAAAGTTATTTTTGTATCTTTTAATGTCTTGTAAACAATACTATGTAATTTTCTTACAAAACAAAGTTAGTCTTCTTAGTTAAGGATTTTGCATTGTTCATTACCCATATTACCCAGATTTTCGATTGTCCGAATTGCCTATAGTCCCAGTTAGACCGGATAAACGAGGTTTTACTGTATCTAAAAAAGTAAAGCTGATAGAGAAAAACTGATTTCATATTTAGATTCAGCGCCCCAAATATAGCTAAATCAGTTCTAAAATTCTAGGAACCCAAAAAAAAATTTTTTTGTTATGTTTTAAGGAAAACTCCTATTCTGAAGGATGGAAACATCCAAATACCCCCAACTATGCGCGAACTGCTATTATAAATTCAATGAGATTTTCTAACTCAATTTGACTACAAGAGTACTCTTTATTTTTAATTAATCCGATATTTTATTTTTTCCCTTTCTTTTCTTATGGCTGTTATATCCTGATGTTTGATTGGTCAGTATACCTTAGTAAAAGATATCCCAGACAGAGAATTTAAGCAAAGGTTCACAGAGATTAAAAAAAAGGAGAACTGAATGAAAAAAAGAGAAGACGAACTATAAAGTTGAAGCACAAAAATGAGACAAAGGGAAAAAATGTGAAATTCTAAAGATTGCTTTGTGATTTATGTTTTTTGTGAGTATTGAAACAAATATATAACCTGGGAACTGGTAATCCCCTATGGAAAAAATCGATCACTCTCTCTCTCAATTATACATACATACATACATACATACATACATACATACATACATACGTATATATATATATATATATATATATATTTATTTATATATTTATGGTGTGTGGGGGTTGGAGCAAATCAGCCACAAACGTAAACTAATTAACAACCATCGTCAAGAACAAATGACAATTAAAATTTATTTATATTGAGAATTGAAAAAAACGCAATCCGTCTACGACGGAATCCGAAGCGGGCGTCTTCATCTTCTCTCCAAAGGCCCGTTGCACACACGGCGTAGGCGGAGATTTTCCATCGGACGTCGTTCTAAAAGTAGAGCTTACACACACGGCGAAAAACTCCGTCGCCGGGGAAAAGGCCCACCCCTCCTTTTCGAATCCTGCACGTGTTCAAGAAAACCAGAGGGGTCGCACCAACGCCCCCCTCCCCCCAGCCGGGATCGGAGGAGCCCTCCTTTTCGAATCCCCTTTACGATTCCAAGAAAACCAGCGCGCCCCCCCCAGCAAACCCCCAAACACCCCTCTCGCAAATGACCCTACGACGGTAGAGTCCGCTGTGTGTGTAAGCGTGCATAGGGTCACATGGATAACTACTTCAATCTGGCGTCAACGAATCCGCCGGCACACAGTGGCACTCGACAGCTGCACAGGCTACCGTCGAAGAAAAATTTCATTTTCCGCTGTGTGTGCAAGCTCCAATTGACTTCTGTGGTCTACTGTTGGAACGACGTCCGATAGAAAATTTCCGCTAGAGATTAAAACGCTGTGTGTGCAACGGGCCAAACAGAGTAGAGGGGTCGTGACAATGTTCGCGCTAGCGGCGCCCTCTTGCGCCAGACTTAATATGCGTTTACAAATACCATTGCTAAAGTTTGCAGTTTATAATTAAAAGTTCAGTTCAGCATTCTATAGTTCGGCCATCCTAGTTGTCATGCGGCCTCGGATGACATTAAGCAATAAGCACTGACACTCTCTGAAAATGAAATAAATGAAACACACTCACAGGACTTGCTGTCAGTACACGGGACCATGCAGGGGATGACAAACGTCCACTATAATACTGTCATTTTTTTCAATGATTTGATAAATCTATATCACTTGCATTATATTAACTAATTCATGGCACAACAGTCCGAATTGCTTTTCAGCACTGCGGACCAAGGCCGGCGGTGCCCATCTCCACTTTCTTGACCGTGGCCTTGGGGTGCCATACAGCATATGTCTTGGTCAGGTGGTCAACCTTGCGTGGAACTTCAGAGTTAGTTCTCAAGCATGTTTGGTCCTCATTTTATCGACCCACTCAAGGGAGGAAAGGCATGAGTCGACCTTGCCCAGTCGAAGGGTGGAACCCTGGACCTGTGGTGTGGCAGCTTGACGCTTTTAACCACTATGCCACCTTGCACTATATTAGCATTGAAAATAAAAATTTGTGGATTTTATTTATCAAATTTAAAAATTTTTGCATGTCAAAGAGGATTGGTTTCAAAACATCGAGGAATTTTTTTTCTGGATACTATATGACTATTATTTGTTTGTGATTAATAAAATATAAAATACCTGCATCATGATGACTTTCGGAATCAAATTTAGGGATTTTATCGATGAGACGGCTGTAACAGCCCTCAAATTTCCAAATCAGTTCTTCTTAAGCCTGTCGCAGGCTCCCGCCCCCCCCCCACACACAAATAGAGTTGTAATTAGGAATATTAGGTTCTCGCTAGAAAATCAGTAAGGCCCTCCCCTCCCCACCACAACTACTGCTTTTATTAAACTTACGTGACGTGTACAGAAGAAGCCCGTTATAGCGAATCCGGTATATAACGAACTCACGGATATAACGAACGAAAATTTTGGTCCCGCCGTTTACCTGTTGTGTTTAATGCTAATTTATCCTTTTATAGCGAACCTCCAGAATCTTAAGAATCAGCTATAACAAACCTTTTTTTCAGTCGACTACTGATTTTTTAATTTTTAATTTTTAACTTTTTAAGATTGTTCAAAGTACAACAAATGTCGAAGAAGCAAAGAATGTTGAAGAAGAAGATGATGAAGATTTAACTATCGCGATGTGGATAGAAAAGCACAAAATTTCATCATTCTCAGATTGTGACATGCAATTGTTCGAAACATGTGTGGAGGAAGTCATTTCATGTGAAAATTCGACTGATGAAGATATTGTGGAAGAAATTACAATTAATCAATCTGAAATCGAAGATTCTGCATTTGATGCAGATGAAGAGGAGCACATAAGTGACGAAATCCCCACCATCTCAGATGTTACAGCTGCGATACGTGTCATTAATAAGTTTTTGTCTACACAAACAGTGGAAGAAAGAGTGTTGGAGTCATTTGATGTATTGGACAAAGGAATTCATAAAATGTTTTTGAAATTAGCATCACGTCAGCAGAAGATTACCGATTATTTCTGTATCAAAACGTGAGCAACAATCGAAGGTAAAATTAATTTATTTCCATTTGTCTTCATTTTTAGTTATTTATTTAGTATTGTGTCAGTTTAATGCAATCGATTTTAGTCAATTTAATTCATTAGTGATCATTTTTAATAGATTTTATTATTTTTTAAATAGAGTTTTTCCAAGCAATAGGAATTCCTATGAATGGAGTATACTCGAACACCGATATAGCGAACCCGGTATATAACGAACTCACGGATATAACGATAGAAAATTTTGGTCCCACTATTTTCCTATTGTACGTAATTTAATTAGTAATGTGTCAGATTAATGTAATCGATTTTAGTCAATTTAATTCATTAATGATCATTTTAATAGATTTTATCATTTTTTAAATGCATCTTTATTGAATACACATAGCAACTAATGAGTTATATATTTTGTGAACTCTAACATTTTTCTTAACGGTTCGGATATAGGGAACAAAACCTTTGGTCCCTTGAAGTTCTTTATAACGGGGTTCGACTGTATATACAGGGTGTATGGGCTAAAAGTATCCAAAATGGTTTATTTTTACGGAACTACCCATTGATATTAAAAAGAAAAATTATTTAAATAGAAAGAACATCTGGCCAAGTTTTAATACCAATAGATTTCGATGTGGTGCACCTTTTGTAGCACGACAAACGTCTAAACGGTAATCCAGTTCTCTCCTAGATTTTCGTAGCATATCAGGAGTTATTAGTGTATAAACAAAAAAAAATGTGTATAAACAAAAAAATTGAAGTTGTGGATGAGTTGAAGAAGCGTATCATTCAAGTAATTAGTCTAATAACTTGGAAAGTCTAATAACTTGGAGTCTAATATCTTGGAGAGTAATTCGTCACTTGGAGAGAACTGGATTACCGTTTAGACGTTTTTCCTGCTACAAAATGTGCACACATCGAAATCTATTGATATTAAAACTTGGTCAGATGTTCTTTCTATTTAAATAATTAAAAAAAAAATTCTAATGGGTAGTTGCGTAAAAATAAGCCACAACTTTTTGATTCTTTTAGCCCGGTCACCCTGCATACAAAGTGCACCCATAAAATAACCGGACAATTTTTTATAAATAAGAAAAATATTACTCACCTTCAAATAAATTTAACTCCTTCAAGATAATCGCCAAAGGAGTCTATGCAATTTTTCCAACGTTTCTTCAAGTCATCGAAACACTGTTTAGAGGCGTTGGAACTAACCGTTCACAAAATACGCGTAACATTTGATTTAATATTCGAGACGTTTTCAAATCTCTGTCCTTTCATGGCCATCTTAAGCTTCGGTAAAAGGAAAAATCAGCTGGTGATAAGTCGGGAGAATATGGTGGATGATTTATCACTGTAACTGAATGCTTAGCAAGATATTGTTGTACAGAAATTGCTGTATGGGGCCTAGCATTATCCTGTAAAAGAAACCATTGACCAGAATCAAACATTTCCTTCATAACTCGCTTTATTCCGTTTCATAATCGAAAGAGCAGCTCCTTGTAAAAATACTGATTCATTGTTTGATTTTCAGTAACAAATTCGTGGCGAATAAGTCCTTTGTAATCAAAAAATGCAAAATCCATGAAAGGACAGAGATTTGAAAACGTCTCGGATATTAAATCAAATATTACGCGTATTTTGTGAACTGTTAGTTCCAACGCCTATAAACAGTGTTTCGATGACTTGAAGAAACGTTGGAAAAATTGTATAGACTCCTTTGGCGATTATTTTGAAGGAGATAAATTTATTTGAAAGTGAGTAATATATTTTGCATTTATAAAAAATTGTCCGGTTACTTTATGGGCTCAACTTGTATAGTCTTTTCGTATATTTCTAATTTAAAGGGGTAACAAAGCGGGCCCCCACAGCCCTCTGGGCCCTTGCCCGTTGCTCAACCTGGCGCGACAGTAATTACGCCCCTGCTCCCCTCCTCCAACCTATACTTCATAATCTGAACTATTAAACAACGCTTTTGGTCTGTAATGGAACAGTTCGGCAATTCATAAGTCCAGAGCTCCCTCCCGTTCCGCGACATGTTCCAGAGTGGTTTCATTTTAAAAATACTTAACCCTATTCATCACCCGGGAGAAGAAAGGGAGAAATTGTCGGGCCCAGCGCTATTTCACACCCCTCCGCGTTATTTGCAGTCACTTAATCTTGCGTCAACCTGTCACCCCCTCCCTAACGAGGTGGTCGAAAGACGAGCCCCATATTGCTCGAAACCATTTTTCCGAGGATAAATAAGCTTATTATCTTAACCCGGCGTGATGTATTGGTTCCGCCCGGAAAAAAAAAAATCCTGACGACTTATTCTTCTGAAGAGTGGCTCTCAGCGACTTCTCCGGATAAATAGACGAAACTACTGAAAAACGAATTTTTTTTTCCATTCGGGTAAACGACTCCAGTGTCGAGAAATAGACAGTTGTGAAACTAGGAGGCTAAGAGCCCGGAGAACAAATATCCACAAACAGGAATACACAGCTTCTTAATACCTACGATAAAATCTAAAAGAGTGCCAACTAGTTTCGAACTAAAAAAAAAACCCTTTTTTTTTATCGTCTTGTGCTGTAAATTTCGCACCACAGTGAGGGCCGGTCTCATAGGTGAAGGCAACGAGATGACCTGCTCAGGCACCGAATTGAAAGAGGCGGCAAATTTTTAGCGAATAAAGAATAAAGTATTAGTAGTTAAATCTAATGCGACGATATTCGTAAAAAACACAGTAATAAAAGCTCTGAGAGTGTGTGAAGTTCAACTGTTTCCTTTACCCTTAAGGTAATTTATATACTAAACAATGAACTCATCATTAACAAGATATGACGATTTTTTCTGCACTAAACCCTTTTTTACAACACAATTAGACTACATAAATGCCGTACTCAATTTCTAGCAGACAACGGGGAATTATTTATCGCGTGTGCTAATCCCGGTAGTTATATTACGGAAACCCTACCAGAATTAAGCCACGCTACTGCTTGTACATGCGCCATACTAACCTTTCTGTCTTCACTTTATCACCAGGTCGCTGGAACGATAGCTAACTTCAAAACGCCTTCGGTAAACTTTATAATGTCCGGCTGCTGTACGGCAAAGCGATTTTCACTCCAATTGTTTTTCGTTCGTCGCTCGCCTCCGTCCGACCTCGCCTCGTAGATTTACCTCTCACTGTCGCACGCGTACGCTACCCACGGGGATTCCCGTCTAGTAGAAAAATGCCGCTCATTTGCATAAAGCACTTTTTCTTCAAACGGCGATTTATTTAAACGAGGGGGGTTAATTTTGATTCAATACCTCACAAGTGGCTTAGTAATAACTTTTATTAAATAACAAATCATTATCAAATGTTTTTACTCTCCCTGTTTTCTTTAAAATTTAGGTCTTTTTAAAGTAAATAAAACTTTTCTTTCAATTTAATACATATGCCGTCGTCCCTTCGATCTTTCTCTGATCGACGACGTTATCAGTAGCAGATTCAGCACCATTCAAGTGAATATTCAAAATATTTTATTCACACGATTCACACACAAAACACAACACTCAAATTATTCTCAGGACTTAATTTACGTTATTTATTTTTACTAATTTCTACTTCAGTCATCTGACTCTGACTGAAAAACCTAGTGAGTCTTTGGGGTCACACTCCCACGCACTGCTCGCTCTTGTAACTCCCTCAGACTGACTACCGTGGGCTCCCCCTGATAGGAGCCCCACGGCATCGTCCACCTACGTCGTAAAAGGCGCCATGCACGAGAATATATTTTTTCCAAAATGTCCATTATTCTATTAAGTAGACTATTTTTAATAATGATACAATCATTACTTTAAGAATCTCTCCAAAAATTCGAAAAGGTTCCTCTTTAAAACTTGCCTTAGGTGCCACTATGGATCGGATCGACCCTGACCACAGTACGTGATAGACCAGGGGTTCCTAACCTTTTTCCAACATCGACCCCTTTTAAAAGAATGATTTTCTTCATCGACCCCGTCATATTTTTATCTATAATATACAGCACACAACATAATTATAATACTAATAATTGCACATAAAACACTTAAAGATAGCAATTTGACTGAAAATATTAACAAAAAATTAGAAAAAAGGGTTCATTAGGTTTATGTTTTATTGTTACTGTACTATTTTAATTTTTTAATTTCACAGATATAAACAAGATTTCAGGAACATAGGTTGTAGTTGCCAAAAGTTCGATTTCAATTAATGTGGTGGTTGTGCTTGATGCATTGATACAATTTTTTTAATGTTTGGCCTGAAATTTTTTATCATCGTATAGTCACAATAACTAACATAACTAATATTAATATATATTTCACTAAACCCTTTTATAATTCGTGGATCACTCTGCTCTTATGCAAATCTGTATTTATACGCATTAAAACGGATATTATTATCTAATAATTACATTCCTAAAAATTTAAATTAAATTTTAATCAGAAAAATTTATCATCGACCCCCAGTAGACCCCTAGAATATTATAGACCCTTTTTAAACTTCCATCGACCACCAAGGGGTCCAGGTGGACCCCGTTAGGAATCCCTGTGATAGACGATGGTTTTTTTCCGAAGTACAGATGGTGGACAAAATAATACGAACACCTGTGAAATAATGGAAAATCTTTATTAATAGGGGGTTGGACCACCCTTTGACTGAAGTAAAGATTTAATGCGACGTGGGATAGATGCATAAACGTCATGGACAATATTTAAAGGAATATTAAGCCATTCCTCCTGCAGAGCAGTCTCTAATTCCGAAAGTCCGGATGGAGGTGGAAATCGGGAACGAAGTTTGGACTCCAAATATTGCCATAAATGTTCAATAATATTCAAGTCCGGAGACTGAGGGGGCCAGGCGTGATGTTCAACTGCATCGTCATGCTCTTCGAACCATTCTTGAACACACCTAGCAGTGTGGATAGGGGCATTGTCGTCTTGAAAAAGCGGTCGCTCTCCAGGGAATACAGTCTGGACAAAAGGATGGACATGATCCCCTAGAACGCTTAGATAGTGATTGGATTTGATCCTCCCATGCAGAATAACAAGTGGCCCAAGACCGCGCCAAGATATCGCACCCCATACCATAATGGAGCCACCCCCATGCTTCACAGTCGGCAAGAGGCATTCAGGATGAAACGCTTCTTTGGGCGTTCTCCAGACATAAACGCGTCCGGTCGTCTGAAATAGGGTTAATGACGATTCATCTGACCATATTACCTGTTGCCACTGCTGTAGAGACCAGCTTTTGTGATCTCTGCACCATTGGCGTCGCTTGAAAGCATTAGTTGCTGTCACCAAGGGTTTACGAATTGCCACTCTGCTATAAATGTTCGCAGCATGAAGGTCCCTTTTGACAGTTTTTCTTGAAACGGGGTCCTGGAGATGACTGTTCATTTCGGATGTTATCTCGGATAACGATTGCTTGTGCTTTCGGGATACTATGCGCTTCAAGACCCGTCTATCCCTATCAGCAAGCTTGGACTTTCGGCCACTGTTGTGCTTTGAAGACGTCGTCTTACCCTCTTTCGTGTACGCTGTCATAACGGCTGATACCGTACTCCTTGCAAACCCCAAAAGGTTTGCTGTTTCCATAACAGATGCTCCACTTAAACTCGCTCCAACTATAATTCCTCTTTGGAACTCTGACACGTCTGACATTTCAACTTATCACAGAGAGTTCGATAGAAGCATGCAACGTAGGTGACTGCTGTTGAGAGACTGATACCTTCCTCTTCACGCTCACTAGGTGGCAGACTTCTGTTGCAGGTGGCGCGGCTGTACTGCAGGTGTGAAATACGTCATACTTTTTCACAGGTGTTCGTATTATTTTGTACTTCATCTGTATGTTGGTTGACTGCATTTGGTCAGTCACTAATAAAAATTGACAGAAATTCCGCATTAGGGATTTCTTTCCCTCCGGCGGTTATGAGAAGTCCATAATGAGTGCGGGACCTTTGCCCCAGAGATGCATATTTTTGCTTAGTTTCAAACTAATTAGTACGAGCAGTTCGTCATCAAATAGAGGAGTGTTAGATGGAATTGTCTGTACGGACAGTCTATATATTTAAGTTGCTATAGTCGACTTTTATATGTAGATTGTCCGTACAGACAATTCCATCTAATGCTCCTCGATAAGCCGACTTTTTGGGCAGTCCGTGATAGAAAACTACCGCATCCATTGACTTCATTTTGGTGTTAAACGAAAAATTGTAATCTGTAGATTTGTGAAATTTGGCTTTTGTAACCGCAATTTCTATTAATGAGCGATAACTTACAATTCAAAATTGATTTCTGCGTATGCTCAGTGGCATGTTTAAATCTGTCTTTAGAAACTCACTGTTTCTGCGAATGCTCAATGACATGTTTTAATCATAAACACGTTTGTTCCGGGGAGTCTCTCTAGATCTCTCTCTCTCTCTCTCTCTGGCATTTATATTTTTATGATAATTATGTTTGGGACTTATAAGATTAAACCTGATGGGAATTGATTATTTCGCGCAGTTTAGTTAGCAATAGTTTACAATTAGAAAATTGCTTTTTGCGCATGTTCAGTGACATTTTTAAATCTGGCTTTAGATACTCACTAAGCACGAGGCAGCTTAAACACATTAATTTGTTTCTGCGCATTATTGTGATTTTCAACATTTGGCAATGATGAGTTGAGCATAATCTGTGTATTAGTGCATTTGTTTACTATTTAGCTGTCATGTTTTGACGGGTACCAACTAGTTCTCATTTAAGAGTTAGTGAATTGTCCCGAGAGACAATTGCACCTGGTACCTCTCGGACAGATGATGGACTATGAATTAATGTGCAGCTATCTGCCACCCGATTATTTTTAACTGTGCACCCTTTTTTTACACGATAGATACGTCTCTTAGAAATCCGTGTAAAAAAAAGATACGTTTACTATAGTAAAATGGGGGATATGTTTCATGTCATCCGAGAAACGTACAAGATGAAATAAAGAACTATATTTAGTTAAAAAAAACCATGTAAAAAAAGTAATGAAACTACTGTAAAAGTTGTGATATACATGCGTACGTACATAATATACATTTCTATGGAGCAATTAAGTGCAAAATACATAATTCATAGGTAAAATTAGAAGCGAAAAAAAAACATAACTGGAAACTTCAAATAAAAAATATTATATTAATCCAAAAATAAGCATAGAAAACTTCGAATTAAAAATAGAATTAAAAAATATTTAATAATTATTCGTCGCTACTTGATAATAAACGCAATTGTTCAAGACAAACTGGACCAAAATGCTTGTCATCAAGCGTATGTAATGAAATCCATAATTGAATATTTTTTCCATGCATCAACGATCGTGAGTTTGTCCTTCTCAACTTCTTCCAAAATATGTTTGAATGCTCGTTTAACTTAACACAGCTGAAAAGTACATTTTTTATCAAAACACACATTTCCTTTTATTCATTTAAAATGCCAGTGCTGCTAGTTATTTAAGTGTGATAAAAGCTTTTTGAAATTACATACATATGTACTTACAAGACAATGATTTAGAAATCATGTTAGACTAAACAAAGCGTTAAAAAAAGGGAATTTTTTCTTGAACCGTCTAACTTCAAATTCGTGTAAAAAAAAAGAGTTCGGTGTAAATATTAAGCAGTATTGTTTTCCTCGTTTGCGTTTGCAAGTTTTCTTTGAGTTGTTATAAATATCACGTTGCTTAAAAATGGAATTTCTTCATTTAGAGCAGTAACGGATAGATTCTAATTTTAAATTTAGCCTACTTAAACGTGTTTTTTTAATACGATTAAAAACAGTATATCACTCTCGAAAACATGTTAAAAGTTGTTTTATCACAGATGATTCTCTTTTGTTTTATATATATTTCAGTCTTTTAAGAACCCAATGTTTAAGTCATAGTAAAGGATATTTCGGGATTACACATTTGCGTATTCAAATTTAAAGGGTAGAAACATCTGATTTTCAACTAAAAAAATTATTTTTTTGCTTTTTATGTCACCTGAAAGTACCTCATTTAGGTTTTCTCATGTTTTGAGTTTTCTAGAATAATGAAAAAAAATTTCGCTTTTGTCTGTAATATAAATACATACTTAGTAATTTACTAAGAGAAATTTCCCAAATTTAGACCGAAAAGGATTACTCAATTAATCATTCTTTTAAATTCTGTTTACTATTGGATTAAGGCTCCTTGATATTTCAGAGGACGACGCATCAGGTTTTTTGGTGCTCTTTGACGACAAATGACGTCCCTATTCTGGTGGAATGCTTTATAAAAGAGGCCAAAATTTCAAACTTTTCTTAAATAGACTCTATTTTCAAAAGTAATATATTTGATGGATTTTTTGAAGCTTAATATTGGGGAATGAAAATTGTATGCCTCCCTTCCGTCTCATTCAAAGAATTAGACCCAAAAATGCATTACAGTAAAATAAAATTCGCTTACCAAAAACATCCTTTGAACGCATATCTATATATATAAACCAGTTCCGTAACTGATTGACTGACAGATAACTCACACCGCTGGACCAAACCGCTGGACCTAAAGGGATGAAATTTTGCATGGCGATTCTTCTCATGGTGTAAGGGTGCACTAAGAAAGATTTTTGAAAAATTCTTCATAGATTTTTTTAAATTAAAGTTTTAAGCTGCTTTTGCAACTTTTTTAAAGTTTGCATTTAAAATAATAATCTGAGGGTTATAAAATTTAAATCACGAGAAAGATCCTAAAAATTCCTTTAAAATGAAATCTTTTTCGAATCTTTGCCTCCCTTTTCTGTTTTTTGGTGAATTTTTCAAGATTTATTTTTAGAATTCAATTTATTAAATGCTGATCAAGGGGTTTCTTTTCTTTTCGTGATACTTTAAATTAATTTTTCGTCACGTGCATAACAACGAAATAAATTGACAAAAAAATATTAAAACACGGTAAAAGATAAAATTAAACCACTAGACTCATTGAGATGCAAGTTTTCAAACAATTTAATTCAAAATAGTATGTTTTATGGATATTAAACATACAAATTAATTGCATACATGGACCGTTGTATTTAATTTGAATATTTTCTTTTACATTATTTTGTCTATAAAAATATCCGTTACGAATTTTTTTAATATATAACCTTATTCATACTTTTCTTTTCATGTTATTTGTTCCTGGCTGCAAGTAGCTTTAGAGCTATTACTGGTTTTCTCTTTCATCTTATTCTTATATATATATATATATATATATATATATATACATATATATGCATTACATTAATTGCATACATTGACAGTTGTATTTAATTTGAATGTACTTCGTAGCGAAGTAAGGGTATTCAGCTTGTTAGTATACATGTGTTATAGCTCGTAGTTTGGAGACGTGGGTTCGACACTAGTAGCAATAACTAACAAATTTACAAAAAAAAAATCACACAGACAAATTTATGAAAATTCACGTTTGCATAAATTTTAGCCAAATTTTTATAATGTCACATTTAACACGTAAAATGTCACGATACTCCAGACTCGAAAAAAAATCCATAACTGTAACTGCAGTAAGTCCCCCATAAACACTTGGTAAGTAAAAAAAGGAAAAAGCTTGGTTCCTGACGGCCTTATTAATATATACTTTCGAGCTGTCGAGATGCGAGCAGTCCGGAGCGAGTAGCCCAGAGCGAGGAGAGAGCAGACAAATCAAGCCCAGTCCCGAGTGAAATCAATCTTCTTTAAGTCCTCATCGCTGAAGACCCACTTCCATTGCAGCGTGATCTATTTCCTCTGACAAACCAACGCGGAGAGATGATGTTTGTTCACACATTAAGGGGCTCTACGTTTTCGGATCTTCCGGAAGGAACGGCGATTAGGGATATGGGTGCTGCCGCTTTCTTTACACAATGCACTGCGAATTCTAGGGTTTCATTGACTCCGGAGTGCTCCCAAATTAGAGTTTAAGCGGGGTGACAAAGTGGATTTAAGGTTCTTCGGTGTTCACTGGGGAAGGCTCGCTGAATACTACACTGAATTCACGACTTATCGAGGCTAATTAGTGCTGGTGTACAAGCAGAACTCCAAAATAGCTAATAATCAAGAAATGGACCTGTGTTGGGATCTTAACCAGAGGGGAGTGGTCACTTTTAAGTACAGTCAAACCGCGTTATAACGAACTTCAAGGGACCAAAGGTTTTGTTTGCTTTATCCGGTGGTTCGCTATATCCGAACCGTAAAGAAAAATACTAGAGTTCACAAAATGCATAACTCATTAGTTTCAATGTGTATTAAATAATGATGTATTAAAAAATCATAATATCTATTAAAATGATCATTAATGAATTAATTAGACTAAAATAGATTACATTAAACTGACACAATCCTAATTAAATTGCGTATAATAGGAAAACGACGGGACCAAAATTTTCGCTCGTTATATCCGTGAGTTCGTTATATACCGGGTTCGCTATAACGGGGTTCGACTGTATCTCTAAAAGTATCTTTTTTAGTCCTATATTCGATTGTATGTACTACTCATGATTTTTGCTTGATTTACATGAAATTTTTTGAGTAACTGCCTAACATAATGTTTATTATATATATATATATATACAATATTTCAAGGAAATTTTAAAAAAAATTGTTTTTTATGCATAAAAAGTGACTAATTTTTTTTTAAATCGAGCATTTTACAGTTAACTGCTGTGCGCATTCTGCCAAAATAAATTATTAAGGTACTGTAATAATTGTTTTCTATATGTGATCACAATACTTCAGGCAACAATATCCACCACCATTATTCTAAAAACATTTTAGTACGGGCTATTTTTAATTAGAAATTTCAATAAGATAATTACACGATAAAAAGAACTTTTTATATATTGTGTTTTTAAATTTTCTGTTGAATCATATAAACTTGACAATTCTATGTATTAATAAATACTTCTTAAAATTTTTTGATGAATTATCCCATCCACTTGAAAGAAAATGAAGTTAATTGAAAGTTAACTTGCATTTAACTTTTCATTCCCGTCCCGGCGATAGATGGCTGCACCAGTCTACAAAACAAAATTAACTGAAAATAAATTCAATTCTGTTTAAAGATGGCTAAAAGTATTAAAATAATGCATTGTCATCGTGTTCTGAGCTATTCTAAAAATTTCAAATGTCTAGCTAGTCGGGAAGTTAGTTAAAAATCGATTGTAAGATTTTTACTGGACAAACACACATAAACAAACAAGAAAGCGAGTTAATAAAAGCTCGGTAAAAATGATTGAGTAAAAGGTTATAAAAAATTATTTTAAAAAATTAAAACATGTTAAGGTTTAAAAATGTTGGTGGAGTATGGTTGGTGGTTTTGTTGCCTGAAGTATTATAATCACCTACAGTAAACAATTATTACTGTGCCTTAATAATTTATTTTGACAGAATGCGCACAGCAGTTGATTGCAAAATGCTCCATTTAAAAAGTTATTTACTTTTTATGCATAAAAAATAATTTTAATTTTTAATTACCTTGAAATATTTTAGATATATAATAAACAGTATGTTAAGCAGTTACTCAAAAATTTCATGTAAATCAAGCAAAAATCATGAGAAGTACATACAATCGAACATAGGTCTAAAAAAGATACTTTTAAAGGTACTTAAAAGGGACCACTCCCCTTAACCAGAGGAGTGCCGTATTCAGATATTTGTCCTAAGTCATATCCAGGGGTTATTAAAAGGGATGAGCCCCCTCTAGCAACCTCTAAGCTCAGTTGAGATGGTCCCCAGTACAAAATAAATAAAAATAAATGAAAATTTTATCATTATGTTACCATTCACTCTTATAAAAAGATATTTAATGTTTTATAGTCGTAATTTTTTATTCTTAAATAGGTCACGACGATTTATTTATTTAAGGTTGAACTGCACTTTTAATAATATCGAAATTAAAAACCCATCCAATTTAATATCTTGTACGTTATTGTAATTCTTTCATTGTAATTAAAATTCAGGTTGTTTTCTTAAATTTTATCCAGTAACAAAATTAAAACTATTTCTCCAAATTGTGATCAAATTTGAGAAACGACATTGTAGCTAAAATCAACAGAACGCGATATGGAAACTGAAATGTAAAGAAAGGAAGTAATTCCTAAAATATTCATGATGTTTTATAAAATCTTTTAAGTTTAAAACTCCCCATTTATAAATTACTACTCACAAAGTCTTCATTGTTGAATTCCCGCCCACCTACAGATACTAGTAATAAGGAAAATCTTGGGGAACGCTCTAATGTAAGAGACTCTAAATTTTTCGATTGTTGATAATCTCTATATATAAAACAGTTCCGTAACTGACTCATTCATTCATTCACTGACTGACTGACATACAACGCACAGACCAAATCGCTGGACCTAAAGGGCTGAAATTTTGCATGGCGATTCTTCTAATAGTATAGGGGTGCACTAAGAAAGATTTTTCAAAAATTCTTCTTAGATTTTTTTAAATTAAATTTTTAATCTGTTTTTTAAACTTTTTTTTTACGTTTGCATTTAAAATAATAATTTGAGGGTTATAAAATTTTTATCACGAGAAAGATCATAAAAATTCCTTCAAAATGAAATTTTTTTTAAATTTTTACCTCCATTTCCAGATTTTTGGTGAATTTTTAAAGATTAATTTTTAGAATTTAATTTATTAAATGCTGATCACATGATTTCTTTTTCTGGTACTTTCAATAAATTTATCGTCACGTGCGTAACAACTAAATAGACAAAAAAAATATTTTTTTTCTCTTTCTAATGCAGCAGACGATTGGATATTATCAAAAAAAAATGCATATCCCTTACGATTTTTTTATAAATATATATATAGATAGATATATATTTTACATCAATTGTATACATTGATCATCGCATTTATTATAAATATATATAGTTATTTTTTGGCATAAATTGCATACGTTGACCGTTGTATTTAATTTGAATGTACTCCGTAGCGAAGCGGGGGTTTTCAGCTAGTATCCTATAAGCTCATATCCTGTAAGTGTTTTCGTTTTCCATCGTCTTATTCATGTTCTTCTAAAAAAAAGAGTGTTTCAGATTTCCTCTTTCAAAGCGAAATATGATTTTATTTTAGAAGTATAATGTACGTCGCGTATTAATTGAAATATTTTTAGATGAGGAAATTTTTATTTATATTTGATAGGAATAAGGGGCTAGAAAACTTCACGTACCTTTTTAGATGTCTTTTCATCCGGCGGATTGGCGACAAGCCTTATAAAACGATAGCTGAAATTTCAGCTTTAAAAATGAGTCAAATTTTGTAATTCCTGACCTGATTTTGATGAAACATGTGTTATTTTCTGATTCTGCTAATGTCAGAGGTATCGCATTCTTTAGAATATAGAATTGCTGTACCCTGTTTTACTGTATTGACAAAAGCAGAAGACAAAAATTCAGCGTCGATGTAAAAAACTTACGATAAACGACCGTAAACGAAAAAAATCTCAATATTATGTGCTGCAGACGAACAAAGTTAGAAGATCAAGGGCTGTATAGAGAAACTGCAGATTTTGATTCTTACTTTAAAAAATGAATCGATATTTGTGTTCAAATAAATATGCCTATTGATACGTAAATTTCGCAACAAAAAATATATATAAAAATTTCGCATTTATTCGTAAAAAAATAAACAATCTCGCATTTATTAAAAAAATTACAATTTTACTTACTTGGTTAGGTAAGTATCAAAATTCTTATTTAAAAGCTAACATTGTAGTATTATGTTCCACATTATGTTCCTTAAGTCTTTGTTTTCTGTCGTTAATTACTAGTATGTTGTACAACCTTGGGATGTCTATTGGTCTTACCTGCATCCTATTCAGAAAGTTCCTCTTGAGGTAACTGATTTGGTTAGGCTCCCTGATGAAGAGACCTTTCGGTTACCTCTATGTTGTTTTATGGTTCAGTTCCGGCACTTATACAAAATCTTGTCTTTGGTGCGTGGATGCCCTGAGTGCTTGATTTCTGTTTGTTTTTTGTCTATATTCTTATTATTTTTATCTATCTCTGTTGGATTATTTATTTTTAGTTATATATGTTGTACATACTAAGATATCTCAGCATTTACTCTGTTAACGAGACTATAGAGGCTTTGTATAGCTTTGTATAGCCTTTTCAAAGTTAAGGTAGCAGCATTTCGTTCAAAACTCTGTATAACATCAACAGGAGTCTCTCGGTTGCAGTGACGTAGCGAGCATAACTGGCGCCCTGGGCATGATATCTTTTTGGCGCCCTCCCCCTAAAAGCATATAGTAATATAATATGTAGAATTAGTTATTTTGGGACCATTTGGCGCTCCTCTGTGAGTGGCGCCCGGGGCATGATAGAACCCCCTGCCCCCCTCCCTCTCGCTACGCCACTACTCGGTTGACTACTTAAGTAGCTGAAATACCCTTGACTTTGGCGCTCAAGAGACGTTCTTAAATCTAGAAAATTGTTCCACAAAACTCGATGGATGATTTTTACAGTTAGATTTTTAGGTTCGACTCTTGAAAGGACAAACTGTCCCGGTTGAAATTCGGAGCAAATCCAAAGGAGAGTTAGATCTCTCAGTTAAAGACCGTGGATGATCTTAAATAAGCAATTATGTTAATAAATTATTACTATTTTTACCTAATTTCGCTTAATAATCTGTTTATCACCGAGTTTTCCCCGAAAAGTAGTAAAAAAATAATTTTCGCATTTATTCGCATCTATTTCATGAATACGAAAATTACGTATCCTTAAATATGTCGTTTCTTAGTTTTTCTCTAACCTACAGCGGGGAGCTTAAATTTGAGCTTTCTATCAAGGTAAATTTTTCTCCATACATACTCGCATCATTTGCAGGCATTTTCTGTTGGAATTAGACGTCCAAAGGGTTCCGGATGGAGATGCCACCGGAAATAAAATTCCAAACAAAGTAGAGTCGACCGCCTCTCCCGCACCCCCTTTTACATTTATGCCACTGACAGGCGGTGGCTCTCTATCGACACAGGCTTATTATAATGCGGCCCACTCGAGAGCAGCGGACAGATATCTGACCTCTTGAGCAGAAAATGAAGTCTTGCAGGGGGGAAGAGAGAGGATATTCAAATGACCCATTTGACTGCGGACGACGTCGAAAGGGTCAGCGAACAATGGGCGGCAATCAGGAGCGGGGAAAAGTTTCAGACCATTAATGAGTTGGTTCGCGGTGTGAGCACCCCGCACTCCCAAATTCGTTGGCTCTGAATGGCTTCCAATTACCGAAAGAATGCTCCTCGTCCATTGACCAAGAGGTGAGGAATGCTTTGATAAAGTGGCGGGAGCCTCAATACGCGCCCCATTGCTTTGCTAGTTTTGCTCGAGGTTGTCGAGTCGGCTGTTTTACCGAGTAAACAACTACGTAAAAGTTAATCACTTTAAAACTTCACTGTTCATTTCTCGTAAAATATTAGATTATGAGTGCTAGGCATGCACTGAAAATAAAATGTAGACGGAGATAAATTATAAGAGGGTTGGATATAATAAAATTATAGAAAGGAATGGATGTCACAAGATATGTTTCAACAAATGAAAAACTCCCGCTCGAGGAAAAAAAATTATCACCAAGATCTAATAAGTCATAGCTCATTTACTACAAGGACTAATAACTTGCCAATCTAGACATATACTTCAAGTAAACAAAAACATCGATTTAGTACACGTGGGCTTGTGGCGGCCCAGTGGTACAGCGCCCTGGTTTTCGGTGCTGAGGGTGCTCGGATCGAATCCTGGCGTCGCGCCACGAAAAATGCCTCAGTTCGTGTCGTCCCTTCATAGGGGGTAATGCTGTCCGCCTATAGGGTGCCCTCATAATAAAATAGGCAGTAAAAGTGCGGTGTAGTATAGGCGAATGTTTGACGACAAGTGCCTCCGCATTGGATTAAAAAAAAAATTAGTACACGTGGTGTGGGCAGAGCCTGACTAAGGCAGGGGCATACGGGGCAACTGCCCCTGGCCCCCAAATCAGAGGTGACCCCCAAATCGAATAGAAAGTTTATTTTACGTTTCCTTCTTTAATGAACTTTTTTTTAACAAAATATCAGTACAGTATAAAATCCGTCAGTTTTATGTTAGCTTCTACATTAATCTATCGTATTGTAGCGAACTGAGGTTCGTAGTTTCAACCAGTAGATGAACTAACACACCAGGTATACATCACTCATTACATAAACAAAACAAATGCAATTTATTGAGAAAATTGATGATGATGAGATATGTACACTGCACAGATGTAAGATGAACTTCGTAAACTTAGGAAATCACACTCGATTTAATCGGCGTGGGGCGGAGTAAGAACACAGAAGTCCGCTAGGCTAGCAGAAACTGGCTCTGCTTCAATGATGAAGAAGCGGCACTTCGTCCTGATGGGAAAGGGGCTCCCCAATAATATCAACGGCGGTGACCACTGCACGCACCCGGTAGCGATGAAAATATTAAAATAAGGAGAAAGGACTCCTCACTGGAAAATAAGGTAGCAAAGGCTACTTCCACGAAAACTGGTCTCCGAACAAATTAGCGGAGTATGTTTACTCCTGCAGGAACTAAATCGTCGCTGCAAACAGTCACAAGAGACTCTGAACCTCTAAGGGCGGCAAACCCGGCTGCTCTTAAACTGGATCCGCTACGTGTCAGGAACAAAAAGACGCAAGCCACGGGCAAGAGATCCATTCTCTTTTATAGGAGAGCCTCCACCGGATATTGCATCACTCTCCGGAAAGGTCGAACGATCTAGAACAAGTGAGCAACGGAAATGGGTTTCCCGGGGCGATAATGAAATATTTTCCCCGGGTCTAAAGCGGCCGCCTTTTTAGTTTGTCCTCAAAGCCACTTCAAAGAGTCTCAAAGGGCCGCTTCGATAAAATGCGAAGGCACGAGTCCTTTTGTTTAGGCACGCGGCGCCTCCAGGATGCTGCTTAACAACTGATGGTTCATGAATGAAAAGCACCTGGAGTCTCCTGTCATTTATAACTGACGTCAACCGGTGTCACCCGGTGGCGATGACTAAATCAAGAAAAATGACCGAGGCCTCCTAACGTTCTGTGGAACAAGTCTATCGGATGAACAAAGGGAAAATGCCGTCAGCATTTTGCCACCTGAGTTGTCGGGATTCTTTTGATGACTCTCAGGCCGAGATAGAAGAATTTCGTTTGTTAACGGAGAGGTTGAAATGCAATACTCTACAGTATGAACACAAAAAATCTATATTTCGTAAATCCATGGTTTTCTAGGGTGGAATTTAGCTGAATTCCGCCCTAATGTCAGCAAGGATATGAATTTTTCGCAGCTAGATGACAAAGTTAACAATCAGAAAACTGCATTTCGGAAACTTGTGAAAAGTTCACAAACTGCAGCGATATGATTGTTAACTAGGTCATCTTAATCGCAACTGCAAAAAATTCAGTTGCATCGGGTTCAGTGGATTGTGTTGGATTTTCTCAACACTGAGAAATCACAATAATCAATTATAAGTTGTATTTTCTCAAAATTCTCACAAATGTCATATATTCTATTGATTAATTAATTTCATTTGCAAGACTGTGAAAATGTACCTGGATCCCTTCCCAAATATCGAACGATAACGCATAGTGATGACTGCAACCGGTATCTTAACTGTTTGCTGTTCGTTTGTTATTTCTCTTGCGCGGGGCATTGCATGTTGTACGCATAGTAGTTTTATTATTATTGGATAATTTATTGGGATTAATTTATTTTGACTAGTTTCTTATTTATACTGTATTAAAGCTACAATAAAATAAATGGAGCGGTCTTACATGTCTGGGAGCCAAAAAAGGAAACTTAAAAAGGCTCGAGAACTTCAAGCTAGAAAGGATAAAGATGGCCTCTTAAAATTCCTTCCTGCACGTGCAGAAGAATAGGAAATCTCTTCTGCATCACAAACACAAAATTCCATCGTAAAATTCCATATGAAAAATTTTAAATAAATTTTCATGTTTGATAAACACAAAATCAAACTTTCAAAAAACTGAAGCGGAGGAATTGGTAAGGCATTATCCTTCTGATTTAGATTATGAGTTCCCTGATGAACTGCAACATTTCCATTCCTTAGTAGATAAGCAGGCAACTGCATTAGATATGATGAAAATGTTAAAAAATTTTAATTTATCATCTTCATTTTCTAATGTTGAGATAGCACTCCAAATTTTTTTATCATTACCAATTTCAAACTGCACTGGGGAAAGATCTTTTACATTGCTGAAGTGATTAAAATCTCCCATAAGATCATGTATTCTTCAAGGAAAATTGTCTCAAATTTCTATTTTATGTTTAAATTCTGATATAACAAAAATTATTGATTATGATAATGTAATTGATAGTTTTGCAAAAAGAAAAATTAGAAAAAAAACCACTGAAAAAGAAATAGGAATAAATCTATTATAATACAACTTAAGTATTAATTTATAAATAAATAGTAAGTATTATAAGATCTATTTTTACATAATATTGATTTACCATGCAAAATTGTCTCATAACAATATTGTATGTAATTGCAAAATTAAAGTTATATTACTGTACTATTTATAATCTCCCTCTTTTGCATTGAATTTCTAATTATGTATGTTTTTCTTTATTTATTTTTATTATTTTGAGAGTCTGCAATAAATATGGTGTAAAAAGAAGTAAACGTTTAAGAAATCACTCAATACAAGAAATTAATGCAAATATAGACGTTGAAGTAAGAGTGGATACAACAGTTGCAACATCTACAAAACAATCAGCTAATAGGCCTGATATTGCATGTGGTATTGCATGTTATACGCATAGTAGTTTTATTATTCACGATAAAAAAAGAAAAGAAATAATATTTATTGAAGTTAGCATAACAAGCCAGGATCAGCTGCAAATTGTTGAGAATGAAAAATCAAGGAAATATAACGGATAAATTTAAATAGCATTTTTGTGAAATTTTGACTCTTCAGATGTGCTATATCCCTTTTAATTATGGACATAGAATTGTCAGAAAGTCAATAAAATGGACAGAACGATATTTCGTCTGACCATTGGAGGGGGGGGGGGACTTTATAGCTATTTTAGGTTCTAGTCAATTTTCTTGTTATATATCTATAATGAGGTGAAAAATTTAAATACCTCCATAAAGTTCGGTTTTTCATTACTGTAGTAGTGAAGCAGAGGGAGGGGGGGTACCCAAAGAAGTTTTTGCCCCGGGACCCAATTAGGCTAAGTCGGGCCCTGGGTGTGGGAAAAAATAAAATGCCGCAAGGTATATGTTTACATACCTTGAATAAAGTGGCCTTCTGTTTTTGCAACCTTTCACCGCACTCTACTCTCTATCTCGTCATTTTTATTGATATTAAATCGCAATTATTTCATTGCTTTCCGAAAGGATTAAGAGTAATCAAATAAATTAATGTACCTTTTGTATAAAGTTAAGAAAGTCCTGAAAAGCAGGCTAGCCCTGAAAGCAGTATAAAAAAAGGCTGAAGTTGGAATTTTCGGAAGAGATTTTAAACGTTTAAGAAGACATCTTAGAAGTAATGAAGCCGTCACAGAGAAAAGCAAATTTATGAAGTTAGAACTTAAAATTTTGGCCTACTGCGAGTATATATTATTCTTCTTTAGTCGAATTTAAATGCATCTACTCTGTACTATTGAAAATTAGGGTGTGCTGTCCCAGTTGGCATGAGCAGCGGGCCAGTGATCTGAACGTCTCTGGTTCGATGCTCTTCGCTGCAAATCCACCGCCGTGTTCACTGATGGTGGCCGGGGCACGTAAAATAGATCATGGCTACAACGTCCTCTAAGTTCTCAAATTTACCTCTGGATGTGCGGAGTCAAGTGTTCCGGTCTCGTCACTTGACTCGGTTCAAAATTACGGGACTGATGTTCTTCGAGGTCAAGTCAAACTTCAGCCCTAGTGGTACCTCGACTTAAAGGGAAGCTGCTTACTACCCTTCTCCAAGGACCTAGAATTTGAGGACCTAGGTCTTTTGGACTTGGTGTAGGCTTTCCTACACCAAGGGGATTGGAAAAAACAAGTATTTTTTTAATTAGTAACTTTAGTGCTGCGAAACTGCTATGTATGGCTACAGGTAAAGTTAGTTTGTAGCAAAAATAACTGTTTTATTCAAGTTACTCCTTTTTGGAATAGTTTATTAATTACGGACTGAAAATAATTGCTTTAAACAGGGAAGCTATCGAGATATTTCACCAAATATTTTCTTCCTGTTCCGTATATTATTGTTCCGTAAATATTTTCTTCCGGTTTAAAATCTCCCTGAGAGATATTAAAGTTTCAGAGCCTCTAATGTAAAATAATCTCAAACATAGTTTTTATTGATTTGACCGAAACCCTATCCCCCTACGGATGTCATTTGGTCAACCACTCTGCTCATGTTCGGAAGAATTAGGGATAATTGCACTTAAGCCTGCACAAGAAAACTTAAAACCTAGACTGAAATTGAGGTCCTTCATATATTATTATAGTCTGCTGACCAAAAACGGTTCTTAATTAAGTTTTCATCAAATATTATTGCCAAATACCATCAATTTCTTTCGGGTTACAGTATACTGCTCTAAAATAAATTTAAGTCACTTAAAAATTAATAACTTTTAAATACACTTATGAATTTATATTGAGTTTAATATTTCTATACATTCCTGCATTTAGTAATTAAAGATTCGAAAAAAATAATAAAACATGAAGTAAGACTGGAACTGTTTAACTTTTCTTTTTCGATATATTCGATTAAACATCTGAAAACTTCTAAATTCAAACACTAAGGGCGAATTTATTGAGGGGAATTCACGGAACTCAATTCTGCCATTTAATTTCGAAAGAAGTAGAATATTTACAATATGACGTTAAAATACGGAATAAGATTCAAGAAACTTGTTGTGTAGTTATATTATTGTATGTTATTTTGGGAGTTTTAATGCACAAAATGCATATCTATGGTACGTTTTCTAAATTAAAACGACCTTAAAAATGGGACCATAAAAGCAGTATGTTTGTTACATATAATTATTTTTTTTCCCCAATGCAGAGGAACTTTGTCGGATAGACATTCGCCTGTTGTTATTCACCACAATTTTGCTGGCCATTTTATTATGGGAGCACCATATAGGAGGACCAGCATTTGAATGGACGCTCCCTATGAAGGGACGACTCGAACGGAGGTATTTTGATGGCGCGATTCGATCCGAGCACCCTCAGCATCGAAAGCCAGTGCGCTTACCACAGGGCAATAATATCTTGTCAGAAGTTAATTTAAAATAAGGCTTTTTTTAACAGATATTGTCTTCAATTAAGGTCTCTGCCTGCGTTGAAATGGCTGTTTTGGTGAGAAAATTCGAACATTTTTTTTATTGCTCTGTTTCAAAGAACAGCCTTTTAGGATTCTAAAACTGTTTTACTCTTATTCGTGCGATCGTTGGATGAGAACTTATGGCCAATTTAATAAACCGAAAGCCATATCAAAAAATCGGAAGTAGCCTCTTTAAATGCAGGTAAACTGGGTTGTCGTGACGCGATGTATAAGTGTCTAGTAAAATTGATCATGAATGGAGAAGTGGCTTATATTTACATCTAGTTTAATATGAAATATTTACATTGATCACTATATATACTGTCCAATCGAGATATCAGTCTCTCGATTCTCTCCGTACGTAAATACATCATCAAAGTCCAGTCTATAATGTTCCTCTCATCGTGCTGTCTCGTTCATATTTTTCCCTTCCTTCGAAAATTCTCGTAAGTTCTACCGCACCACGTGTAGTATTCTTCACACTTACCGGGAGTCACCTTTTCATCCTTTTTCGGCAGACCCTTTTTCTGCGGTTAAGTATTCACAGTCTTTTGTAGGCCGCGTCAGCTAGGTTCTCCCATTCTTATTTCGTCTCCCTTCCTGTGCTAACGGTCTTTTGCTTAACTATTCTAAATTATGTGTCTGTTTCACTTAGCAATGATCATTTTAAAAGGCTAATTCAAATCTCTCCACCTGTGTGGGCCCCTTTGAGTTTATTAATGATCTTATCGATCAAACTTGAATTAGTCACATATGTCCAAATTAAGAATGTCAGGCACGAGTCTGATAATGCATTTTCTAGAAAACTCATTTTTTCAGTCACTTTTGTAAACGAGAAAGCTTATAATTTAAAACTTTTCAATCTATTTCAATGAAATTTTGCAATAGTGTTTTACATATTACTAACTATGTTTTGAATTAAAATATAAGCTATATGTGCTAATTTAATAATTCTACACGTGCCTGTACTTATAAAAAGATAATTTTTGCTAAAAAAAAAGTGTTTTTTTCATCTTTTTTCGTATATTTCGGCGATTTTTGTGAACATTTTAAAAGTTTTACTTTAGAACACAGGCGAAAATCACAGTAGTATATAGTAGTGGTGCGCAAATTTTTTTCGACCGCAACCCATTTTCTTCGCTCGACCCCAATGAAAATTTTTGGGTTGTAGTAAATTTTTCTAAGAAAATTAGGAAAATTCTAACTGAGAAATAGGACAAAAATTCGAGCAAACTATGTCAAACTATCTTTTGGCGACTATTGTAAAATCGTTTGACAATTCATTTAACAATATCATATTATATATATATATATATATATATATATATATATATATATATATATATATATTAACATATAAAATACATCTATGCAAAAAAAAATAAATAATATAGATGATTTAAAGATAATTTAAAGTATATTTTATTAATTAAATAATTCAATGTAATATAAATTTACATCAAACTATCCACGACTCCTCTGATATTTTTGGTGACCCTCTGTGGGTCACGATTCACTGTTTGCGTACCACTAGTCTATAGTAAAAAGGAAATTAAAATATATTGAGTGGAATGGCTTGTAGGATCTCTGGCGTAAGCACTCAATTAAACTAAAAATTTATAAAAAATTACCTTTCATTTAAAATGCTATGACATTTTTACCAAAATTATATTTGCTTTCGTGGTTTTCTATCTCATTTGAACTAAAATTATATGCACTGAAACAGTTCTTTATATTTTTGAAAAATACAGAACTGTTGCGAACGTAGGCAGATACCTCAAAATAGTGTAAAAAGAGATCTGGAAGTTTTTTTTTTCTAAACACTTCAATCGAAATCATATAAAAGGAACCCTGGATTACTACTAGCTTGCTCACTTGATCTTCCTGGGTATTAAGTTTTAATTTACAAGGTTTGAAGTGAGAAAATTTAACTCAATACAGTGGAACTTTTCTTGCCGGCCACCCCACAAAACGGCCACTTTTATTTCGGAACCATTAATGGCCGCCATAGGGAAGTTTAGCTACACATGGATCCATTTGTGTACTTAATAATTCAAGAATTTGAGTCAGTTAATTGTCCAATCTTATTTAAGGTTGGTTGTTTGGGGTTTTATGGCGCAAGGTCCAAAGAGGACATGCTGCGCCACCTTATTTTTTGAACGGATTTCTTTGAGCTCAAAGAATGATTGCCGTTGATAGCAATATTTTTGAAAGATATAAGGTCTTTCAAAACTATTCCAAACTTTTCCATTTTTTCCGTGTGTTAAGCAAAGGAAATAAAAATATGCTTTCAATGAATAAGTGAAAATGAAAGCTTAAGCATAAATTTGGCACTTGCATTTTACGTTAATTTGATCATGTGACTCATTCGTGTTCACATGTTTTCCACTTAGGAACTACAGAGAATTGAAATACAGTTTTGAAACGAAGAAATGCGTTATAAAGCCTACCTAAGATGTGAAACACACATAAATTCTTTTGCTTAATGTTGTCGCTCGTTCAACTGATTACGGTGGCTCACACGTTCACCTCTTCTATCCTGCAAGAAGATAAAATCGTTCACTGACTGAAAAACTACAATAAACCCTCTATCTACGCCATAAAAAAAAGATTATCTAAATTTGTAATTATACAGGGTGTTTCAAAAAGAATCAGCCGATTAAAAAAAATCATAATCATTCATATTTTAATCTGTTTTGAGCGAATAATGTATAGGCAGAAAGAAGGAAATCTCGAGTTCCACGCAGTTGCCGACAAGTAGCGCTAACGCTCTTCCTTCGCCCGCCACTTCAGTGTTTGTAAAGATGGCGACTACATGACAGAAATCATTTTGTGTTCTACGCTTTGCGAAATGCGAGTCCGTAACAATTGTTCGGCGTGATTTTCGTCGACAAAACCCTCGTAGATTGAAGTTCCAACCTCTCAGAGCATTAGGCGGTGGTATGAACAATTCCAATATATGGGTTGTCTGTGTACGCCTAACAGCCGTAGAAGCAGTGTGTGCAGATATGCTCGCAAAAGTTTGGGACGAATTTGCCTACCGTATAGACATATGTCGTGCATCCAAAGGTGGGCATATTGAGTACCTTTAATTTGGTTTGTAAAAAAACTTTATGAGTAGCCATGTAACATAAAATTAATTTTAAGTTTCTACGTTCAATATTTTTCATAATATACTCATTTCAAATTGGTTGATTCTTTTTGAAACACACTGTATTATGTAAGGCACAACGATTGAGTTTCGACAATAGTTTGGAATTTTGAAGACCTTGGGGACCTTATTTTTTGTATAATTTTGCGGCTATTTTTTGAGGTAATCAAGCTTTTCTTCAGGAATATATCCAATTTTTTAATACTTATCACATGACACGAGCTTGCCCATCATTTCCAAAGATTATAATCCCGTCTAATCCCTCGTCAATCACTATTTTTTTGAGCACGTGACCATCATTTAAGATCCCACTGGCCCGCATGGAAAAATCCGAGTCTATACCTTCACAGGCCGTCTCCCCCAATAAAGCTTATGCTACTCCTAAATTTTAATCCCGCCATCGAAACGAACCTAGCATTTGTCAGCTTCAGCTCTTCACCTCCAAAACAGCGGGCAAGAGCTTTTGAGGGTAATTAGGACCCAGTTTAATGGGTTGCGCTTTTATAATCCGCAATCTGCAGGAATCGGAGCGGTCACGTGCTTCTGTTGCCATGGGGATATAGGGAATGCGCGGGAGAAAATGGCCGCTTATGGATTTTATCATACCTTCTGCGATACGAAAATAACTTAAAACAGCCGAAGACGGTCATAATTAATACGGTAATTTTATCCAAATAGTTAGAAGTTCTTGATAGTGGAAACAGAATTCAGTATATGGAAAATATCATAAATATAAGGAGGCATAAGGTTACAATAAACCCCTTTTCGTTAATATTAAAATAATGCATTCAAGAAAACTGATCCTAAAGCTGGCTCCAAGCACAAGTATGTCAAATGTCAGTTTCGGTCAAAATATCCATTTTTCTTCTGCAATAGAAAAGTGGTCATCTTTTGCCTTTCTGAGCACGTCAGAATTTTGTTGCTATCTTATCCAGATGTCGAGTGACACATTGGCACTCTTAATACAGTCTCTAATGGCACAAGGATAACAGCAGTCCTTCAGAGTTTCCGTATAATGTTGACAATAATAAATTGGATTTACGTTAGTTTTTTTCAATATAAATTTCCTTTCAGATGATAAGCGTGTAATAACAAAAGTAAGAGTTCTGAATTTTTAATTTAAGACAAAATATGTTCTATGTATCAAAAGAAAAAGTAAGAGAAATAAACTTAAAATAAACTGATATTTAAATGTGTTTTAGGGTGTGTATAAGGAGTTAAAACTCGAAATTTCTATGCAAAATTATCTTACGTCGTTTTTAATGTTATTCAGTGAATTTCGTTGGAGAAAATTAATTAATAAGGGAAAACTTCAAATTATTATTCAAAAATGCACGTGATCGGTGCTTTAAGCAGTCTGCAAAAATTTTGATCATTGTATTTCTCCCCTCAAAAAATCTAAATAAAGTAAGATTAAAATTAATAACTTTTCCGAGAAAAATTATAATTATTTCATGCAACGTTCATGGATTTTTTTCTATTCAATCAAGCTTCTTACTCTTCGACTCTTTCTATCCTTATTGTCTAAAGCTTAAAATAAAAATCTAATCTTATGATCTCTGTGCAGTGACAGAGAATATATTTTTTGACAGTTTAGAAATTTATTATAAAACGCAATTCATTTAAACTAAAAAAAAATTTAATTTTTAACAACTCGTTTAATTTTTTTTTCATATGAAGGATTTTTATATATATTTTGGTAATCTAATATTAATATCAGAGATCTCTATGTTCCTAAAGAGATATATACGAATGGCTAGGGTGCTAGCATTCGGTTCAGATCCTGTGGATTCGAGTTCCACTGTTGGCACGGATGTTTGTAGCCGTTCGAAATCGGCTTTAAAATGTAGGTCCCGGCCTAATTAGTCCTCGTGTAGCAAAAAGTTGACCGTAGCGCTCCAAACCAAACCAAACCAAACCTAAAGAGACAACTGCACAATAATTTTGTACTGTACAGAAATTCTGTAAACTATTGTGAATAAGGAATAAAAATAGTGTTGTCCAAAGTCCAACCCTAAAAATAAAAGATTTAAAAAAATTTAAAATTTTTTTTCTCCATAAATTAGAAAAATAGTTGCATTTTTTCAACATTCTGTAGTATAACTGTCCATTAAGATTATACTGAAGTAAATTTCATTACCTTTTTTAAAAAGATTTTACTAAATAATTATTTTGTAGTAAGCACCGTTAATATAAAAATTATTCGTATAATCACAAGGGAATCTACACTGGAAAATAATTTTATAACGTTGTAGTGGTGCACGAATTTTTATAATTTTCAAAATTTTTCTTACCTCCGAAAAATTACACATCTGGGTATTGAAACAGGAATCCCCAGTATCACAGATAAAAATGAGTTGACTATTTCCTTTATAAATGTCATTCGCGATGTTTCATAATAAACCTAACAAGGTCTCTCTGATAATGTTGGTTTTGTAATGTTGGATAGAACGCAAATGTGTGAAAACTTCTCAGTAGAATGATAAAATGAATGAAGTGAATGAATGAAGAAAAGCAATCAATATTATGATTACTTTTCTTCGTTTATCAAAAAGTTGTTAGAATCGTTATCTGACTATTATATATTTTTTTCCTTTCTGAGATATGATGCTCTGGGACAGATTCGATTTTTGACTCTTTTTTTCGCCAGTTTTACCCTCTAAATTTTTTCAGATTCAAGATCTACATTTTCCTTTAGGTTTTTTAAAATTTTGAATCATATGTTTATGATAAAATGTATTTTGATAGCAAAAATCAATTAATTTTAAAAAAATAAACCTCCGTAGGGTATGTCCATTCCTTAACAATTACCCTTGACTTGTGCGACCTTTATATTACAAGTTATACCTGTAAAAGGGTGTAAAAGTTAGGTCTGGAATTAGTTTTTCTTTCTTTCTTCAGGCTTTTAAAGCGTACGTATAGACTTAAAGCGTAAAATAACTCTATTTTTTTTCAGGACCTCAATATTAAATACTAAACGGTTTTTTGGCTTATGTTATAGATCTTACCTCCAATTTCAAAAACGAAATTGCACAAAAAGTGTTTATGTATCCCCCCCCCCCCGAAAAAAAAACAACTTCGAACTTACCTACACGCAAACAAGTCTCTCGCCTTCAAAATAATTTTCCGTTTCAAAAACGAAAATATTAATTTGCTCTTACTTGAGCACTTTCAGTTATTTCTTTTCCAATTTTCCCCCTATTTTCCAATTGGACTGAATATCTTTTCCTTCTCGCGTTACACGCTGCAGCAATAAAAGAAGCAATCAGAATCTCTCCTCGTGAAGTCCCGCTCTTTCGGCATTTGCATATTGTTCTCATATCCCCATTTGGTTTTGCGAGGTGCGTTTCACAATTCAATTCTCCCGGGCAAAAACACTCTTCGGTTGCAAAAGTAAATGCTTCGCAGAGACATTCAGAGGAAATAGAATTTTTCGACAAGTCCTCAGAACGAAATGGAAATCAGACGGGGTGACGGAGAGGGTACCTTGCAAATAGCTCACGGTGGTTTTTTTTTTTTTTTTTTTTTTGGGGGGGGGGGGTTCACGGAATCGAAAAAACACCCCCTTCTCTCTCCCCTTTGGGGTCGTAGCAAAAAAGAAATTTTTGCATCTAAAAGGGTTACCCCGCGTCTCCGCCAAGTTAGCTTCTTGCGTGAATTGAATTTCAGAAATCACGTGAAAGGGTCACGCCCCAAACTCTCCCACTCTTTGTGTACAATGGAAGAGTTCATATGGAAAATGTCATAAATATAAGGAGGCGTATCGTTACAATAAAGCTCTTTTCGTTAATATTAAAACTAGCTGAAAACCCGTGCTTCGCTACAGAGTACATTCAAATTAAATACAACGGTCAATGTATGGAATTATTAACAAAAAAACCAAAATATATATTTATAATAAATACAACGGTCAATGTATGCAATTAATGCCAAAAATCAAAAGAATATATTTATAAAAAAATCGTAACGGATATTTTTATAGACAAAATAATGTAGAATAAAATATTGAAATTAAATCTAATAGAACATACTAAAGAATATAGTACAGTTAATGTAGTACAGTTTGAAGAACATTTCTTTTACTGTATTTTAGTGTTCTTTTGGATAATGTCCAAACGTCTGCCGCATTAGCAAGAAAAAAAATATTCTTTTGTCTATTTCGTTGTTATGCACGTGGCACAAAATTAGTTTAAAGAATCACAAAAAGAAAAGTAACCACGAGATCAGCATTTAATAAATTAAATTCTAAAAATGAATCTTTGAAAATTCACTAAAAATCAGAAAATGGAGGTAAATATTCGAAAAAGATTTCATTTTAAAGGAAATTTTAGGATCTTTCTCATAATATAAATTTTATAACCCTCAGATTGTTATTTCAAATTCAAACTTTAAAGAATGTTACAAAAACAGATTAAAAATTTAATTTAAAAATAATCTAAGAGGAATTTTTCAAAAATATTTCTTAGTGCATCCCTACACTATAAGAAGAATCGCCATGCAAAATTTCAGCCCTTTAGGTCCAGCGGTTTGGTCTGTGAGTCATCTGTCAGTCAGTCAGTCAGTCAGTTAGTTACGGAACTGTTTTATATATATATATATATATATATATATATATATATATATATATATATATATATATATATATATATATATATATATAATATACATTAAAATAAACTGAGCTTAAAGCTAGCTCCAGGCACAAGTATATCAAATGTCAATTTCTATCAAAATATCCATTTTTCTTTTCTGCAATAGAAAAAGTAGTCATAATTTGCCTTTCTGAGACTGTCAGAATTTCGTTGTTATCTTATTCAGATGTTGAGTTTACACCTTGGCGCACTCGGTCTCTAATGTAGTGATTCTCAACCACTCTGCCGCGGCACTTTAGTGTGCCGCCACTGCGAATACCTATATATAAGCCACGTCAGACAAGTAGTTCAATCAGTTCTACCTTTCTAGCGGGGACTGGCTAGACCAATGCGCATGACTATTACAGTTCTGGACTGGTAACTGGTAAGTGTGGTCTGTTACAGTTCTTGACTATTAAATCTGGATCACGAATTGAGAGTAGCATTATCATTTTTACGCCCAAATGTATATGAAGTTATCAAAAAACGAGATGCTCAAATTTCACATTAAATGTAATTTGTAGTTAAATAAACATTTTGTTTACTTTGTAATGGAATTTCATTTTATATTTCAATGAAAATTATTTTGTATGCTATTTTACAAAATATATTATAGGTACATCCATCAATTATCCAAGTAAAATTCTTTTAAATTTATCTTATTGTTGGTGTGGCGCCAAATTTTTAAATTATTAAAAGTGTACCGTGACGAAAAAAAAGGTTGAGAATCAGTGCTCTAATGGCACAAAAATGAGAGTAATCCTTTTGGGTTTCCGTATAAAGATGAGAATAATACACTGGATTTCGGTGTGCCAGCATTTGTATCATGTAACCGAGTCCGTATCATGACGACATCCGTAAACAAAACATCCGTATACAAAACGAAGAAAACAATATACAAACGAAGAAACCGTGACATCCGTATACAAAACGAAGATGACTGGCCTTGTTGCTGACTTATCTTGTATATTTTCCCCCTTTTTTGTTTTTCAGCTTAAGGTATCTGCAGATATCGACGTTGCCTTTCATTGCTACGGAACACTGCCGTATTTGTATCTCGTATCATTTTCCTCGATGTCCTGGTGAAAAACTCGAAACGGATCATGGTTACGCCATGCCAGGATATCCAATTTTTCTACGCTGATACGATAGAAATCGTCACTCAATACTTTTATGAATCTTCGTTCTGAAGATCTGTCTTGGTAAATGTTTCACTTTGTAATCTTTAAGGAAAGTGAAATTTGCACTTTAAGGCGTTTAAATTTTACTTTACATTTAGGAAACGAAAACTTTTTGTATAAACATGGATTTAATCAGAACTGCCAATAGAATTTTCAATATTTAAGAAATATGAATTTATAATGCGATGCCAACTATAAGTATTATTAAAAAATCTACATATTTAAAATCAGACAGAAAAACTTTTATTATCACTTTTGAAACAGGTTTTAAAAGCAGCAAAATGAAACATGAATCAGCTAATATCAAGAAATATTTACATTTATTAAGACATTTTATTTACAACACACGAAGGTGGGTATAATTGCAGGTTGAGACAAATGACATAATCAAACATTAAACACCAAAACGAAAAATGAATGTACACTATTATTCAGAACGCTTTGAAACTCTGAAAATAGCAGTCGGTTGAAACAATTTTTAGGGTTATAAGAATACACAATTAACCATTGAAAAGCCCATATTGCAACCAAGAATGGAAAAAAATAAAAAATTTTACAACAATTTCTAACCAGAATGCACTAAATTTTATTCGTACTGAGTGCGTATCAAGCAAAAATTGTCACGAAGATGCAGGTTGAACTCCATATTCAACTAGATGCCATGGTATTTTATCTATGGGTAAAAGGTTCTCACTTATCGTTCACCTGTTTTTAAGCAGTTGTATCCCCATAGTTGTTCAAGGAAAAAATTCTGTACTTTTTTTTATCCTTTAAAAAAAACTGCCAATGGTATTACACATAAAATTCATCTGACAGAAAGTTAGTATTCCAAGTTAAAAAAAAAAATATATATACATTGATTTTTCATCAGGTCGAGCATTAGGTGTGGTTATCTTTATGTGCTATTCACAATTTGTGAAATGTTCATTGAGATAATAAAACCTGATGCTTTTCGGCCCGATGAACATCTATTAATGAGTTCAAATCTAGTTGTCCCCTTTTATTGTGAATCCCCTTTATTTCCTTTTTTCTTGTTTTATTATTTTCAAATAATTTTCCATAAACGTCATTCCACATTTTCTAATGTATGTCCATCCTCTTTTCTCTTCTTTTCTTTTTCAGCAATCTCTCTAAACTTTTATTATGACAATATCGTACTTGGCTCTTTATACCTTATACGTTTTAATTCTTTGTACGTGATTATATTTCTCTTGTGTTGCTCCCATTCAGAGAATAATTAAATCTGTTTTCAAAATAAATTATTACATTTACCAGACGTGCTATCATACGCATAAAAGTGTAACTTTCTAAGAAATGAGCGAAAATCTAGTCAATATAAGTTTGACCATGAGTAGTAATTTTTACAGAGTCTGATATTCTATCAATTAAGCAGCAAAATTAGATTGGGGTACATGATGAATTTGATAAATTGGTTTCTACTTGTTTGTCGAGTGTCCACGTGATCAGCAAAAAAGACTTTTACTTCATCAACTGCGTGACCGCATCATTTAAATTTGCAATTAAACGTCAAAAACCCGAACAGAAATACAATTAATATTCTTCTAGTTTTCAAAAGCTAAGAATTTAAGGTTTAGGGGTAACCCTTTTCGTTTTCGATATAATTCATTATACAATTTAAAATAGGAAAATTTTCAATGTTCTTCAACTTCACTCGATGATTTCTCGAATGAGAACCGATGTAAAAAAAATCATTCCTCAAGAAACAAAATTTCTTGCTGAAATTTTTTTTTTGCTTGGTTTTTAAAGTATGGAAAATATTTTGATTTACATTATGTACAAATTATAGCAAGAAATTTACTCAAAAACTTTTATGAAATTGCTTGAAAGGAAAAAGCATTACAAAAAATTAATGAATCGAAATTGTTTTTGTATATCCATTAATGGCATCAAATTTCTGTCAAAAAAGTATGAATTCTTTACGCGTCTGTCTATTAGGTGCGGAGATATATGTTCCGAAGCGTTTACGTGTTTCTTAATGCTCCGATTTTGCAAAATGCTAAAAATCTACGAAACTACAAGATATGCCCTTTCGAACAAACCGCTAGACTCATTCAACCACATGTAAAGCACAGTATTTCTTTTCCAGCCGAGGCAGCAAAGTTCTCGAGATATGCTTTTAATGCATTTAGTTGCTTCTTTTATGAGGTTTATACATTTTTCGTTCTAGCTGTGAGGTAATTAGCCATAACAGGAAAAGCAACATGCAATAGCCAGAGGCATAGGCGTAGCGTCGGGGGGGGGGGGGGGTACGTGCCCCCCAACTTTACTTGAAATAAATTAAAACGTTAATAGAAGTTCAGTTAAAATCGGAAAATTGTAGAAAACTTTTAAGAAAAATGTTTTTTTCTCGCTTTTTCAAACTGTGGAGCTGAAGTTTCCGATTATGTCTTTAGCGTTAACATAGTTTTTAACAATGATATGATCCATAACAAAAATTCGATGCTATATTTTTTCCTCATTTTATTTATATTATATTTATTTTTCTCATTGTATAACTTCTGAATATTATTCAAGCATTAATTATATTGTTATTCAATTTAATATAAATCATAATATTTCATATTTTAAGGACCGTCCGGCAGTCAATGTGATGAGGAGGGCCCTAAGTGAATTCAATTCGTGCTCCCCCAAAAGTTAACAGCACATTACGCCTATGGCCAGGGGATAGTTAAAATGTTCACAAATGAAGGGGAGGGCATTTGGAAAGACTGTGCCAAAGAACTCATTAGTCCTACAGATTTGAAGGTTTCAAATCAGCTTCCTTTGCAACGAGTGGACATCTGAGCTCTTATTCTTTTTGTGCAAATTAAAAAAGCTCAACGCTGATGTTTTACTTACAGTTTAAAGCCATATTCGTAGATTTACGACAAATGTATGTGGTTTTGTAAATACTACGCATATTACAGAAATGTGCCGTTTATGTAATTATCCCTAAATATATTACATTATTTTTTACCTACACGAATAAGATGTCGCTGGTATCACGATTAAGATATGCTTCAATCAGATATGCGGTGGAGGGGTGTGCTGGAAAGGGTTCTGACCGAACAGCCACGGAGAATACAAGTAGCTGAGGGCAAATCCTGGCAACGGGAATGATGGATATAGGAAAGGTGTCCTGGACGCCCCATCATCCGGCTGGTACAAGAGCTGGTCATCCTTGACTAGAACCTTCACTGCCACTCTCCTGGCCGGTGAGAGACCGACTCCGAGTTCCTGTTGCAGTTGGCGACGCTTAGTCTTGTAGCGCCGATTTTGAAACCATATCTTCACCTGGAAGGAAGGGTTCACAGCGTTATTAAAGCGAGTAGGTATGTATGCACGTGCCGTAATTGGACATTTGTCTGACGTGTGTATATCTGAAATAATTATGTAGTCTGTCCAATAAATACGCGAGCTGATGTCATAAAAACTTTGTTTTACAAAATTTAAGGTACATCAATCTTATCGCATTCAAAATACTCCCCATTTGTAGCAATACACTTGTCCCACCTCCGTTTCCATTGTTGAAAACACCCCTGGAAGTCTTGAGAAGTCAGGCTCTTCAGCTGCCTTGTCGTTTCCCGTTTTATCGTCTCCAAGTCGTCCCAGTGCCACCCCCGAATTACCATTTTACATTTTGGGAACAAAAAGAAATCGCAGGGGACTAAGTCTGGTGAGTAGGGAGGGTGATCTAGCGTGGAACTCGACTTACGGGCCAGAAACTCGCGCACAGTCACTGCTGAATGTCTAGGTGCATTGTCATGATGCAGCAGCCATCGATCACCACCACACGAATTTGGTCGCACTCGACTTACATGACCCTTCAAGTACTTGAGAACCTCCACGTAGAAGGCATCATTCACTGTTTGTCCTTCAGGAAGAAAAACATGGTGGAAACAAGCAGAAAAGACTGCACATGTTCAATGTTTTCATCAACACAGGAGGTTGACGGTCGTCCTGGACTTGCATCATCCTTGCAGTCTTTACGGCCTTCACTGAAATGCTTGATACACTTGAAAAGAGCTGTTTTCTTCAGAGCGTTATTTCCATAAACAGCCTTCAACATTTCATGAATTTCCTGAGAGTTTTCCCAAGTTTCACCAAAAATTTGATATTGAGTCGCTGTTCTATCTGTTCATCAATCTCCATCGTCGACAAGAACAAAAAAGGGATGCCACAAAAAAAATTCCGCCTCTAGCTGTTCGCTCACCTCGACCGTCTGGCAGTTACTTTCGCTTCAGTGCCCCTCTCCCCCCCCCCCAACCAACAGAACATCCAGGGTGCATGACCAAACTTCAACTCAAGGTCACCCTAGTAGCTCAGTTCGCGTATTTATTGGACAGACTACGTACAGTCAAGTGCAATACAGAGAGCAAGAAATATATACTTTTTCATTTTCATTGGCAGATTATACGAAGGAATTGAACCACGATAATACCTATATGAGTCAGATTAAAAAGTCCTGCACTCAAGATTTATCTACGAGAATTTAGTGAAGAATTATACCAGCTCATTTTAAGTTGACAAGATTCCACGATGAATGATATGCATCTAGCTTGTTTATACAGTGTTCCCAAATCAGTTCCAAACCTTAAAGTTTTTATTCATGTATATTTTAACCTCAAAAGTCATTTCCACGATTGTTTCATCTTGAATGTTGAAGATTTTCAAAAGTAAGAGAGGGAAGTCTAATGGAATTACCGCTAATGGTAAAGAGAAGTTTTTTAAACGTTAAATTATGGAGATTGCACAATCGATAGGCTCTTCCTATTGTCTAGCAGACTGTAGTACATCCTTAGCTGAATATCAAAAGACGTATGTGCCAAAAAAGTGAATAACTAATATGCAGATTGATGTTCTTGTAATCTTGGCGTGTCGAATAATTTCTTGCAAAGGATATTTAAATGGAAATATTTCCTGTTTAGAGCGAATATTGTTTGCCTCGAAATGTCGTATACAACTGCGTCAGTCGACTATCTTACCGATTATGAAAGAACTGCCATTGAAGAACCGGACCTAGGAGCAATCGATTAATTTCAAATTGTAACAGTAAAAATGAGTAACCACCAACGTTTAGATGATGGAATGAGGTGGCGAATTGTGGGGAGGCTAGAAGCAGGTCAATCTCAAGTCCAAATTTGTTCAATTTAACGCCCAGCGTCGTGTGTAACTTGTGGAAACAGTTCCAGGATACCGAATCCATCGAGAGAAAGCCTGGGCAAGGTCATCCAAGAGCCACGACGGCCAGAGAAGATCGCCATTTGTCGATTATAGCGAGGCGTAACAGGAGTGCTACAGCTTCTCAGCTCTCTCGTGACTTGTATGCAGCCACAGGAACCCGTGTATAACGAGTGACTGTTTCCAAAAGACTTGATGAGAGAGGGTTGTTTGCAAGAAGACCTGCTGTTTGCGTCCCGCTCACTTCTACGAACAGGATAATCCGTTTATCATGGTGCAGAGAGGATAGAGATTGGAGTACAGATCAATGGGCGACCGTTCTCTTCACTGATGAGTCCCGGTTCAGCCTAAACACCGATTCTCGCCGTACGTTCATATGGAGAGAACCAGCGACCCGCTACCTACCATCCAATGTCCGCGAAATCAACCATTATGGCGGAGGAGGTTTAATGGTCTGTGTAGGCATCATGTTGGTTGGCCGCACACCTCTCCATGTCTTTGAAAGAGGCACTGTGACTGGTGTGAGGTATAAGGATGAGGTCTTGGAGCCCTATATTCGCCTTTTCAGGGGTGCAGTTGACCCCGAGTTCATTTTAATGGACGATAACGCGAGGCCACATAGAGCTCTTCTGGTCGACGAATTTCTAGAGAGTGAGGATATTCGCCGGATGGATTGGCCAGCCAGATATCCAGACCTTAACCCTATAGAGCATGTCTGGGACGCTCTGGGGAGGGCAATTGCAACTCGCAACCCCCCTGCGAGAACCATCCAGGGAATGAAAACAGCGTTGCTGAACGAGTGGGACCAATTGCCACAGGAAATGACAAACTGCCTTATTTCAAGTATGAAATCACGCTGCGAGACCTGTATATCTGTACGAGGGGACCATACACCCTATTAACCCATTTTTTTGTTTATTCTGCAACCGCGGTTTCATACCTTCCGACTCCAACGAGTGTTACGCACGATCATGCGTGTGTATTACAATTATTAAATGATTATTTGTTTTGTATTGTATCAATGTATGTACATATCAAATTTCATTAAAATCGGTACAGTAGTTCTAGAGATAATCGACCAAGTCTGCAAATTCTCTTAATTTCTTACACCAGTGTAGCTTGGGGAGGAATTGATTCGAGTTGACGGGAAAGTCAGGGTAGAGAGTGTATCAGCTACAATGGTAATGTTCTCCAAGTTTAATCTACATATCAAATTTAAAAAAAGAAGAAAGGAAAAAAAAGATTGAGCAGCAAACATTTTAAGGCCTATATTAGAAGGTTAACCATAAGTTGATTACTCGTAAGTACTTTTATACTGCGGGTGCCGAGATATTTTTAAGGTGAAGGGATATATGTTGAATGCTGGTAAGGATTAATTCTAAAAACAGAGGGGGAATTGTAACATTTATTATGAATAATTTCAAAAATTGCGAAGCATCTAATTTTTTAAAATAACCATTTTTGACTTATTCATTGAATTCCCTTCGTAAGTCATATATCTGCAACATATGACTCACTACGGGTCAGCTAATACTCATCGAATTCCTCAATACCGACCTGCCTGAGCATTTGATGTTGAGGATAAGTGATTAGAATTTTTAAAAGAGAAAAGCTTAAGCTTAATTTAAGCTTAATTTATTAAGCTTAATTTATTAAGCTTAATTTATTTTAAGAAGTAATTAAAAAATGACTCTTGATAATATAAACATGGGTTTTAAAAATAATTTACGGTCCTGTAACTTGACAATCAGTGTTTAAACTTAAAAGAGTCATCTTATTTATTCATAAGCAGAAACTTTGTAAACACAAATTCATAGGTTAAAAAAGATTAGTTTCATTGAACTTTGGGGGGGGGGGGAAATGTTAATTTTGGGCGTATAAAATATTTCAATACTAAAAATTCATTTACAAATCAATTCTATCTTGATTCATTACTTCAAATATTTAATTTGATTTAGAAATTCATTCCAAGATATATAAGACCAGAAAGGTCATTAAAATTTTCTTCATTCATTATAATTTTTATAATATTTAGTATTTTGTATTTAAATTTAGGAGTAATTGTTTACATACATTATTGACTGCTCATATTAATTGTGACTATATTTTAATTATTTTTCTACTGAAATACTACTTTCTTTTACCACTTTGTGAGAAGAATAACGGTATAGCAGACACTTAACTTTTTTAGTTGTTGATGGAATATTGAAACACCTCACCACCTTACCCTCTTAATATAATCTCGTTGCAAGAGGTGAACATACAAATAACGAAATCCGACTTCGAGATACCTACCTTCCCGACATCTGGCGGAAAATAATTTATATATTTCGCTTATACAGAGCACATTCCACCAATAACGAAAGCAAAGGTCTATAAACGAAGTTTCAAAGGAATTTTTGTAAAGTTTAAAAAAATACCTAAAATTCAAGATTTTACTGCGAAGAATTTGCTTTGGCAGTCAAATTTCTAGTTATTGCACCATTAATGTTTTTCTGTAATGTTTTTAGAACTTTATGTCACGGGAATGAAGCAAAATATATTAAAATATCTGTGCACCTTTGGAACGGCCCTTTCGATCCAAAAATATTTTTTCCACTTCTACAATAATATTAAAACCTAATGTTTTATCTTTTTAACTTTGTTTGGATTATGTTTCTGTCTTAATTGGGAGCCAAGTAACAGCCATTTTAACAACAGTTGTCAAAGGAACCGGAAATAGCTTTTTTCTCCAAAGAAAGTTTTTCAGCATTTCTCTTGAGGCAAAACATCCTACAGTAAAAAGTTATGAATGAAATGCCTTTAAAATTTTGAAGAGTCGCTCTTCAAATGTTTATAGAGGGAATAGTCTACACTCATTATTGTGGATTCATTGAGTTTTTGTTTTCGTAGGCAAATGACAAGGAATTTTAAGCAATTTTTCTGTACTTAAACTGCTACAGTTTCTGAGATAAGCAGTATATTATCTAGAGAATATTCTATTCCCTAGAGTAAGTTATTATCTTCCTTCTCCAATTTATAAAATAATCATATATTTGTTTACTTTTGAGGTATCATGTTTTGCAGAAATGTCAAATTGGCACACCTTTTTTCCCGTCCCCCTCTGAAACAATTATTTTAATGTAATAGTTCCATTTTTTATTCATTTTTCCAAGTTTTAACTGACATCTTACTATAAATAATTACACGATAAAAAGAACTTTTTATATACCATGTTTTTAAATTTTCTGTTGAATCATATAAACTTGACAATTCTATGTATTAATAAATACTTTTTAAAAAATTTTTTGATGAATTATCCCATCAACTTGAAAGAAAATGAATTTAATTGGAAGTTAACTTCCGTTTAACTTTTCGTTCCCGTCCCGGCCGATAGATGGCTGCACCATTCTACAAAACAAAATTAACTGAAAAAAACTGAAAATTAATTTAATTTTGCTTAAAGATGGCTAAAAGTATTAAAAAATGCATTGTCATCGTGTTCTGAGCTATTCTAAAAGTTTCAAATGTCTAGCTAGTCGGGAAGTTAGTTAAAAATCGATTGCAAGATTTGTAAGGGACAAACACACAAACAAACAAGAAAGCAAGTTAATAAAAACATGGTAAAAAATAGATAACAATACAAAATTAAAATTTTTTTTCGGAAAATCACCTCCGAAAATACCATAACCGATTCAGGAGGTATTTAGTTAAGTGATTTAACAATGTGCCCTCAAGTTAATTTTGTCTATGAGGCCGTAAGTTTTGACTACCAAGTTTTATCTACGAAAAGAATCTTGAAATTCAATTGCATGTTTTAACTCAACTGAATAAAATTAAAATCAGATGAATAATTATGAATAAACTTACTGCATTCGCTAAAGCCATATAATGTCTAATCAGGAGAATACACTTATTTATTTTTTAAAAAATTTATTTTATCAGGTAGTCTTTTACACTGTCTAAAGCAGTGGTTCCTAACCGGTGGTCCGCGAGAGCCTCGGGAGTGGTCCGGCACCACACACAGAAAAGTTGCCAAATAAATGGGGATTTTGAAAGCAATGTGAATTGAATTAGATGGGTCGAATATATCCTATGACTATCAGATGTTGAATTCAAATTTCTTAAAAGTTTAACACAATTATTTTATTATTAGAATATGATTCGTTAGAATGCGAGTACGTTAATCCTCTGAGGGATATTCTATACCCCGCCCCCATAACACCCGGAAGATTCCCCCCTCTCAAGTCGGTGTAGGGGGGATGGTCCGTACACGGTTTATTTTCTGGCTTAGTGGTCCGCAGACTTCTACGGGTTGGGAACCACTAGTCTAAAGTCATAAAAACTGTTTATTACTCTCTGAATTGGTATTGAATGATTATTTTATACTTTTTCCCCCCATGTTGAAACAACTGATAGGGTCTCATTGTAATGACACATCACAAATTTCATGATAAGAGGTATTGTATATGTTTGAAGTCAAATACGTCTGAGATTCATTCTAAATGTGTGAGAAAATCAACTAAGTTGACTATACAGGTGAAAAAAAAACTATTTTCAAGAACAAGGAATTATGCAGATCTAGATGATAATGATAATAACCTGTGTTTCTGTGAGCTTGAGTGCTTGTGCAAGGTCTGCTCTCTCGGCTCCCGAAAGGTACCTTTGATGACTGAATCGCCTCTCCAGCTCGTAGACCTGTGCGTGGGAGAATGCAGCCCTCGACCTTTTCTTTCGCGGCTTGTTCGACGGCGAAAGACCGCCGAAAGTCCCGCCGTCGCTGGTCGGAACCCGCGCGGCAGCCGTGTCTTCGATGGTCGTGGTAGAGACGGAGTCACCTACAATGAAAAGATGACGATGAAATATTACTAATTAGAGCCCTCCGAAAGCTATAAATTGGAAAGAGCATATTTATGCAAGTGTGTGTAGATAATCGTGTAACAGCATGATTAAGGTGACTGCCTACGTTCGGAGCCAATTTTTTTTTAAAATTGTTTTTTTAAGGATTTTTTGGTCTTTTATGGTAAAATAGCATTTAAAAAAATAAAAACTTGCCTGTAAATACCATTTTTTTTATAAATTGGTCACTTTGAGGTAGTTTTTAATGAAATTTAGCTAAAACGCCTATCACTCTGCACAAAATTCTAATGCTACTATTTTAATTTCCTTCTCACACATGATACATATAACAGTTATTTTCAAAATGACCCTCAATCTAAGAGAAATTTTAAAATGCAAAAATAATACAGACAATTTTATGTTCCAATATGAAAATTTTCCCTGATTCATCATTCCTTTCCTTATAAAAACAGCCCCAAACAAAAAACTATTTATCATACATCAATTATTGTGCGTCATCTCATTAACAATAGCATCTTAAACATTTCCTGAAAATTTTATCAAATTTTATGCATTATTATGTGAGATATCATGATACAGATTTGTGCTGAAAAACATAATTCTGAGAAAAACGCATTTAAAGTTGTGTGTCACTTCAATTTTGTATCAGACGATGTTTTTAAAAATAGCTATAACTGTGCTTCTAATTAATGTAGAATGAAAATCAAAACGGTTTTGAAAAGAGAAAAGATTGAATTACACGATTCTTGCAAAAAATAAAATTGACCAAAATAGTCAAAAAAGGGCATTTTCAACGTAGGCAGTCACCTTGAAACTGTGCAAAATCATGCAATTGTTCCTAACACCATGGGTGTAGAAAATTATGAAATTGTACATAATTATAACTCTCTGTGATATTTTAATTATTTACAATAATGAATGTGAATATAATCATGTAATTGTACATAATCATGTGTTAATAATAATCAAATGAATATAGATCAGGATAATTTTCTGTCTAAATAGTCAGCACACGAATATCAAATTGTTCCATATGTGCATGCACAAAAGTGCGCATTATCAATGCATAAAGATGTGCATACTCATTCATGTATTGTTGCGATGTCATCAGGAATGTATTAATATGCTGTAACAGTTATTTATTTTTTTGGTCCAAAAATCATTACCGAGGCATAACGCTACTAAAATTTTGATTAGTGTTCAACGAGAGTCATTTACCTGTAATAGCGGAAAAAGAAGGGAAAATATCATCATAGGAAGTAATCCCTTAAAGGTAAAAATGGCGAGTATCTTCAGCAGGTGTAATAACGAACTCCTCAGTATGATGACCTTACAGCTGAACACACTGGCGACATGGTAGTGCAGAATTACCCTTTAATTTCCTGTTATGCATTTTTGTGTTTCTTTAACAGAAACTCCATATTGCGAGCTCCTCAGCAAGACGTAAGCGCTGAACAATCCAGTAGTACTGAATTTCTATTCATGGGACTCGTCTTTTACTGGTCATGGAATTCATTTCCGTCCTCTATACAGAGCACCGTATAAAGAATAATATCGTTTAAAATTCTGCACAGAATTGAGATATTTTCCCTACATGGATTTACATTGTTTCACGGCGTGTTCAGCAGATATTACAAGCTAAGGAAGAAAGCAAGATCCCGTTTTCTCCCAGAGTCGGACAACAGACAAATGAATGGGATAGGACAAAATAGTCTTCAGGGTGGAGTCTCAGGTTGGTATGACTTTGTAGCCGTGCTCGGTGGTAATGCTCTGTTAAGCTTTCATTTTGCAAAAAGTAACCGTAACGCTGTGGAACATGGCATTGTAACTTTATCCCATGAAAAAGACATACATCTCCAGCGTAAGCGGTAACCATGATCCTAGGCTTCGCCTTTAACCCCTTCCTCTCCAGGCAAGCTTTTAGCTGTACGGTCCAGGATACCAGATTAACTAGATGAATATATAGACCTGTAGAGATATTTATTTATCATTATGATTGGATATGGTAAGCAGCATGGTGTAATAGAGGTAATTTAACGTTACATAGCCAAGTATTTCAATTACATGAGTAAATATATTTCATATACTATACTCTCATTTGTGCTTTGCAGTGAAATGTTCAATGCTACAAAATGCTGGATTTCATGGACAGCCTGTGCACATTTTCCTACTGTCCTTACGAATTTTAGTTTCGGCACATACAATTTATTTCTTTTGTGGCCTTTTTTTTCTTTTTTGTTGGTGGAATTGGCCCCAAACGATGTTAGATCCTTCGTGAAGCCTTAAATCACAAGCAACCTAAGCCTACACAATGCACAAAACAACTTTGAACTACTGTTGGCTAGAACTACAAGCGCCATCTAATTGCAACGCGAAAAACCATATCCCAGACTACCAGCTGACAGATATAATATCCCTGTTCTGCTACCACAATAACGCTTATGTCCGGTAGGTGATTTGACCATGGACATACGCACGTACGACCATGGTACTAATGCCCACGAACATCAAAACGTACGCACGTACTTCCCTGGTGGGAAGATGTTAATATGGGATATGCAATACCTAGGAGTCATAGGCCGAATCTATCTTCATCTCATTTAAAATATTTGCTCCTGAGTTCATTGGAAGACATCAGTTCCCCTCCTTTATGTGCTGGGTTAACTATATCTGGTCAGTCGGCAGAGAAATTCGTGCCAGATGCCCCTGATGCACGAACCATATTACCAAAAACATTGCAACCGCCAGCTTGACGAGTCAGCCAGTCTACACCTGGTTCAGTCAACATTTTGTCTTCAGTGTGGAAGGGTGATTCGTGACTCCAGCCTTCTGTGGTTCAGGTAAAAATTTTATTAATCAGAGCCAAAAATAAATAATTCCAACCCAATCACTCGTTCGACTAGCTAAATGCCTCTACAAAACGAACCGTAATATAACCTGTGATAATTGGTTCTGTTCAATAGAAGCTGGTCAAGAACGAAGGAGAAATGGTTTGACGATTGTGGCTACCATTAAATGTAATAAACCACACATACCCTTTGAATTTATAGTTAGGAATAACTGGGAAAGAAATATTCCATCTATATCTGCCTTCCAGGCAGATGTTCCCATTAAGCGGGAACATGATGTTAAGAGTCAGTTTAGATTATTGGGTCTTAGAGGGATACATTTATTAAAGCGATGTTTTTCTTCCAGCATACTTGTTACTGTGCCATGGTAAGAAGTCCGTAAGAAGGGAAAAACCTAGGCTGCACGGTAGGTTGGAGGTATATCTTTGCATCTTCTTACTGGGGTACGTTGTAGAAAGTTTTCGTAGTTTATACTCTATAAAGTTGTGGTGAACATCTGCCAAGAACGAGGATCGGAGCTGAGTTATCTAATTTTGAGTCCGACAATCTACCAACTGCCGGCAGGGTTGCGCAATAGTTTGGCCCACGGGCATTCTCTAAGTGCCTTCACCTCCATGTTGTAGGTTCAATTCCTACTTGTCCGAGAACAAGGCTGAGTTTAGGGAACTCTATTGGCTCACCTATATGGTGCTCCCATAACAAAGAAGCCCAAAAAAGTTCTCGATGTGGATGGGCGAATGTCGAAATAGACAAAGTGCCTGCCACTTTGGAAACAACAACAGCAATCTACAACTGAATTAGCTATCCCGGCGGAATGAAATCCTGAGTTTTTGAATGTGCTTGTCTCACATTTTTTCACTTCTTCTTTCTGAAGCCAGTGCACAGGATATTCGACTTATATGCTTTCATTTCTTAGTTATATTTATTTTTTTAGTGATACAATTTTTTTACAACAGAATTTTTCCACATGTACAACATCAAACCATCGTACTTTCCAAGGTTGGGGGCTATATTTTAACAACTCTTTGCCTGGATCATGGACTAAGACGAGAGCTCCAACTTCGGATCTTGCAGATGATAGTTCAATGTTACCTTAAAGAATGCAATTGTCTATGTAATTTTCCACTTAAAAACTGTCTTTAGATTGTTGACGATAAACTGATAGTAATCTTTTATGAAAAAGTGATAGTTTTTTTAACAGAATGAGGAGGAAGAGATATGGGCTAAAAGCTCTACTTACATCAGAAGAAATCAAGACTTCTCAAGTTTTACGCGATCCCTTTTTTATCATTTTAACGAAATAATTAATTTCTTCGTTCCTTTTTAAGATTCCAGGTATGTATTAAGACCTGTTTGCAAGCTTATTCAAAATCCCACCGCTATGGTCTTAAAAAAAATATAAAATTCTAATTCTCCTTCGTGCTACATAAACCTAATGTTAAAGTGCCTATTTCCCTTTTGTCGTTTAGGAGATATAAACACTGTTTGAAAATTGCTTTTCCATACATATGTTTTCACTGTTATTATCAAATGGCCCCCGTTTGACTCTAAGGAATTCTGTCACTAAATATTTTTTTAAAAATTTTGCTATGCACATAGTTGCATAATAGTTATAAGATCTTTTTTTCTTTTACTGTAAACATATCAACCCTGTCTTTGCTTATGGTTGCATAGTAATTGAATAATTTGGATTGTTTTGCCATTTAGGAATTTTATCCTTGAAAACTTCTGTAAATTTTTTTATAAAGAAATTGATTCCATCTCATATGATGATGCTTTACTTCGTTAGTAAAACACAGAAACCGGCTGCCATCCGCTTCGATAAAAGAATTTCAATCTCTTCCAAATAGTTAGGATTCGTGAAACCATGTTTTTTTTATATTTCCGAAATAACCAAATTGGAAAAACTGTTAAAATTACTTTCGACTGAATGTTTAGAAAAAATCATTCAGTCTAAAGCATTTGGAATGTGTAGCATTTCTTCCATTTTTGTCACTCTTAGTAAAGTTATACAGATAAAATTACCTTTGAATTTTGATCAAGAAAGAATTTTTCAATCACCTTTAAGAGTTTAAAACTCCCTTCCAGAAGTACATTCAAATTAAAACAACTGATGTGAATAAAATTTGCAATAACCCATTTGTAAATTGATGTGAATAAAATTTGTAATAACCCAATGCACTCTACAAAAAAACCCATCAATTAAGATAGATTTTTGAAAATTCATCAGGTCAGATCAGGGATACTAAAACTGCGGCCCACGGGCTGCATGCGGCCCACCAAGTTTTTATATGCAGCCCGAAGCACTGACACTTATTAGCAGGCAGGGGCTTTTGTAAACATAAGTTTGGAAATGAGGACACGAAGAATACATAAAAGTGTCACCTGCTACTGACGTTGTTCGCATCAACATATCTTTGTGAATCAACCTATTCCAAAATGAAATAGGCGAAGAACGTAAATAGAAATCGACTTACTGACTCTTACCTTGATGACGGATGATGACTCTTACCTTGATGATATATTTTTTTTAGTCCCTGTTGAGAGTAGCATGCAGCAAGTATAAACCTGATTTGTCTAAAATAGTCAAAAGTGTGTCTCAACATAAAAAATCACTCTCATTTTGAATTAATTGAATAATTTAGGTTTTCAGTTTTTTTTACATTATTAAATTATAAGGTATCGTGTACTATACCCACGTAATGTTTATAGTGAAAGAAAACATCATGATCTTATAACTATTACGCAACTATGTGCATAGCAAAATAAAAAAAAAAAATTAGTGACAGAATTCCTTACAGCCAAAAGGGGTCGCTTGATAATAACAGTGAAACCATATATATAGAAAAGCAAATTTCAAACAGTGTTTATATTTCCTAAACGACAAAAGTGAAATAGGCACTTTAACATTAAGTTTATGTAGCACGAAGGAGAATTGGCTTGCTTTTTTTTTTCTTTTTTTTTAGATTATGGCGGTGGGATTTTGAATAAGCTTGCAAACAGGTCTTAATGCATATCTGGAATCGTAAAAAGGACCTAAAAAATTAATTATTAAACATATGCATGTGGCCCGAGCGAAAAAAAAAAGATTCGGGTACGGATGGGTTAGATTGTTTGTGGGTTCGATTGTATTTGTGTGAGAGTCCTTTCTCTTCATTCTAATACATATAGCTCTATTTAATTCTATTTAATTTTAGTTTATCCCTATTTAATACAAACATCTCTATTTTTCGGTTTAAGAAGTCTGTATTTAATGAAGTTTCACATCGTGTCTTTATAACTTCGTTAAAGAGAAACATCTTTAAACAGAAAATAAACTTGATTTGAAAAAAAAGTCTATTGATTAAAGTAACTACTCTTTACTGCCTAACGAAACATCTGTTCCTAGAATTCCTTCATTTAACAGAAATGAAAAGGAATGCATGTCTATTAAAATGAAAATGCTTAAAATAACAAAATGTTAAGCGTGAAATTTGTAAATTTTTTTAATTGCATATATTTCTTAAAAATGCAAAGAAAAAAAATTCGGAAAGAGACAGTTTTAATATAATTTCCAAAAAAAAGGAAAAAGAAATTTGAAATAATCCAGATTATTTTAAAATATTCAGAGAACTCCGAATGTTAAATTGGAAACATTTTCATTTTCCATATTTTTTGTATATGCATTCTAAACTGCAAAAACCATACGTCATTCTACCTTGTACAGTTTTATTATAAAGAGAAATCGCTTTGTTCATAAAAATGGGAAAATTCTTGCAAAGAAAAAAAAGGGAGGTATAAACTTTTCCACTCACACAACGTAAGATCTACCGTCCTAAGCAGAACTTTTCAAACACGGAAAGGTTATGAAGAGTTCAAATATTTATTAATTGGAAACGCGTCGTTAACACATAAATTCATTTTTCACTATGGAGTTAATTTTATGAAGACGACCATATTTGCAGATATCATTACTTGTAAATTATACTTTATCACATTTCTTTTTTTTTAATTGAACAAAAATATCGTTAGACAACCAACGTGCAGTTTATTAAAAATTCATTTTAAGTGCTTATTTTGAATGCAGCATACTCCGTAATCTTCAACTAACAGCATTTCAGTTGTCAGTGGCACAACCAGGATTTTTTCTTGGGGGGGGGGGGGGGGCGAGATGAATGGATAAAAATATTTATAATGCATTGGGGGGGGGCGAAATGAATGGATAAAAATATTTATAATGCATTGGGGGGGCGAGATGAACGAATAAAAATATTTATAATGCAAAATCAATATTTCTACTTCTGTGGGGGGGGGGCAGGGCCCCCTGGGTGCGCCACTGTCAGTAGTGGATGTGTTTTTTTTTCACTCGCATGTTTATTTACTTACATTATTTTAAAACTTTTGATACTATGCTCGGTATGACTTCCTGCCGAAGTCATACCGAGAAGTTCCCAGAGAAGTCCAAATTAACAGACAGACGTTGATTAGAGATTAATTTTTTTCCTCTTCTAAAACTATATTCTAAATATCTGGTAATACGACATGCAAAATTTTGATTTATTAAAAATTAACCTTTTATTAAAATATCTTTTCATATCTATACAATGTAGCGGTTCTGGGGATACCGCTCCCCTTCAAGAGCAGAAATGAATCATTTGAATAACATTCTCCGCATATCTTGCCTATTTATTTACTATTAGTTATAACTAAATTTAGTTTTTCAAGTTAATTTGCTACTTGTTAAGTCAAATTTTGAGAAAATATCCATAGAAAAATGAAATTAAACAAAATATAGTTCACAAAAAAATTGTCACCCAATATTTTTGTGAAACAGAAGGGCGAAACGAATGGATCACTTTTCTACGAATATTGGGAGAAAAATAAATCAAAATAAGGTTTCCTTGCATTGCTAGGCATCTCAGTTGGGAGAGAAAAAAGTGGATATGAGAAGACCCAAGTTCGATTCCCAGTTCTGGCAGACAGTCAATATATTATTGAAAGAAAATTCATTTTTTTGTAAGATTACTCGATGCTCGTCTCTTTAATATACAAATGAGGGATTAATTAAAACTAATAGTCATCGTTAATATATTTTTAATTATAAATAATAGTAAAGTTTACTTACACAAATAGTTTGATGCAAATAATTTTAAATGTATTAAAAAAATTATGGGAAATCTCCCATTTCTAAGCTGAAATCTCATGTAAATTGGAGTCCTATATGTGGTTGTTTCATTTAATTTATCACATTCATATTTTAAATGGTATGTATTCAGTATAAAAGAAATTTAACCAACAAATACGAATTTTCTTTGGTATATACATGAACGTATATACATAAACTATAAATTTTTAACGCAAGATTAAATATGAAAGATAAATGCACCTTTATTTAAAGTAGTTTAATTTAACTTTAGAGACACTCTTTTCGCTATTACTGTTGTAAATTCATTTTCCTTCCTATTCACTTTGCTTTCCAATCGCAAACTTTGTCCAACTTATTTTGTGAAACGAAATAAAATTTGCTCAGAAATTTTTGTTTCTTTTTTTTTACATCTACAGGTGTAAATTATAAGAAAAATATATTAGAAAATATATTAGAAATTTAAATATTAAAAAGAGGGGTTTAGTACAAAGAATGGGCTATAATAATGCATTTTAAATATTAAAAAGACATGTACTGAAAGTAGCACTAAAGAATGCAATAATAGATAGTTAAGTGAAGATAGAAACATGGGCTTTTGAATATAATTTTTAAAAAAGAAATAGGCCTGGAAAGGCTTAATCAGGATTAGTTCTTTATCAGTAGTGTCATCAGTACTATTAATCCTACCTGTGTTATTCTTATCTGAGAGGCTTTCCTTAAAGATAAACATGCTACTAAGATAATAATTACACAAAAAAATACTCCTCTAAATTAACCTAAAATCTCTACTCTCTGAACTATGTTGCTATGTCTTTTATCTCCTTTACAAACACATTGGATTAATTACGAAACACTTTACGTAAATTTTGCTTCTGCATCTATTGTAAAAATGTTAAGTCTTTATTTCATTAAATAACATGTGGTTTAATAAAGAATTTCATTAAATACTCTTTTAAAAGTTAGCTACATTATATAAACTATAATAATGCACGTTTTTAAATACATGTATGCACACATATTTATTTTAATAGTATATAAAATGAAATTAAGCTGTTGATTTTTTACGAATTAACTGTTAACATGTTTACCTGAATGAAGTTTTGGATTTTGCGTGAACAATTTGTTCTGATAAAAAAATATAGTTTACATATCTAGGTTGACAATTTCTAGACTTAATTTAACCTAGCATTTTATAGAGTACAAATATTAAGCTTCAACATGTGGCTGATACATTAACAGAAAAATACCGCTCAAAGTTGTCAGAAATTTGATTAAAAATAATTATTTTAATACGTGCATGTAATTATAGCCTATTTTCATCACAACTCGGTACGTTTTTCTCCTTTCACTTTATTTTAACAATATATTTACAAAATGTCAAAATGCATTGTCAAATTGCTTTGATAAATAATTTATTTTTTAAAATAGATTTTTCTCCAGTTGAATTTCACGCACAAAAAAGTATTTCAGACTAATTTAAACGATTTTTATTGGTTCGATGAATAAAATAAAAAGTGAAGGGTATCTCCAGTTTATCGTTTGGAATTATTCACATGCGAGGTTTGGTTTTCTTTAGTTCTTATAGTATAGTAACATTCGTGAATTTTAGAATTATTTTACTGAATAACCATTTGATAGTGAAAAATAAGAATTTTCTCAAGGAGGTGTAATATAAACATAGGAAATACGCTATTGAGTCCCATTAAAAAATCCCAGTTTTGACCAAAAGAGACAATTTTCAAATACTCATCAATTAATATACTATAATGAAACTAATCATTCAAAGCTATAATATCAAACGACCGCAGTTAGAATTGGAGAATACATATTATACATATATGTGTGAGTGTTTGTGTGAGCTCACACATAAATTCATTCACACACACACACACACACACACACACACACACACACACACATATATATATATATATATATATATATATATATATATATATATATATATATATATACAGTTAAACTTAATGAGCATTAAAAAAAGATCTAATATGAATTCTTACCTCCATCTGGTGGCTCGGTGTCTGATTCAGAGAGTTTTAAATTCGGTTTGAAATCAAACTTGTAGTGATGCAGTTTCAAGTCATCGTTGAAATCTTCGTTACCGATGAACCTCGGTATGCCTGGATGATTGTGAAGCGCACCATGTTGCCTGTAAGCTGCCAGTTGAGATCTTTCGTATTTCACAAAGTGTTCGTTGTCATCCGAGGAATGTTCATCAGTATCCGAGCCTTTATTAGGGTTGCTATCTGACCTCTGCTGCGGAAGATCTGCGCTTTTACGAGCTATTCTCGCTTCGAGATCTCTAGAGTTCAAATTTTGTTGCTTACAGTCTTGGTCGGACGAAAGTTTCGTCGAATCCGCATTCAACGGGACTCCACTCTCGCTGCAGTCCGAAACCGGACAATCTTCGAAACTTCTGTTGTCTGCGTAAGTAGTGTGAACAAAATCTGGTAAGAGTCCATGATATGGATTCCTCGGTGATATGTTGTTTGGTGGTCTTATATCTTTCGACTTCGTCTTCGTCTTTTCGTTCCCCAGGTCTCCGTCGTTGGAGATGTTCCTGTCACTCCCGGCAGGTTCATCCGAGTCCATTTCATAGTGCCTGGCGTTTGTTGCTGTCGACTGTGCTTTTTGCTTCAATTTTTTTAAATCGGGTGCTCCACTTTTATCTGTCAAGGTGACTGCCGAATCCTTTTCGACAGCTTTCAATCCTTGGTTGATTTCTTGCTGATGGTTCCTCAGCGCAAGCTGCGACTTCTGCCTCAGAATGTGAAATATCGAGAAAGGGGTGCCGCTCAGCTCCCTGAATGCCATAATGACGCGGAATGATCTCCCGTTGTTCGGGGGTGGTAGCTGCTCCCTGTGCTCCGGGTCAAGAGGGGGTCACGGAACGTGAGACAAGGGGGTCGACTTGTGCGGTCTATCGCTTTGCTTGACTGACAGAGAGCAGACCTCTTTAGCACTTCTGAGTTTATAGATTGCGACTTCTTAAGCAGGGTGAAGATGACTGATGCAGGTGATAATTGAACGGATTATTTCGACCTCCTCCGTCATTTCCCGAATCCGATACTTTGAATGGAAGGATTTTGTTATCGTTCCTGATGAATGGAGGCAGTTATATCGTAGGATCTATGTTACGGATTTATGGGAATGCAAGTGGGATATATTCAGACTACTAAATGCATCAAAGTTGATATCTACGAGATATATAAAGGTGACTGAGTGCATAAAAGCTAGTATCTAGGAAGAGATGAAGAAATTTAGTTACACTACGGTAAGTCTTCAATAAGTAAGCACTGTTTAGGATGAATTCGTTTGGATTTAAGTCTCCCCGACAGAGTGATAGTGAATTACATGAAATTAGATCACTAATTCTATAGATAGTCTATAGACCCTATGGATAGATTTAGAGAAGGCGGATAAAATTTTAGCAGGTAAACTCAGCATTTAAAGAATTTTGGATTCTATGTTATGAATTTCATATCATCACTACTAGAAAATCGGAAAATTTTCCATTCTAACCAAAAATTTTATTTTTAATCTCGCGTACCTTGAACGAAATTCAATAGCTGGGAATGGAATTAGCGGTGAGGAACACCTCCTCTCCAATACTGGAGTTTCATTTCCTTGCCAGGAATCTCAATATTAAAAACTAGCATCACTCTAAATAACCATAAAAGAATATTTAAAACAAATATATAATATTCGTATTTTTTCTCCAACAAATGAATACCATTCACGAAGATTGAAAGAAAGGATGTGAAAACTTCACGGCAGCACTATTCGAAAGAGGTTAGGTTTAACGAGCCGGCATATCGGGGGGAAACAATCGGTTTTGCTCCTTGGCAAATAGCTTCCAAAGGAGAGAGGCTATCAAAGCATTATTTTAGGCGATAACGCTCCGAAACGCTAAGTGATGTCTCCTTCGGGAGTCAGGAAACGGCGACAAATGTTCGGAAGTGTCGTTCGGATAAATCAGGGCGGAGCGAATAAGGGGGGTGGGGCTGAAGAGAGACCCGCGCAAGAGCAATTTTCGAGCTGCGTCGATTTTTTTCCGCGCACTGTTCGCCGAATTACGCGGAGGGCTTTCAAGGGCCTCTCGAAATATTGCAGTGGCGCGACTTTCCGTTTGTATTCGCAAATTGAAAAGTTGACATGGTTCTTGTAAAAATTTAGGGTGTCGGTTTGATTTTATTTTTAATTAATGTCACTCGTAAATTAGTTTTCAGCTGTACCCAGGAAAAAATCAGTTCATGAGAGTGTGGGTGTGAAAAGGAATAGGCAAACATTTCCCACTTCTACCACATTTATCTGGTACTCCAAATCAGTCACACACTAGACGGGCCAAAGAATCGAACCTATAAGGCTCCTTCCCTTAAAGCAAAAATATATACACCTTAAGCGAGCAGGTAGCCTCGGAGCTAAGTTTCCCCTATGTTATGGGCTCTTCAGCAAAGCAAGAGCAAGCTCTAGACGGCTCCTGTTTTACTAGAAATTTGTGATTGCATTATATAAAACCCTTATATCAGTCCACTAATTGAATACCCGTACTTCGCTACGGAGTGCATTCAAATTAATTAGAAAAGTCAATGTATGCAATTAATTCCAATATATATATATATATATATATATATATATATATATATATATATATATATATATATATATATATATATATATATAATAAATATAACGATCAATGCATGCAACTAATGTAAAAAATATATATATATTTATAAAAAAACATCATAACGGATATTTTTATAGACAAAATAATGTAGAAGAAAATATTCAAATTAAATCTAATAGAACATACTAAAGAATATAGTACAGTTAATATAGTATAGTTTGAGGAAGATATCTTTTACTGTATTTTAATATTCTTTTGGATAATGTCAGATCGTCTGCTGCATTAGCAAGGAAAAAAATCTATATATTTTTTGTCTATTTCGTTGTTATGCACGTGACGCAAAATTAGTTTAAAATATCACAAAAATAAAAGAAACTACGTCATCAGCATTTAATAAAATTAAATTCTAAAAATGAATCTTTGAAAATTCACCAAAAATCAGAAAATGGAGGTAAAGATTCGAAAAAACTTTTATTTTAAAGGAATTTTTAAGATCTTTCTCGTGATATAAATTTTATAACCTTCAAATTATTATTTTAAATGCAAACTTTACAGAATGTTACAAAAACAGCTTAAAAATTTAATTTTAAAAAATCTAAGAAGAATTTTTCAAAAACCTTTCTTAGTGCACCCCTACACAATAAGAAGAAACGCCATGTAAAATTTCAGCCCTTTAGGTCCAGCGGTTTGGTCTGTGCGTTATATGTCAGTCAGTCAGTTACAGAACTGTTTTATATATATAGATTATATCAAATTCTTTCGTAATCTTCTGGGTCAGATATTTCTTGTCAATAAAAAATAACATTTTTCTATTTTAGAACAAATCGAATTAATGGGAAGACGAGAGCGTGCAAGGGAACTGACATGTATTTCTCCCATTTCTGTTGTAAGTTGACATTAGTCACACACTATGTCTTCCCAGGAATAGAATCGAATCCAGCACTTTGTGCTATAGTAACGAAAAAGTGTTGAAGCCATCCAATCGCTTTCGAAATCCTCAGTGTTAGGAAATTTCTCGCAATGGGAAATTAAATAATTTATAGCCATACTGATATTATCATGAATGTCTGTATGTTTCCATAAGGGAGGAAAACCAATTTATTAGAAGGTGTGGGTGTGCTAGGGAAACTCTACGCATTTATCACTTTCTACTCCATTTCTCATTCCTATTGACTCCCAAACTAGACTGGCACGGAAATCGAATGCAGAACTTCCATTTTATCGAAAATCCTCCCCCCCCCTCTCCCTCTGATTACACCGTTAAAGCATTTCGTAATCTTTTATGTCAGATAATCTCTTTCAATGGGGTATTAAGTAATTTCTAGTTGTATATGGAAGAAAAACCAAAGCAGAGAAAACGTTATCCTAAAACTTGGCCGACCGCTGAATTCATCCAAGCACTTGATTGAACGAAAGGTGCTGACTATTGCACTAGCAAACCATTTGAGGATATTCGTCAAGGAACTGACAATAACAACAACGATAAATACAACGATCATACAATATGATGATCGTTGATACGATACGATCAACGATCAACTATAAATACAACGATCAATGCATGCAACTGATGTAAAAATACAAAAAAAAATATTTATAAAATAAATCATAACGGATATTTTTATAGACAAAATAATGTAGAAGAAAATATTCAAATTAAATCTAATAGAACATACTAAAGTTAATATAGTATGGTTTGAGGAACATATCTTTTACTGTATTTTAATATTTTTTTGCATAATGTCAGATCGTCTGCCGCATTAGCAAGGAAAAAAATCTATATATTTTTTTGTCTATTTCGTTGTTATGCACGTGACGCAAAATTAGTTTAAAATATCACAAAAAGAAAAGAAACTACGTCATCAGCATTTAATAAAATTAAATTCTAAAAATGAATCTTTGAAAAAACCTCGACTGAGAAAAACTGGCTCCCAATTCATGACTCCTTATCAAAGTCGCTTTATTTGTAGCTGGGTATCATTATAGTACGATCGAATCTTTCATATACATTTAAACCTATATTTTTTTCTCTCTACTTTACTTATGCAACTAGTATGCCTAGTGAATCGAACACAGGCCTCTTGATTTTCAAGTAGGTGAGCTGGCTCACCAGCCTTTATGATCTTTAATAAAGACCTTCGCAACACTTTCCCCTAACATGGGATGAGATGAGAATTTTTAGTTGTATTTTTAGTTCTTGGTATAATATGGCAGTGCCATGGCGATGCATTGTAGCATCTGAGGCAAGTTTTAAACGGTTCCTTTTCAAACTGTATGTAATTAACTTATCAGTTTTAGAAAGTAAACAAAATAGAATAATGGAAATTTTTGGGAAAATATATTCTAAATACAAAGAAAAGTTTTACTTATTTAAAAAAAAACTTAAAAATCTGAAAAATGTCGTAATTCAAAAATAGCAGAAAAAGGGAATAAATTTTATTACAATTTGTTATGTCATAAAAGTAATGACTCAATCATCTTTCGAGATTTTATCTCAGCAAAGGACTCTATTATTTATTATTTTAGATAGCGTGAAAATGTCAAATTTTTACTCTGCCTCATTTTGGCGCCTGAAGCGGTCTGAGGCACCCGAGACGCCTTGCCGCCTCACCCGTGGGGCTGGCCCTGTGTTTTGGGGGTTGCTAAGTTGATCGGGACTTACTGCATATAGTCGATTCCTGACGGCTAGAGAAACCCATGCCTGCCACGGGATTCTAGCACGCAGACTCTGGTTCCGAAAAACAGCTCCCTGGCTTTCCGGCCATCGTCCGGCTGAAATATTTTTGGGGTTTTCATAAGTAGATCTGACGAGTAGATTTTCCAGGTCTACGGAAGATATCGCTGATTACATGGCTGAGGCTGACATCGTTACCGATAACCTCGAGGGTCAATACCCTGTGAGACAGACTATATAGCTTTGGTTGGAACTATGCATGTCCAATATGCTCCCTGCTGTTAGCTTTCGGAACACGAGCATCTTGAGGGATATCGAAGAAAAAACGAGACATGATAGTTTTGCATTAATATAGAAAAGGAGGCATCGATGCAGCTTGCAGACGATTCGTTTACTAGCATTATATGGCCCCCAATTACTGCCAGCCTGTGGACTTGTGTGTATTCATTTTTCTCCTTTTTGATTCGTATTTCAATTAAAATCCAATTTATAAAAATAATTATGCACTTCGGGATAATACTATAAGGAATTTTCATACACATTCGAAAATCAATCAGGTTGGTTGGTTGGTTGGTTGGTATGTTGGTTGTTTGGGGTTTAATGGTGCAAGGACCAGAGAGGACATGCTGCGCCAACACATGGTAAAACCCGAAAAACATTATATAAATCAGCATTTTAAATAGTAAAAACCAGTGAAACTCAGAAAGGTAAAAGAAAGATCATGTAAAACAGAGATAGATAAAAGGTGATAGAAACAATGATGGGAAAGGTGATAAAAATAATTTATAAACAATGGTAAAAAGGGTGATAAGAACAATGAAGGTAAAAACACTGATATGTATACAGTGATAAAATCAGTCAAAAATAGCAAATATTAAGGACAGTCTTACATACAGGTGATAAATACAGACATATACTACAGGTAATAAATTTTGTCATATAATTCAGATAGTAAAACCTGTTATAATACAGGCAAAAAAAATAGTCATATAAATGGAGAAGATTACAGTAATATAAAACAATACAGTTTAAATATGGTAAGAGCAATAAAATACAAAAGTGATAAAAATGCAAGAGTGACTCCAAAAAAAGAAGCCAAAACTTCTGGACAGGGAAAATAAATCAGGAAATAGAAAAACTTTCATAATTAGCAATATAAAAGGCTTGATTTGAACTACTATATTTGAATCCGACCTCGTGAAGAAACTAGAGAAGCCGAAAATGAACTCGGCTAAAACATGAATCTGTAAAAGATTCTGGTACCCACACCCTTGTAGCAAATTGTGGATTGACATCTTCCTTCCCTAATGTTGAAAGAGCTCTGATGTGGATTTATATGCACTTGATGCTACTGGAGAGACGTTTGAAGAATGCACACAATTTGACAATAGCACAAGAAAGGTCCAACAGACTTATGGCAATTGAAAATGATATTCTACAGGACTTATGATTTGCCGATGTTTTAGAGAGATTTGTTTCCAAGAAATTAAGCAAAATAAAAGGTTTAAATTTTAAATGTTGTCCACTTAATTTTGCCTTTCACTTCTTATTTGCTTTGAAAATACAGAGAGATACAAAAGTTGCTTGTACACCAGCAGTTATTCAATTCTTCGGTGACCAGATAAACTGCAAGGGACTGAGTCAGCAAATAACTCTAACAACAGTAGATGACATAGTCGCATTGCACATAACTACATATTCATATTAATGAGGAAATATGCAGGCGTAGTATGTTAAAACGAACATTTGCCAAGCGACTAATGCACAGTCCGATATTACTGGAGTCTCACTGTACCTGTAACCTAGAGAAGTAGTGAGCAAACTTTTTCCTACCGCGTCCCATTTTATAAAAATGAAGCGACTCAAGGAAAATTTATTGGTTACAGAAAATCTATTTTTAAAAAATTGAGAAAATTTCAGCCAAAGAATAGAAAAACAAAATTAACAAATTTTCAGAAACTGTTTCAAAAATCTATTAACTGTAGATTTTGGGTACATATTTACTTTGCATTATAAGAATTAAAAAAAGTCTGACCATCTACACTTGTTTTTTCCCAAATCTCCTTTGCCTCTCCGTATTTAAATATTAATATGCATTTGTATTTCATTTTGGAAAATATTATCAAAAAATAGAATTAAAATTATTAGCTACCTATCAAGCCAATGAAGATCATAAACTTCATTTATTTATATAAAACTAAATTATTCATGAAAAAGATATTCATGAAGGGTGAGCCTGAACCTCAGATAATATTACTTCAATATTTGGGGAAATATTTGAGAATTCTAATCTCTCATGAACATTGTTTGGCATTTATAGCTACTCATTTCGAAAACCCAGTCTCACACATATAGGCAAAAGCTAATGGAAGCAAAGTAACCTTGTAAGACTGTTTGGCACCTTATTTAACGATATCGTATACTTGTAACATATAAAAAATATAAATGAAAATATTAAAAATATGTAATAATAGAAAGTTTAAAGCATGCTTTCTTATTCAAATAATTCATTATGATATAAATTTACTTTAGACAACCCGCGACCCCTGTAATTTTTTCTGCGAAACCCCTGTGGGTCGCGACCCAGTGCGGGAGGGGGGGGGAGGTCGTGAAAAAAATTGCAGGGATAGTGGATTGAAGTAATTATGTCATATTGAATCATTCAATTAAAAAAGGTTTAAAATTTCTATAATTGCATATTTTTAAAATCTTTATGTTTTTTTATATGTTCAAAAAATTATATGTTTGTTAAATAAGATGTCAAACAGTTTCACGAAAAACAAGGCCAGATGGTAAGCGAGACATTTTTTTTATTGCTATTACGTTAAGTAAATATATACCAAAGATGTACAGTTTCTTCGTCTTCCTATTTTTCTCTTTCTTAACATTTTCCTATTTTTTTAAATTGTGTTTCTATCCAAAAAAATTTCATTGGGGGTCGAGTGTTTTTTTTTTCACTTAAAGGAAGTGGGTCGAAGTCGAAAAAAGTTTGCTCACCACTGGCTTAGAGGCATACAAATGACTTAATCCGGCCTGACTACTAGACAAATTTTTATGAGAAAAATCCTTCAAAACTTCTCATAGCTAATTTCCATTCTTTGTTGGTGAAAATACATCGTTGGAAAGCGCCTCGAATTACAAAACTTATATTCTTTGAGCTAGATAGATTTTTATTCCGACATAAACTTTACATTTTGTGATGAAAGGTTGAAATTTGAGAATTATTAGAAAAATATTGGGTAAACGTCTCTGAGAGTTGTCTTAAACATCAAGTGTGTTTCAACCTTTGCCTTACGGGATGGGATAGTATGTATCCCAAGAATACGGGCCCAAGAATGAATATATATATATATAAGTGTGTGTGTGTGTGTGTGTGTATATATATATATATATATATATATATATATATATATATATATATATATATATATATATATATATATATACAGTCGAACCTCCATATATCGAACTTCCCTATATCGAAATTTTCTATATATCGAACTCTTAGCAAATATCCATGTTCAACACATAGAAAAACTGTTTCTATATATCGAAAAAATCTCTATATATCGAAATTTTTTCACGACATATTGGGAGATTTTATTCCACTTTAGAATAAAATCTCCCAATTTTTGGTGTTTGAAACAATACTTCGTGGACCCCTGATAAAGTTTTTAATGGTCTGAATAAATGCGAGCATTTCTTTGATGAACTTTCCGCAAAACTGGCTGTTCAGCAAGATATTCGTAGTTTTTTTTAAAATGAATGTAACTGTGATCACCGTAACCACTGTCTGGATTATTGTTTTTTTAAAGGTATATAGTACTCAATAAATCTTTCACATTAATTCATTTTTTAGTTAACTTTCATTTAATGTGATTCGCATATAAATTGGAAATGGAGATTCGTATACGAAAATAGCTTTAATTTTAATGTTTTAGGAGAATTATGATAAAGCTAAGATCAATTCTATATATCGAAATTTTTATATATCGAATTTTTTTCCGGCATTTTGCTACTTCGATATATGGAGGTTCGACTGTATATATATATATATATATATGTATATACACTGCTGGCCACCCAAATTGCAACACCAAGAAAGATAAGAGATATCACAACAAAATTTATTTTGTAGATAACATGTTGACCAAGTATCAAATGATTAAATTTATAGACTTCTGTGAAGTGTGGTTCCTGCCAAAATCAGTACCCAGAGTAGCCGCCATTGTTGGAGATCACCGCTGCCACACGCCTCGGCATTGATTCAAAGAGACTTTGGATGAGTTCTTGGGGTACCGCAGACCAAGCAGCTTCCACAAATTGCCAAAGTTGATCTGATGTGGCAGATGGGGATGGAATCTGGGTCAATCGTAGAGCAACCATGGACCACATGTTCTCTATCGGCGAAAGATCCGGAGAGCGAGCGGCCAGGGAAGCAATTCAATCTGGCGATTGACGAAGAACCGTTGGACAATGCGTGCCACGTGTGGTCGCGCATTATCCTGTAGAAATATGGCTGTGGGCAAGCCCTGAAGGTAAGGAAGGACAACTGGCTTCAACACCTCGGAGATGTAGCGCTGGCTGTTTAAAGTACCGGCAATGCGTACTAGAGGTGTGCGAGAGTGATATCCAATACCGCCCCATACCATAATACCCGGTGAAGGACCAGTGTGGCGGTGCATAACGCAGCTGTTCAGCATCCTCTCTTCACGGTGTCTCCAGACTCGAATGCGACCATCGTGGTGTTGCAGACAGAAGCGTGACTCGTCAGTAAAGACAATTTCATTCCATTCTGCCGTCCACATCCTTCTGTCATCGCACCATTGGCGGCGGAGACGTCTGTGGTTCTGCGTCAAGGGTAGACAAAGCAATGGACGTCTTGCGGACAGACCACTCTGCTGTAAACGGCGTCGAATGGTACGCGCAGACACTGGATGATGCGTTACAGACTGCATGTGCTGTGCTATGGTTCGTGATGTGACTGAGCGATCCGTCACTGCCATGCGCACAATTTGCCTGTCATCACGTGAAGTGGTGCGCTGAGGTGGATGCGATCGAACACGCCGGTCCGTCGTACCCTCCTGCATCCAACGATCACATATCCGCATTACAGTTGTTTGGTTTCGTCCAACACGACTACCGATTTTCCTGAAAGATAATCCACAATCTCGGTAGGCCACTATCCTTCCTCTGTCGAACTCGGATACTTGATCAAAAGATGATCGCTGTTTTCGACGAGGCATAATTGATCGTTTTTTTGAAAAAAACACAAGAAAAACACAATTGCCGAACTTGAAATCGTCGAAATCTCCAAGCCTTAAATAGCGCTTTGAAGTGGCGCCACAGGCCCGCGTGATGTGCGTCTGCGCTGAAATTCTAATCATTTGCATATCTCACCTCCGCTAATGCATGTTGTAAATTTCATGTTATTTGCATGTTTCCTTCAGGGTGTTGCATTTACAGTGGCCAGCAGTGTATATATATATATATATGTATACATATATATATATATATATATATATATATATATATATATATATATATATATATATATGTGTGTGTGTGTGTGTGTGTGTGTGTGTGTATACTAGAAGTTAACCCGTCATTTTGACGTCATAATGGAAAAAGTATATGAAAGTTAAAAATATCCCGAATTATCTAACAATATTGCATTTAATCCACACCTTGTAAAAGCAAACCCTTTCATTATTTTTTATTTATTTAGTTTTTCATGCGATTGGAGTAGTACACTGTCATCCAGTTTTTTACAGCTCACTACCGGATATGAATACTTGAGCTACTTGATTCATTCACATTCAAGTTTATTTACTTTCAGAATTCATCGCAAAAGTAAATAGATTTTTAAAAACTGTTAAATATACAGCTAAAAACATCCAATTTTTTTTCGTTCTGAATGTTTTACAGAAAAATAGGCTAAACAAACGTGATTTGATGGAGAAGATATTAGTTTTTAGGTAAGAAAAAATTCTGATCCACATCTGAAATTGAAATTAAGCCTAACCGGCGGTTTGTTTACTGAGGGTTTCAATTGAAAGATGAGTACAGCCCAGAAGTGTCATACAGAGACAACGGCTATTATATATAGGATATATATATATATGTATACATATATATATGTATGTATATATACACATACACACACACATTATATATATATATATATATATATATATATATATATATATATTCATTCTTTCGCCTGTATTCTTGGGATGCATGCTATTCCACCCCGTAAGGAAAATGTTAATTTTCCCCAACATATTATTTGGATTTTGAAACTCTTTGACATCTCTAGATTTTTTAGATTTTTTAAAATTTAGTTTCACCAAAGCAAACAGAGCAATGAAACCTGTACACGCCTAGCTGACGAGAATAATTTCTCTCAATATGTGTCCGGTCCCCACTTCTCTTCTTGTGTCTACCTATCTCGTTACTTAGCTACTGTGAGCAGCTGTTTACACCTTGACGACGTATCAGAATCGTGGGCGGGTAAAAAGCAGTCGGGATCTGGGAATAAAACATTCTTCATTGCCATAGAGACGGCACAGTGAGTTTCGCAAAATTATTTTACGTGCTTTCCCCGCTCGTTACTGGCGGGAAATAATGACATTCCAAGGAATAGAGCTTTTGACACTGATTGCTCCAAAACAGATGTATTCAATAAAGATTTCACGCATCTACCATTAGACTGTGATGAAAGCATTGTCAGTAATGAATCATACCGAGTTACATTCATGAACGGGGTCGCTGTGTTGACTCAGGAAAATTTCGATTGCTAGTCCATAATCTTGATTCTTGACCCCCGCTGTGTTTTGATAATGCGATTATCCTAAGTTATTGATGGAAATCTGCCCTCCGCCTAAAACGGTTAAAGAACAATACCTTTAAAGATTGCTTTAACTGAGGAAGGCAATACATGCAGTGCAAGATTCAAGGAGAAATCCAAACAGTGAAAAATCAGTGTCATTTTTTCCACTGGGAAAAATGAAACAAATTTGTTTTTTTAAGTGTCATGTATACTGTTAAAAAACACCTCTTGTAGCGTATGCGCTTTGGGCTTTCTAATCTGGAAAGCAAGAAAGATTGTAAAGTAGGTTTTTATACCAATCGGTCGCATGCGACGTAATATCTTCCTAAACAGCTTTTGGTTATGTTTTAATGAAACTACCTCGATTTAACGACTTCTTTATATGATGTTAGTTTTAACCTTATCCAGATGTTTCAGCTGAAAACCACAATACCGTGACTTGCGTGAAATGAACTTCAATATTTCCTGATATTGTCTTGCTTGATGGTTATAGTAATCAGTACAATAGTAATGCAAGTATGACATTACTATTGTACTGATTACCATAACCATCTTAAAGTATATATGAATATATATCTACTTTAAGATGGATTTATGACAGGAGGAACATATGCATAAAACTTGCTTTTGTAATCATTATACAAAAACGATGCATTAAAAAGTAAATCTTTATCGGTATACCTTTATTGTAAGATGCTTCCATTACAAGAGATCTTTCTGACATAAAATGAAAAATGTGTAAACTTTTAAACTGAATATAAAGGAAAACAAAATTAAGAATAACAATACGTAAATATAATTTAAAGATAACATCCTTTATCAAGAATGCCGACATAGTAATTAAACGAGGTTTTATTTCTAAAAAATGTCATCTTTATGTTAGACAACATTTGATACTGGACAATCCTTCAAGAAATTGGATGAAAGAAATCCATCTTGGGAAATAGAATCAACACTTCCTTGTACGTAATCTGCCGAATCCCTCGGCACAAGGGGTGAAATTACTGTTAAGTAATTCTCTCCTAATCGATGTAATTGGGCATTTTTTTTTAAATTAAAGATAAGAGTACGCGGAGAAAGATAGACTGTTGAAGAAGAGATAGTATTTTTAAACTATTTTCCTTTTTTTATTACAATATAAAATTCTTTCCTCTAGTATTACTTCAGAAGCATTCTCTGGACATGTGACTGACATATATATCTTTCAGTAACAATCCGTCTCTCAATAATAATGTCTTTAGAGTTCATAAATATATGCCATCATTAAAACTTACTACATTAGTTTTCTGGATTCGGTCTACCTCCATGTGTGACATTTTACTTACACTCACACATCATGTATTATATATATATATATATATATATATATATATATATATATATATATATATATATATATATATATATATATATATATATATATATATATATATATATATACATACATACAGGGTGTTCCAAAATTCGATCGACAAATTCAGAGGGGTGATAGTAGGCATCATGACGAGCAATAATCACATAGGAATGTATGACCTGAAACACAAACCTGACGCTGGAGCGCGCTGTTTACTTAATTGGACCGTACCTCTTACCAGCCACACTAGATGTCTGGAAATATCTCATTTTTCTGGAAGAGGTAGAAAACTCAAAAACAAAACAGAATCACATAGCAATATTTGTCCGGAAAAGCAAACCTGGTCAGCCAGAAGATAAACAAAGATGCAGAAATATAGGCTTTTCATTTCTGCATCTTTGTTTATCCTCTAGCTGATCAGGTTTGCGTTTCCGGTCATACATTCCTATGTGATTCTGTTTTGTTTTTGAGCTTTCTACCTCTTGTATATATATATATATATATATATATATATATATATATATATATATATATATATATATACAGTGGAATCTCGATCTATCGTTTTTAAAGGGACCGATTGAAATGAACGATAAATGAGGGAAAACGATAGATGCGGAAACATAACAAAGCAATATGATCGTTGGGACTGGATAAAATAAACGACACATACGGAAAAACGATGGATCCGAAAACGATCGATCGAGATTCCACTGTATGTATATATATATATATATATATATGTGTGTGTGTGTGTGTGTGTGTGTGTGTAAGTAAGTAATCAGAGATCTTGAAGAAGGAGGCAGAGGTATTATCATTAAACTTTATTATGTTTTCTTAGTTTGGTTTTCCCCTCTTGTGTTAGTCATCAGTTGCAACTTTTATGTATTTACTTCTTACATAGTAAAGTGCTACATATGTGTCTTCAAAAATTCTCTTCTTTCAGCTTTGTTTTAATTTTCATAAACAGTGGTAAAATCCTTATCCAATGGTTTTTTATTTCGCTATTTCTTATATATCGTATGATCAACACCCTTTGCAACGTTTTCTATCCCCGGCGCAAAAGACACATCGCGGAGTGATTTGAAAATAAACACATTTTCAGCGTTTATCATTGGGGGTGGTCTTGCCGCCCATCGATTGATGCAGCTGCAGGGATGTGGGTGGGCAACCCCCTTGCAGACGTGACGCGCATTGTTCATCCGTGTTTATTTTCTATCGAGGTGCCAGATCGGACGGCGATGAAAGTCGGAAAACGGCGATCGCGAGAAATGTTTGTTACCATCGGCGGAGTTTGCCGATCGCTAACGACAGGACAGGGGCAATCTGGGAATCGTTGCCACTCTCAAGACAGTAATACAGAGTGACGATTGTATTGCTATTAGAAAAGTCATTAATATTCGTTATAAAACAGTGCATGCCGGCTGGAGCTTCGAAGGGATACATTCCGTTCCATGCTTAAGTTGTATTTTGTCACACGAATTCTACAAAGAAATAATACTGGGATTTATAGGATGACACTTATAAATACCTTTAATAATGCTGTATGAAGCTCAAAAATACCTTTAATAATGCTGTATGGGGGATGCATACCGCTATATCCGATCCGTTAAGAAAAATGTTAGAGTTCACAATATGTATAACTCATTAGTTGCAATGTGTTTTCAATAATGACGTATTAAAAATTTAAAAATCTATTAAAAATGATCATTAATGAATTAAATCGACAAAAATCGATTACATTAAACTGACAGAATACTAATTAAATTACGTATATTAGGAAAACGACGGGGCAAAAATTTTCGTTCGTTATATCCATGAATTCGTTATATACCTTGTTCGCTATAACGGGGTTCGACTGTATAACCTTTTTCTACAATAATAAATCATTCAATAAGGCTAACATTCTTAAAAGATCATCCTAAGTACAGTTCAATTTTCTCTTCGATCCAATACATATATTAGTACATTAGAATTAAACTCCCAATTCCTTTTAATCAGAAGATTTTAAATTTTTTTTAATCTGTAAGAAAGAGTCTAGAAAACATATCTTCAATCTAAACAATAATTAAGTTTTATGTAGCAGGAGATAAGCCAACTTTTCTTAATAATGTCATCCCGAGTTCAACGTTAATGTATTCATGACTTCCTTTATTTCGGTGTAATACAAAGACAAAAATTCTTGTCATAAAATATCCTTAGCTATTTCGCAATGAATGGGAATAACATAGGTCAAATTTCGAAGCTTGTCCCACACATTTTACTGAGAAATAAAACTGGGGATTTACATAGGGACCGAAAAAGGAAATAAAACTTTGGGTACTAGAAAATTTTAACTCACTACCGTAACACCAAAGGTTGTGATGTCCCGTTTCATTTATAACAATATATATATATATATATATATATATATATATATATATATATATATATATATATATATATATATATATATATATATATATGTGTGTGTGTGTGTGTGTGTGTGTGTGTGTGTGTGTGTGTGTGTTTGTTTGTTTGTTTATTTTGTAAATATTATTATTGTTTCTTTTATAAAACAAAATATTCAGTAAAAAAGAATGTACAAAGTTTTTTGTTTGAGCTTTTAACAAATTGTTAAATTAGATACTAAATATTGCGAAAGCTAGTTTAAAATAAAAACAGTAATAAAAGCAATCAGATTCGCCCGAAATATGTAAGCCTATGCAAATTTTAAAAATGAAATGAATAATTATACAATTTAATGATTAAAATAGTTGAGCCCAATTGGATAGTTTTGAATTTTACTGAAAAAGTTTTGATTTTTTTTTAAAAAGATTTGTTTTAAAAGAAAACATTACAAGAATTTCAGACATTAAACGAAAATTAAGTTTAAATACAAAAAAGAGAGGAGTTCAGATGGAAAACGCTGTAAATAATCGTGGATCAAATTTATTATTTATCAAAAAATAAACAAATAAATAAAAATAAATTAAGCATTTTACATAAAATGTTTAAAAATATGAAACAAGGTCTTGTTTCGAAAATACCGAGCTGAATTAATAAGGGAAACTGCGTAACAGTAAGTACCTACGGGATTTGTATTGACAGTAAAATGTTTAAAAATATTTCAAGTACTTTATATTTCAAGTACTTATATTTTAAGTACCTTATCGCAATTAAAAAAATTAAATTAAATGGTTTAGGTTTTAGTACTACAATTTAATTGAATAAATTACTTTGGTCCATTAAATTGTAGAGCTAGAGAACCTAAATAAATTTTAGTTATTCGCATTTGAGGTTTCACAATTTGAGCGATTTGCACAAAAATTAATCCATTTTTTTTCGAGGTCTCGTAAGAGGAAACCTGTTATTCATATTTTAGGACTGAAATATTTTGACCATATTTTTGCAATTTGGCGTAAAAATTGAGGTAAGACCCAAAATGTTGGAAATCCAGATTAGGAGGTTAATACGTTTTTTAATTACCGTTTTGAGCCACTCAAACTTGCACAAAAAGGAATGTTTTTTTTCCGGAGACTGCTAAGAGGAGATTCATATGTTAGGACGTAAATGTTGTAAAAACATGACTGAAATGTTTTAACCACAATTTTGCAGTTTGGCGTAAAAGTGAGTTAAATCCCAAAATGATGATTTGTTGGAAATCCAGATTTGGAAATCAGTAAATGAATGACCGAATCTTACACGAAAGAGTTTTATCGCTCTAAATGTTTTCTAGTAAAATAATGATAACATCGTAACGTGACTACCTTTGGCTTAGAATGTTATAATCTAATAGTCTGTATTAAATAAAACCGTTTTATTGTCTAAATTTCTATAGGACGTTTAATAAAACTGTTGGTTTCGATCTTAATGCTTTACACGTAGAAATTTAACAATTTATGTGATTTTCTGATATTAAAATGAATGAAAGCAGTTATCAGAAGGTGAGAAATTTGTTTTCGGATACTAAATCATCTACGAATTTAAGTACAAATGCTAACTGACCGTCTGACTGAATGCTTTTACTGACCACAAAGTGGTTGGAATTTTCAGGAAAATTGCTTAGAGCAGACAAAGCCAATTCAGTTGACAACATTGATAATGAATTCTGGAACAAAGATAATGAATTCTGGAAATGCGCTGCTGTAATCCAGAGAAATACTAAACAAGGCTGCAAGGCGCAAGGATTTTTTTAGGGAAATTAAAGGTTTTCTATGGGAGAAAATCTACATCTTGAGTTATTTTCAAGATTATTTCTGGTCTCAAGGATTTCGCTTGAAAATTATCTTTTTTCCTTCCTTTTTTGGGGAACAGAAGGATTTCGCTAAAAAGTAAATAATAATAAACATGTTATATAGAATTGATTGTACCTAACGGAGAAAGGGAGGGGTAATGCTATTTTCATTTTTTTACTTTTTAATTTTGACGTGATATGGCAATTTAATTTAGAAGTGATAATGATAATGTAGAGAGTAGAGGATACTATTAAAATCTTTAAAAGATTGAGATTAAATACAGACAACAAGTTAAGGATAGTATTTCAATGATTCCATGAAGCCCATAATGTATGCCCATAAGCATATAAAATTAGTTAAAAAACAAACAAACAAACAAAAAGGAACAATTTTTAGGCATCCATTTAAAATCAGCTCAGCACGTCTAAAACTTTGGTCTATTGTAACATGTTACGGGCGTCTAGTAATGGTCGTGCAGTGCTCCATTTTTGCTAGCATAAGACAGCGTTCTGTACCATTTATGCTCTTCTATAATCTTGCTGAACAACATATTTGAAACGTCTGTGAAGTTAGCCCCCCGACATTGAGATATCCAATTTTTGAAAACGGCATTCGTTTGAGCGTCGTTTGAGCGTGTTTGAGCGCCAAAAATTTTCGTTTGAGCGCAATTTTTAAAAGAGTTATGAGCATTTCATTTTTTGGCGGGAAAAACACGTAGCCCTCCCCTCCCCTCACATTGAGATATTCAGAGAACGGGAAAAACAGAGCGGCATGAAATTTCGTGTCGGGGAAATGGCGAAAAAAAAGGGGGGGGGAGGAAATTTGGTGTTTGCGAAACGGAAGGGACACCTCCAAATATGGCGGGTCCCATGGATAAGACATTGAAAGAGGCGCCAAAATGAGGCAGAGTAAAAATACGAAATTATCAACAAATAACGATAAAATATATTAGTAACTAATAATAGCAAATAGTTTCAAACTAGTTGATATAGTTTAGGCCTCAGACAACAGTGTTTAATGCATTTATGAAATTTTTCAATACATTCAAAAATTCATTGATTCGTTCTTAATATTTATTATACTTTAAAAAAGATGAACTTGAAAGAAAGTTTTCGTATCTCTGTCCTGTATATATTTACTTACCTTTTCTTTTTTCCTATATATATACCTAAAATTAAATACCCGTGCTTCACAACAGAATACATTACTACCACCAATCATGTAATCGGGTTCCATTAATTTAAATTAACTTCAGTAGTAAAGTGTTGTCATTTCTTTTGAGGAGTTAACCCTATAATTTAATGACGATCCAACATTAAATAAGGGTTTTTAGATTTATATTTATTTCTTAATTTTGAGGGCCTTAAGGCCCTTCTGGATTTTTTAGCTTTCTTAGTACCTAGGGCCTTAGATGAGCCACTATGCAAAATTTCAGCTTCTTAGGTCTTATGGTTCCAGAGATACAGTGATCAGTCAGTCCGTGTTTAATTTTGAGGGTCCCTTTTCACATATTAAAAGTGTAGATTTTTTTAAAAATATTTCTTAAATGTTATTGTTAGGGAGAGCGGAAGTGCATCCACTATACAAATTTTCAACTTCCTAGAACTCATGGTTCGAGAGATACGGTGATCAGTGAGTGAGTGGTATTTGGATTTTATATACAGGGTGTCCGAGTTAAAAGTATTTTTTATATAGAGAATGAAAAACGCTACCCAAGGACTTTTTAAATCTTCAAATTCCAATAAATACATCAAGAAAAATATAGGAGAAGTTAAATTACGGCAAGAATTCTGTCAGCTGTAAATTACTTTCTACTACGTAATGCAATTGCTTGATGCACTTCCATAATTTGAACTTTTACAACTTTCTAACACTGTAACACAATTATTGTAAATATGGTAAAAGCAAAGATTATTTTAATGAGGAAGGATATGTCAAACTGTCTGCCAGACCATAAATGTTGTGCCAGTGACGTCTAGTTAACTGTACCTTTTCTAAACACTATATAAACGCCGGTAAGTTTATCGCAATATTCTGTTGAATACATTTCTTTTCTTATATCGACTATTTTTATTTAGCAACTGATTGCATTCACATAGTTATCTTATACAATGTTTGACCAGAAATCTTATGGTATATTTTGGATTTTAAAATTATATTTTTTCCTTCGATACATATACATATCGAACTATTAGATTTATGAATCTAAACTATACAAATATCAAAATATTAACTTCATTTACCTAAAATATATAAATATAAAAATATTACAATTTAAGATAGAAGATGATTAATGTAAAATAAATTAGCCACTTTTGAACAAAAGTGACTGACTATCAGCTGTGCTGAAATGCATCAATTTACAAAATTCCTCATAACCAATTCTGAATATATATATATATACATAAATAAATTGCTTAAAACACAAAAACAATAATCGTAACCATCTCTACGTTATAAACACATTATGAAAGTGCTATACGCACATAAATGATTAGAAAAATAAAACTGTGATTGCCGTGACACTCAAAATATGTATGTACAAAAATTAAGTATAAAACTTGATGCACACTTGAATACTACAATAAAATATGACTGCATTAAGAATCCCAATTTCAGAATTATAATACACAATAAATAAAATGTTTTGTTTCTCGTATAGAACGGAGCAAAGATTAACATTATAATAGAATTATTAAGAGTTTGCATAAGTTGCATATCATGAATTATCGTAAAAAGTTAAATATGGTAATTACAGTGGCGTAGCGAGCATAACTGGCGCCCGGGGCACATTACCTTTTTGGCGCCCGTCATGGTCTTGGGGACCAAAGGGTCCAATGGTCTTAGGTTGCATTTGGCGCCCCTCTGCAAGTGGCGCCCGGGGCATGATAGACCACCTTGCCCCCCTCTCGCTATGCCACTGGGTAATTTAAATATTCCACATTGAAGTCAGGTAATTAAAAACAAATGGTTCCAATAGTTAGTTGATCGTTAAAACGTTTCCAATTTTAAGATTATGTTGACAGCAAATTTAGCTCAAACACGCTCAAACGAATGCCGTTTTCAAAATTTAAATATCTCAATGTCGGGGGGGGCTAGGTGTTTTTCCCGCCAAAAAATGAAATGCTCATAACTTTTTTAAAAATTGCGCTCAAACGAAAATTTTTGGCGCTCAAACACGCTCAAACGACGCTCAAACGAATGCCGTTTTTAAAATTTGGATATGTCAATGTCGGGGGGCCAACTTCACAGACGTTATTTGAACACCTAAGACTCGACGTGCAAAAATGGTACAGAGTACTAAAGTAGGTGCTCAAGTCTGTTCTACACCCCTGTTTTTCTACGTCGACTGCAACGTCGATTTACTAGGTGAAAATGCTACATTATTCGACCAGTTTTTCGATATATAGTTTGCATTTATTACTGTGCTATATGGATGTAACCCCCACCAAAATATTGTCGTCTAGCCCAGGGATGGGCGAATTGCAGCACGAGTGCCGCATGAGGCCCGCTACAGAACTTTCTGTGGCCCGCCAAGTCAGCCATAAAAACTGCTAATATTTAATTTAATTTATATTTATTGATTTATATGATACAATTTACACCTTTTCTGAAATGCAAGGTTAACTAATAAATGCAATAATTTTAAAAGTTGCGGCCCTCCGCTAACTTCCGTTTCAACAAAGCGGCCCCCGAGCCAAAACAATTGCCCACCCCTGGTCTAGCCCATTCCGAGTCGAAATCCTGGGGGCGCTACTGAGTCGGTTGTTATACACCAGATAATCGTACTCTTCTGATTTCAGTAATTACGTGTTTAACGTTCTGTAGTTTTTAAATGCACTCCGAAATCAGCCAGTATTAAAAAGATACAAACGAACAAAGCCAAAAAAAAAAGAAAAAGAAAAGAAAAGACACTAAACAATGATATGCTGCTGTAGATTACAACTTGAACTGTTATTGTTAACCTGACACTTTGTCTCAGCTCGTTATTTTCTCGTCTCTTCAGAGTCGTTTTCCTGGATAAATATTTGTTAATAATCCGAAATTTTGCAATGAAGTGGAAGCAGAGAAATAACACTTAGTATTAAAAAACCGTAGACCCACCATTAGGGTTGATTTATGGCTGCAAGCTCCCAAACCTTATCAGTTCTTGTCTGTGTCTCATGAGAGCCTTTTTCTTTGCAGTCTCTTGCCATGCACTTCCACCTTCGCAGCTCGAGTAAACACGGCGACCCAAGGAGTGATACTTTAACCCGATAAATGCGGGGTAATCAAGGTCCCCTTATCCCCTTGGTGTCGTATTCAAGTACGGACATTGTTTTTCCTGCCACGGAGCCAAGGGGGTCGCCAATGACGTGGGTGGGCCCCCCTTTTCTGCGGTACTTAAGTGAGACACCCATGTAAACAGAAGTCTGGTAAGTGAGCAGCCCGATAACGTGTTACCAGTTAAGTTATGGAGGGTGTTTAGGGAGAAGGACGCAGACTGATCCGAGAGTGTTTGTAATCAGTCGATGGGATCGAACTGTCCAGGCTGCTTGTTACAAGCCATACAGCATTAACGAAGCGATGCAACCGTGGTTTCTTCCAAATCCAACCGTGGTTTCTTAGAGTCAACCTCCCTGAGTTAGTCATCTCTTGGAGCGAAAAATCGATTGGATGGTAATCCCAGTGTTTCAGAACTGGCAAAATATATTTTTGAAACTTTTGGAAGGTATAAGGGAATCTACAAAAGATAAAACTTGTAAAATGAAAAATAACTGTATGTTTCTCCAATGCTGGTGCGCTTTTTAAAGCTGCACGTGTGTATTTTAAGTCTGTTTACCCCGTAATAGAATTTTTCATGATTTACCCTCTTTGAAGAGATATACGTATCTAAATTACCCCGGAAGATGTCTCAACGAAATTTTGAAAATCATTCATTTCTTCTGTTCTTACTGTGTCTTCAGAGTAATAGACTCAGAATAAAGAATTCGAAAATATATTCTCTAAAAAATAAAAATAAGTAAAAAAACTGTGAAATTATTATGTTTTTTTACTTTAAAGGGATTATAAGTTTTATATATAAAACCTTTATTTATACTGGTGATAAATGATTTTGAAGTCTTTCATATTTACAAAGGAGACCATATTTAGAAAACAAAACTATTGATTTGGAATAAATAGAAAAAAGTATAACATGTTATTAATTTCAAGTTTGAATTATTCTAGAAACAAAATTCCGAATTGTTCAAGAATTATTTTTAACTGCATAATTATCGGTTTATAAAAACACATTTATAGGTAAATTAATATTGAAAAAGGCATATAAAGAAAAATAAACTTTGAATCCATGATTCCTTTGAAACAAAAACACACAGCTTCTTGAAAACCACAATAGAAATTAAAGTTGGTAACTTATTTCGAACAAAAAATTTCTGTTTCTTGCCAAGTCTTGAAGCGTTAGGTGTAATTGTCTCTATGGATATGTCATAACTGGGTTCTTTATCGCAACTCCAAATGCACATTCATTTGGGAATTGCTCGTACAGAAAAACCTAATATTGACCGGACTGCCGAAGAACAGTAATTATTAGTTCAAATCTAGTTTGCAAATTTTATTTGTTACTGTGGTTTTTAAGAAGTTTTGTGTTTTTGGTCTTGAAAAGGTCTTTTTCTCTTTTCTAACCTCTCTTTTCTCCCAAGATATGATTTTGGTTGTATTTATGGTGAGCCAGTTTGTGTTACCGATGTGGCGTTTCAGACTTAAAAATTAACGTAAGTTTTTAAAAGATATAAAAAACATTTTTCTTAACCATCAATTAATATTTTAATCTATCCGCTTGATGCATCTTAATTTAGAGTAGGTAGAGAAAATTCTCGACTTGCGTATGCGGTATGTGACCACACAAAAATTATTGTTTTAACGAATTTTTTTTAAACTGATCATTTTATAGGCCACACATTAAGGATTATGAAAACACTTAATTTTTGTTCTTGCAATAACTATAAGTAATGTTATAGTATAAATAACAAACAGGAAATGAAATTTCGAATACCGGATGTGACATTTAAAGAGCCGTAAAAAAGTAAACAGTTTGAACAACTGTTTTCTTACTCTCATACAATATAAATGTTCATTTTTTAAAAAATACTAGCTGAATACCCGTGCTTCGCTACGGGGTACATTTTAGGATAATTACAATGAAAAAGTTTTGAAATTGCTTTTTAGAGGATTTTCTTATAAACAATATATTGTGTTTCTTCATTGGGCGGAACTAATATTACCAGGCTCGTCTGCGAACTTACGCGTGAGCAAGCTACGTAAAACTGACCGTGCGAGAAACAATTTTCTCGTAAATGTAAGCCAGCATATTTTAAAGTTTTGCCTTGGGACTTATTTATCGTCATGGCGAAGCATATTTTGAGAGGAAATTACAGTTTTATATATAGATTTGATTTAATATCCATAAAACATACTAATTTGAACAAAAGTTTTAAAAATTTACATCTCAATTTGTCTAGTGGTTAAATTTTATCTTTTACTGTATTTTAATATTTTCTTTGTCAATTAATTTCGTTGTTATGCACGTGACGCAAAATTAATTTAAAGTATCACAAAAAGAAAAGAAATCTCGTGATCAGCATTTAATAAATTAAATTCAAAACTTTCCAAACGATTACTGTTTTGGAAGCTAATGTTCTGCTAATTTCCAGTAAAAGCTAAAATCATTTGAAAACCACACACCAGTGGTCCACTCACACGCAACACTATAAACCCCTAAAACAATGCAAGAATAAAACGTATAAAAAATATAAATCTATTAATTTAAATAATTAAACACACACAAATGTATAATAATTAAACATACACAAAAGTTTACTTAAATTCTTTAATCTGTCTACATTTCCAGTATAGAAATATTTTCGGGGCATTTACAGAACATGGTATATTTCACTTTTGAAAACACGCATTAAATGAGCATCATCTCAATGAGAAATTTCTGAAATGAGCATGGCAATGCAGATTATCAGAAATGAGGCCTCTCTCGTACATTTCCTTTTGCCTGTCAGCAATAGTCGCCAGAATGTTTTATGTATGTTTATGTAGGGGGCGACGCAATGCTTGCTGGGAAGGCGCAGAGTGAGTTTAAATCCCGCTTCTGGCTGTGGTCTGTGTAACATGTATGTGTGTGGTGCGTCTAGTGAAGTGATAAAATGTGTTTCTGTGTAGATTCGTCTCTTTCTTGAGTTTTTGGCCTCGACCCTTCATTTTAGAACGATGCGTAATATCGGGTAGAAATTACGGTCGTATTTGTGAAATTATTGGCGCCCGAATCAGGGGCTCGAGGAATTTAAAAGTGAAAGAGCGAAAAATTGAAGTTTGAATACTGCCATGGAGATTTTAAAGTCTAGACGAACACCACTTAGAACAGCGTTTACTCGAGTTTTCACATCTTTGAACAAAGAACTGGAAAGTAGAGAACCCGATACAGAAGTATTAGAGTCGTTATTTGATCAATTAGAGGATAAATTCAACAGGATTCGTGAAGCTGATGATGATATTCTTAATCAATTATTAGGGGATAGTGCTTCGCAAGATATATATAACAAAGAATTTGAGGCTTGTGAAGCATATGTTGACAAATTTATAAGTTGCAAATCCAAAGTGAAGAAGATTATGTCAAAATCGAAAGTACAAGTGCCAGAAATAGTGAGAACGGAAAATCTTGAAGTTAAACAAGCAATGAGATTACCGGAATTATCATTAAAATTATTTGATGGAAATCCTCGTGAATGGCTCAGCTTTTGGAATACTTTTGTGAAAATACATGAAGACTCGAGATTAGACAACCATACAAAATTCGTATATTTGATCCAAGCAACGGTTCCGAAATCGAAAGCTCGGGAGATAGTTGATAGTTTTCCCACGACTGCAGAAAACTACTCTAAGGCAATAGAACATTTGAAAAATAGATTCGGCCGTGATGAAATTTTAATTCAAATATTAGTCAGAGATCTTTTACAGCTGGTTTTAAACAATAACAACATCCGAGGAAAAGAATTCAACATATCATCGTTGTATGATAGTTTAGAAACAAAACTTCGATCGCTCGAAGCCCTCGGAGTCACAGAAGATAAGTATGCCAGTATATTATTTCCGCTCGTCGAATCATGTCTTCCTTACGATATTTTGAGAATTTGGGAAAGGGAGCGGGAGAAGTTGAATACAAGTAAGAATGAATTAAAATCTATTCTTGAATTTTTGAAAAATGAAGTAATATCTGAAGAGCGAATTATGTTAGCTCGTTCTTGTTTTGGTTTTGATAACTCTAAAAAACATTATAAAGCTGATATTAGATCTGATAAATTTAATGTAGCTACTGCGAATGATTTAATTGTTGGTAACACTTTTAAAGATAAATTCTCTACTAAGAAATATAACGAATATTGTATCTTTTGTGATCAATTGCATCCATCAGAGAAATGTTTTAAAGTTAGTTCTCTCTCTTACGAAGACAAAATGAATATTGTGTTAAAAAAGAGAGCATGCTTTGTTTGTTTAAAACGAAATCATATTTCTCGTGATTGTAGAGCTAAAGTTAAATGTGTTATATGCAATAGAAGGCATTTAACAATTCTATGCCAAAATATCAAGACGAATGATTCGGTGTCAGAAGATAGGAAACCAGAAGTAGAGAGTTCTGATAATGTTTTAAGTAGTCAGGTTAAAAGTTCCAACACTCTGTTACAAACCCTAATTGTACGTGTCAAAAATGGTAACAGAGAAAAACTGGTGAGAGCTATCATTGATTCCGGTTCTGAAAAGTCCTATATAACGGAAGATATTATCAAATTTTTAGGGTATGATAGTTGTGGGGAATCGAAATTGATTCATAAGTTATTTGGTGGTGTTGAGACAAAAGAAAAGTTACATCACTTGTATAAAGTAAATTTAAGTAGTGTTAATAATGAATATAATTGTCAGATTTTTTGTTTGAATGAGCTTGTCATCTGTTCAGATGTGAGAAGAGTACCGAATGGTCCATGGTTATCTGAACTAAATGATTTTGGTATAACGGTTAGTGATCTAGAAAATAATTCATTTGGAATCATAAATGATATTAAATTGTTGATAGGAGCCGATGTTGCAGGAAAGTTGTTGACCGGGAATATTAAAATTCTAAAATCTGGTCCGGTTGCTGTTCAGACACACTTAGGTTGGACATTAATGGGTAAGATTCCCGCAAATAAATCAGATAATAGGGATTCACTGACGGTTATATCGTTGCTAGTAAATGAAAGCTCTGCAGCTAATTTGTGGAAATTAGATGTTTTAGGCATTACGGACCCAGTAGAATCTAAAACAAAGTCAGAAATGCATGAAGAAACCATGCAATATTTTAAGAATACCGTGAAAGTGAAACCAAGTGGAAGATACGAAGTTGCTTTGCCCTGGGTCCTAGATAACTCCCGTTTGCCAAATAATAGAGAACTGGCCGAAAAACGACTTGCTACCACGCAAAGAAAACTATCGGACTCAAATAAAACCGAAGTTTACACTGAGGTATTTGATACGTGGTTAGAGCGAGGAATTATCGAAGTAGTTGCGGATAATAAAGAGTCTCAAGTTCATTATTTGCCACACAGGCCTGTATTTAAAGATTCTAGTGAGACCACGAAGGTGAGACCAGTGTTTGATGCCTCGGCTCACATCAAAGGGTCCCTTTCACTAAACGACTGTCTGGATAAGGGACCAAACTTAATTGAAATAATTCCTTCACTATTAAATCGTTTCCGGAAGTACCCCGTTGGAGCAGTATCAGACATTGAAAAGGCGTTTTTGCAAATCGGTATTACAGAAAGAGATAGAGACTATTTGAGAATTTTGTGGAAAGATGAAGCTAAAGGGGAGTTTATAGTTTACAGACATAAACGTGTGGTTTTTGGGGTCAATTGCAGTCCATTTTTATTAGCTGCCACACTGAATCACCATTTAGAAAATGCTCCCAATCATTTCGCTTCTACAGCAGAAAAATTAAGAGAATCGCTGTATGTTGACAACTGTGTTTGCAGCTTTAACACAGTTGAAGAGTTAAATAAATTTATTTCGGAATCAAGATCATTACTGTCAATGGCAAAATTCAACCTTCGAGGATGGCAGTCAAATTGTCCAGTGGAAACAGACCACTTGGAATCTAATGATTCTGTAGCTGTCTTGGGGCTAAATTGGGATTTAAAAGGTGATACGATTTCATGCAAAATTGATTCGCATGGGGAGGGGCAAGTCATAGCAACTAAACGGGCTCTTCTCTCATTTGCACATAAAGTTTTCGATCCCATCGGATTCACTTCTCCCGTGACCCTCCTTCCAAAATTGATTATTCAGGAGTGTTGGAAATTGAAATTCAAGTGGGATGAGATAATCCCTGAACATTTGGCTAAACAATTTTTAAAGTGGGTTCGGGAAATGCATTTGATTTCTAACATCAAGATTCAGCGTTATATAGGTTTAGATCATCCTGAGGATAAAGATATCAGTCTTCACGTATTCTGTGACGCGAGTGGAAGGGCGTATGCCACTTGCATTTTTCTGAGGGTGAAGACAAATAATCTCACTGAAGTGAAGTTAATACAGTCACGTGCAAGAGTAGCTCCTCTTAAGAACATAACAATACCACGGTTAGAACTTTTGTCCTGCTGTATAGGAGCCAGATTGGCAAGTCAAGTCATTGCTGATCTAAAAATACCAAACCTAAAGATCTTTTTTTGGAGTGACTCTACAACAGCTTTGAGTTGGATCCAACGAGACGACAGATGGGGAACGTTCGTATGGAACCGCGTTCAAGAGATCAGATCACTGACCCAGAAAGACGATTGGCATCATATTGCGGGAAAATTTAATGCGGCTGACCTCCCATCAAGAGGATGTTCTCCTGAGCAATTTCTAAATCTGAAATGGTGGGAGGGACCAGCATGGCTTAAAGAACCAAAATCAATTTGGCCACAAAGTAATGAATCACCTGACGAATTAGAGATAAATTCTGAAATGCGTAAGACATCAGTGACAGCCCATGCTAAAAGTACAGAGCCTGATGCGTGGTACTACAGATATTTCTCTTCTTACAATAAAATAATACGGCTTATAGCTTGGATATATCGATTCATTAACAATTCTAGGAAGAAAAATGTCCTTAAAGAACCTAATCTTACATGCCATGAGATAGAGAATTCCGAAAGAGTGCTCATTTCTTTGATTCAAAGAGAAGCTTTTGACAAATCTAGTGAAGATAAAATACGACCTCTTAGACCAGTTGTCGATGCGTTTGGAATAATTAGAGTAAAAACGCAAGTCATGTATCGACAAGATACGGAAAGTTTCAAATATCCAGTGCTTTTGCCATCAGATCATCCAGTTGTTCATTTGTTGATTTCCTGGAAACATCAAGAATTATTACACGCAGGGGTTTCCCTATTGATGACACACCTGAGGGAGAAATATTGGATCATAAAGGCCAGGAAAACTATTCGGACAGTGGTTGGACAATGTGTGCGTTGTAAGAGATTCAGCGCTCGGAAAATGGAGACAGTGCCAGTAGCATTACCCCCAGAGAGAGTCCAAGACGCAGCAGTATTTCAGGTCGTTGGCATAGATCTAGCGGGCCCTTTGTATCTAAAGAGTAAACAGAAGGCATGGGTCGTATTGTACACCTGTGCTGTGTACCGAGCGGTGCACTTCGAACTGATTACATCTCTGTCCACCGAAGCTTTTCTCCAGTCATTGCGGCGGTTTATAGCCAGAAGAGGTAGGCCAACGACGATCTACTCCGACAATGGTACAAATTTTGTCGGGGCAGATAAAGCCTTTTCGGAATTAGATTGGAATCAAATTTCTACCGCTGCAACTCTTCGCAGAATTCGCTGGAAATTTAACCCTCTTACAGCAGCCTGGTGGGGAGGTTGGTGGGAGCGGCTGATCCAAATGCTGAAGAGAATTTTGAGAAAAGTTCTAGGAAGAGCCTCACTAACCTATGAAGAACTTAACACCCTCCTTTGCGATTGTGAACAAATAGTAAACGCGAGACCCCTAACATATGTGACAGAAGACATAGACAGTTTGACACCATTGACTCCGGCTATGTTCTTACAAGAAATAAGGTCTTCCGACGTTGAGGATATAGATACAATCGACACTCAAGAAATGAATAGAAGAATCAGATACAGGCAACAGGTCAGAAGCCATATTCGTGAAAGATTCCGTATAGAATACCTTGGCCAGTTGAAACAAAGGACTTTACATCGAGCACAAATCAAATCCCTAGCTGTAGGCGATATTGTGCTTTTGGAGAGCGACAGTAAGAAACGTACCTATTGGCCATTAGCTCGAGTATTAGAGTTGATTCCTGGAAAAGACGGCCAAAACAGAGTTGCCCGTGTAAAGACTGAGTGTGGTGAACTGTTAAGACCAATACAAAGACTGTTTCATTTAGAGATCGACAAAACATTACCTTATGAACCAGTACTTCGTGAAAGAAAAGTGACTGTTCCTGATAGATTGTCTTATGATTGAACATTTTTTAACTTTTGCCTTTTTTATATTTTGATTGATAATTATTAGTTTTAGTGCATATTATGTAATTATGTTTAGTGTCATTGAATATTTTAATTTTTGTGATTGGTTGTTGAGTTTACCTTCAGTAAACTCAAGGTGGGAGGATATCAGAAATGAGGCCTCTCTCGTACATTTCCTTTTGCCTGTCAGCAATAGTCGCCAGAATGTTTTATGTATGTTTATGTAGGGGGCGACGCAATGCTTGCTGGGAAGGCGCAGAGTGAGTTTAAATCCCGCTTCTGGCTGTGGTCTGTGTAACATGTATGTGTGTGGTGCGTCTAGTGAAGTGATAAAATGTGTTTCTGTGTAGATTCGTCTCTTTCTTGAGTTTTTGGCCTCGACCCTTCATTTTAGAACGATGCGTAATATCGGGTAGAAATTACGGTCGTATTTGTGAAACAGATCGTGTGTTTACAAACAACAGCAGTAACCGAAATGCGTTAAAATATAAATTTTAAGAGTATTATGGTAGTGAGTTGTGTATATAAATAAAAACTTTCCAAACGATTACTGTTTGGGATGCTAATGTTCTGCTAATTTCCAGTAAAAGCTAAAATCATTTGAAAACCACACACCAGTGTTTCACTCACACGCCACACTATAAAACTGAATTACAGTACTCTACATTTATATGGGCATTGAAAATTGTGGTTAGTAGAGGGCAATACGGGACAATCCAAGCATTGTCTATAGACACTTGCTTTCTTTGGCTATTATTTGATCCGTAATATCTGCATCATATGCCGTATGTTTCTAAACGCCATTCCCGAATGAAGAAATCGTGTAGAGGAGGCTTCTGCAGCATGTGGACAGAGACAGTTGTTTTGTGACAACTGACTGAAGTGGTGTCATCTTTGGCTATTATTTGATCCGTAATATATACCTCATATGCCGTATGTTTCTAAACGCCATTCCCATATGAACCACAGCCTAATTCCTTTAAAATGGAACAAAATGAGTAACTCCAGTTAACCATGTAATCCACTACTGCTATAGGGGCATCAAAATGTGAGAATACAGAGTTTAAATCAGCCAAAACTGCAATTATGATGTACATATGGCACCTAACTTCTCCAAAAATCTTTGCCTTTGTGATGAGACTCATAAGGGATTTTTGTTTTTCATGAAACACTTTTGCTAACAAATCATGACCATCCTGTGGTTTTTGTCTAACTATTCTTTGCTGTTGTTGTCTGATTTTTTTCCAGTCTCGCTTCTCTTTCCGGGGTAAAGATTCGGAAAATCATTCGGGAAAAGCTGAAAAGTAAACAATACCAAATCAATTTAAAAACTAAATACAGTATAAATAACGTAGAAAAAATAACAGTATGAATAACACAGTATGAATAAAAAAGTACAGGCCAATAGTACAAAAAAAATTTTTAAATCGTAGTAAGCAATGAAAAATATTTTACACACTTCAATAATAGCAAAACAAAACATGATGGTAAAATAGAAAGGAAAGTTAAAACAGAAGTAAGAAGTTAAATTCTAAAAATATAAATGAGGTATAAATCAGCTATCGATTCTAATTTATGAATCAGGACATGAAAAAATTACTGCATGTAAAAAAAATTAACCTTACCTCCATTAATTTCAACACTTCTTGACCTGTGGCTTGTCCAATCATGTGAAATATAATTCTTGACAATAATTCTTGTTAACCTAAACTGTTATTTGTGTTTTTTTTAATTTAAAAAAGTTATGTTCTCAAAATATGACAATTAAGAAAAAGATATCATCGAGAAAAAATAAATCATGCTACTTAAGAAAGTCATACCACAAATTTCTATAAAATTAATGTGCAACTATATTTGACGTACAAAATAATGCATATTTAATGCATTGTTAACATGTTTTAACATCAAAAATTTCCACAATCAAAAGCTAAAATTAGTTTAAAATATTAGCTTTAGGATTTTGTGCAGAATGATAGGTGTTTTAGCTAAATTTCATTAAAAATTACTTCAAATTGATCAATTTATAAAAAAGGTATGCTATTTACAGGTAAGTTTTTGTTTCTTTTTTTGATTTTTAAGTGCTATTTTAGCATAAAAGACCAAAAAAAACCTTTACAAAATCATTTTTTCTCAAAGCTAAACACAAACATAATTAACAGTTGTTTTAAAACACCCCTGGTAAACATTGTTAAGTTTCGAAGTATTAGAATGATAATAAAAAATATTGCAGAGTTTCAGACAGAAGCATAAAAAGAAAGAATATGCAAAAAAAGTAACTAAATTAAACAAAAATTGACAGAATACAGAAAAAGTGAACACCGGCAAAAGAAAATAAAACGTTTCCTTGTGCGCATGCGCATTTCTTATGAATGATTGATTCCAACGCCTAGAGAACCGCGTTGAAAGAACCACATAAAATTTGTGTTGAAATATCGTTCTTTAAAATTCCATTAAAAATCGAAATTTTAAGAGACTTGAAATGAGGTTTATATGAATGAGAAAGCTTTCATCTTCCAGATGATGTAAATATTTTCTTTGTAAGATAAAAACACGAAGAGTATCGACCGTAGAAAAATTCTCCCCCCCCCCCGGCGAGAAATTTCGTTCGGTCCAACCCTCCACGAATGGGCGAAATATTCTTTCTTCGAGCCTTCCCCCCTCCCCCTCGCCTATGGGTGAAAAAAAGGTTCTTCAAACCGCACTTTAAGATTCAAGCGGGGAATTTGCGTTGGCGTATTGTTCTTTAAAATTCAATTAAAAATCGAAATTTTAAGATAGAGACTTGAAATGAGGTTCATATGAATTAGAAAGCTTTCATCTTCCAGATGATGTAAATATTTTCTTTGTAAGATAAAAACACGAAGAGCATCGACCGTAGATGCATAAAAGGGCATAAAAAAATTAAATAAGTGGTTTTAATATTTTGATGAAAATATTAGTCTGTTTTAAATTATTTTTAAACAAATGAGGTCTTGTTTGAAGGAGAAATGTCTGTAGTCTTAGATTGTAAAAAGATCAAAATTCTACGATCATTTTTTGCCGAGATATCGTAATCTGAAGTTAAAAAAACATAAAATATCGCACAAAACATAAAATAAAAAATTTTCTAGAATAAAATTTAAAATTCGGGCTTCGAGGTGCACCTTCCCATAGTCTGCACTACCCGTGTGCCAAATTTGACGTCTGTAAGTTTCACAGATTCGCCTGGGGATCGCACACACACGCAAACACTCTCTTTTATTAATAAGATTAATATTGAAAAAGGCATATAAAGAAAAAAAAAACTTTGAATCCATGATTCCTTTGAAACAAAAACACACAGCTTCTTGAAAACCACAATCTATATATTTAAGTTTCTAAGCCGACTTTTTGGGCAGTCCGTGAGAGAAAACTACTGCATCAATTTACTTCATTTTGGTCTTAAACGGAAGATTGTAATCTGTAGATTTGTTAAATTTGGTTTTTGTAACCGCAATTTCTATTAATGAGCTATAATTTACAATTAAAATTTGATTTCTGCACATGATCAGTAGCATGTTTAAATCTGGCTTTAGAAACTCACTGATTCTGAGCATTCTCAGTGGCTTGTTTTAATGATAAACACGTTTATTCCGAGGAGCCTCTCTAGATCTCTGTCTGCCATTTTTATTTTTATGATAATTATATTATTGAAATATAAGATTAAACCTGATGGAAATTGTTTATTTCATGCTGTTTAATTAGCAATAATCTACAATTAAAAAAAATTGCTTTCTGCGCATGCCCAGTGACATTTTTAAATATGGCTTTAGATACTCACTAAGCACGAGGCTAAACACATTAATTTGTTTCTGCGCATTATTATTATTTTCAACATTTGGCAATGATGTGTTGAGTATAATTTGTGAATTAGTACATTTATTTACTATCTAGCCGTCATGTTTTGACGGGTACCAACTAGTAGAAATTAAAGTTGGTAACTTATTTCGAACAAAAAATTTCTGTTTTTTGCCAAGTCTTGAAGCGTTAGGTATAATTGTCTCCATGGATATGTCATAACTGGGTTCTTTATCGCAACTCCAAATGCACAGGCATTTGGGAATTGCTCGTAGAGAAAAACCTAATATTGACCGGACTGCCGAAGAACAGTAATTATTAGTTCAAATCTAGTTTGCAAATTTTATTTGTTACTGGGGTTTTTAAGAAGTTTTGTGTGTTTGGTCTCTTTTTCTCTTTTCTAACCTCTCTTTTCTCCCAAGATATGATTTTGGTTGTATTTATGGTGAGCCAGTTTGTGTTACCGATGTGGCGTTTCAGACATGAAAATTAGCGTAAGTCCGTTTAAAAAATTAGCGTAAGTTTTTAAAAGATATAAAAAACATTTTTCTTAACCATCAATTAATATTTTAATCTATCCGCTTGATGCATCTTAATTTAGAGTAGGTAGAGAAAATTCTCGACTTGCGTATGCGGTATGTGACCACACAAAAATTATTGTTTTAACGAATATTTTTTAATTGATCATTTTATAGGCCACACATTAAGGATTATGAAAACACTTAATTTTTGTTCTTGCAATAACTATAAGTAATGTTATAGTATAAATAACAAACAGGAAATGAAATTTCGAATACCGGATGTGGCATTTAAAGAGCCGTAAAAAAGTAAACAGTTTGATCAACTGTTTTCTTACTCTCATACAATATAAATGTTCATTTTAAAAAAAATATTAATTCAAGTTTCCTTCATTTATTTTCTGTTGTTTTATTTGCCTCTGGTAGCTGTCTCTTTATTCAATTTGAGTTACAGAGGGGCAGCGTTAATACCGTTTGTACGCTGTTTACGTTGTTTTAGCGATATTGTTGTACATAATTACGAGCTATTTCTTGATCTTTTCCTTCTTGTTTCTTGGATTTTTATGGTGTTTCGAAGTTCATTTACGTTATAAATCATTTACAAATGCCAAAAGCAATGTCTAAGAAGGCTAAACAGCATAGCTTTTATCAGTGGCACACCCAGGGGGGCCCGGGGGGCCCTGCCCCCCAGAGAAATAGAAATTGCATTATGAATATTGATTTTGCATTATAAATATTTTATCCGTCTATCTCGCCCCCCCCCATGCATTATAAATATTTTTATCCGTTCATCTCACCCCCCCCCAAGAAAAAATCCGGGGTGCACCACTGGCTTTTATGGAAAACGGTACACTCCTGGTATGCCTAAAATCATCAATGTTTCTACTGCAAGTTCATCAAAATTGAACACTTTTGAAAGTTCTGGTGTGCAATAAGCTATCTTTCAAGAGTCAAAAGAAAAAAAAAATAGATATTCAAAACTTGCTTGGTATATTTTTCGTTCCCTGCTGCCCAAAATGTTTTGCAACAGTATTTGACACTAACTGAGGACTCTAAATTAGAACTGTGCTCAAACTTTAGTTTGTGATTGCGGATTCATCACTGGATTTACGTCAATCCCCAAGGAAAGTAAAAGTAGCACTTTAAATACTTTGTTTGTAATTGAATTAAGATTAATTGGTAGAGAATTTACACCAAGAAGTTGTTGAGTACTTTAAATTTGCCATATGTTTGCAAGAGAACATTCAGAACTCATGAGCTCAAACTGTTGCAAGAAGTTTGCTTCGGAAGAAAACATGAAAACAGCTTCAAAAGATATAAGAAATAAAAAAAAAAGAGTACAACTTGTGGACTTTCTGTAGATGGCACATGGCAGCGGAGAGGCATATGCCACTAAATGGCTGTGTCTCAGCTATTTCCATTGATACTGGGAAAATTTTTGTTATAGAATTAATGACTCAATACTGCAAAATGTGTGAAATGAACCCTAAAAATGACCATTTATGTTCAAATTAGAAAGGGTCATGAGGATACGTGGAATCTGTATTTAGGATTTTTGAAAGGTCTATGATAAAACGAGAACTGCAGTACACTGAATATTATGAAGATGGTGATTCTAAAGCCTTTATTCTGAAAGACATTTATGGGGAGAATACAGTGACAAAATTAGAATGTATAGGACATATACAGAAAAGAGTGGGATCAAGACTCAGAAAATTTTTAAAAAAAATACTAAAGGATTTGGTGGAAAAGGTAAATTAACCAATACATTTATCGACAAGTTACAGAATTATTAAGGGATTGCTATTCTCAGCAATGTTGGAAATCTGGAAAACATGCACTGTGCTGCAATAGCTGCTTTTTTCATTGTTGCTATCGCAATGAGAAGCCCATGCATGGACAGTGTCCAGCAGGGCCAGACAGCTGGTGTAAATATAAGTGTACATATATGACGGAAAACAGCGTTTGGAAAAATAACCGGGTCTCAAAGATTCAGTTATAAAAAAAATAAAACCAACCAACTTTGAACTTTGTGATAAAAATGTGCTCAAAAAATGTTTACAGGGAATGACATACACTCAAGAGCCAAAACATCATGACCACCGGTCAATAACGAGTTGGCCCACCTTTGGCGCGCAACACAGCTTCAACCCGCCTTGGCATGGATGCCACAAGTCCTTGGTAGATGGCCGGAGACAGATTGTACCAGATGTTTAAGCAACGGTCACGCAAATCCGAGATATTGCGAATTGGTGGTCTTTGAACTCTGAGCTGCCGTCCCATGACATCCTAAATGTGTTTTATCGGATTGAGATCCGGTGAGTTAGGCGGCCAGTACATTAACTGGAATTCAGCATCATGTTCCTGGAACCACTCCAACACAATTTTAGCCTTGTCCAACGGGACGTTGTCCTGTTGGAACATTCCATTTCCAGCTGGAAAAACAGAGGCCATGTAAGGGTGCAACTGGTCCGCAATGATGTTCAGATACACTGAAACATTCATGGTCTGCTCTACCACAACCACGGGTCCCAGAGACACCCAAGAGAACATCTCCCAAAGCATAATACCGCCACCACCGGCCTGTGTATGACCTACTGTACATTGAGGGAGCAACAGTTCGCCTGGAAGACGGCGTAACCTGACACGGCCATCGGCGTAATGAATGACAAACCGTGATTCATCTGACCAGGCAACTCTCTCCCACTGATCCATGGACCAGTCGCGATGTTCCCGAGCCCAGCGCAGGCGCAGTTGGCAATGACACTTGGTCAGCAAAGGCACACGAGTGGGACGTTTGCTGCGTAGCCCCATATCCAACAGTGTCCGCTGAACAGTGTTCTGCGATACTATTCTACTTGGCCCTGCATTGTATTGGGCTGTCAGCTGAGCCACTGTCTGGCTCCGGTTTTGCTTCACCATGCGAGACAGTCTCCGACGACCTTTTTCTTTGATAGTGTGTGGACGTCCAACACCATGTCGTCTACTGCTGGTTTCACCGTCATTCATCCACTTTGCATAAGTACTAACAACTGTAGGTCGCGAACAACCCACGAGTCGTGCAGTTTCGGAAATACTTGCTCCGAGCCTTCGAGCCATTACAATCTGCCCTCTATCAAAGTCGCTTAGATCCGCAGCCTTTCCCATCACACACAGAAGTAAGGGAAAGAATGATTCTTCAGAGTCTCCAGCAGCAGTTAAATACCACTTCCACCTGATCACGTGCCTTCCACGTCATCCAGGCGAATTCATTGCAAAATGTAGGGGTGGTCATAATGTTTTGGCTCTTGAGTGTAGAACAATAATGAAAGTTCAAACAACAACCTCCTCTTGTGGACAATTTTGCCAAAGGAAACATTTATCCAACAGAAAACATTGTTTTTAGGTGCACATATTGCAGTTTTATTATTTAATTCTGGCCATGAAGAACTGTTACAAGAGTTAAAGGCCTGTTTTCAAACATTTAGAAATCTCAATTGATCCATTGATGCATGAAAACTACATAGAAATTGGCAAAAAAAACGGATTCAGAAATCGAGGCGTCAATCACTACCTGCTACAAAATTGTCCAGAGAAAAGAAAAAAGCAAAAAGCAAAAACAGTCAAAATTAGTTAAAACTGGAGCTAAAGAGGGTTTCAGTTACAAATATGTTTTTACGAATCTAGAATAGATACACAAATTTTTGTGCTGGAGTAAACTCTTTAAAAGCGTTTTCTGAGAAACTGTGTATTTGGTGAGAAACGTTATTTTGATGTGTGATAAATATCATTTCTCAAAATATTTTTAAGATATTGAAATGAAATATTGCCAAATCGTTTTAATCGTTCTTTACTTTATACACTAAAATATAACATCTGTGTATTTATTTTTCTATTTTAATAACACTTTTTTTTTTTTGAAAAATTAATTTTTTTCCTTAAATTGAGTTTATGTGCAAAGTTTGGAATAATTCAATAAATTTTAGAAATACTGCAAATATTTCAGCATATGACACAGGTAAATATGTTATTTTCATATTGCATAAAGATTAATGAAATATTTTCATTAGAATCTAATATAGGAGATGTAGCGTAAATGTAAATTTTTACCAAAATTTAGCTAAAAATTGCCTATTTTTTTAGTTTGCAAATATTTCATTGAAATAGCATTTAATTTCACAGTTTTGTATCCTGTTTAAATTAAAAACATATACGTTTCATTAAAATTTTCTGAATTTTAAAAAAATGTGCTTCGAAGGTATTCACATACCTTGGGAAAATCTCGCTATGCGTATGTTAACCCTTCAACGGGCGCGCCCGTGTACAAAGTGCAACATTTTCGTAATTTTCAATGGTTTGTTTTTACATGTAAGGTTTGAATGTTTTAAGTAGTTTCTATTTATAGATACACACTTTCTAATGCAGTTCTGATTTTCTGACCCTTGTATACCTTTCCATTCATTATTAGTCGTGATTTAACCGTGGAAAACCAGCTATTATACTGGATTACAGTATGACAGAAGCAGGAGTTGATGTAGTCGATCCAATGTGCAACTATTACACGGTATCCCGCATATCACGAAGACGGACTCTCATGGTTTTTTAGATTTTTGGACATAGTAGGAATCCATTCGCAAGTTGTCCTTAGATCCAATAAACCGGACAGTTTTGAAATAAGGTGATTGTATCTGCAATCTTTGGCCTTTAATTATAAATATATCTCAATATTATCAACATTTTATATCTTGTCAGAAAACACAGAATTATTATTTTCAATTTGAAATAAAACAGTTTTTTACAAAAGGAATAATCAACGTTGAAAGAAACGTTGCACTTTGCCCACACACACCTGCTGGTGTTCCAAAAATTGGCGTGCCCAATGAAGGGTTAAGGATAGAATCAGAACGCTCAGGTCAATTGCCCTGGAATCGGTTAGCTAAAAGAGTTTTACGTCATCATGTTCATGATTGCGGCAGTTTATAGGGATAGATGTTGTCCGCATCTCATTTGAGTGACGACGTCTTTTATTCGGGTGAAGGTATTCAGATATCATACCTTTTTGGAAGCAAAGAGTTTTGCATTTCGACACAGGTTAGTCTGGGAACTTCTTTTTATTAGTGCTTTCATCCTGCGCTTGTGAATCTTAGATAAGATCCTTGTTAGACCGCAAGGTCGTTGAACCGCACTAGGGTTGCCAAGCATTGGCTGGGCACTCGCCGTGTAAGCGCTATTTTGGTAGTCAGCGTCTGTCTGCCGGGTTAGCTAGTTGGTCGGGACCTGAGCTCTTGCGAGACTTGGTTGCTCCCATATTCTAAATTTTCTACTATGTTCTAATAGGTTTTTTAATAAAACACTTATTGTTATTGTTAAATGCTACTATGTTCATTTCAATATACAGTCCGCTTACACATCGATTATAGAAAGTTTCTCATAGACAGTTTCCTACTAGTTTGCACGACCACACATATACATTAGTGGTCCAGTCTGAGCCGCATGGCTTATCAGCGATCTACGGATTTAGTTTTGCTCAACGTATCAAAAATGTCTACGGAAATTATAGTGTCAAACCGCACCCGAGGAGTCTTCAAAATACAAATAACAAAACTCGCTACTTTTCTCAAAAATGAGGCAACAACATCGGACTTAATCGCCATTGACTCAAAAATGGACACTTTGAAGAAAATAGAAAATAAACTCGAAAATTTGAAGTTGGATTATTACAAGGTTTTGAAAGACAGTGAGCTCAACGAGCACGAAGAAGCGTTTTAGGAACTCGAGGATGAAATAGAAGAAATCAAGGTAGGCTTCTTACATATTTCTAAAAGATGTAGTTTAAGTATTGCCAGGGCATGTACCGATAGTAAACAAATGAATGTTAGATTGCCCGAAATCCCATTACCTGAGTTTTCTGGAAATTATGAACAGTGGTCTCTGTTCAAATCACAATTTGAATCTCTAAATGTTTCGAACAGTAATTTAAGTGACTTACAGAAACTGCATTACTTACAAGCGTCGTTAAAGGGCGAAGCAAAACAGTTGCAAACTGTTGACGATACTTTTGAGTCATTGTTTCGGGCATTAGAAGAAAGCTATAATAACAAGAGATTGATAGCAGATACACATATTACTGCAATTTTAGCTTTAAATAAGATAAATTACGAATCCGCTAAGGAGCTCAGAATGCTTATAGATAATCTGCTAAAACACTTAAGAGCATTAAAACTGATGAAATTAGAAACTAATCAACTTTCGGTTTTGATGCTCATTAATATCGTTCTACAGAAGTTAGATCGGGAAACTTGTAAGCAGTACGAAATGACCTTAAAATCTACAGATTTACCGGACTCGGACGAATTCATTAGTTTCTTACAAAATAGAAGTCAGATCTTAGAAAATATTCAGCGAAACAATAATTCGCTGCAATTAAGAGAAACCTAAACATATGTATAAACATGATCAAAATATTGTCAAATCTAGAAATTTATTCGTTAAGTCATCTTCCAACAGTCCTGCATCGTGTATTTTGTGTAAAAACCATCATTTATTGCACAAATGTGAATTGTTTTTAAAATTATCCCCTGAAGAAAGATACGACATGGTGCGCAAAAATAAATTGTGTCTGAAATGTTTAGGTCACCATAAAGTAGCAGTCGGCCAATCGAAATTCTCTTGTTTCCATTGCCAATCGAGACATCATTCGTTGCTACATACAACCAGCGTCACTACATCGCCAGATTGCAACCCTACAAGCATGACTCATAATTCGAGCACCGCGAATTCGGGAGTAGGGGAAGGAGTGACATCTGAGATAACATCCTGATTTGCTACTGACCGAAAGAAAATAATTCTTGCAACTGCGGTTTTTTACATTTTAGACAGAAGTGGTACTTTTCGAAGGGGGAGAGCAGTTCTGGATTCTGGAAGTATGTGTTCCTGCATGACTTCGGACTTCGCAAATTTACTGGGTTTGCGGAAAGATAGAATAAACATTCCAATTTCTGGTTTGTCAGGATGCCCGATTACAGTGAAAAAGAAAACTAACACGATTATTTCAAATGAAGATAAATCATTTTCTGCACCTATTGACTTTTTAATCCTTCCCAAGATTACAGATATGATGCCAGCGCAAAGTTTAGACTTGACAGAAATAAAAAATTCCATCCAATATCACTTTAGCGGATCCAAGCTTTTTTGAACCTGGAAAGGTTGACTTACTAATTGGAAAAAATATATTTTGATCTTTTAAAGACTGGTAAAATTCACACCGCCCAATCCTTAGTTTTGCAAGAAACCATATTTGGTTACGTTCTTAGTGGAGCTCTTCAAGGAGCATCAGAAACACAGTTTTGTGGCCTTCTATCTGAGGTAGATAACTTGGAAGGTATAATGAAGGAATTTTTGGGAAATAGAAACGGTACCAGACATACTTAGTCTAAAAAATAAAGAAGAGATAGACTGTGAAGAACATTTCTTGAAAACGTATTGCAGAGATGGAAATGGGAAGTTTATAGTTAACCTTCCAGTGAAAGAAAATACAGAACTGGGAGATTCTGTGAAATCAGCTACACAAAGATTAAATATTAGTTTGTGGAATAGGTTAGATAAAAATCCAGAAATGTGCAATCTCTACTGTAACTTTATGAAGGAATATGAAAAGTTGGGACACATGAAAACGGTAAAGGAGACCGATAAAGAAGATTCAAGATATGTTATGCCTCACCATGGTGTTTATAGAGCTGATAGCAGCACCACTAAATTACGTGTTGTGTTCGATGCATCTGCCCCATCCACTACTGGATTGTCTCTAAATAATTGTTTAGTAAATGAAGGCACTGTGCAAGAAGACATTTTCTCCATCCTCTTACGATTTCGAAAACACAAATTTGCCTTTACGGCAGATATAAAGAAAATGTATAGACAAATTTGTGTCAACCCTGAACAGTGTAACCTCCAACGCATTCTTTGGAAAAAGAGTTCTACAGATCAAGCTAAATTGTTTAAATTGCTCACAGTTGCCTACGGTACAAAATGTGCTCCCTATTTGGCTACAGGAATTTTGAAACAACTGGTTATCGATAAACAAGCCAATTATCCTGTAGTGATAAAATATTTTATTTAATGTTGGCAATATACACAGTTGTAAAGCGATTTCAACATATGCTAGAAGGTCGCAAATTCACAATATATACTGACCAAAAGCCTCTCATCTATGCATTTAAACAGAAACCTGATAAATGCAGCCCTCGTCAGTGGCGGCATCTTGACTATATACGTATCTCAATTCAGCACTGACATTCGCCACACCAGTGGAATCAACAATACTGTAGCTGATACTCTATCTAGAGTAGAAATCAATCCTATCTCCAATTCATTTTTTCTAGATTTCAATTCTTTCGCAGATGCCCAAAGAGTTGATCCTGAATTGAAAAAGTTGCAGACTGAAAATTGTACTTCTTTACAATTTAAATACATTCCCAGTCCAGTGACAAATACCAAACTTCTATGTGATGTCTGTACAGATGTACCTAGACCATTTGTACCAGAAAATTTTCGCAGAACTTTTTTCGAACACTTTCATAACCTTGCACATCCAGGTGTAGCAGCAACCACACAACTAATTTCATCCAGGTATGTTTGGCCTCAGATGAAGAAACATCTTAAGGAATGGGTGAAAAGCTGCATTGTATGCCAGCAATCAAAAGTGATCAGGCACACGAAAACACCTCTTGGCACCTTCGCATCACCTGATGCCAGATTTTCTCACATCCACATCGATTTGATAGGTCCCTTACCTCCATCAGAAGGGCAGACCTACTGTCTGACAATCATCGACAGATTTACCAGATGGCCTGAGGTAGTGCCTATTGCTGATATTACTGCAGAAACTTTATGTCGTGCTCTGTTCAGTGGTTGGATCTGTCGTTTTGGATGTCCTGCCACCATAACAACAGACCAAGGTCGACAATTTGAATCCCTTCTGTTTCGAGAGTTGACAAATATGCTTGGCATGACCAGAATCAGAACAACTGCCTTCCACCCCCAGTCAAATTGTTTAGTGGAGCGTTTTCACCGTGTCTTAAAGAGTGCTCTAAAGGCTCGTGAAAATCCTGGATGGACTGAATGTTTACCTGCCATCTTACTTGGACTTAGAGCTGCTGTGAAAAGCAGATATAAATGCATCCAGCGCTGACTTAGTGCATGGTGTTTCACTCAAACTTCCAGCAGATTTGTGTACAGAATCTACACTGACTAAAATTTCACAAAACAATTTCATCCAACAATTGCGGGAAAGGATGAATCACATCAAACCCATCCCTACATCCCATCATGTGAAATCTAAGGTTTTTGTGCACCCAGAATTAAACACTTGTTCTCATGTATTTCTTAGAGTGGATAAAGTCAGTCTCCCCTTGTCACAACCCTACACTGGTCCTCATGCAGTACTTTCACGAGAGACCAAAAGCATCACCATAGACTTAAATGGGAAGAAAAGTTGTGTCTCACTTGATAGAGTCAAGCCAGCTTTTCTATTTAATGACTTACCTGAGACTGATTACCCTGAAACTCAACCAAAAGAAAAGAAATCACCAGAAAATCCTGAGACTTTAAAAACTCAAGTAACTAAACCTGGTAGATGTGTAAAATTTAGTAAGAGGTTAATAACAGAAATTGGTTAAAACATTTTGTATACATTCTTAAAATTGCATCATATATATTAAATTTAAATTTTGACAGGTATATACATATTCATATTTTGTAAAGTAAATTATTTCTCTTTAACCTTTGCAGCATTTTGTGTTCAGGGACGTATATTCATTATGGTATTAACAAGTGAAATGTGTATTGCACATTCAGATATTATCTAGACTGCTTTCTTAATATATTAATTTAATATGTGAGATTTATATGCCATATATGTTATTTTTTTCACTTTAATTTTCTCGTAAATTTGCATCAGGTATCTCTCAAAGAACAATGTGCAAGTGAAAAAAATATATATATTTTTAATCATTGTATATTTAATATTTACTTTTAACATTTTGTCGTTACTTCACGAAGTTCATCACTGGAGGGATACTCTTGTAGTGATAACCTATTTTATTTAATTTATAAATGCATTTCATTTCATTTACTGTATTATAGATGGCACCAGCATCCAATGTCATTTTATGTTACACGACACCGATAGGTGGCGTGGCAGTATTGTCTCGAGAAATTCTCGATGCTTGCGAACACTTCGCTAGCTGATCTGTAACCGGTAGGTGATGAAGGAGATTGAATAAAGTTTATTGGTAAGTTTAATATCTGCTCCCATCCGTCTCAATCAGGCATTCAACCTAATAACAATCCATTAGCGTCCTCTGCAGCTTTAACCGATTTTTATGTCGATGACATCCTGTCAGGAGCCGAAGATGTTACCACTGCTATTGAATTGCAGCAGCGATTAATTTCGATGCTAAAATCTGGAGGTATGGACTTGCACAAATGGTGCTCAACGGAAAAACAACTACTGGAAAAGGTCCCTTTTTGTGATCAAGAATATCATTTCGAGAAGTCCGAAAAGGATACAGTCAAAACACTCGGTTTGAGGTGGAATCCTAAGAAAGACAACTTTAATTTTATTGTTTCGTCTGCTCCCAGCGTACCTACTAAGCGCTCCGTCTTAGCAGAAATTGCAAGATTGTTCGACCCATTGGGTCTATTAGGACCAGTAATTGTGCAAGCAAAAATATTTTTGCAACATTTGTGGCTCTTAAAAATTGAATGGGATCAAGAACTTCCATTTAATGAGAAAAAGAAATGGTAAATTTATCGAAGGGCATTACCAAGTCTATCATTAGCCCCTATGTCTTGACCGATTCTGTTAAAGAAATAGAGCTTCATGGGTTCTCGGATGCTTCGAAAGATGCATATGGAGCGGCAATATATGTCCGTTGCATAACTGACGCAAATGATGTAAATGTCAACCTTCTTTACAGCAAATCTAGAGTTGCACCAATTAAGGAATTAACTATTCCGCGGCTGGAACTCTGCGCAGCTGAATTGCTTTCCAAGCTAGTTTCAAAAGTATTAGCATCTCTAAAATTGAATATGAGCAAAGTTTACCTGTATACAGATTCAACTATAGTACTGGCTTGGATTAAATCCTCTCCAAATTTACTGAAAGTATTCGTCTCTAACAGAGTTTCTCGAATTCAAGAGTTGACCAAGCAGTTTCACTCTCAACATGTGAAGACGGCTGAGAATCCGGCAGATTGGTCTCCCGTGGAGTGAATCCAGACCAAATTATGGATCAAAATTTGTGGTGGAAAGGCCCTACATTTCTGGCATCCTATAACTTACCTTGTATCGATGAAGATTCTTGCATTCCAGAAATGAATCTGCCTGATATAAAAAAGGGTCTCAAGAACTCAGAATCTAATTATGACTCTAACGTAACATTCTCTGTGAACAGTGCCTTTAATCCTTTAGATGATTTAATTAACATTAGCAATAATTAAATAATTATACTAAAATTGTACGTATCATACAATTATCATACGTAAGTTATATTTTCAGATTCGTTCATAATCTTAGATGTCCTCAAAAAAGACAAAAGGGCCCTTAATTCCAGCTGAGGTAAGTAGTGCAGAAAATGTACTTCTTCGTCGGGTACAAGAAGAGTTTAATGAAGAATTTGTCGATTTAAAAAAGAGTGGTCAAGTAGCAGGTAATAGTAAATTAAAACCCTTAAATCCCTTTCTAGATGAAAATAATGTAATAAGGGTAGGGGGACGATTAAACAATTCAGATTTAGTTTATTCTCAAAAACATCCAATTGTGCTTCCAAAGAAACACAAACTTGTTAGACTAATTTTCGAAGATTATCATAAAAGGTATCTCCATGTTGGTCCGCAATCCTTATTGCATTGTGTAAGACAAAAATTCTGGCCTAATAATGGTAAAGATTTAGCTCGAAAGATTGTTCATGAATGCATAATTTGCTGCAGATCCAACCCAGTTGTAGGTGAACAATTAATGGGAGGTCTTCCTAAAGAACGAGTTATTCCTAGTTCGCCATTCAATCATACAGGAGTAGATTTTTGTGGACCTTTTTTAATAAAATACAAAGGACAGAGAAAAGGCGACTTGCAAAAAGTGTATGTAGCAATTTTTGTTTGCTTTACAACCCGTGCTGTACACTTTGAAATAGTTTCAGATTTAACATCAGGCGGTTTTGTTGCTACATTAAAAAGATTTTGGTCCAGACGTGGAAAATGTTCCACTTTGTTTACCGACAATGCTAAAAACTTCATAGGAGCTAACGCAGAATTGAAGCGTTTGTATAATCTTGTAAAATATCCCGATGAAATTTTAGCAAAATATTTGTCTTTTGAAAACGTAAATTGGAAATTTATTCCTCCCAGAGCTCCCAATTTTGGCGGACTTTGGGAGGCTGGAGTTGAGTCATTTAAATTTCACTTAAAAAGAGCCATGGGGAATTTAAGATATACGTACGAAGAATTTCTCACAATAGTGACTCAAATAGAAGGAATTCTTAATTCATGACCTATCACCCCTTTACCGTCTGACGCGAATGACATAGAGGCATTAACGCCTGGTCATTTTTTAATAGGGATACCAATTACAACAATTGTAGAGCCAGAAATCATTCATTTACCCGATAATAGATTAAATAGGTAGCAAAGGACAACAAAGGTAACCCAATACGTTTGGAAAAGATGGAAGAGGGATTATTTAAACCACCTACAACAAAGATATAAATGGCAATTTTCCAAACCTAACATCGAGAAAAATCAAATAGTTTTAATAAAGGAAGATAATTTGCCCCAATGCAAATGGTTACTAGGTCGGATTGAAGAAGTCGTTTCTGGTCCAGATGGCAAAGTAAGAATTGCCTTAATAAAAACAAAGACTGGAATTTTAAAAAGGGCTTTGTATAAATTATGCGTTCTACCTATAATAAATGTATAATGTATTGTATAATAAATGTATAATGTATAATTTGTTAAGCTCATGTTTCTTCAGTAATGTTAAAGTGTTATATAATGTTGTGAACTACTATTATTGCTTGGATATCTGTAACAGTATAATTATTTGTAATTTGTATAGTATAATTGATTACTGTAATTCAAGTACTTGTTGAAATATTGTCACATTTCAACGCCGGGTGGGATGTTAGACCGCAAGGTCTTTGAACCGCACTAGGGTTGCCAAGCATTGGCTTTGCGCTCGCCGTGTAGGCGCTGTTTTTGGTAGTCAGAGTCAGTCTGCCGAGTTAGCTAGTTGGTCGGGACCTGAGCTCTAGCGAGACTCGGTTGCTCCCATATTCTAAATTTTCTACTATGTTCTAATAAGTATTTTAATAAAACCCTTATTTTTATTGTTAAATGCTACTATGTTCATTTCAATATATAGTCCTCTTACACATCGATTATAGAAAGTTTCTCATAGACAGTTTCCTACTAGTTTGTACGACCACACATATACAATCCTATTTCTTGGAGAGCAAATGTTTTCCATCTGCGTTGTACTTACAGACAAAATCAATCAAAAGGACAGGCATCTAATCAGATGTCTGCTGCGAAATTTCGTCAAGTCAAACAAGCCTATCCCTCTCACTAATAAGCAAAAAATAATAATAAATTAAATCTATGACATTCTTATTTTTCTTTATTTTAACCAAAGAAATTACTGATTGACGATGTTCGGTAATAAGTGTTCTTTAACTTAGCACACTATGAAATTTTTAGGTGAGACGAAATCTTGAATAAACTGTTCAACGGATTCCAATAGCTCCCTGGATGTGGCAGTCACAATTTTTTTAAAAGAATGGTAAGCATCTTTCTTCCCATAAAAATCCGTTAAATATCGCTACAGATCAACTCTTCAGATTTTTTAGTCAGTGATTTTTTTTAAGGGGTTGAGCAGTTTCACCAGAATCCTATGAATCCTACAAATCTACCATTATTCGACCATCGAATATTTTGGAACTCGCTTTGTATTTCGTAATGGTTCGTAATAATTTAGACAATCATAAATCCATTTTGCAAGAAGTAGGGATTGTCAATAAACCGAGAGTTGATGTATGGGAAGTGCAACGCATTTCTGTTGGAAAAGAAAATAAAAGTCGAGAATTCAATGTCCTTTAATGCTATTATTTGGAGCTATTTTTTTTGGCTAAATTAAAATATAAAGGGTAGGTGGGGGCAAAGGTTGGCATGGGGCAAAGGTTCGCATGTACATTTGAAAATGACCGGGAAGAGTTTTCGGTGGAATAGGGTAGGCAGTGGATTCGTATACTTCTACTCAGTTGCCTTGGAAAAGCTGTTGGAGTTACGACCTCCTCTTACAGAGAAAATGAGATAAGCTTATTTTCGTCCTTTTTTTGCAACTTTTGAGTAATATTGAGCACCACTCAAACTCACGAACTGTTTTATGCTTATTTTCACATGTTAGGGTGGTAAATAACCTTTCAAATCCTACCTTAAGTTTTGGATTAACTCAAATACAATGGCGTCCATTCTGGGTAAAGGTTTTGCGCAAAGGTTTGCAGTGCAAACCTTTACTCCACAGATTGAGGCAAAGGTTCGCAAACAGGTGTTTTGGTAAAATTAAAAATTCGGCACCTAAAGCTTTCGGGAAAAAATTCATTATTTTATAGAAGGTAGAGGAGATACCCAACTACAATACAAGGGACTTTTAGGGGCGATAGGATCTAATGGAGGCCCGTAAAAAACTCAAAACTCAAAACTGCAAACCTTTGCCCCCACCTACCCTATAGTTCTACTTTTTTCCTTTACAATAAGAAACATTCTACATCGGAAGTTTTGAATAAAAGTCACCTTACACAAATTGTATGATTAGTACTCTTAGCAAACATATTGTAAATTTAATATACAACGACTTCCTCACATCAATAAGAATTTGGCGGATTATTTATAGTTTCAAAGTTTAATCATACACAAAACCTAACTAAAGGAAAATTCTTTGTGCCTCAAAGACCTCGTATATTTGTTCAGAAAAATATTTCGTTCAACGACCCGTCTGAATCTTTCGAATAAAGATCCCGTGTAGGTATATCCTAGGCAGTATTTACAACAGCGCGGAATTATCTGCTTTCAGCAGCGTTTCATTGAGACAGACATGCGGCAACTGCCGTCGCTCCTGGAGTCAGCAAGCTTTGCCGGTGACGTTTATGAATTTAGTTCGAGATTAGAAGGGATCAAACGATGAGGGAGGGGTGACGGCGTGACACGGAGCGACAAGTGTGGTGGCCTGTTTCTGATGGGGGGCTCATCCGCGACGGGATTTGAAGAGGGGGCTAGACCATGAACGAAGAGCTTTGCGTTTGCCAAAAGGTTGCACAGTGCAAAATGTCGCCAACAGATGAGCAGCGTTTATATCTTAGACCGAAGTCAGAAAAGAAAATCTGCAAAAGTTTGAGGTCCAACTACACTCCAAGGAAAAAAATTGTAGAGCATTTACTATTTCCAGTCGATGGTTTTTAGTCAGTAATAAATAACCTAAACAATTGTTCCGTCTGTTGCTACCAAAGTCCTAACCATTCAGTTCTGTTTCATTCTAAAATAGTTATACAGTTGAACCCCGTTATAACGAACTCAAGGGGCGAAAAGTTTTGTTCGCTTTATCCGGTGGTGCTATATCCCAACCCGGTTCTCTATATCGCAACCGTTAAGAAAAATGCCAGAGTTCACAAAATGTATAACTCATTAGTTGCAATGCGTAAGGTGAGTGTCCTAAATATCGCCCCTATGCCTAATATCGCCTACTCGTGTTTCTTAAGTACGAATCACGCTATGTATGAGAAAATGCAGTAACTTCTTAGTTCTGGGTCTGTACTAACAGCGGCGATAGCGACAACGCTCTTATCACTGACAACAGAAACTATATAGCGTCTGAAGTTGTTTTGGATGTTGTCTTCGTAAACTTTGGCCCCAAATAATCAGAATCCAGTGAATGACGAGGTAGGTGCATCCAAATTCTAATTTTGCTTATACCATTTGAAAGGGCATTAAACAGACACTTTGATATCAACGCCTTTTAACAGGTGCTCCTAATTTCGCCTGGTAGGCGGTAAGAGGAACAGAGGTAGGCGATATTAGGAACCGCTCTGAGGTTCCCTGGAAATTTAAATTTTTCCAATTTACCTACGTAACTTAAACTGGCACTGGTTTTGGAGCTGGTTGATCTCAGGATACCAAAGAAAATAGTTCTTAGGTATGTTCTTTGAGTTTTCAGCCTAATCAGAAACTAAAAAGGGGATGAAATGTGAAAAAAAAGTTAGAGTAGGTGATAATTGGGACACCTACCCTAATCAATAATGATGTATTAAAAAAATGATAAAATCTATTAAAAAAGGATCATTAATGAATTAAATCGACTAAAATCGATTACAATAAACTGACACAATATTAATTAAATTACGTACAATAGGAAAATGGTGGGACCAAAATTGTCGTTCGTTATATCCGTGAGTTCGTTATATACCGGGTTCGCTGTAACGGGGTTCGACTGTATTAGTAACAGACCATATAGGACTCATTTGCTTTCCTTTTTTTATAAATGCTGTGAAGAATTGGCATGCGTTTGTAGAAGATTATTACGGTATCCTATAAAAATAATTGCTTGAGGTTATTGAATTAAATATGCCAATACATTCATGCCATTAATAATTTACTCATTACAGTTAATTATTTCTCATTTTGAACGGGTTATGACAGAGCTATGGTCTTATGGTCCGTAAGAATAATATAAATTTTGGTCTACAGTTTAACCGAGTTAATATATAAGATCGATGGTTATATATTCAAAAAACAGTATCCTCAAAAGTTCGAGACCATTTCCCTCTCAAAAAATAAATAAATAAATAAATAAATAATCGTTTGACACATTCCCTGTTCTCAGCTGTTAGATTTTAGATAATAATGAATAATCTGCGAATTTCTTTATTGCAATGTCTATCAAAGTCTATTCCATGAAGAGTGATCTCAAGCAAGAATAATTATATGTGAGCAACTGACCACCAGGGACATATACTTCTCACACTGTTCATAGAGGGTATGACGAATTCAAGTTTTTTCAATAATGCACAGAAATGATCACTTTTTACTGATGAAACTGAATAAACGTATCAGTCCATTCGTATTTTGAATTATTCATGAATCGGAATTGATCATTACTGTGGGTTGTAACTTTTCTGGTCTTAGGAAAGTACACTTTTGGTGAATAAATACTTTTTCGGCTGTTTTACCATCTGTCAAAAACTTTTCCCAAGATATACTTTTCACTGCCGTCGACATGGAAATACCTCGCATCGTTTTTTCAATCTAGTGCAATTTTTCATCATTTTATGGTAAAGTTTTTGCAAACAATTTCTCTAAAGTAAAAATTAACCTGTGAAGGGAAACGATTCTTTGCTTTTTAAAATGATAAATTTTTTTATAAAACATTTTATAAAGTATTTAAAACAATTTACAAAGATAAATTATTTTGAAATCATTCCTACGAATGAGGGGGAAAAGGTATTTATATTAAAAGTAGTATATAATAGGGCTATTTACCCAGAAGATATATAAAAAAATTAACATGAAAACATTTTTTTCAAAACTAAAAATAACTCCGAAGAAAAATGTTTTGGGCCAATAAGATTATTAACAATTTTATGCATAAAATTTGCATTAATCCTGAAAACGAATAATTTTGAAAACTTCCCCTCGAAAAAATTACCCCAACAGAGCTATTGCTTCGCCAGATTTATAAAAAAACAAAACAGGATTTGAATTTTGAATTTCGAATTTTTGAAACAATTAGAAATTGTTCAAGTATTTATCAATGCATAAATATCGTTGTATAAAAGCACATTCAAAGAAGAAAAACCTTTATAGAATACGTGTAAATTAATTTTTTTTTTTTTTTGAGCCTCAAATCTTCTTAAGTATATCTCAAGGGGTCTGGGGATGTTAGATAACTTAATTACGTCCAAAGTTAATAAAAATTGACTCAAGATGTAGTTAACTTCAATACATCCAATGTTAATATGAATTAACTGAAAAACATCCCTACGACTATCAACCATTTTAAATTAATTGAAAAATAGTTAAACACTTTTTTATACGTTTTGATTAACAAAATTTAGAGGTATATGAGAGTTCTAGATATTGCCAGATAGTTTCGGGGACACAGATTATCACCCTTGAGGAGACTGGAGTTCAAGTCTCAGTACCTGGGGGAACACGTGTGAGCGGTGCGAAATAAGTGGAAAAGAACTATAATGGGTTGTTAGAAAGCCTAGAAATAGTCATTTATAAAAAATTTAGCACGTCGGAAAAAACAGTAAAATAAATAAAGAGATTGTACAAAATATGCAAATTCCAATATTCTGTGTCTAACATCCTAAAATAAAATAGCTAGGGCAATGTGTGAGGAATGAAACTTTAAAAAAAAAGGGACTCCTCACAACACACGGGGAACTTTATTGGTAAAATGCTTGCCTTGAAGTTAAAATACCCTATTCGAACCCAAGTCGTTCGTTTGAATCTTTTTTATTACCATGTTTTTATTTACTCGCTTTCTTGTTTGTTTGTGTGTTTGTGTGTTTGTCCCGTACAAATCTTTCAATCGATTTTTAACTAACTTCCCGACTAGCTAGGCATTTGAAACTTTTAGAATAGCTCAGAACACGATGACAATGCATTATTTTAATACTTTTAGCCATCTTTAAGCAGATTAAATTCATTTTCAGTTATTTTCAGTTAATTTTGTTTTGTAGACTGGTGCAGCCATCTATTGGCCGGGACGGGAACGAAAAGTTAAACGGAAGTTAATTTCCAATTTACTTCATTTTCTTTCAAGTTGATGGGATAATTCATCAAAAAAAATTTTAAAAAGTATTTATTAATACACAGAATTGTCAAGTATATATGATTCAACAGAAAATTTAAAAATGTGGTATATAAAAAGTTCTTTTTATCTTGTAATTATTATGTTTACAAACGAAATGAAGGTAAGTTTAAGGAATTTTTTTCTCTTCATTAAAATCAAATATTTCAGACAGAAATAGCGAGTAATAACTGTTTTTGATTTATTTATTTTCGCCCTAAGAAAAAAAGAAAAGAATATCGATATTTAAATCAGATATCACATCATTCCCCCCCCCCCTCCCATGTCAGGATTTATTTATTTTTTGTTTTTTATTATTATACTTATGTGAAATATATGTTGTCATACTTAGGTAAAATAATTTTGAGGTAATACTTAGCATTGATCAACAGTAATATAGGTAAAATAATATTTATATGATAATTACATGTTATCGCAAATTTCACCTTTAATATCAAATAATTTTCCCCCTCTAAAATTCAGACGTAATTTTTACACGGAGCTTCATTTTACTTCAATAAATACTGTCCGAAACATTTATTTTTTCAAAATATGGTTTTAAAAATATATACAAATACAAAACACCGCGTAAGTATTCAAGTGTGAACCTAAATTCCCCCGTAAGTAATATTTCACAAAATATTCAATATTTCACTTTTAATGTACTTAGCTAACCTAAATTCTTTTTAGGAATAAAATATTCAAGTAAAATTAAAACAATATTTTGGTAAAAAATTTAAATGTTTATTAGAAGATCTATCACTTCTTAAATAATCAATCTGTGGAAAAATAAATAAATGAATAAATAAAAAATTTAAAAAATTATAAAATTTATTTTTAACAAAATTTGACTTAATTAGCTTATAATATTCGTATTAATCACAGACGTTTAAGGATTTTTTTTTCTCCATCAAATAAAACATTTCAGACAGAAATAGCGATTAATAACTGTTTTTTATTTATTTGTTTTCGCCCCCAGAAAGAAAAAAAAGAAAAGAATATCGATATTTAAATCAGATATCACCTCATTCTCCCCCCCCCCCCATGTCAGGATTTATTTATTTTTTGTTTTTTATTATTATTACTATCATTACTTGACCCCTCGTTCGCCACGCATCGCCAAATATCAATTATTTCCGTTTACATAATCCCTTTCTGCCGAATACTTACGCGATCCCCTGTCAAGCCCACCGATTCAGCCACAGTCCGACGTTATACGCGGGGTTCTTTTTAAACCCGGCGGTCTGTGAAAGGCTGGCGATTTCACGCGGCTTTCAGTACACGTGCGCTGTGCATTTCCACCCGCCACCCTCCCTTTCCAATACAAGTAACAATAACAAGAAGAGGAGAGAGAGAGAGAGAGAGAGAGAGAGAAAGTGCACTGGATTGGCGCAGAGCGTCCGAAAAAAGCGAAGTTGCAATTCAGTTCCGCAAATATAAGCTTGATTGCTATTGATCGCTGAAAGCTGCTTTTCAGTGATTTAGTGATAGAATTTGTCGGGGATTTGCGGCCTACATGCTGCTGCACTCGAAAGCGGTTTAAGTAAGGATGCGAGGGTCGTTTCATGTTTTTTCGGGAGTCATATTAGTTAAGAGAGATTGTTTAAAAATAGCCAAGGTATCTTAAAATAATAAGGTACATTTTACAGGCCCCCTGAAAGAAAGAGCTCAAGGGGCGCTTATGTTTATAATAGAAACAAAAATGGGATTGGATTGATTTCAGATTGTTTTTTAACTAACTGACTATGCATTTAATATAAGAGTTAATCTAAATGAACTTTATAACGCCTGCGTTAAAACTTTACAGAATTTAATATAAAATTATTGGGATCAAGTCTCATATTGCCGTTCCGAAATCCCTGAGTTTTCCTCGTTAAATGAACTTTAAATTGTAAACAGTGATGAAAATACTATTTTTGAAAGTTCGAGTTAGACTTTCGAGGTTCTTTATACTATCTTTTGCGATCCGTGCATATATTTATTATAAAAGTAAATAAAAGAATTGCGAACGTCTTACAAAAAATCATTTCCTTCACAGTCTCTATATCGCTGTCTGGAAACCATTGAGTAGTCCTCAGAAAATAAACTTTGAATTGTAAACACCGAGAAGAAGCCTCAAGGCTCTCAGCAAAGCTTTTAAACTAGTCTTTGGCTAACTGCTTTATTTTTAAAGTTTATCTGAATGAACTTTAAAGATTTTATCTTATATGATTTTTACAACAATTATAATAAAATTATGTCCTTTGTCTTCACGTTGCTGTCTGGAAATCCTCGAGTAATCCTCATTGCGTTAAAGTTAAACTGTGAATACCCATAAAAATACTTTATTCGAAGCATTAGTTCGAATTACTCTTCATTGTTATTAAACATGGCTTTTAAACTGTTCTTTGGATAACCGTGTGATTAATTTAGAAAAAACTATCAGATTAAAGAAATATTTAGATTAAAGTATTTAGATTAAAGTAAATCTTAGAGGACTTTATGACCCTTACTTTTATAACTTCAGAACGTTTATTTTAAAATTATTTACTTCCGTCTAAATTCTAGATATCATTGAGTAGTCACTAATGGAAATACATTATCCGAAACATTAATTCGAGTCCCCAATTTTGGCTTCAAAAGCAAACTTTCTTAAACACAGATGAAGGGGGTCATCGGAACTCAAAATTTCCTTTTTTGATTATTATTTACATGCATTTCGTAATGACTTTTCCGCTCAAATGTGCCTTCATATGAAAATCATTATGCATTCAGAAATTACATGAAAAATTTGAAGTTTTATTTTAAAAAGATTCCAAGCTGAAAATTTGAGTGGCGATAAGGTTTTCATATATCTGATGAATCATTAGCTTTAGTTGCACATTTTTTTCCCTCTTTCTGAATATAATATAAATTTCAGAATAGTTTGATATCAATGATCATAAAATTTTCAATCACTTTAATGCGAGAAAATATCCTGTGAGACTCTCACGTAGTCTGAAAACAGACTCAATCCTAACTTTGGAAAATCCAGTACAGATGTGACTTTTTGTTAAAGGAATCGGGCAGACCGTTAAACAGACAATGGTGCGGTGGCCACTTCCCTAAGTGGGAAAAGGATCATTCGTTAGGAAAAGACCATCAGCTCACAAAGAGACAATGAAAGGCCCGGGGTGTTGGGCTAACAAAAAGGAAACGCAGGCCTGGGGGTGACCAGGAGACGAAAAGCTGTGAGGGTTTTGCATCTGACACATGAGACAATGGAACCTTCGAGAACTTTACGAGAAAAAAGGTATAAATGAAGATATACATTAGACAGGGCTTCTTATCAGACTGAACTTGGACTATGTCATAACGAGGTGAGGAGAAGGAGAATGGAGAGACAGGCTCTCTATTGAACTGATTTTTATGAACTCCGCTCCCCTTAGTCTATGTATGATGGTTCTACGGAACGGAACGAATGTATATATTGATCGATGTAAATAGTGCATATTAAACAATATGTAAATAGACATGTATTAGTGTCTACATTAATATTATGAGTGGCTTATACATCGGATCACGGCGATCCGGTTTACATATCCTTTCAACATAGAAGTAAAATGGAATTAAAAATGAGGATTGTTTGTTATTTTCCACTCCCCACAGTCTGAAAAAATAATTTATTTGAACTGGATAGAAGTATGGTTGTCGGCGAATAATGGGGTGATATTTGTGCTGTCGAAAGTACCCTAAATGGATATAGGACATAAATCGTTACACCTAATGGCAATATGAAAGATATCCGGTGTTTCTTTCTAATTATTTGCATATGCATACACCCAAGGCATCTGAAATGCTTGAAAATTGACATGAAAAACGATACGAGTCTATTCTGATGTGCAAGTTCCATGCATGCATATTCTAACTTTAAGATAAAATATGAGAGACGATTGTTTTTTCTTTCAGAGTAATTTTTGCTCCAAGAAAAATATCTTTAGAAAATTTTTATGCTTTGATAACAAAAATAGAATCAAGGAACTATGTAAAGAATTTCACTGAAGCGCTTTCCGAGAATTTTAAATAGATCCTTCTGAAGACATCAAATGAAGAAGAATTTTATTGAGATATAAATCGACTTTATAGCCCTACAGCAGGGGTTCCCAACTAGTGGGTTCAGGGAAAGTGTTTTCTATGGGGTCGCCACAGTTTTGTTCAACTTAAAAACTTAAGAAAATTTCACCGAAAAAAATTCACAATATTTTTGTACCATGGAACTGCAAGGCAGTGATGTTTTTTAAGGGAAAATAGGTTCCTTCAAAGTGAAAACCCAGTTTGGCAGAAATCTACCGCCTTTATTTGGTGATAAACGAAAATTACGGTTACTTACTACGTATAGTACACACATTATAAACTGCAGTTTGTCTTTCATCAGTCTGTGCTGTCAGTTTTGGCGTTACTGTTGTACTAGTTTCCCCAACAGAATAAAGTGATTTTATTAGGTAAGAGTTTTTCTGTTTTTATTGCTGTATAATTCTGAATCAATACGGTAGGTGCATTGTTTTTATTGAGGTTCTGTTCTGTTCTGTACTTGTTTTCACACACTGTAATGACTTCGGCATTCCTCGGCATTACTGACGTGGAAATTCCAAGGCAGCAGACACCCCTTTGTAAACTAAACTGTTTCATCAGCCACAAAAGACGAGGCACAGAGACTCTTCTCATTACTTCTGGGAAAGAACATCCGTTTGAAAAGTCGCCCCCTCGTTGACAATGGAGTCCCAATGACAAAGCCTACTGCCGACTGGCCGGAGCAAAGGAGACACGTGGAAGCGGCAAGCTGTAACGAAAGGGGCGTAACCTACAGACCCCCCAGAAGGAAATAATAACATGATATACTCTGCAATCGGGCGGTAGTCGTCAGTTGTCCGTTATTTTCCAAGGTGATAAGTGATCTTGGGAGAAGGTCCGTGGAACGGACGCGTCCCTCGCCAGAGCGGAGAATCGAGCCAACTCATCATGACATCGCGAACCTTAATGTTTTTGTAAATTTAATATTATTTTGTTCAGTGCACAGTTGCCTTATTTAGCCAAGAAAAGTAATAAATGTGTTGGTTAATTTTTAAAAAGGCTGTCAGTCTCATTTTAGGCAAAGTCCTTACAATACCTTTGACTGAGGGTTGAACGTTTCTTGAAGTTTACCATTTCTTAAACTTTCTTACAAATTTCTTTTTTGTTAAATCAAACATTTAGTTGGAATTTAATGGTGGAAAATTGATAGTGTTCTTCTTTTACGTCTTAAAAAGTATTTTTAATGAAAATATACAGGTTAGGAGGGGAAGGGGTATCGCAGGATGCGTGGAAATCACTGAAGGGGGCCGTGACTCGAAAAGAAAGGTACTCCTGGACTTTAAGGGATTAAAAAGGTTATATCTGGCAAACGCAGTTGGGTCCCTTTCATCTGCGATGAAGAAAGTTCTGCAGCGATAAGTTATCCTTAAAACGACGCTAACTCGGCCAGTCAGGACTGAATTTAAATGAAACTGGTTTCTCATTCGTGTACTACATTTAAAGATAATTTTAAAAAAAAATGTTAAATGGGATGCAATGAAGGAAACAATCTGAAACTTTGCACGAATTTCAACAGAGTCTAGTTGGTTGGTTGGATCCATTTTTGCTACACAAGGACTAATAAGACCGGAACCAACAGTTTAAATACGATTCCGAACGGTTGCAAGCATACATGCCAGCAGTAAGACTCGTAGTCACAGATTCTGGAACTTTACACCAGTGCCCAATCCATTCGTCCATTGCCGAGCGTTAACAGAGGAATAGTGTTCTATTTGCACTTTGCAGATTTTCACCTTATACATAGAAACATGTGGGGGAGAAGGGTGAAAAAAATCCATCGATCATTGAACGGGAATTTTCTTTTCGTCCGGAGGAAAATTTCCCGCGCCAAAATTGGCATTCCTGAGCGAAATCTCGCCAAACCGGTCCCGATTTAGCAGTTCAGCCTCATGCGGTTTATGGTATGGCTAATTTTCTGGTGTAAGCCAAGAAATGCAAAAAGTATATAAATATTTTTTGATAATTTTTTTTTTACCATGCCCCTTAAAAATAATAAAGGTTTGGCCATAACCATATGGGGAATGGGGTGGGAAGGATTGACCTTGACCTTAAAAGCTCTTGAGAACACTACTGAAACTTATGATTAAATAATAAGGAGTTATTTATTTCAATTCTTAAATTATTGATTACTCGAATAGACTGAAAATCAAATTCAAATTACAAAAAATAAAGCCTTCATTTCGGTGCCCTATTGAAATAAGATCGAATTCTCCGCAATTTATAACTAATGGTGTAGTCATACACTGGTAGTTCACTGAATAATCAAGCAAAAATAACTAATTCAAACTTTTAGTACAGTCAACGAATGATTCTAGGTGGAAAGTCATAGGGCGGAAGAACTGACTTCAAAACTTTGTTTGGACTAGTTAGGAATTAAACATACTAAAATTCCCCGGTCCTAGTGGGGGAGGGGGCCTAAGGAGGTCCCGTTTTTTGGTTTTTCTCTTAAAACTCGAAAACGACTGATCCTAAAAAAATATTCTTATACAAAAAATAAAGCTAACAAAATTTTCTACAAAAAACATATATAAAGTTTATTCGTATCTTCAATTGTTTGAGAAATTAGCCGGAGAAAATCGCTAATTTATAAAAAAAGGAATTTTATCCCCCTTTTTTCGATAAACTTCGCCTCTGGAATTCTTTACCGTCGATCTGAGAGACAAACCTTGGAAATGAACTCGTACAGCATTAAATTTCCTTCAAAAGGAATATATTATTTAATGTTTTACCTTCATCTGTTCAAAAATTAGAGCAATTTTGTGATTTCCTACAAATTTCGAAACGTTTGTAAGAAACATTTGTATTACAGAGGGTTCGAAGTGAGAGCGGAAATCCAGCCGCGAGCACACCTCACACCACTTTCGCGTCCACCGAAACAGACCGACGGTCGAAATGGAGCAAAAAAGGGCGACTCTTTTAATAACGTTGAAAGGCGTTGCGCGACAAATGGACGGACACTAAGCCAGCCGCATTGTGACGGTGCTACGCCGTTTAAAAGGTGCCATTTGCGACCAAAACGACGGGGTCCGCTTCAAAAGGGCAAATCTCTGCAATGATCTCCAGCAGTTATTTTTTTTTTTAACTTCCATTGTCATCATTACACCTTGTGTGTGTGTTTCCATCTTTGTTTAGCGTTAACTACTGTTTGAGTTGGTTGCCATTAGAAACGGCCAATTGGGTCGAGTATTTTGCCTTTGTGGTGGGAAAGTAAATACACTTTATATAACGAGGTGTTGTATGCCGTAAAGGAGGGTTTTTTGATTTGTTTCGAGAATTCGGGTACGAACGAACGCACCGATAATGTTATGGGTGTTTCTCTTCGGATTGTGAGTATTGTAGAATGGAATTCTTCCATTCTTTCTCTTTCACAGTCTGCGTTTCGATTTTTTTTAATGGTCTTTTTTTTTTTCGGGGAGGAACATTAAGAAAGCCAGTTTGATTGCTGCTAAAATCATGTCTGGTATTTAATTTTATTTATTTATTTTCATTTTATCTGCTGTCATATTTTTGCGGTAACGTGCAATCAAATTAATTGCGATATTTTCCGGAAAATTCGAGACTGGCGATTCGATTTCTGAGAAGCCAAAACGTCATTACGACACCCTTTTATTAGCTTGCTTAGAATCTGTGGTAGTAAAATGGCCGTAAAGATATGTAAAAGCGCTCTTAAGACAGTCATTTTACATAAATGACGTAGTGCTCGGTTAAAAATGAAAAATAAATGCGTCCAGCTAAGCCATGATATGTTTTCAGAAGTCCATATACACCAATGCGTCGCTTTACGGTCTAGATACGTTCCGGAAAAGTTGGCCGTAAAGCGAAAAGCCGTATAACGAATCAATTATTTTGATACAAACCCAAACAAATTTAATTGGATCTGTTCCAATTTTTCATAAATAATATAGCTTTTAGTTCATAAAGCATTTTATTCTTTTTATTTCCTATAAAAATGCTTACATAAAAATAAAAGTACAAAACAACATAATAATAAACAGAAATAAAAAAAATAAACATATAAATAAAAAAAAGAAATCATATGCACATACGTAATCATACGCACATATACATATAATAAAATGCACGTATTAATCACGTACGTCACGTACCTTATAACGTACGTCACGTATATGTGCGTATGATTTAAACGTACGTGTAAATCATACGCACATATACATATAATAAAAAACATAAAATAAAATGTTGAAAAATTGTTTTAGTGTGATGTCGAACATTAACATGAAGATTCACTAAGCTATAATATGTTGCCATCATCACTTTCCGCTGTTGTGGCCGTATAACGAAACATTGTGGGCCATAAATCGAAAAAGTGTCATAATTAAAATAAGCCCTTATAGGGAAATGCCGTATAAAGAGCGGCCGTATAGCGAGGTATAGGTGTACTATTTTTTAATGTACTCCATTTTTATTTCACTGCGACCATATTTAATATTTAACAAATTCGTTGCTGAAGAACAGTAAAAATAGATGAACACTTAGAGATAAAAATCACAAAACGTAGCGTATTTCTTGTATAACTAGAAAAAGGAACAGTCATTTAAAAGTAATTTTAATTTTGATTCCAAATTGACTAGTGTAATTAAATTAATATAAAATATTTTCACGGGAAATTTCCACCAGAGCGAAATAATTTTTAAAATTGTGTAAACCAAATCATTGAAAATAAGCATTTAGAAGTTTTGCATTTTCATCAGTTTTGACCACACGTCAAACACAGAAGTTTTAAAAGGTTTGTTTTTTAATTTTTTTTAAATAATATAAACAGATTTTTTCCATCTGATGAGATGATGGAAAATGAAAAGTAGAAAAGTACAAAAAAAAACAAAAAAAAAAACCCCGAAAATATAGCATGAAGCTTTTGTTACAAAATCGCTCTCTAGCTACAAGAGAATATAATATTCAACTTAGTAGATAAAAATGTCAAATAACAAGTATATTCCGCACTAATGCAAATAAAATTTAGTGAAGTACATACAAATCATGAATCAGTACGTTATTTACGCAAAATCAATATTCTCGCTCAAAGCTCCGTTCAGTCATTTTCAAAGTTGTGTTTTAAATACTGCCATATCCACAAGAATGTATGTGTTACTAACTTCTTGCTATTATTTGATCGAAAGCAAAGATAGTGTGCTTATGACATTTAGACAAAATTAGAAGCTACTGAATAAAGTAAATTAATTGAGCTTCAGTTTCGACTGGCTACCTCTCAAACGGCCGTGTAGCACCCATTTACTGGTTTTATCTCTTTTAAGTCAATTTCTAGCTAAATCTCCACATTTATAAATTTTGTAGTAGATGACCAAAGGGCGGCTTAAGGAAAACTTAAAAAAATACCCAGCGAAATGGTGGGCAATGTATTTGAAACACATAGCAGTAACTTGTTAAAACTACAGTTATATATCAGCAGTTGGCTTTCTGCAGTTCAGGCAAGTAAGTGAACCACAGGAGCAACAATCGACAACACTTGCTTTCAGCCATACTTGTGTGAAATAATTTTGAGGTAATACTTAGTACTGATCAACAGTAATACATAAAAAATATTTATATGATAATTACATGTTATCGCAAATTTCACCTTTAATATCCAATAATTTCCCCCCCCCCTCTAAAATTCAGACATAATTTTTGCATTGAGCTTCATCTTACTTCAATAAATACTGTCCAAAACATTTATTTTTTCAAAATATGGTTTAAAATATATATACAAATACATAAGACTGCGTAAGTATTCAAGTGTGAACCTAAATACTGTCCCCGTAAGTACTATTTAGCAAAAAATTCAATACGTCACTTTTAATGTACTTAGCTAACATAAATTCTGTTAAGAAAAAAAAATCTAGTAAAATAAAAACTGTATTTTTATAAAAATTTGTAATTTTTTTACTAGAAGATCTATCACTTCTCAAATGATCAAGCTGTGGTAAAAATAAATAAATAAATAAATAAAAAATAAAGAATTATAAAATTTACTTTTAACAAAACCTGACTTTAATTAGCTTTTAATATTCGTATTAATCATAGATGTTTGTGAAGAGTAAAGAGTAAAAGATGATTTCTCCGTCGGAAATTCTTATCGTATTATTAATGAAAAGGAAAATGAACGTAATTTTTTTTTGTCATATACAATTTTTTAAGCATTTTTAAACTTTCTTTAATAGAGTTAGTGTTACCATGTCATTACGAGCTAATGACATGGTAACACCAAGGGTCCGTTCGCATAGGAGTCCGGTAGCGGCAGCGTTAAAGTATTGAAATATATTTAACCAATGAAAAACCTCCAAACGATTAGCAACGAAATTTTTAACACCTATGATTGGTTTATTTCCGTCTCAGCGCCATCTTTCCTTTTACGCTTCCGCTACTGGACTCCTATGTGAACAGGCCCCCTAAGTCTTTTAAAGAAAGTCAGTTGGCTGTTAATGTTCATACTGAAAGTATGAATTCAATATGAACATTAAATTTCATGTAAGTCATGAGGAATTGTGTAAAGAAATTTTTCAAAAGAAAAAAGGTTTTCTAAATAATTATGAAATATTCATTGTTACTTCAGTTCTGTTTTGGGGTCTGGGGTTGCCTAAAGGGGGTCCGGGACACATTTTAAATTTTTTTTATTTATTGAGTTAAAATTTTGAATTTTTTTGTGATGGTTAACCATATAATTTGTATACAAAATCATATCATAAACGTTCTCAAAAAGTTTTTAAAAAATTTTAAAATTTAAAATTTTTTAAAAATGTGGGGTAATTTAAAATCGTTATAACTCGAAATATTATTTGTCGAATTTCAAAACTTTTTCATTTAATTAAAGAAAAATATATAAGTTTTAATTTTGATTCAGCATTTTTAAAAATATTAATTTTAAAAAAAATTTAAAATATTTAGATTAAAAAATTACAAAAAAAAATGTTGTAACTTATTTTTAAAAAAACATATTTTCAAAAGTAAATATTTTTTTCAAATTTGAGGAATCAAAATGAAAGTAAAATATTTGAAACAGACATGTTCCAAGTTTGAACCATTTATCTTTAACGGTTCTTGACTTATAACAATGTAAAGACGAGAAATGGGGATAAAACACCATCATGCAGTAAAACGCACTTACAGGTTTAAACAACAATTGACTACTATTAGAATGTTGTAAAAAAAAAAAAATAATAATAATTTCTCCTGTTCTAATATAGATAGAAACATGATTTAAATATCATTTTAAGCGTAAAAAAACACAAAGATTTTTAATGTAATAAAATTTTTTTCCGAAAATTTGAACAATTTTGTCCTGGACCAATTGGTCGGCAGATCCGTATTGTCCGTTCTGTTTAGGTTCCGTTAGGTTTATCTAAACCTAACAGAAAAGTTTCAAGCTCAAGATAATGACTAAATCTACATATATGTACAAAGGGCAATAACGGGTATTACTTGATAAACCCAGATCTATGTTAATAACCCGAACAGGTAAAATTCACCCTCGGCTGAGTTTTCAGGAATTGTTACGCAGCGGCTGGTCTTCAGATTCACAATACCGCAGAAGCTCGACGCTGTGAACTGTTAAAATTACGAATTTACAGAAACTGAAAGATTTTGTGGAAAAATATTTCTTACGTTCAACTTAAAGTGCAATATAGGAAAACTTAACGCTATTACGATTAATAATAATAATAATTCTACGTTTTACAAATATATCAGCAGTTTGATTTCTTCAGTTCATGTAAGTGAGTTATTAACAGGTCATCATAACCAGTTATATCAATGATAAAGGTATAGTATGCATGTTTCATTGCATAATAAGCCAAATTCTGTGAGTGATTTGATTATTTCACCTTAAAGAGTAATAACTTTTACGTCTATGATTCTTTTGTTTTACAGATTGATCTATTGAACATTAGTTAACATTACAGCAGATCAAGTATGCAAAATTATGAAACTTTTTGTTTATTTTTATCTTGCCTGAAATTTATTTGACTGTGTTAAAATTTCACTGTGGCAATCAGAAAAAAATTTTAGCTGGTAAAACGACGGCCTATTTTGCAAGTAACTGTGTGTGCAAGTAAGGGTATATATATATATATATATATATATATATATATATATATATATATATATATATATATATATATATATATATATATATATATATATATATATATATATATATATATATATATATATATATATATATATATATATATATATATATATATATATATAAAGCTTTGAGGTGGGGGGGGGGGGGGCGGCCCAAACTATCCACTAGCGAATCACTCCTCCTTCTATCTATTCACTTTTGTGCAAATGAAAGAAATAATGAAATATTTTCACGAAATTTTATCGTTTTATCTAAACCTAACAGAAAAGTTACAAATTCAAGATAACGACTAAATCTACATATATGTACAAAGTGCAATAACGGGTATTACTTGATAAAAATTACGAAAGAAATTTGATGCTAATCTATTTTACCTAAAAGTATTACAACAGTTCAGGTTAGAATTGTTTCCCTAGTTAGTTGTCGGTTCTGTTAATAGATGGCAGCACTATTAGATACGATATAAAATACTATAAATAATGTTCTAAAGCAGCTATAATTAATATCCAAATTTTGGTTATTGAAATACAGTTATTGATTTTCATATAAATGAGAAAAAGAGGTTTATTCCCATATTCAGATGGCATATTAACCTGCAGACTAAAAGACGAATTATCTTAAACGTCTAGAAGATAACTTCACTCGTAACAATTAGTCTGAAGATTTATTCTACCTATTTCTCCTTTCACTCACTAACAGAGAAAATAGTTACTTACTGCAGATTCTATACTTTCCATTAATTTTCGAACGTAATTTAAATTTCTGAAAAACGCATTAACATTTATCAAAGGAGAAACATCTCATGAACAAAAAAAATTTACATTTTTTTCCCTTTTGTAAACTTTACTAGCGAGATTAAAATAACTAATTAAATAGACAGCTAAAGTTAAAAAAATTATGCATAAATCGACTTAAAACTAGTTACGAAATAAAAGAAATTCACACTTTCATTTTACTGCTCCTTTTCCCCTTTTGTAAACTTTATTAGCGAGATTAAAATAACTAATTAAATAGACAGCTAAAGTTAAAAAAATTATGTATAAATCGACTTGAAACTAGTTACGAAATAAAAGAACTTCACACTTTCATTTTACTGCTCCTTTTCCCCTTTTGTAAACTTTATTAGCGAGATTAAAATAACTAATTAAATAGACAGCTAAAGTTAAAAAAAATTATGTATAAATCGACTTGAAACTAGTTACGAAATAAAAGAACTTCACACTTTCATTTTACTGCTCCTTTTCCCCTTTTGTAAACTTTATTAACGAGATTAAAATAACTAATTAAATAGACAGCTAAAGTTAAAAAAAATTATGTATAAATCGACTTGAAACTAGTTACGAAATAAAAGAACTTCACACTTTCATTTTACTGCTCCTTTTCCCCTTTTGTAAACTTTATTAGCGAGATTAAAATAACTAATTAAATAGACAGCTAAAGTTAAAAAAATTATGTATAAATCGACTTGAAACTAGTTACGAAATAAAAGAACTTCACACTTTCATTTTACTGCTCCTTTTCCCCTTTTGTAAACTTTATTAGCGAGATTAAAATAACTAATTAAATAGACAGCTAAAGTTAAAAAAAATTATGTATAAATCGACTTGAAACTAGTTACGAAATAAAAGAACTTCACACTTTCATTTTACTGCTCCTTTCATCTAGGTTACTAGGTAATACTCTCTTACGAAAATGACACAGAGAAAGTGTATACGAGTAGAGATTCAATCTTGAAATCAATATTGTTTTATTGAAGTTAAGAAATTTTCTTATTCTGATTACTTTAATTATTTTTAACGCAATGTTCTTATATAAAGAATGCGAAGCACTGTCTTTTCAAATTGCTGTTAATTTTTTAACTTCGTATCATTATGTAATGAAGTATTGATATAAATAGAAATATTTAGTTAGAAACTATTTTTACTTCAATTTACTTGTTTTTAATTTTATTTACTTTCAATTTATTCAGAAATCTTAACACAAAGTAAGATTTAGAGCAGGGGTGTCCAAACTTTTAGCTTTCTTGGGCCACAATGATAGAAGACGAATTGTTTTGGGCCACACAAAAATATACCTAATATTAAAAATAGTTGATAAGTAGAAAAGTGTAATATATAGTTATCATATTTATTTCATTATAAATTTTATTAAAGATAACTATAGGAGTCATAATTAATGTGACATTTGGCATTGAATTTGAGAAACTAATGTATCAATATCTGGGTCAATTGAAGTGGTCTCAAATCTCAGGGAGTTCTCAAGATGCTCTTCCGATATTTTGGCTCAAATTTGACTCTTAGTCTCCTTCACTCTAGTGCATACTAATTTTAATATCATTAAAAATATAAAATATTAAATCTGTAAAAACTTCACATTTTATTTTAGTTATGCAAATAATATACAGAAATTACAAACGGAATTTTGTATAGAATTAAAGATATTTTAAATGATGTAGTGTCGTAAAAAATGTAAAAAATGTAGTGTCGACTTGTCGAATGAACAAAGCGGGATCTGTAATGGCCGCCTGCCATATCGTCGAGGCGGGCTATTGATATTTTTTTTGGCTTTCAGCTCTCTTTCTGGGACGTACTAATACTTGCTTTGGGCCGCATGTGACCCGCGGGCCGTGGGTTTGACAACCCTGATTTAGAGGAATTAAAATATGGAGGAAAGAGGCAATGAAAAATGAATAAATTATCATAAATATAATTTTAAACGTTCTGAATTTTTCAACAATTTATGGGGGAAAATACAAGGAATAATTTTGTAAAATGATAGAGGAGAGTCGACAGAACAAATTTTTTGACAAACATACCTTAATTAGCTAAAAAAAAAAAGTTCTTATGAAAAATTTACCCTTTCAATTTTGGTTCAAATTACCTGCTTTCTTAAAACAGATATTAGATCCAATATGAAATCATAAAGTCGAAAAACTTTTGGCGTCATAAAATTTTCAGCAAACTGTGAAAAAAATTACGAAAATAATTGTGTGAAAAATTATCGCAAACTGAAAACGGTAATATACTACTTTGGTGCTGCCATCTCTTGAGTAAACAGATAAACATTGCAAATGAAAATGTGTTAGTTCTAAATCGCTCTGAAAGATGGCAGCAGTGTATTCCAAACTGCGGTCGTATGAGGTATCGAAAGATCATGACTTTCATAAGTTTTTAAAGGAGTTTTTTTTTTTTTATTTTTTTTATTTTATTTTATTTTTTTTATTTCCCGAAATTTAAACTTTTCTAATTATAAAAAAGTTTTAGAATATTTTATTGATTATTTCCCCTTGCATTGCTTTCATACGAATTTCGAATTTTCTACGAATTTTGAATGTCACCTATTAATTTAAACAACGATCAAATTATTTTAAAAAAACACTCAAACAGTTTTTTAAAAGCATTTTAAATTTTATCATCGAATTTTACTTTGCTTGATTGATATAAAAATGATAACATTTTCTCAGTAGCGGTAAATCCATAGTTACCTTAGTTCACTTCGTTAATATTTATTTGTAACAGAATATTGAATCGTGATATAGTTCAACAGTGTTCAACTGTCTAATGTCAACGTCATTTCACCACAGCTTTAAACAACTTTCTGCTCACCATTGGTTCATATTTATAAATTCACTGAGACAAGTTTGGGGTCTAAGAGTCTGGTTATTAGTAACGCTGGAAACAATGGGAATCCCTCTAAATAGTCAATCTACAAAATTTAAGTGCTACAAAACTAATAATTGGCCATATTTGGATCAAGTGACAAAACTTTTCTCACCAAGTGACACACACACACACGTATATATATATATATATATATATATATATATATATATATATATATATACACACAGTCGGACCTCTATTTAACGAACTTCTATTTTGCGAACTTTTCCTTGGAACCAAGAACATTTTGTGAATTTCTTCGTAAAATAACCTCCAAATAGCGAAGTGCATTCTCTATTTAACAAACTTTTTCTTGTGATCCAATATTTTTTTTTCTCCATATTTCTCAAAATATTTCTGAACATTTCAAACTTATTGTTTCTTTTAACACATTTAGCACATTAACTTTCTTATAACATTCCGACGCGGGTTGCAGTTTGAAGAAAATACGCCTGAAGGGGTTTTTTGCGCATTGCAAAGATGAGAGACGTATTACGAGAGAAAACACTTTTTCAAACAAAAAATTCAAGACAAAATTAACAGACTTTATCAGTAATTAAATTTAAGGACGCATGGGGTAATGTATTCTTAAAATTACTTGTTATAATACATGCGATAATGTCATTAAAATTCATTAATTTTAATATAATTTTTTTAATTGAAAATGTGTATTCCCGGAAAATGTTTTGTTTTATTCTTGTTTTCCTTGCAGATTTCTGTTTGATGGGTAAGATATAAAAAACAAATAAACATTAATTTACAAAATAAAGGTGGGATCAATTACTTTTATTAATAATATTTAGTGTTTAGGAATTTAAAATCTGTTTTGTGTAGTTTAAAGAATTTTAAAAGGTGAATCTCTATTTAACGAATTTTCCATATAACGAACTTTTTTCGGGATTTAGCGACTTCGATAAATAGAGGTCCGACTGTATATATATATATATATATATATATATATATATGTATGTATGCATATAGATATATGTATTCATATATATATATATATATATATATATATATATATATATATATATATATATATATATATGTATGTATGCATATAGATATATGTATTCATATATATATATATATATATATATATATATATATATATATATATATATATAATTCTGCCAGACATATGCAGTATTGTATGTTGCATTTATCTTAGATTATTCTATAAGTTCACAGGAAATTGTCTTGAAAAACTTATACAAAAATTTCTTGCAGAGCTGACTACTGAAAGAGTTTATAATTTCCCTTACTACATTTCCTTTCCTTTCTTTCAGATTGTTTAGGATCTTTTATAATTTGAACAATCTCTCATTCCTTTATCCATATTAAATTGACCTATTTCTTTACTATGCTTGATCTCATTTAATTTTAATAATTATGATTATTGTAATTTTAAATTTGACTTTGTTTTTCTCTGTTTGAACAATTTAAAATACTTTAACCACTGAAAAAGTTAAAAGTGGTTTTTTCAGCTTAATTAAATGTTTTAAATATACAACTGCTTTTCACATTTTCAATTAAGAAATGTTACATATTTTTATTAACTTTTTTAATAAATCAAAAGAGATTTAACTTCATTTTATTCATTATATTTTTTTCCTAATAATTTCTAAACTTAAGAACTGTGATCTTTAAGAACTGTGATCTTGTAACTCGACATTTTCGATAAAATTATATTTTTAGGTGCTACATGAAGGATTAATCTGTTGACTGATTGTTATGGGTATTATATATTTGAATTAAGTGATTATCACTGAATCACCAAACACAGATATATCATTCTCGACTATAACAAGATGGTTCGAATTCTTCGAGATTCAGAACCAAATAATATATAATCAAACATCAAATGTTCAATTTACCGAAATTTAAATTAAATTCTAAAAAGAAAAAACTTCTTTTCCCGCGGGCTTTATTTTTCGCGAATCCATTTCAGTGTTTTTTAATACAAGATCTTTATTGTTTAATCTAATATACATAATATTGTCTGCTTCTTTTATTTTTCTCCAATAGTTTTCAAGAAAATCGAACCATACTCCAACAAGCAAAAATAGTTAATCTACAAAAACGGGAAAATATCGCTTTAATAAGTATTATACGAATTAGACTGGCAACATTGGAAAACAAACGGCGTCGAGCACTATCATGGACATCTAAGAGTTTGATGATGCTTATTATTAACGCAGGAAAGTGTGGGCATCCATAATATACCTTATTAGGTTCATCATAGCATCAAAATATTGTCAATAACTTTTTGTTTCATTTTGAATCTCCTAAGCCTTTTTAGACACATAAATAAATAAATCATATATATATATATCAGTTGAACTCCGTTATAACGAACTTCAAGGGACCAAAGGTTTTGTTCGCTTTATCCGGTGGTTCGCTATATCCGAACGGTTAAGAAAAATGCTAGAATTCACAAAATGTATAACTCATTAGTTGCAATGTGTATTCAATAATGATGTATTATAAAAGTGATAAAAATCTATTAAAAATTATCATTAATGAATTAAATCGACTAAAATCGATTACATTAAACTGACACAATACTATTTAAATTACATACAATAGGTAAACGGGGAAACCTAAATTTTCGTTCGTTATATCCGTGAGTTCGTTATATACCGGGTTCGCTGTAACGGAGTTCGACTGTATATATATATATATATATATAAACTAGCTGAATACCCGTGCATTCGTATTTTAGAATTATTTTTCAATTTATTTCGTTGTTATGCACGTGACGCAAAATTAATTTGAAGTAACACAAAAAAAAGGAAACCACGCAATGAGCATTTAAAAAGTTAAATTCTAAAAATAAATCTTTTAAAAAATCACCAAAAAAACAGAAAATGGAGATAAAGATTCGAAACAGATTTCAATTTAAAGAAATTTTTATGATCTTTCTCGTGATATAAGTTTTATAACCCTCAAATTATCATTTTAAATGCAAACTTTAAAGAATGTTACAAAAACAGCCTAAAAATTTAATTCTTAAAAAATCTAAGAAAATTTTTTCAAAAATCTTTCTTAGTGTACCCCTACACTATAAAAAGAAGAATCGCCATGCAAAATTTCAGCCCTTTAGGTCCAGCTGTTTGGTCTGTGCGTTATCTGTCAGTCAGTCAGTCAGTTACGGAACTGTTTTATATATATAGATTATTCAATATTATTTGCCAATACTATGGAACATGGCAAAAACTAAAAACTATCTGAAATGTGTAGAGCCCGCTTTCCTTTTGAGGGGATAGAAAACTTCTTAAGAACAAGCGGGGATTCGATCTTGATTTTCTCTCGCTCTAGACACAAATTGCTCTCGTCCGAGTTCTCGGTGGTTGCAAAATTGACGGGCACAGACAGCCTTATTATTGTAATTAGGCCGTCCCTTTCAGATGGATTTGCACTGTTTGTACCGGATATTATCTCCCGTGTCATTCGCTTCTCAACATCCAGTCGCCACTGAGACTACGAGGGTGTTCGCCAAAACAACTGCCCTCCTTTTTTCGCTGCTGCACGCTGGAAATCCTTTCCGCTGTACCCGATGCCATTATTGAAGTTATTATTTTGCGTTTCACACAATAATTGAAACATACTTTCTGTAACAATTTCGGGAGATATTTCAAAGGATAAAAGAACTGAGTCAAATATGAGAAAGGGTTATCACCACGCATCGATCATCAGGCCCTGATTTTCCATTAGGCCCGGTAGTCCCGGGCCTAGGAGCCCCCGAATGTTGGGCCCCCCTCCCCCCCAAAAAAAATTTTATTTTTAAAGAAAAAAATTCCCAATTCAATTTTTTTTTTAATTTTACCTTTTTTAATTTTCAATTTTTTATTTATCCTTTCAAATTTGATTGATTGGTTCATCATATGTACAGTTATATGTGTAGTTCATCATATGTATGTTATAGTGTATATAAGGGATTAATAAGTTTTTCTGGTTGCATTGTATTGGTGTTTTAATGATGAAGTTAATCTGTTGTATTGCTTTTGGTTATTTGATAATGTTCTAGGCTTCTACGCTTCAAAAAGCCAATTCTTGGTAAAATGGTACTTTCACAACGATTCATAATTATTTTTCTTTTGTGTTTCAATTTTGGAGATTTTACGCCCAGGTCAGTGTTAGGGGGCCCCCATCCCGAGTTGTGCCTATAGTCAAGAATTTTCTAAATCGAGCCATGTCGATCATACTGAAGTAAAAGACTGGAAAAAAATGAAAGTTTAAAGGGACAAGGAACGCTTAACCTCCAATTTTTAACTTTATATACAGAATGAGGTTCATTAATATTCCTTTTTATTAGACTTAAGACCTTTAGAATTCAAAATATAGATTTTTTTGGCAGAATAATGCCTGTTTTTTATAAAATAAATTAAAAAATGCTAGCATTTTCCAAAATACTCCACGGGCATTAAATATAACTTTAAAAACCTTAATTTTTTTAAGATAATCCCTATCTCTCTCTATCTCTTTTCTATCTGATATATATATATATATATATATATATATATATATATATATATATATATATAATTGTGAACTGAATTTTTTTTCGTAAAGATTCGTAAGATTTTTAAAATCTGCCTCTTTATTTTGTTTTTTGTTTTTGCATGTTTTTACTTTATTTCATGGTCTATAAATTAGAAAAATATTTGCGGTTTCGAAGAATGGTGCACAGTTTTGTCACAAACACTTCCATTAACAACCCAGAGAAATTTGGAAGAAATCAGATGAAAATGAATGCGCAGGGAGCATTTTGAAAAATGCTAACATTTTTGAAGAATTTTTTGAAACACAGGTTCTATTCTTCCACGAAATATTATTTGTGAATTCTAAGTGCCTTTAATGTAGTAAAAATGAATATTAATTATTTTCATTTTGTATAGGGAGTAAAATATTGAAAATTTAAAAAACAAAGGAAGGTGAAGGTCCATTGTTCTCTTAAATTGACGCCAGATCAATTCAGCGAAATCAATTCACATCGAATCAATTTTTTGATACACATTCTAAAACACAAATGCAGGCATACAAACAGCACGAGTACGTAAATACACCTGCATACATACATACCTTCATAAGAAATAGTCCATACAATGAGCAGACTATTAAATAATATAATAGAACAACACAAATGAAAAGGTTAGAAAACTTTTAGTCTCAATTCGGGTACGTATTTAATAGGGACATAGATTCACATTTTTAATAAGTTGAAAAAAAGCGTGGGAAAAATGGGAATTTTTGGAATATAAAATATAAGTATTAATCAAAAACATCACAGCAAGCATTTATAATTTAAAATACTAAGTTTGTACGAATACGGGGGGTTCTCTTTCTTTTACTAATTTTTTTAATGAATGGCCAGTGAGACTGAAGTCCCACCCATCTATTTATAGAAAATCAAAGTTTCCAACCACTGGTGGAATACTGCAGTGCAACTGTATTGAAATAAACAAGAGGTTCGAAAATCTGCGTGTTGGAAGTTACAATTAAAACGATTGCAACTGAAAGTAACCAAGACGACGCCCTATAAAACACTGCGACGCCCCCTGAGGTCACGACCAGCTGAATTGGCAACCAGAGATAAAGATATAGGAGTATAATATAATAGTCTCTTTCGTACATCAGCATTAGATGATGTTATATTTTACATAGTTGCAAGATTCTGAATGTTTATTGCAATATGACCCTGATTCTTCGAAACCACACCACGTTTAATGAGTATTCATGTTCTGCATTCATAAATACTTGCAGCATGGACAAAATCTGATCACAAAGGTGGTTTGCGGATGAGAAGAAGTAAATGTTTTTTCTGAGGAGTTAACAGGAAACGTGATAACCGAGGCACTGTTTTGGGGAGATTTCTAAGGGATTCATCAAATGATATCACTCTAAAATTATCTCACTCAGAAACACCTGCTTCTGTGGGTTTATGATCGAGGAAAGTAACGTTTGAAAATCTCACTCACACTTCACAGATGTACCTGATAATTTCAGTTGGATACAAATGCAGGTTTGTTTCACATCTTTGTACGAGTGTCTTTTGAAAACGAGGAGATTTCACCTGCCCACACCCTGTTGTTTACAGACCACAGTTTCGGAGCCACTGATCAACTTGATTAGAATTGTGGTAGCTTTCCCAAGAATGTTGCTAGCTGTGCAGATAATTATATATATATATATATATATATATATATATATATATATATATATATATATATATATAACAATTGGTCGATGAGACACCTGATGATTACCAAGGATTAATTCCTAAGTTCAGAACCAAATATAAATCCAATTGAAATGATTAATACTGTTTCCTTTTATTTAAAATGACAACACAATAGTCTTCTGTAATTTAGGAAATTCTAAAAGACTGAGTTTGTTTGTTTGTAATTCAATACAGGAAAAAAACAAATAGCTACATGTCTTGGATGGTTAAAAGCTCTACGGATATTTTTCCGGCAACTTTTTATAAACTGACCGACAGCTCAAGGCCGATTCCGGACGGCTATAACTATCCATGCATATCACAAACCCGCAGACTTTGGTTTCGACGAAGTAATGTAAAGTTTATGAAATTGAAACATTAAATGTATTTGCTTTTGTAGGCACCTCGAAATTTGAAGGCATACTGGTGAAACTTTACCTCTGGAGAAGTTTTACTAATTCCTATTGCAGTCATGGATTGTGCAATTACGATTCCATCTTAAAATAAACGATATTTTTAAGGCGTTTTCATAATTTAACATCTTTAAGAGAATTAGATCTTTAGCATTCCATTAACATTGTCGTTTGCCCACGTCGTGGACCTCTCAACCCGGAGGCTATCACTACGCGGACCACCCTTGGCGCATAAATCAGCCCTGGTATCGAAGCGGACCCATTAAAAGGGCCCATTAAGGGCCTAATTCATTACATAATGGTCAGGGACAGATAGCGGTCCCTTCTCTGCTTTATGGCGTGATAAAACGGTCGTTACTTTCAACACGCCTTCCTGTTTGGAAAGTGGCTCGACTTCTCTTTTTTTAGAAGGAGATGCGAGAGTTTTCTTATCCGGGATGGCACCATAATCTGGACACCGTCGATTTAGGGGACAGGATAAAAATTGAATGTGTAACGATGTAGAAATTACCAAGGTTGAAAAATCATTCCCGCTCAATTTGTGATCCATACCCCTGGAAAATTACTTGAACTACTGACTACACGTGATCAATTAAAAATATATATTAGGATTGACATATGCGTAGTCGATTGACTATCCAATCACACCGAAAGGCAATCTAGTTAGTAGAATTTACCACAAATGCTGGAAGTAATAAGGCCATCATGCATCGTGTATATATATATATATATATATATATATATATATATATATATATATATATATATATATATATATATATATATATCGCTGTTTTTTCTATTAATTAAACTGTCCAGTACCTATATAATTAAATACCCAATAAGGGTGGGTGGGATTGGGGCCTCAGACTTTGTGAAAAAAAGTCATAAAAAATGAGCTCCTGATATACGGACTTTAAAAGGTTCGTTCCATTGTGAGCTGGACTTATGTTACCAGTAAAAATTTTTGAGGTGCGACATACGTCCATGGATTCTGGATGCGCTGGAGGTAACGGGATAAAGTCTACGGGTTCGAGATCCAGTTGGGTGTTTACAGTGATTCGGGATCAACTTTACACTGTAACAGTTAATCTAATATTCGCGTAACAAAAGAGGACAATTCTGAAAGGTAAAACAAAACAACCATCCGTCTCGGTAGTCGTGTGTATTATATATGCATAGGTAGATAAATAGATGAAATTATACAAGATATACGTATCTAATGCAACCTTCCCAACGACCAATGTTTCACACGTATATTTTAAATATATTAAAAGCCTTACTTTGATGTTGAGAGACTGCAGTAAAAGAAGTGGAAAAATAGCTGTTTTTGTTAAGCGAGGACGATTGGACCAGTTTGGGAGCCGAGCAACAATACTTTTTCTGCGAGGCGCTATCAAATAAGTAATCGTATTTTTTGGTTTTAAAAAATATCAGCTGTTTGGTTACTTTCAAAGGAAGCATTCAGCCAATCGTAAAAAAGCATGCAGAAGCCACTGTCGGATGCAGCTATCGCCTTCCTCAGATAAGTTTTAAGATTACTGCTGTCAGTTTAAAATTATGGAACTAAAAACTGATGTGTGAGAAAAAATAGTTTTTCCCTGTTGATTCCCAGATTTCCATACGAGTCTTTTGAACTAGATTTAAGGCTTTTATTCAAGCGTAGGGATACGTAATTTTCGTCTTTACGAAATAGATGCGAATTAATACGAAATTTGCCGATATGAGCGAATGAATGCGAAAATTATTTTTTTATTACTTTTCAGTGAAAACTCGGTGATTAATGGCTTTTTAAGCGAAATTAGGTGATAATAGTAATTTATTAACATATTGCTTATCAAAGACCATCCACAATCGTTAACAGAGAGATCTCTTGAAATTTGCTTATTACTTATTGCTAAAGACTTAAGAAAATGTGGAGAGTTCTACAGTGTTAGCTTTTAACTAAGAATATTGATACTTACCTAATAAAGTAAGTAAAATTGTGATTTTTTTAATAAATGCGAAATTTTTTAATATATATATATATTTGCGAATAAATAAGAAATTTTATGTATTGTAATTTTCTTTTCGGGAAATTTCGATATTTTTTATGCGAAATTTACGTACCCCTAATTCAAGTGCATTGTTGTAGAGAATATGGCTTGAACGTTACCTCCACCCTCCCCTCAAAGAGCGAAAAAAGTATTACGCAAATAGAAAAGATACAAAAAATTTTAGCCACCTCAATTGACGAAGGTTTGAATGTGGGAAACTGAACAGGATGACTTACAGAATTATCACTGGCGTGCTGTCTAATTAAATAATTAAGCATTTCTAATATTTATTAGATGTTCCTATTCATTCGAATGCTGAAAAATGTAACAAACTGTAAGGAGAACAGTCCTATCCTAATAAATAAATAAATAATACCAACAAAACACGACGCAGCAATCCAGAAAAATGTTAATAAAGGTTGGCAGGCGTACAAAATTTTTAACAAGAATTATATATTTTTTTTAATGTACTGAAAAGTCTTTGGTATTGGGAGTACTTTTGTCTCCTCAATGAATTAGTTTGAAAGCCAAAATTTTCCTTTTCCTTTTCTTTAGAACAGATAAGTTTTAAAGAGAATATTTCTGAATATGATGGATCCAATTGATATACAGTCGAACCTCGTTATAACGAACCCGGTATATAACGAAGTCACGGATATAACGAACGGAAATTTTGGTCCCGCCGTTTTCCTATTGTACATAATTTAATTACTATTGTGTCAGTTTAATTCATTAATGATCATTTTTAATAGATTTCATAATTTTATTATACATCATTACTGAATACACATTGCAACTAGGGTTTTTGACCCGGGTTTCCCCGAACCCGAAAACCCGGGTTTTTTCAAAGATTTTACGAACCCCAAACCCGGGGAATTTTTAATGTAAACCCGGGTAATTAGTTATTTATCTAATACAATAGAATACCAATTATACTCCTTAATTTAGAACCAAGACCGAATTTAACAAGTCGGACTCGGTACGGCTCTCAAACAAATGAATAAAAAAGCAATGAGACGGAGATATATTGGCGGCGGCGTACGCCATAGCTCTATTTCACCCAAGTTTATGAGTTTGGGATTCCCAGCAGCACATGCGTTATGCCGTGTGAATTGCGCAATACTTCAGCTACACGACCATGCCTTCTTTCTGTGGTTTGTGCTTATTTAGTCTAGTTATATACACATCTCGTTGTGTTGTGTCCTCGCTGCTTTCTATTGCGTAGTTAAACAATATTCTGTGGATCCCCCCATATAGAAAGCGATTTGCGTGCAATAGAAGGAAGTTTTTTGTAACGTCCTAGAGTGACGCACTCGACTTGGATCTCTCATCTGATAACGAGCTAACATGCTAACATGCCGATCTCTGAAAAAGTATTAGCTTTTACAGTGAATAAGCTAAGAAATCTAAACACTCCTTCCCTCGAATGCTCTACTTCAAAAATTTTAAATTCGATTCAAAGAGCGTCGAAACCCAGAGCTGGCTCATCTCATTAAATTTTTGAAAAATCCCGATTTCGACAATGAATCATATGATGAGTTTGGTAGTAAAATTTTTAAAAACAAAATATTTGATCTGGCAACAACCTCAATAAAACGACTGTTCAACGTAAATGATAATGGATCAGAGTCTGAACCAGAAGTAGGAGTTGAGGTGAGAGTTAAAGATGGAATTGAAGGTGATGCTACGAGTAATGGTGCTTGTACTAAACAGATGTCCCTATCTGACGAGCTTAGTGTGTTTCTGCAGAAGAATGATAATAAGGAAAATTATAAAAAATCAAAATCTGGTGCATATATCATAAGAAAAGAAACTGAGTTGTTTCGGGCAACAAAAAGCCGACCTGATAAACTTTACAGGTCTTTAACAACAATTCGACCAACTTCGGTGGAAGCAGAACGAGCATTTTCTGTAATGGGTCTCCTTGCTAATAAACTCTGAAGCCGACTCAATGATGATACGTCGAGTGCAATGATGGTTTTAAGGCAGTTTTATAAAAATGAGGTATTTGTACCACTTTTATTTACGTTATACATATATGTATATGTTAATTAACATTAAATTTATTTACTGTTATTTTTTATATTTGAAATTCTGAAATAAATTAAATGCCTCTAATAAACTATTTATTATTTTAGTTCTTTGCTATTGACCCCCTGGAACCAACTAAGTAAACCCGGGAAAACCCGGGTTTTAAATAAAAAAACCCGGTCAAACTCGAAACCCGGGTTTTAAAAAAAATTGCTCAAAATCGAAAACCCTAATTGCAACTAATGGGTTATACATTTTGTGAACTCTAGCATTCTTCTTAACTGTTCGGATATAGCGAACCACCGGATAAAGCGAAAAAAACCTTTGGTCCCTTGAAGTTCGTTATAACGGGGTTCGACTGTACCTTCTTAAGGGAAGCGGGAACTATTTTGTTGACTGACAACGGGATTTTGAAGTTATACAAGGAATTATATCATTTACAAGCAGAAGGTGAGAAAATGCAGATAACTAATTCGATAATATTTGAATTACGTAACAACACTGAAAAAATATTGTCCCCTAGATCCTTCCTATTTATTTATATATATATATATATATATATATATATAAAAGAAATAAACATCGTCTAATTTTAATTTTAAACTCATTTTGTATTTGGTCTACGATTATATAATTTTAGGCTATAAAAAAAAAATACGCCGATCTTTTTTTTGGGGGGGGGGGCAATTGCCTCCCCCCCTGGAGCCGCCATTGGTGCATGCATAGATTTACGTGGCTGCACTTCCTACTCAACCCCCCGCTTTGAAAGCGAACAGTGTGACAGTGCAAGTCCTCGAAACCTCTGCGAAACAAAGATTTTGATTAAAAGACAAACCGCACCAGATCGTTTCCCGAGGCAGAGATAAGGTGAATAGAGAGAGGGAGACAAAGCAGGGTCGTGCAGCCATACTTCTTCAGCGACATCCCTGGCCTTAATTGTAATGGCCGGCCAATCAGCGCTATAAATCGCGAAGATGGGGCTCTTATCTGCCCAGGAATGGCGACCCGATAGCCACGCTTGATGTAATGCCTATGACACCGTGTTTCACATCGTAAGAGGCGGTTTCAGAATTACGAACGTACTTTATGTTAGGAGGCGAGATAAGATTGATTTAGGGTACGGGGCGAGGGAGGTAACGAGAGATGCACTCTTGCAAAATAAGTAGTTCGTGTTCTGTTTTGTTGTGCAATCGAAGTTTGTTCAGTGGGAAAAAGATATTTTTCTTTCCATTATGCAGATGGGACGAATCAATTCATCTGACTACGGCCATTTTTTAATGTCTTCAACCCATGTGGTGCTGACTATATTTCCGTGGACCGCTGAACCAGTTCAAAGTTATGGAGGAAGTTAAAAATTAAGAATAGCTCTATAAAAGAATACAAATTACTTGCTGTTTAGAAAGGCGGGAGAAAAGGGAAATACCGTCATCTGCAGAGGGAACAGTGTTGTGGGGTCAGTTAAGTTATTAATATAATTTTATATCTTAGTGGACTGTATTAGAATCCATTAACAAAGATATTTAATGTTCTTGTTTACGTGCAACTAATCCATCTTCTTAATTCTTTTAATACAATTAATACTGGAATGGCTTACCTTCAACATCGTCTGAATAATACTTGAATAATAAGTCAACACTAAAAAAATTACTTCAATGCATGTATCCTTAAGATGAATTTAATAATTGACTTCAGTTTAACACATAACTTGAATTCCTGACACACTGAATAACCCTTCGGAATTAGGTTTTACAACATGAATAATTGACTTCAAAATGTCAACAGCTTGAACGGCCGCCCAGAGACTTTACGGGGCCTGGGGCAAACTTCTGTTGGGGACCCCAAGACTATTTTTCAGAAGACTATTTTGTAGTAAGAGAAATCTGATTAATCGAATAATTTTTAAATTTTTTTTTTTTTTTTTTTTTTTTTTTTTTTTGGGGGGGGGGGGCCCTTTTTCAGGAGATTATTTTGAATTTTGAAGTACGGTACAAGTTTCAGAATTTTCTTTCGGAGGAAATCTAATAAATAAATTTTTAAAAAATTTTTGGGGCCTGGGCAAAGTGCCCCAGTTGCCCCCCCCCCTCTGGGTGGCCCTGGCTTAAACAATACTCTGCACAGAATCTTTAACAAAAAAAAGAATAAACAGAATCGCATCCAACATAGCGATTTTTGAATTTTTACATGACGTTGCTAAGAATAGAATATACACCACAACACATTAAACATCTCTTAGCCATTTTCTTGCATTACAAAGGATCGAATGTGCAACAACAGAATAAACATTTGAGCTTGAAGAGAAAAAAAAAAGTTACATGGTGATGCCCTCTATTGACCAAAAACTTAACTAGAATACAAATTACAAACAATAGAATGAATAAAATGAAACAATTATTATAATGAATTATTTAAAAAAAAATATTAAGTCTTTTATGAAGACTGAACAAGTGGCAATATGAAAAAAATTGAGTTCCTTTCTAATTTATTACTAAACCCATCGTTATTTTTATGTATAAAAAGATCGATGCGTGTTACTCTAAGGTTTTACAATTCTTCTCAGTAACAAGATAAAATATAAAGTGTATCTTATGCTTCTCCACTATTACTTACATGACACATAGAACAAGCGATGTACGTAGAATAAGCAAAAAGTGCAGCGCTCAACTATTTTAAATCTCCTTAAATCTTCTTAAAATTCTTTTGAGAATTCTGTATAGAGAAATCCCACCTAGTGTATAAAATTTTTTTATTTGTCAGAGGAGTGGGGGAACTAGGATGAAAATAAAAAAAACCTATGCTAGAATCGACAAGAATCTATGTTTTTATATAATGTTTTACGGAAAACTTTTTAAAATGGAATCTCTGGAAGTAAACGTAAAACGTTCAAATTAAGATATTTCATAATATTCATAGTACATAAATAATAACAAAAACTTGAATGCACTGTGGTTTACGACCCATTTTTTCCTTCTTTTAACGTAGGATTACGTTCCTTAATAACGGTCCTTCAGAGAGAAAAAAATTGTCCTGCGTCGCGAGTTATAATTTTGGCAGCGCGCCAAACCCAGTAGCAGGAAACAGTTAAACAGAAAAGTACCAAAATGCGTTTAAAAAAAAAAAGAGGTAAGCAAACGATAAGTAATCCTACGTTAATAACCCGCGGTAGTTTCGTTAGTGGAGACCACCTGAAATATATTTTTTTTAATCCATGGGGAATCTAAGCCCCCGAAACCTATTTCATGAATGACTGGAAGAGTTCTAAGGTGAACATCGAGCCATTTTTAATGAAGTTTTGACCCTTTGTTCCGTTTCTGCTGCCGTAGGTGACAAAATGGCTGATGCCTCGGGTCAGGTTTTAGGAGCCTTAACCTGAATATAGCAGCTTGAACCGCGCCCACTAACAGATGAGTGCAAAAGCTTTGCGACACATATTTGGTGGCGAGGAATCTGGAGGCAGAAAAGCAAATTTAACTAAAAATGTTTTTTCAAAAAGTAATCTCATCCCTCACAATATTTGAATACATATCTACATTACGTATCTCATTCAGAAATTAGGTTGGCTGAAAAATTAGAAAGAATTTGTACAATGTCTAACAAGAGCTCTTGCTGGAATTCGAACAAATTCTCCGCGAAACAAATGTAAGATAGTCATATGAAATTTGATTAAATTTAAGAAAATGGAATAAAACTTCATCGGCCTTATGCAGAACAAATGCATCAAATGCTATTTTATTCGATCACAGGCATACGATTGAAATAATTACTCGCTGTAACTTTCAATAATAATGAGTAATTTAATGTGTATTTCGCATGTGATTCGTGCTTAAATTTCCTCGCACATATTTTTCAGTATATACATATTTTTAATTTCCTGCAAAACACTTTAATAGAATCCCTTGATAAGTTTGATTTAAAAAAGTAACAAAAATTTTAATAATGATAGACAATTTAAACATTAATATGTATATAAGTCTAAACTTAAAAATGCGTCGTAATGATTTAGTAACTGATTTACGTATACTTTATTTTTTTCTTCGAAGATTTAACTTTTGTTATTTTTTAACAGGCTTATTTATTGGTACTATTTAACTTTACATACCTGGCTTCTGAAGCGGCGTTTCTTTGGAAGATAAGAGACTTGGAAAACTTGTTTCTTAACGTTTGATTTATACGATTCCATCTGCGCGCAAGCCTTTGACACCTTTCAGATATCTACTTTTTTTTTTAGCTTTTTGTAATTCCTCAGGTCAAAACCCCATGTTACCCAAATGGTAAACAAGATTTTCCTAGAAGCAAAAACTGAATTGATGTTTAAAATAATGTAATGATACTTTTTCCCAAGTATAAATCGTGCGAATAATTTTTCTCTTATGTCTACTAAGCGACTGCCAAAATTTCAAAGAATAAGGAGATATTTTTCGGAAATTTATTTTAACAATCATATTCCTCTCACTGTTCAAGATAAATGATAAAAATGTTTGCACTTAGCTTTACTGAAAGACAAAACTCCTAACTATAGAAAGACCAATACATCCATTATAATTTTGTCTTATTCCCTCTGTAAAATTGTAGAGTAATACAGGATTCCGAGAGCCCGTATACAACTTTCCTTACTCAGGGGAAATTTTAAGCCAAAAAAGCTAGCGCTTCTATGGGCAAACGGATTTGGCTGTTGCGTGTGCCCCAGATCAGAAGTTACTGTGGCATAGGTAAAGTTTTCAGATAGTTAAAAAAAAATGGGGTTTATAAATAAAGTTATAAACCATAGCCTTTCTGTTGGAGCTTCTACATGTAAAAAATATCCTTCTGTACCACATTCATAACTCGTGAGTGAACGGTTCGCTTTGGCTATGTACTAATCAACATAACACAGTTGACGTGTATGGTGGAGTTTTGTTAACTTTTAGAACCATATTTTTGAAAAGTCATCAGGAAGGTTTGCAGTTGCTATTGCTAACATGGGTTACAAATTTAAGGCCTTGTTGCACTGGTAGATTTTCGAGTAGTGTTACTAAATTTTAAGTCCGAAAATGACTTCTACTATTGTTAGCAGTCATTTTTCAGTATTCCCTTTTCTGGTATTTCTAGAAGTCATTCTTCTTGACCTTTTACAATGTTTAGTGCTTTCTTCTGGGCTATAAAATGGGGGATTCTTCATATGGGTTAAGAGGCTTTAGGTTTGCTATTGTAAACTACTGACCCCCAAAGTCAATTCCGCTCTTACTGCGAGCTTTAACACAAGAAAGACTGGAATTTTGTTCTTACTAAAAAAACTGAAAAACGTCCTTTTGACGATTAAAAATAAAACCAAGAATTTTAAATGGTTAAATACTTTAAATTTTGAACTACTTCATACCAATATATAATAAATTAGTGTATATTTAGATATATTTTTATGCAGGTATACCGAGCTGACAACCTGGTATGGTTTATCCGTAAAAATATATGAATGGTTTGTGCAGTCCTCCTTTTTCAACACCAATATATCCGAAGAGCCAATTTTCCTGTTATTTGCAAAAAGGGGAAGAGACAAAAAGTAACTAACATTTTCCCTATATTATTTTAAAGATTTCTGCCTGTTTTCTATATTGCCGTCAAATTTACGGCTTTCAGTCTTGCTAGGTATACAACACATTTTATCACCCTCTTTACTATCGAATATAATTTTGTAAATGTGTGTGCATATTTCGCGTAAAATTAGAAAAATCCGTAAAATTTCAGAGGCCCGAGGATATAAATACAGACATAGCGCTCACTTCCGAAACCGTCAAAATGACAGCAGCCGTCTTTCTAGTGGTAAGATGACATTAATCATCACTGGCATGATAAAGACTGTTAAATTCCGCTAACTGTTAGAACAACACTTTCAAGTATTTTCCTTTTGGAAGGGGATTTTAAAATTGCGAATGTAAACTTATAAGCCGCAAGAGTAAGGCCTGGTTTTATAGATAAATTATTTTCGAGTTGAAATTATCATCTTTTGCCACTCGAAATGCAATTTTAAAACTTTTTTCTGAGACTGCACGATTTTAGAGTTTTTCTGCAAAATTTTTGACGCAGCATATGCAGGCTGCGTCAAAAAGTCAGGAGAAGAAACTCCAAATCCTGCAGCCTATTAATCCTGCGGGATTTTAGAGCAGCCATTGTTAATTTTGGGATCCATACAATGGAAATTCCCGTGTTTAACCAACAGGAATTTCGAGTTGCTACTGGTAATTTTTGGACCAAGTTAAAGCTTTCCGGATTAGTTAGCGATATTTTATAGTGACATTACTACTGAATTTTTGGTCAGAAATTTCAGCATTAATTTTTTAGATATTATTTCTTTATCTTATGCTCAAGTCTTATAGCTACCTTATAGCAATTATGCATCCCGATATAACGTCGCGTCTTAAAAGCGTTGATAAAGATGGTGATCCGTAAGAAGAGTCACTAATCCGTTCACTAAAAACGGACAGAATTCTCTAGAGATACCTCCAAGATAACATAAAGGACAAATAACAGTTTCTGTCCCACCAGTTCTCTGTAGGTGTCTCTGTAGATAATCATACCCTGTGGCCAAACGGAAGCATGCTACACCAATGACTCTGGGTAGATCTCCGAGATTTCGAGTCCTTGGGTTTAATAAACAGCTCCAAGGTCTCTCTAAAGCCTAATTCCTATATTTAAGCTGTCTTCGTTTTCGATTGCGTAATAAATCAATCTCTTGTCCTTGCAAAGAGAAATATCAGGTTGAGAAAATTTGGCTCCCTTTTTGCCAAGTCATCAACCATCTCATTCCCAGGGATACCCAACTGACTTGGTATCCCCGGGAGAACAAGGTTTTGACCATTTTCTTTATTATCAAAAGACATTTTTTTTCCTTACGAGAATGTATATTTCCATTTTCACCCTGATATGGAGCAGTTAAAAAACAAATTCAGGTAGTCTCTTCTAACGAGACTACCGCGGGTTATTAACGTAGGATTACTTATCGTTGCTTACCTCTTTTCTATTCTTTTTTACACATTTTGGTACTTTTTTGTTTAACTGTTTTACTGCTACTGGGTTTGGCGCGCTGCCAAAGTTATAACTCGCGACAACGCTGAAATTTTGCTTTTCGCAGGACCGTTATTGAGGAACGTAATCCTATGTTAAAAGTAAGAACTGTCTGAAAGTCAATGAAATTCGCTACATAATCCTGCTTAATATCCTGCATCTCTTCAACTGCCAGGGTTTTATCCATCATGATTGCTGAGGAAAATGTCAACTGGAGGGCACAGTTGAAAGGGAACTGAACCGCAGGTATAAATATCAGCACCTGCATATTTAATTTTAGATAAAATTAATTTAGAGTTTCTGTTGACACGCTTTGAATCTACAAATTTAAGGTTTCTAAGCCTACACAAATTAATTTTAGAATTGCTAGACTTAAATTTTAGACCCCAAACACGTTTAGATATCTCTGCTTGGAAAACAATGTTTTACAGTTCCTGTGTCTATATTTTGTTCAGTAATAAGGCTTGCCTATTTTGAATATGAAGTTTCCATGGCTAACTTTTGATCCTTAGAGTTATAGCTTCTCTACTTAGACAGCGTAATTTCAGAATTATTATTTCTAACTTTTGAAGTTACTTATTATATACGCTTCTGTCTCTCTAGATAATATGATTTCAGATTGCCAGGAAGTGAAATTGCTTTTGAATGCTTCTGCTACAAGCGAAGTTAATAATTTTAATATCACCCATCATCGCGCTCGAAGCAACTAGAAAATCGTTTTCTTTAGTTAAAGTGTTTAAAAATTTTAAATATACAAAATTAAGTTTGCTTCCGTTTCAGGATATTCAGTAATTGATAGCCTGCAATAGTTAACCAGAATATTTTTCTACACCACTCAACTCTCCTGAAATAAGGTTTCTTTTATTCAGAGTTTGAAAAGGCTAAATTTGTACAGATCAAGATATATACAAACATTTAAGGGCCTATTAATAAATCAAAAGAGTCTGTAAAGGAATACTTGATTGGACTATGTAAGATCTCGTTGGGATGAGATTTTAAAAAGTTAGTTCATTCTACTTTTAAAAATTTCCGTTTGAGCTTGTTATAATAAGGCATCTATTACAAAAGGCCTGAGGTAGTTAAGGGGTAACGCGTCGGCTTTCGGCGCCGAGAGTGCAAGGATCAAATACCAACAAGCGCCATTAAATTCCTCCGTGTCTAAGCCGGACGTTAAATCTGTAGACCGAAAAGTACCTCTATGATGTCAGAGAGGGTGGGAGAGAGTACGATCCTGCCCATATGTCGCCCCTGAGGGTGCTTGGTGAAAATTGAGATGGCACCTGTCTAAATTGGACTCCAACCCTTTTGGTGCCGTTCGAAACCAGAGCCGCAGGTTTGTAATATTTCCGGCCAGGAGTCATTAGAAACAACAACAACAACTATTGCAAACTAAATGCTCATTTGTTTTAGATTTTGCGATTTCAGTTTATTAGACAATATTAAAAAATCTTTTTTATCTCGACCACCCAAAAGGGAAATATTTCCCCCGATTAAATCCCTTTCGTGTTAATAAATCCAGTTTTGCGCCAGGTTACCCAAAAAGAAGTAATAAATGGGGCTTACACATATTCCAGAGACTACTCGCTTGTATATGGGAACATAGACAAAGTTATATGTCAAATTTTACGCTGTATCGTCATAGAAGCCCGGCGATTTCTTCGTATTCATTCTTTCCCTAACTCACTTCCACAGAAAACGGCATATTTTATTCACGACTCTGGGCATGCGCAGTTTATTTATTCCCATTGCTTCATAGCCGACAGTAAACACTAAACTGACGTAAACCTCTCCCATGATAAAATACGGAACATCCGTCCGAGAGAAGAGAGGCTTTCTTCCAGATTGGCATGCAGACCCCAGCATGCGTTCCCCCTTCACCAGAACGTATATGCATAAAAATAAAATCGCGAAGTCAAACAAACACAAAACAGCATTTGACTTCTTCAGACACGGAATGCAGGGTTTTGAAAAAAAGAGGTAATCGTGTAAAAAGACACTAAAGGGCCCTCGGAGCCAAAGTAAAAGGTACGCGAATAATAAGTGAGCGTAAGTTGCTCTCCCTCAGACAGTCAAATGATGGTACATTTGGGATGGTACACCGTCCCGGGCCGCAAAAAAATTCACCCCCCTCCCTCTCACGTTATTTTTATGGTCACTCAGAGGTAAGTGTCTTTCCAAATGGAATGCCTAATAGAAGAGAGTGCGCCCGCGTTTAAACGGGGAAAAGGACTTCGTTCGGGATCTTCCTGCCCACTTGCTTTTGCGAGATCTTATGCTCCTAAGGTAAGAATGCTAGATTCGCATCGATTCCAGGGTTGCAGAGCACGCAAACTGCGCCAACTTGGCCACGAGTTCTGATAAGCAGGAAAGGAAGGTCGAGTGTGGAATCGGTCTGTAATCATTCGATTTTGTAGTGTAATCGAACTTTAGAAAATATAGATTTGGGGATCTTCGTACACGAGACTGAGTGACAAATTTGGTATTTTTTCTACAGTGTTTGCCCGGGGCCGTTATCTCCAGTTTCGCTTGGTCTTGAGATCTCAGTTACCACATGCCTTCTCCCAGTGGCGCAGCCAAAGAGCTAGACCCCCTTCCCCACCGTCTACACGCCTAGTTTATCAACGCAGGTGGGTTTTTTTCAATAAAATTAATAAATAGATAATGTACTAAGATATAGGTAACAATGGCTTATTACCAACAGTTTTCATAAGAATAAATGTGCATATGAATTCATTTGCAGTTTATAAGTATCATAGAACACTTAATACATAATTTATAAGAAATAAAAAAAATATTTTGAAATAATATTGATTTGAAAATGAAATCAATGTTAAAATAGAAGGAGAAAATTTTCTAGCTGTTCTGAACTTTGACAACAGCAATACCGTACTCCACATATTTTAAACAAAAATCGTATATGGTAAAGAGAATAGAAAAATCTTAGGTTTGAATATTTTCTTTTGCTACTCAACCCTTCTTAACAAATATTCTAGCTGTGATTTTGCATTTAATTCTACATTGACAAAGCATATAACTTGACAAAAACCAAATGCATGGAGGGGGATGTAATTGGCTGTCTACCCGGTAATTTAGACGGTCATTCATATATTACAACAATGCATTAATCAAAAATAGTTTGTCAGAAATCGTGGCCCCTCCCTCATTTGAAATTTTCTTTTAGCTACCTGCCTGGGTTGACATACTCGTCCATTAAAATGATCAGTTTGGAATTGATATAATGTAGTGGCTTTGATAAAAGGTCTGTCATACTTTTCGCTTTTAGCACCTGATTTTTAAAATAACTTTTTAGCGTTTATATTTGCCAGTGTATTAGCTCACTGGGAAAAATTCAACCAATGTTGATTTTTTGCAGATCGAAAAAAAGCTTTTTTAGTGCAATTGACCCAGTCTTGACATTTCTGTCAAAAACTATAGGCGGTCAGTACAAAAAATATTTTATTACTATTCTGCAGAAGGAAATCAAAAGATAGGAGACCAGCTGAACACCACACTACCGAAAAACAGCGCCTACCTTGATCATTACAACAAGGAAAGGGCAGTCGAATTACAATCCTTACACAACTTTGATTGTTGGCTTAATCTTAATAACACATGGCAGTTTAACCCTTCAGCCGGCGTTCCTGTGTACAAAGTGCAACATTTTCCTAATTTTGAATAGTTAATTTTTACATGTAAGGTTTGAATGTTCGAAGCAGTTTCTATTTATAGATACACCCTTTCTAATGCAGTTCTGATTTTATGACCCTTGTATACCTTTCCATTCATTGTGAGTCGTGATTTAACCGTGGTAAACCAGCGATTATACTGGATTACAATACGACAAAAGTAGGAGTTGATGTAGTCGATCAAATTCGCAGCTATTACACCGTATCCCGCATATCACGAAGATGGACAATCTCATTGTTTTTTAGGTTTTTGGACATAATAGGAATCAATTCGCAAGTTGTCTTTAGATGCAATAAACCGGACAGTTTTGAAATAATGCAGATACGTGATTGTATCTGCATTCTTTGGCCTTTAATTATAAATATATCTCAATACTACCAACATTTTATATCTTGTCATAAAACGCAGAATTGTTATTTTCAATTTGAAAAAAAAGTATATTATAAAAGGAATAATCAAGGTTCAAAGAACCGTTGCACTTTGTGCCACGAGCGCCTGCTGGTGTTTCAAAAATTGGTACGCCCGCTGAAGAGTTAAAATAACAATCATCTCCATTTCTTGGTTTTAAGTTACGGAAATCCCGTCACATAAGATAATTACTTCTTATCTAGCTATTTGGCTTGACAGAATAAGTAAAATTTAAGGCAGTTTAGAGCATAATATTTTTTACTAAATTATCTTTCCATGTATGCATTTACAATAAAACATTGTTCTAATTTACACTTATACCAAGAGCCCTTAAAAGTGTAATGCGGGTTTTTCTGTAAAGAATCACCTCACGCAATTTATGTAATAAAACACTCTAGTCACTTCAAAAGCGTTGAATGTCTATGTTTGGCATTCATATCAATCTAATTTTCTGTTATTAGATTTCCTGCCCCGAATGTGAAAGTGGAACTTCTTTTAACAACAAACACTTTCAAATGTTTCTGTTTAATTTCCCGAAGTTCTTGAGAAAATCCCTCCTATCTTTGCTAAACAAGAAATTTAAAAACAGAGAGGTCGTACAAGCGTTCCCATGTTCAAAACCAACTCCAGTCATCGGCTGTTGAAACTAAAGTGAGATCGGATAAAGTATTCTTTTAACTTGAGATATCCTCAGTTTGGTAGAGACGTGAACAGAAAGAGAAGAACATATTACAGTTGATCACATTATTTCCTTTAAAAAGTCTTGAGTGAAAGTGTGCGAATGAGAATAATCGAAGATGTAAGAAGTGTTGACGGAAGTATACGAAATTACAAGCGATACGTGGAAATAAAAGATTAGATGAACGGCTTAAATTCGGGGAAGTTTTGAGTAAAATAAGCCGAAGTGCAGTAGACGAGTACAACACCGGGAACCAAACACACATTAAACAGGGTGTTTCAAAAAGAATCACTCAATTTAAAATGAGTATATTATGAAAAATATTGAACATAGAAACTTAAAATTAATTTTATATTAAATGGTTAAACATAAAGTTTTTTTACAAGCCAAATTAAAGGTGCTCAATATGCCCACCTCTGGATGCACAACATATGTCTATACGGTAGGGCAAATTCGTCCTAAACTTTTGCGAACATGTCTGCATACACTGCTTCCGTGGCTGTTAGGCGTACACAGACAACCCGTGCCTTGGAATTGTTTATACCATCGCCTGATGCTCTGAGAGGTAGGAACATCAATCTACCAGGGTTTTGTTGACGAAAATCACGCTGAACAGTTGTTGAGGACTCACTATTCGCAAAGCGTAGAACACAAAATGATTTCTGTTGTGCAGTCGCCATCTTTAAACTACTGATGTGGCGGGCGAAGGAAGAGCGTTATCGATACTTGTCGACAACAGCGTGAAACTCGAGATTTCCCTCTTTCTGCCTATACATTATTCGATCAAAACGGATTAAAAGATGAATAGTTATGATTTTTTAAAATCAGATGATTCTTTTTGAAACACCCTGTATAGGAGTGAAAATTGAATGAAAGATCATTCAGGTACAATAAAACCTCCAAAAACTCAAAATGATTTTCACCAGAGTCTGATAATTTTAAGTATATACTTAAAGCCTTTTACAATATGTTTTTCATAGTTTTGATTTAATATCAAATTGTTTTAATCGTCAACTTCAATTATGTGATATTAAATTATATTCCTTTAAAACCATGGATGGATTTTGCAGGACTATGTAGCTGCAGTCTGAGAATGTTTAAATGTAGAGATTATTCACAATATATCCTTAAGGAACTTTTTCACTCTTACATACATTTCGTTTTAAAAGTTTAGAAAACTTGTCCATATACAAGATAATTCGGCAACTTACAACAAATTTTAATTGACAATAGTAAATATATGTACATTTATATTTTGAATCAAAATTCCCAGAAGGATTTGGACTGACGTAAATAAAAAGGTGTTTGTTTAATTTTCCACATTCCATTCCTTGCATTTTGTTTTTATATCTATTTTTTTAAATTTCAACTGCAGGAAACGGTTAACATCTTGACAAATACCATTTCATTGCTGAAAGGAAGAAATTTTTAATTTTAGAATACAATATTTTAAATTTTTTTTAACTGTAATGGGAAAAAACTGCATGAATAAGATAAAACAAATATAGATATTAAATAAAACACATGCATGATTGTCATATCAAAACCTTTTTTCCTGAATACTTCTTGAATCAATAATATACTCTTGGGAGAAATTATATAGAACATATTTTATTTCAAATTTATTGAAAGATTAGTGCAGTGATTCCCTATGAAGTGGATATAGGAACTACAGTTATGAAGAAAATATAAATGTAAATTGAATTACACTTGGAGGGGGAGAAAGAGCGAAATTTTATGTAAAAATTTCCCATAAATAACACATCACGTTTGGTGATATTTTCTAATTGTTTGATTATGTTAATATAATGCAAAGCTTAGCATTATAAGACAAACCAAATTATATAGGTAATGATTTTATAATGAGTTATGTAAAGTAGGATTATATCGTTTCCAATATCATGTGAATAATTGTGCACTATCAAAATCTAGTCTTTTTAATCCCAGATTAAAATTTAGAGAAATTAAATAAATAAATTTTAAAAAATGAATAAATTAATTAATTTCCACTACGTAAAGGAAAGTGTTATTAAAAGAAAGACGCATTTCGAAGGTGAATTCTGGGAGTTACACGATTGACTTTCTTATGTAATTTTAAGGACTGCTTTATGTAAAAGGAATGCAAATGAAAAAATCACTTAAGTTGTAACGATTCTTTGCAAAAATTAAATTTAAGCAAACGTTACCATTTTTTTTATAATTCCATCAATTGTAAAGCAAATTAATGTCTGTATAACAGTCAGAAATGCAGTAACATAAGGCTTATTTTTAAAAATTAAAGAGTAACTGACTATAAAAATACTTTTGTTACAAAAGAAACAAGTTTGATGGATAAAAATGTGTAGAAATTTTGTACTTTGAGAAGTGTCCATGTAAAAAATAACGTATAGAATATAAGTTAAAGATATTATGCATCAAAAAAATTATTTGATAAAAAAAAATATATCTGACCCTTTAAACATTCAGACATTAAAAGCAAACTTTTGATTTTGAAAACACATAAAAGTTTAAAAAAATGTTTAAAATAAGTCATTTGACATGATAAAATATAGATATAAATAAATAATGCAAATAGAGTCATAAAAAAATGATTTAGCTCAAAGTTCATGTAATAGTATTTTTGGACACCTTTTAAATTTCGGCGATATATTGCTCCCATTTTTAAATAGACCACTTATCAAGAGAATATCCGAATGTACATTTAGCTGAACTATAATGTTATTTATTATCACATACATATTAGGAATATATAAGAAGTTAAAATTCATGTGCCATGATGTGTTTGCTGGAACTACCCCAATGAAAGCCTTTCTTGCTATTTAGCCTGTAAATGCATTTTTTCCTTCAGAAGAGTGATGGTACAGGAAAGTAGGCATTTCCAACGCGGTCAATCTATGCTCATTATGACGTTTCCATTGATAAGCAATTATTTTTTTCTTGTTTTCATTTTTTTATTTTATTCTCCAAAAAATATTCTCTGTTTTTAAAAAATAACAAGGGAATAGACAAAAAATATAATATGATAAAACCTTTCCTTTGGCTAAAGCATTACATTGTGATATAGAATACTCGCACAGCAAATTAAGGGATAAACGCTGATAAAACTGAACGAATTTTATTATATTAGTTCATTTCAACTGATTAAATTAATATAAAAATTAAAGTTTGCAGGCACCCAGCTGTTGGCTATACACTTGTTACAGTACCGTAAGTCGAATTATAAAAGATATAAATTTTAAGTGATTACTAAAGCAAAAATCATTTTGAATTGGGCTTTAATCATAAATAAATGTTTATTGTAACATTAAATAGTTTAAAGAAGGGTGATATCATTAAAGAAACTTATATTCAACAAAATTTTAATAATAGAAACCTCAGCATTTTTCTTTCACTGCTTAATTTAAACAACAGTATATGTTTGTTGATCTTTTAAATAGACATTAGAAATCAAACATATCCTGAATTGACTGTTTAAAAACGACCATTTTACCGGTATCGTATCATATAATACTTCCACGAAAGAAGCAAACTGAAACTCGTTCATTTTACTTCCGATTATAGAGTAATTTGTCACGCAAGTAGAGGGTATTTTCTAATTATGTTTCCATTATTTTTTTTTTCATCTCACTTTCGATGATTCTTTTTTCAAAGAACCTGGATGGAAAGAAAATTCCTGAAAATGAATAACTCCCTATTTATTGTATTGATCTCAATCAAAATGTCAAACTTTGTCAAACATTGTACCTTGGAGATAATTTTAAGATGGTATAAAGTATATATTTTTCCTTTAGTTTAAAAAGACTTTGAGTTAGACTCTAATCGAATTATTAACTTTAAACAAAATAGAGCACCAGGGGTTGGCACTTGAGTATGTAAAACTAAAATTGTTCGTTGCGACTTAAGTACGCGTGATTAAACCTTAAAAAAATGGAATACATATAAAATTTTAAAATTATATATAATTACTGACATAATAATATAATTTAAAACATGATATTTAGCATTTCTAGAAATGTCTTAATATTATATTGTGAATCTTACAACGAATTTTTAAAATCGTTAAAATAGCAGAGTTTTACCAATAAGGGGATTTTTGTATGTGCTTGGAAAATTTGATCCAAAACTTGGCAATTATAGCCTGCTATATGAACTGACATCTCCAGACCTCATGGCCAGTATTACACCAATCAGTACTTGATGAGTATTGAGATTGAGCGTTATTTTTAAGGATTTTCCTTCTCATAACAACCCATGCTTTTTGCAGATGACGGCAAAATACATTGGCCAGGACGTTTATTTCTTTTCAACGATTTCAGGTTTTTGGTTTTTCTATGTGAGGATTTTTTTTGTCATTCTTTATTACAAACGATTCTTACTCATTTTCACCAAAAGTAGGGGACGATATAAGGATCATCCGCCAGGGATGAGGGTCTAGCTCTCGTCTGCAACCCTTCAGGCCAATAATCTAATAACTGAACTCCTAGACACGTGAAGGTAAGACTTTCTCTTACATTTTTAAACTTCTTTCTCTTACATAATATCATTAGTTTTTATAAAAAGGATAGATTTTTGAAATAATTTTACATGCAAATGAAGTTACAGTAATATTGACTAAAATATTTGTGATGGTTCAAATAGATTTTTTTTAGGCTTGCATAAGTAAATTTGTTATGATTTTGTAATACCGTAGTCTACGATGCGAGATAATTTTAAATGTAACACCCGGTTTCCCCGTGATGTATTAAGTACTAAAAACAATCTCATTAAAACAGTGCGAAATCTAACGTAGATAAAAATTGAAAATTTTTATAATAGGGGGAATTTTAAATATCTTCTCAAGCCGTCAAAGGGAGGAGAAAATTTATTATTTAAAGTTTCTAAACTGCTAAATTTAAAATATCTAAAAATTAAGCAATAAGATTTATTTCACCGAGGCATGTATTTGAATTGAAACTGTATCCAAAATCAGTATACGCCTCATTGTTTTTCATAAATTTTAACATCTTATAAAAGTTTCCTTTTAACGATTGTCTATATTTTTAAACATTACACCAGTTGTTTTACGAATTGCTCTAAAATTCAATTCAAGATTATGGTAAATCTTGTTTAAAACAATCATAATATGTGCACAATACATAGCAAAGTTCTTATGCATTGCTGCTGAATAGCCAGGAAATATGGTCTGCGTTTCATTAATTATGAGTGAAATTGACTGAGTGAATTGACCAAATCTACCATGCTACACACACACACACACACACACATATATATATATATATGTGTGTGTGTGTGTGTGTGTGTGTGTGTAAGTGATATAGCCATTACATCACGTCCTTAAAATATAACCCGAAAGGGAAGACTATCTTATATTTACATGGATGGAGCTAGACTCATGCTAGACATGGATGGCCTGAAAGGAAAAAAATTAAATTTGGAAGCAGTCGGGTCGAATCGTTTATTAGATCGACAAAAGTACATCCGTTCTTTCCGAACAACGGCTCGGAAGTAATATCACTTTTCAACCTTATGCGCGAGAGGGCAAAAAACAAAAACAAAAACAACATGTGGCTATTATTTGTAAGGTCAGTAGATATTGGGGCTCGCGATGAAAACCCATTCCTGAATTCTAACATATACACGTGTAGAAATGCAAAGGCATGCGATTCATGGGAAGTTCTGTGGCTAAGGGTTTTAAAGCGATAAATTAATGTTATTGGGAATTGGATTTGGAAAGGGAATTTAAATGCTAGAATGGAGGGCATGATATTTAATATATTACACACACACACACACACACACACACACACACACATATATATATATATATACATATATATATATATATATATATATATATATATATATATATATATATATATATATATATATATATATATACATATATATATATATATATATATATATATATATATATATATATATATATATATATATATATATATATCGATCGATCGTTTTCGGATCCATCGTTTTTCCGTATGTGTCGTTCATTTTATCCAGTCCCAACGATCATATTGCTTTGTTATGTTTCCGCATCTATGCTTTCCCGCATTTATCGTTCATTTCAATCGGTCCCTTGAAAAACGATAGATCGAGATTCCACTGTATATATATATATATATATATATATATATATATATATATATATATATATATATATATATATATATATATATATATATATATATATATATATATAACATTTTATAAGATCTAGAAGAGCTGAGATTTTGATTGAAGCATGTCGCAGCTTCCTTTAGTGTTTACCGAGAATTTTTTGAAGAGGGTTTTGAAAGTTTGTTGTTTGTCTTTTTATCTCCAGTGACGTCACCCAATTTAGTCATCACTGCCTGCGCAGTCGATTCCTGAAACCGACTGGAACAGAGGGAATCCCGATGCTGGTGGAAGGGAAGCCGAAAGGGAAGCCGTCAGTCGATGTCGTCGCCAAAGCTGGCACGGCGTTGCCGCACCCGGGGTGTGTGTGGGAGGGGTCTCGCGCGCGGCTCCCGTGCAGTTTACAGCCGCGCTTAATTCAATTTACTCCCCGTGGATGGGAATTCAGCCATTCACTGGATTCATCAATTATTCCCTAGACCTGCCGCTCTCCTCCAGATGAAGTCTCCCTTTCAGCCGTATTACGGCCGACTGACTCATGCTCCCTTCTCTTGCTCTCTCTCTCTCTCCTTCTTTTAAAATATTGCGAGGGGAAAAAATATTCAGCTTATATACAAGGGGGGGGGGGAGAGAAAAAATCTTATCTTTTTATGCTGATTTCTCCCCGCGCAGTCTTCAAGAAAGTCGGGTTTCATTTTTCCGGGTTTTTTCCCCCCTTTACCTTTTCATTTTTTATGCGTTTTTCCCTTTTCTTAAAAATATTTTAATTTGGTTTTGCATGGCAAAAGAGTTGCGCGTTCTTGTTTATGCGTGTGTAGCTGCGACCGCGCGTTATGAATACCGTCAACTCGCGTGTTAAGATTTCGAAGGGAGGAAGGGGAGACGGCACGAGGGGAGGTGGATCTGTCATGGAGAATTTTTTAATGCGTTTTTTGAAGGGTTTTTCTGTCTCCGGCGTTTCTGAACTTTTTTTTTCCCACTCTCTATGGAGGGTTTTTATTCCATTTTGATGACAGAAAGATCTGCCAGATTTATAAGACAGACGCCCTTTTTCTGTGTGTGGGTGACTTTGTAAATTTTTCTTTGTGGGAACGCGCAGGGAGGGGATCCTATTCAATTATAAGACATTTACGTGCTGCGTGCCTTGAACTTACAATCAATATCATTTTTGTTTGTCCGCCTTTTTTTTTCTCTAATGTCTCTCTCAACTGCGTACTTTTGAATATTAATATTCGTATCCATGGCACAAAACATGTGGTTGTATTACGTAATTCGGGACATATGACATCTGTCCTATTAGCACGTCTTTCGGGAAATCAGAAAATCCTGGGTTTGATTCACGGATCCGGTGATATAAAAATGTATGGAATGAATATCTGAAGAGTCATTGGTGTTAGAAGATTAGAGATTAGATACAGTCGAACCCCGTTATAGCGAACTTCAAGGGACCAAAGGTTTTGTTTGCTATATCCGAACCATTAAGAAAAATGTTCACAAAATGTATAACTCATTAGTTGCTATGTATATTCAATAATGATGTATTGAAAGAATGATAAAATCTATTAAAAATGATCATCAATGAATTAAATTGACTAAAATTGATTACATTAAACTGACACAATACTAATTTAATTAACTAAAAATGAAGACAAATGGAAATAAATTGATTTTATCTTTAATAGTTGCTCACTGTTTTGATGCAGAAATAATCGGTAATCTTCTGCTGACGTGATGACGATTTCAAAAACATTTTATGAATTTCTTTGTCCAGTACATCAAATGACTCCAACACTCTTTCTTCCACTGTTTGTGTAGACAAAAACTTATTAATTACACTCATCGCTGCTGTAGCATCTGAGATGGTGGAGATTTCGTCATTTATGTGTTCCATCAGAAGCAAAATCTTCGATTTCAGAATGATTCATTGTAATTTCTTCCACAATATCTTCATCAGTCGGATTTTCACATGTAATGACTTCATCATCATATGCTTGGAACAATTAATTGCATGTCACAATCTGAGAATGATGAAATTTTGTGCTTTTCTATCCACATCGCGATAGGTAAATCTTCATCCTCATCTTCTTCAACATTCTTTGCTTCTTCAACATTCGTTGTACATTCAACATTCTTAAAAATTTTTTAAATTTAAAAAAATTCAGTTGTCGACTGAAAAAAAGGTTCGTTATAGCCGATTCTTAAGATTTCGGAGGTTAGCTAAAAAAGGATAAATTAGCATTAAATGCAATAGGAAAACGACGGGACCAAAATTTTCGTTCGTTATAAGTAGTATAAAAATGAGAGTTCCGCAACAGGATTAAGGGGAGGGGCTTAAAGTGGGCGGAGCTAACTGAGTGACGTGGACCAATCAGAGTGCAGCTGGCCACCTGGCGGTCGATTTGGACCAATCAGGAGAGGGCAGCGCTGCTATCGCCCCCTAGCGGGAAAACCTGGAACCTTGTAGTTCAGCAGAATCTTGAAGAGAGTATGTGCTCCGCGGAGCGCCACCTATAGGTCAAATAGGGAACTAAATTTCGTACAAGGATTGGAGGTCAGGGCATATTTTTTTCAGTGCTGCCATCTGATGCTGAAAGCTAGAACTACATTTTTGGGGACTTAGAAATTTTTTTAAAAGTATTTTCCATGGGAATTGAACCCGTTAAGGAAATATTACCTGACTACTTTTAGCGACGTAATACCGTTACGCTATGAATCGTCGGAAGTTCAGCGAATTATATTCTATAACAGAGAGAATATTTTTATAAATTTACTAGAATTAATTATCAAAAATAAATATAACGACATCTATTGTTTAAAAATGAAACTTAGAAAATTTAATACAAGGTTTTGTGTATATTTTTCAAAACTTTAAATATTTTTAGTCGAATTCTAACTTAAAATATATATTATCAACTTAGTAGTTCAAAAAAGGGCTTATTTTCAGGACTTTAAAATTGTTTTGCTATGTTTTTTAACGTGATATATAATTTTACATAGATACATTCACAAAATAATACAAAATAATAAGAAATTTTTACATAGATACGCTAAAACGAATATTTTTTTTCTTTTACTTGATATTTTTACACATGAAATTATTTTACAACAAGCGTTAAGTTTAAAATATCTATAATTTTTCTTAAGAATATTACTTTGCAGTATAATATAATTTAGATAGAGCTTTGAATCCATTGTAACATTTAGTATAGAAAAAATTATTATTATTTGATCTTACCTTGAAAAACATTCCATGAAAAGCTAACAAGGGGATATTTTTAGACATGAAATTATTTAAACAAAGCGGGAATTCCTCAGTAGAGTTATTTTTTCCTTTTAATATTAGAAATAAAAACTGAAATATGATTCAATCTAGATAATTATTTAAATTAAATACACATAACATACCAATCCATACTATTAAATCTGCAAGAGAAGATATTAAATTTACGCTAAAAAAATTTTTTAATTGTCGACATATGCATACTGCAATAGTCTACATTATTATCAAAAAGTTCATTGAATTATATTCTATAACAGAGCGAATATTTTTATGAATTTACTAGAATTAATTATCAAAAATAAATATAACGTCAACTATTGATTAAAAATGAAACTTAGAAAATTTAATACATGGTTTTGAGTATATTTTTCAAAACTTTAAATATTTTTAGTCGAAGGGTTTATTTTCAGGACTTTAAAATTGTTTTGCTATGTTTTTTAACGTGATATATAATTTTACATAGATACATTCACAAAATAATACAAAATAATAAGAAATTTTTACATAGATAGGCTAAAACGAATATTTTTTTTCCTTTTACTTGATATTTTTACACATGAAATTATTTTACAACAAGCGTTAAGTTTAAAATATCTATAATTTTTCTTAAGAATATTACTTTGCAGTATAATATAATTTAGATAGAGCTTTGAATCCATTGTAACATTTAGTATAGAAAAAATTATTATTTGATCTTACCTTGAAAAACATTCCATGAAAAGCTAACAAGGGGATATTTTTAGACATGAAATTATTTAAACAAAGCGGGAATTCCTCAGTAGAGTTATTTTTTCCTTTTAATATTAGAAATAAAAACTGAAATATGATTCAATCTAGATAATTATTTAAATTAAATACACATAACATACCAATCCATACTATTAAATCTGCAAGAGAAGATATTAAATTTACGCTAAAAAAATTTTTTAATTGTCGACATATGCATACTGCAATAGTCTACATTATTATCAAAAAGTTCATTGAATTATATTCTATAACAGAGCGAATATTTTTATGAATTTACTAGAATTAATTATCAAAAATAAATATAACGTCAACTATTGATTAAAAATGAAACTTAGAAAATTTAATACATGGTTTTGAGTATATTTTTCAAAACTTTAAATATTTTTAGTTGAAGGGCTTATTTTCAGGACTTTAAAATTGTTTTGCTATGTTTTTTAACGTGATATATAATTTTACATAGATACATTCACAAAATAATACAAAATAATAAGAAATTTTTACATAGATAGGCTAAAACGAATATTTTTTTTCCTTTTACTTGATATTTTTACACATAAAATTATTTTACAACAAGCGTTAAGTTTAAAATATCTATAATTTTTCTTAAGAATATTACTTTGCAGTATAATATAATTTAGATAGAGCTTTGAATCCATTGTAACATTTAGTATAGAAAAAATTATTATTTGATCTTACCTTGAAAAACATTCCATGAAAAGCTAACAAGGGGATATTTTTAGACATGAAATTATTTAAACAAAGCGGGAATTCCTCAGTAGAGTTATTTTTTCCTTTTAATATTAGAAATAAAAACTGAAATATGATTCAATCTAGATAATTATTTAAATTAAATACACATAACATACCAATCCATACTATTAAATCTGCAAGAGAAGATATTAAATTTACGCTAAAAAAATTTTTTAATTGTCGACATATGCATACTGCAATAGTCTACATTATTATCAAAAAGTTCATTGAATTATATTCTATAACAGAGCGAATATTTTTATGAATTTACTAGAATTAATTATCAAAAATAAATATAACGTCAACTATTGATTAAAAATGAAACTTAGAAAATTTAATACATGGTTTTGAGTATATTTTTCAAAACTTTAAATATTTTTAGTCGAAGGGCTTATTTTCAGGACTTTAAAATTGTTTTGCTATGTTTTTTAACGTGATATATAATTTTACATAGATACATTCACAAAATAATACAAAATAATAAGAAATTTTTACATAGATAGGCTAAAACGAATATTTTTTTCTTTTACTTGATATTTTTACACATGAAATTATTTTACAACAAGCGTTAAGTTTAAAATATCTATAATTTTTCTTAAGAATATTACTTTGCAGTATAATATAATTTAGATAGAGCTTTGAATCCATTGTAACATTTAGTATAGAAAAAATTATTATTATTTGATCTTACCTTGAAAAACATTCCATGAAAAGCTAACAAGGGGATATTTTTAGACATGAAATTATTTAAACAAAGCGGGAATTCCTCAGTAGAGTTATTTTTTCCTTTTAATATTAGAAATAAAAACTGAAATATGATTCAATCTAGATAATTATTTAAATTAAATACACATACCATACCAATCCATACTATTAAATCTGCAAGAGAAGGTAACAAATTTATCTCACAATGTTAATAGAGAAGATTTTTACATTATCTGAAATAATACAGACTTTATCATGTTTAGAAGATATTTACAAGAGTTCATTTTAGAATTAAATGAATCATGGTTTGAATCCTACAACAGTAGGGGGTATATGCAAACATGAAGACTTTAAATTATACAATTACCATCTAGAACCTGAAACTTAAAAAATATATGCACCAATTTAAGTATCTTTATATAGTTTATGTACAGTTTTGAATATATTTCAAACCTTAAACGTTTTTTCAACTTTGAAACTATATTATAAGTTAAGACGCTTACTAAAATTAAAAACATTTTATAGAGGTAAAGACTTGAAAGATAAAATTTACAAGTTTTAATCCTAAATATTATATTTTATCCAGAAATGTAGACTATTAATATATGATTTTAAACCTAACATACTTTCAACGATTATCTAAATTGCGATATAATGTTAAATTCCACTGATATTAGTCTATTAGTAGTAAGCATTTCATTAAAGGTTAATAGAAGTATTTAATAAAGTTTTAATATTAAATGAACATCAAACATATATTAACTTAGATGTTTTAACCCCAAACAGTAATTATTAAAAATAATTATAAAATATATGATTCAAAACTTTAAAACATATTATTATATATACAATAGAAGATGTTAAATTTGTATTGAACTTAAATTATAAGATTGTTTCTACCATCGTCGCTTGATATATAACATTACAGTTTTAAATATTCTGCAAACGCTATGAAACATTTTGTATAGAAAATAATTACCATTTGATCTTACCTTTAAAATCTATAGTTTATGCACTTAATTCATATAATTTTTTACAAAAACAAGCTTTAACTGCATAAAAAGATATTATATTTGTCCCGCACATACATATAAACATTATTCCACAGAGAAGATATATTCATCCCTCACATACATATAAACCAAAAAACATATTAAAACTTACTAGTTCCCTTATAAAGGTTTCACGACTTTAAAATTTTTTTTACTGCGTTTTAAATCTAATCTATAATTTTACATATATATAACCACTAATAAATTGTTTTACAAACAAAAAAGCATACATCACTCCTAAAATTTTAGTTTTCTTAACAAAAAAAAAAAAAAAAAAAAAAAAAAAAAAAAAAAAAAAAAAAAAAACTTTGATTAAAACAATTGTTTATTATGTTAAAAAATCAATCACCTATTTATATTACTTTGAAATATTACGCAAATAATAACTTTGAATAAGTTTTACATCAGAAATTATTTTCCGACAACTGTTAAACTTAAAAATCTAATCTTAAATTTATTCATCTTTGCACACTTTACAAAGAAAAGCATACATTTTAACCAAAATTTTAGTTTTCTTAACAAAAATATCTGCAGAACTTTGAAGTAAAACTATGTTTAATACATTGAAAATCAATGATCTATTACCAACACTTTGAAATATCATGCAAATGCTAACTTAGAATAACTTCTAAATGAGTAAATTTTAAGGTTTGCCTAAACCAACCCCTACATAAGATAAGTGCAATTCAACGTTAGATAAGATAAGTACGTTTCGTCAATAGATAAGATTACTGGCACCTACTATTAGTCACACATTTTTCTAAAAATATTTTTTAAATTATTTTTCTAAAAAATTATTATTCAAATTAAAAGATATAAATATAATAATTAATCTTTAAATACTATATTGAACACAGAAAAAGAGTACTCACAGTTGATGAATGGACTTTAGTCTTCTAATATATCCTCATAAAAATATTTATGAATCATTTTCAAGTTGAACTTAGCGAAAAATTCACTGCTGTTATAGACACATGTGCAATAATTTTGTACAATTCAGCATATTTTTAACATAGATGTTGAAAATAGCAGCTTTGCCCACTGCACGATATTTTTCATTCTCGCTTATGGATAAGCAACTATGCTGGCGCTGTGATAGATGGTCAATTTCGCATCCATGACATTCAAATAATTCACTGCATGCACGTATTAAACTTGTTTTTAAGACTTTGAAATAATTTTCTTTTGCAGCAAATAAGTCGCAATGATTTTTTACAACATGATCCGTTTTTATAAACTTTGTATTGTAGCATATTAGGAATGCTTTCACACAACGAACTGTTTTCAACATAACTTATAATATCGTCAGGATATTCTTCCATTTTCAATATCTGCTCTCTATTTAATTTAATAGACCAGGTTTTTAATTTGTAACCAACTCCGTTTTCATTAGCAAACATTTGTTGTAAGCAACATTGTTCGCCGACGTTTACACCTATTAGCTGGTTGTTACAGATGAATGATTTCTTTTATAAACAATTTTATATATTGAAATTTTATTCATTAGTTCCCACCATGTAGCGACAATCATCACTACTGCATTTTCGGTAGGGATATTGCTAAATACATCCGTGAAATGATTCAAAGTCCTAGGTATGTCTTATCCAATTGCAACGTAAATCAACCCCTCCTTTATAATAAGCGCTTTTAAGAATTACCATCTTTGAAAAGAGAAATAACTGAATCACTTACGATTTGTTAGTAAATGTTGAATGATTATTTTTCGTGCAATATAATTTTTCAGGAGAGATAAAAAAAAGTTACTTTTACTTTAATATATAACATTGCAGTTTTAAATATTCTACAAACGCTATGAAACATTTTGTATAGAAATTAATTACCATCTGATCTTACCTTTAAAATCTATAGTTTATGCACTTAATACATATAATTTTTTACTTAAAGCATATTAAAACTTAATAGTTCCCTTATAAAGGTTTCAAGACTTTAAAAATTTTTTACTTTGTTTTAAATCTAATCTATAATTTTACATAGATATAACCACTAATAAATTGTTTTATATAGAAAAAGCATACATCGCACGTAAAATTTTAGTTTTCTTAACAAAAACCTTTAAAAACTTTAATCGAAACGTTTATTACGTTAAAAAATCAAGCACCTATTGAATAACTTTGAACAAGTTTTACATTAGAAATTATTTTCCGACGACTGTTAAACAAAATTTATACTATAAGTTTAAGACACTTCCTAATACTTACAATTTTATCATTCTATAAAGATTATAATTTCTTTTGAATCGTTTTCAAATATTTATAATTTGTTTTAATAATAGCACAAAACTTGAATAATTTTGAATTAATTTCATATAAATTCTCTCTCATTAAATTAACATAAAAATAAGTTATGTGTTTCAAAACATGCATACAACTTATGTGAGAACACTTCAAGTTAGAAGATGTGATAGCTCCTTAAATGGAGCATAATTCAGAGTTTCACACAGGTTGAGATAGTGCACATTCATTAGTAAGTTCCAATGCAATCAATATTTCGTTAAATTTCCGAAGCAGGGATTCCAAGATCGTTAAACTTAAAAAAAGTTTAAGTAAATTAATTAAGAATATCCAATTATTTTAATTATTAAAAATTATCATAGTTCAAAAAGATATGACATGATTATATTTTCATTTTTTAAATACTATTTCGAAAACGGAATAGTTTAAATGTAATTACTTTAGGATCATTCTAATGATTAGAAAAACTTTTATACCAAAAAACTAAGAAAACCTGAAAAATATTCAACTAATCCCGGGTTTATTACATTGAAAAAGTATCATTAAAAATAATCAATCATAATACGTTTAAAATAAATAATAAGTTTACGTTAATATCCATTTACGTTCAAAAATAAAGTTAAAAAACATAATAAGTTATCATCATTTATGTTTAAAACATAAATGATAAAATATAAATAAAACAATAAAATATAAATTTTTAAAAATGGTTAGAAGGTCATAAACAGAAGTACTACATACCTACTTTTTTCAATCTCAAGCATTTAGCTTCTAATACATTTTACAAGTTCAGAACCTGAATACCTTATCTCATCTATTTCCAAAGCGTCGTGCAATACCGTCTTTAGAAACCCCCTAAGTGCAATCATTAGGGGGTTTTCCAGGACTATATTGCACGACGCTTTGGAAATAGATGAGATAAGGTATTCAGGTTCTGAACTTGTAAAATGTATTAGAAGCTAAATGCTTGAGATTGAAAAAAGTAGGTATGTAGTACTTCTGTTTATGACCTTCTAACCATTTTTAAAAAATTTATATTTTATTGTTTTATTTATATTTTATCATTTATGTTTTAAACATAAATGATGATAACTTATTATGTTTTTTAACTTTATTTTTGAACGTAAATGGATATTAACGTAAACTTATTATTTATTTTAAACGTATTATGATTGATTATTTTTAATGATACTTTTTCAATGTAATAAACCCGGGATTAGTTGAATATTTTTTCAGGTTTTCTTAGTTTTTTGGTATAAAAGTTTTTCTAATCATTAGAATGATCCTAAAGTAATTACATTTAAACTATTCCGTTTTCGAAATAGTATTTAAAAAATGAAAATATAATCATGTCATATCTTTTTGAACTATGATAATTTTTAATAATTAAAATAATTGGATATTCTTAATTAATTTACTTAAACTTTTTTTAAGTTTATCGATCTTGGAATCCCTGCTTAGGAAATTTAACGAAATATTGATTGCATTGGAACTTACTAATGAATGTGCACTATCTCAACCTGTGTGAAACTCTGAATTATGTTCCATTTAAGGAGCTATCACATCTTCTAACTTGAAGTGTTCTCACATAAGTTGTATGCATGTTTTGAAACATATAACTTATTTTTATGTTATTTTAATGAGAGAGAATTTATATGAAATTAATTCAAAATTATTCAAGTTTTGTGCTATTATTAAAACAAATTATAAATATTTGAAAACGATTCAAAAGAAATTATAATCTTTATAGAATGATAAAATTGTAAGTATTAGGAAGTGTCTTAAACTTATAGTATAAATTTTGTTTAACAGTCGTCGGAAAATAATTTCTAATGTAAAACTTGTTCAAAGTTATTCAATAGGTGCTTGATTTTTTAACGTAATAAACGTTTCGATCAAAGTTTTTAAAGGTTTTTGTTAAGAAAACTAAAATTTTACGTGCGATGTATGCTTTTTCTATATAAAACAATTTATTAGTGGTTATATCTATGTAAAATTATAGATTAGATTTAAAACAAAGTAAAAAATTTTTAAAGTCTTGAAACCTTTATAAGGGAACTATTAAGTTTTAATATGCTTTAAGTAAAAAAATTATATGTATTAAGTGCATAAACTATAGATTTTAAAGGTAAGATCAGATGGTAATTAATTTCTATACAAAATGTTTCATAGCGTTTGTAGAATATTTAAAACTGCAATGTTATATATCAAAGTAGAAGTAACTTTTTTTTATCTCTCCTGAAAAATTATATTGCACGAAAAATAATCATTTAACATTTACTAACAAATCGTAAGTGATTCAGTTATTTCCCTTTTCAAAGATGGTAATTCTTAAAAGCGCTTATTATAAAGGAGGGGTTGATTTACGTTGCAATTGGATAAGACATACCTAGGACTTTGAATCTTTTCACGGATGTATTTAGCAATATCCCTACCGAAAATGCAGTAGTGATGATTGTCGCTACATGGTGGGAACTAATGAATAAAATTTCAATATATAAAATTGTTTATAAAAGAAATCATTCATCTGTAACAACCAGCTAATAGGTGTAAACGTCGGCGAACAATGTTGCTTACAACAAATGTTTGCTAATGAAAACGGAGTTGGTTACAAATTAAAAACCTGGTCTATTAAATTAAATAGAGAGCAGATATTGAAAATGGAAGAATATCCTGACGATATTATAAGTTATGTTGAAAACAGTTCGTTGTGTGAAAGCATTCCTAATATGCTACAATACAAAGTTTATAAAAACGGATCATGTTGTAAAAAATCATTGCGACTTATTTTCTGCAAAAGAAAATTATTTCAAAGTCTTAAAAACAAGTTTAATACGTGCATGCAGTGAATTATTTGAATGTCATGGATGCGAAATTGACCATCTATCACAGCGCCAGCATAGTTGCTTATCCACAAGCGTGAATGAAAAATATCGTGCAGTGGGCAAAGCTGCTATTTTCAACATCTATGTTAAAAATATGCTGAATTGTACAAAATTATTGCACATGTGTCTATAACAGCAGTGAATTTTTCGCTAAGTTCAACTTAAAAATGATTCATAAATATTTTTATGAGGATATATTAGAAGACTAAAGTCCATTCATCAACTGTGAGTACTCTTTTTCTGTGTTCAATATAGTATTTAAAGATTAATTATTATATTTATATCTTTTAATTTGAATAATAATTTTTTAGAAAAATAATTTAAAAAATATTTTTAGAAAAATGTGTGACTAATAGTAGGTGCCAGTAATCTTATCTATTGACGAAACGTACTTATCTTATCTAACGTTGAATCGCACTTATCTTATGTAGGGGTTGGTTTAGGCAAACCTTAAAATTTACTCATTTAGAAGTTATTCTAAGTTAGCATTTGCATGATATTTCAAAGTGTTGGTAATAGATCATTGATTTTCAATGTATTAAACATAGTTTTACATCAAAGTTCTGCAGATATTTTTGTTAAGAAAACTAAAATTTTGGTTAAAATGTATGCTTTTCTTTGTAAAGTGTGCAAAGATGAATAAATTTAAGATTAGATTTTTAAGTTTAACAGTCGTCGGAAAATAATTTCTGATGTAAAACTTATTCAAAGTTATTATTTGCGTAATATTTCAAAGTAATATAAATAGGTGATTGATTTTTTAACATAATAAACAATTGTTTTAATCAAAGTTTTGCTTTTTTTTTTGTTTGTTAAGAAAACTAAAATTTTAGGAGTGATGTATGCTTTTTTCTTTGTAAAACAATTTATTAGTGGTTATATATATGTAAAATTATAGATTAGATTTAAAACGCAGTAAAAAAAATTTTAAAGTCGTGAAACCTTTATTAGGGAACTAGTAAGTTTTAATATGTTTTTTGGTTTATATGTATGTGAGGGATGAATATATCTTCTCTGTGGAATAATGTTTATATGTATGTGCGGGACAAATATAATATCTTTTTATGCAGTTAAAGCTTGTTTTTGTAAAAAATTATATGAATTAAGTGCATAAACTATAGATTTTAAAGGTAAGATCAAATGGTAATTATTTTCTATACAAAATGTTTCATAGCGTTTGCAGAATATTTAAAACTGTAATGTTATATATCAAGCGACGATGGTAGAAACAATCTTATAATTTAAGTTCAATACAAATTTAATATCTTCTATTGTATATATAATAGTATGTTTTAAAGTTTTGAATCATATATTTTATAATTATTTTTAATAATTACTGTTTGGGGTTAAAACATCTAAGTTAATATATGTTTGATGTTCATTTAATATTAAAACTTTATTAAATACTTCTATTAACCTTTAATGAAATGCTTACTACTAATAGACTAATATCAGTGGAATTTAACATTATATCGCAATTTAGATAATCGTTGAAAGTATGTTAGGTTTAAAATCATATATTAATAGTCTACATTTCTGGATAAAATATAATATTTAGGATTAAAACTTGTAAATTTTATCTTTCAAGTCTTTACCTCTATAAAATGTTTTTAATTTTAGTAAGCGTCTTAACTTATAATATAGTTTCAAAGTTGAAAAAACGTTTAAGGTTTGAAATATATTCAAAACTGTACATAAACTATATAAAGATACTTAAATTGGTGCATATATTTTTTAAGTTTCAGGTTCTAGATGGTAATTGTATAATTTAAAGTCTTCATGTTTGCATATACCCCCTACTGTTGTAGGATTCAAACCATGATTCATTTAATTCTAAAATGAACTCTTGTAAATATCTTCTAAACATGATAAAGTCTGTATTATTTCAGATAATGTAAGAATCTTCTCTATTAACATTGTGAGATAAATTTGTTACCTTCTCTTGCAGATTTAATAGTATGGATTGGTATGGTATGTGTATTTAATTTAAATAATTATCTAGATTGAATCATATTTCAGTTTTTATTTCTAATATTAAAAGGAAAAAATAACTCTACTGAGGAATTCCCGCTTTGTTTAAATAATTTCATGTCTAAAAATATCCCCTTGTTAGCTTTTCATGGAATGTTTTTCAAGGTAAGATCAAATAATAATAATTTTTTCTATACTAAATGTTACAATGGATTCAAAGCTCTATCTAAATTATATTATACTGCAAAGTAATATTCTTAAGAAAAATTATAGATATTTTAAACTTAACGCTTGTTGTAAAATAATTTCATGTGTAAAAATATCAAGTAAAAGGAAAAAAAATATTCGTTTTAGACTATCTATGTAAAAATTTCTTATTATTTTGTATTATTTTGCGAATGTATCTATGTAAAATTATATATCACGTTAAAAAACATAGCAAAACAATTTTAAAGTCCTGAAAATAAGCCCTTCAACTAAAAATATTTAAAGTTTTGAAAAATATACTCAAAACCATGTATTAAATTTTCTAAGTTTCATTTTTAATCAATAGATGACGTTATATTTATTTTTGATAATTAATTCTAGTAAATTCATAAAAATATTCTCTCTGTTATAGAATATAATTCAATGAACTTTTTGATAATAATGTAGACTATTGCAGTATGCATATGTCGACAATTAAAAATTTTTTTTAGCGTAAATTTAATATCTTCTCTTGCAGATTTAATAGTATGGATTGGTATGTTATGTGTATTTAATTTAAATAATTATCTAGATTGAATCATATTTCAGTTTTTATTTCTAATATTAAAAGGAAAAAATAACTCTACTGAGGAATTCCCGCTTTGTTTAAATAATTTCATGTCTAAAAATATTCCCTTGTTAGCTGTCATGGAATGTTTTTCAAGGTAAGATCAAATAATAATTTTTTCTATACTAAATGATACAATGGTTTCAAAGCTCTATCTAAATTATATTATACTGCAAAGTAATATTCTTAAGAAAAATTATAGATATTTTAAACTTAACGCTTGTTGTAAAATAATTTCATGTGTAAAAATATCAAGTAAAAGGAAAAAAAATATTCGTTTTAGACTATCTATGTAAAAATTTCTTATTATTTTGTATTATTTTGCGAATGTATCTATGTAAAATTATATATCACGTTAAAAAACATAGCAAAACAATTTTAAAGTCCTGAAAATAAACCCTTCGACTAAAAATATTTAAAGTTTTGAAAAATATACTCAAAACCATGTATTAAATTTTCTAAGTTTCATTTTTAATCAATAGTTGACGTTATATTTATTTTTGATAATTAATTCTAGTAAATTCATAAAAATATTCGCTCTGTTATAGAATATAATTCAATGAACTTTTTGATAATAATGTAGACTATTGCAGTATGCATATGTCGACAATTAAAAATTTTTTTTAGCGTAAATTTAATATCTTCTCTTGCAGATTTAATAGTATGGATTGGTATGTTATGTGTATTTAATTTAAATAATTATCTAGATTGAATCATATTTCAGTTTTTATTTCTAATATTAATAGGAAAAAATAACTCTACTGGGGAATTCCCGCTTTGTTTAAATAATTTCATGTCTAAAAATATCCCCTTGTTAGCTTTTCATGGAATGTTTTTCAAGGTAAGATCAAATAATAATTTTTTCTATACTAAATGTTACAATGGATTCAAAGCTCTATCTAAATTATATTATACTGCAAAGTAATATTCTTAAGAAAAATTATAGATATTTTAAACTTAACGCTTGTTGTAAAATAATTTCATGTGTAAAAATATCAAGTAAAAGGAAAAAAAATATTCGTTTTAGCCTATCTATGTAAAAATTTCTTATTATTTTGTATTATTTTGTGAATGTATCTATGTAAAATTATATATCACGTTAAAAAACATAGCAAAACAATTTTAATGTCCTGAAAATAAGCCCTTTTTTTTCGAACTACTAAGTTGATAATATATATTTTAAGTTAGAATTCGACTAAAAATATTTAAAGTTTTGAAAAATATACTCAAAACCTTGTATTAAATTTTCTAAGTTTTATTTTTAAACAATAGATGACGTTATATTTATTTTTGATAATTAATTCTAGTAAATTCATAAAAATATTCTCTCTGTTATAGAATATAATTCGCTGAACTTCCGACGATTCATAGCGTAACGGTATTACGTCGCTAAAAGTAGTCAGGTAGTATTTCCTTAACGGGTTCAATTCCCATGGAAAATACTTTTAAAAAAATTTCTAAGTCCCCAAAAATGTAGTTCTAGCTTTCAGCATCAGATGGCAGCACTGAAAAAAATATGCCCTGACCTCCAATCCTTGTACGAAATTTAGTTCCCTGTTTAACCGATAGGTGGCGCTCCGCAGAGCACATAGTCTCTTCAAGATTCTGCTGAACTACAAGGTTCCACTCTTTCCCGCTAGGGGGCGATAGCAGCGCTGCCCTCTCCTGATTGGTCCAAATCGACCGCCAGGTGGCCAGCTGCACTCTGATTGGTCCACGTCACTCACTTAGCTCCGCCCACTTTAAGCTCCTCCCCTTAATCCTGTTGCGGAACTCTCATTTTTATACTACTGTTATATTCAGGAGTTCGTTATATACATGTTCGCTATTGCGAGGTTCGACTGTATTCCGAAGAATTGAAAATTCGTGAAGCAGCTGAATGAACATACTTTGAGAAGATTGGAAAGGATTTAGGTAGTATGACAAGACAGAAAATATCTATATTTCAGTTATTCCCTACACGTTGTGGATTATCTGGAAATGAGATAGCGGACCGTCTAGCCAAGAAGGGTGCAGAAACTTAACAGGCCCTTTACATCTGAGCTTTTCTTCAACCATTCATCCAAGCCATTTTTTTATACCATACTTCAAAGCTTTTTATAAAAATGACCTGCAAAAATGCTTTTAAATCGAAGCCTAATGAATCCCTTAGAGCAGAGGTTCCCAACCTTATTTGGCTTACCACCCCCTTTTCAAAAGAAAAATGACTCAACCACCCCAAAGCAAATTTTCATACCTAAGCTAACAGAGATGCAGTGGCAAATTCAAGTTCTTTTAAGTATATATATTTCTACCCATGTCCTTCAACATAGTAAAGAAAGGTGTCGTAAATAAGACACCTTGGAGCGTGAAATCACAAAGTTATTTATTAAAACCAACCATTCGTATGACAGACACAAACTGAAGCTAACGAAGGATAATATTAAAATGAAAATTACGAAAAACTTTAAAACCTAATCCTAATGAGATGAATGACCTTGGTGCGTTGCTATCAGCTAATTAACGATCGGCACTATTTTGGTCAGCAGCATTTTTAAACCATCGCGATTAGCCACTTGTAGTCTGTTTCTGTTTTTAATAAGCAGATTTAGGACTACACTGAACCCAGGTTCCACTTAATAGGATGAAAGAAATGCAATTAAAACCTTTTGTACTATAGCCTATAATCCAGTATAAAGTATCGGTATCTGATTTTGCAGCCAGAACTGTTGGCAGATGAGTTTGAGCGACTCTCTGTTATATCGTGGACCAGCAGTGCCCCCCCCCCCCTGGATCTTCTCAGCGTCCACCAGGGGGCGGTACTGCCCCCGCTGGGAACTACTGTTCTAGAGAAAAGCCCAGGGCTTTTCTCTATGTAAACAATCTCTTTTTGTTTCTGACTCTCCGCGTTTAGCTGCGGTCGCATGTTTTAGACTTTTGAGCCGGACGGCGTCTTGTGTCATTCGGGTCAATCTATAACTGCATTACATCTTGGCGTATGCCCTGCACTTTTGAATATTAATTCCCTTGTTTTAAAGTGTAGGAGAGCCCGTGGCCTAATGGCATAGTGGCCAAATAACCGGCATTTGTTAAAGAATCATAATAATTATTATTAATTCGCATGAGTATTGGAAATATACACGTACCCTCTCCTGGAACTCACACCATCATATCAGGATAAAAAAAGGTTCATCGTCATAGAATTACATGTGGCATGATCCTGTCCACCCTGGGTTGCATTGCTGTCAGAACATTTTCTCTCGTATTTCTAATGGTTCTTTAAATGGTTCTTTAAAATTCCCATATAATTCTATTTTGTTTTTATTAATAAAATTTATTAATACAAATCATGAGGCATACAAATTTTTATATTATATTTTTATATAAATTTTTATATTAAAATTTGTTTTTTGGTCTTTACTTAAGCCTAATTAATCAAAGTTAATTTAAACATAACTAATTTATTAATGAGATATTTGAGCTTGTTTTGCTGAACATATGTACGTTTTATATTTGCCTCTATATTAGAAAGAGCTACTCGAAGTTCATGGTCAAGACCCTTTAAGCATGATCTTTTGTCGTTTTTAATTAGAACCAGTGTCGAAAAACTTTGTTCGCATAAGTTTGTCGTAGAAAAAGGGAGCAAAATTGCAATGGCCTTGTCAGAAATTTGTGTATATTCTTTCTTAAATGAAATCCAGAAATATGATGCTCGAGCATACATACAATGTATAGTAACAGCTTGTTTTTGTTTTGTGTATAATTTCGACCCAGAGAAATTACATATTAGCAAAAAGCTAGAGGAATATTTTACTTAGAAAAATTTCTAACTAATAGCGGTGGTTAATTTTTTTTATTATTATAATCGATAAAATCACCACGGCACAGTCAAGATCACCTCGCGGCACACTAGTGTGCAACGGCACGGCGGTTGCGGAGCACTGAAATACAGTATAGGACAAAATTATTTAAAAGACAAAGGGAATACAAAAGAAATGATTTAAGATAATAATCTCAGTATATAAATGTGCATGGGCTGTCAAGACTCGTATTCCTAATTGCTCAAATTATGAAAAAAACTTTCGCTTGAGAAATATTTTTTAGTGTTTTTAGTGTGAATTCCCTTTCTTTCCCTCCTTGTGGAAATCAGGTTTGAAATTTCCCTCTCTTTCTTTCTTCTCTCTCTCTTCATGAAGATATTTTTATTTAGTTTTCAACACGAAAAACTGCCGTAGTTCAATTTTTCTCATTCTTGTTTACATGCATTTGCGACAGGATTGTGAAAAACTCTCAGCTCACTTTTCAAGGTGTGCGTGAAATATCTGGTGCCATGAAGGAGTTTTTCTGTAATGCGTTATTTGAAGAGAGATTTTTTTTTCCTTCAAGCATTTCTCCTTTTATTTTCTTAAATAATAACCATTTCTTTCTCTCTTTTTTAATCGTTTGATTCAAAGAATGTCAAGAATTAAGTAAAATCAACAGTAAAACTGCAGATTAAGGCTGTACATCAGTCGACATCGCATATCTTCTATCCTCATGTTAAGTTACGAGAAATTTTCCTCTAACTAATTTTCTAATCTTTAATTAGTAAATGCAGATTTTTGAACTTTGTGTTTTGCTTATAGCGTCAGATATCAAAATAAAAAGCGTGTAGTTTTTAAAATTTTAAAAAGTAGCTTTACATGCATTACATTACTGGCGTTTATCATTATAATAAATTTTTTTATTAAAGTAAAAAGATTTTTGAATGAACATACATTGTTCTTAATGATCTATTTTGAAATGTAAAAATCAGAATACAGTGTTAATCATTTGCTAATCTACAAATGGAAAAATTCTGGAAAAAAATTTATCCGTAGATAACGCCATTGGTATTGGAGATTTACATGATTAATAACGCCTTAATTGCGCGTATGGGGTTAACTTGTTTCTGGTTCATTCAGGGAATACAGTCCTCGAAACCTCGAATCATGCTGATCCTCGAAAGTTATTGGACACTTTCAACTGAATATCTACCAAAGTCTCAACATCACATAAAAACGAGCGAGTTTCTATTTTTACTTCAACGAAGTTTATGCGTTTCATTTACTTAATTTCTACTTTCGTGAAACAAAAACTTCGTAAAAGTGACAGAAATGTAATTCGAAAGAAGTAAATACGTAATAATGCTTCCAAGCAACTTTCAGTACCAGAAACGAGAGAGTTTGATTCTGGGCACAGCAAAGCGATCATTGGTAAAATTGGATAGAAGGTTTTAGTTAATCCCATGGATTTTTTTAAACTTTCCGAATACTAGATCAAGACGTTCAAAGAGAAATAAAGCGAATCTGAGACGTCCATTTCTCAGAGAAGGATTTTTCAAAAGTGTTAGGAATATAGTGTCATTGTTTTTAATACTATACAAACATTGAGACCTGTATTCTTGAGTATTTGAAGAAAATTTCTATGCATAATTATGTGCCAGTGTCGTTTAATATTTACAGTAATATGGTTTATTGTAATAACAGTAATATGGTACTGTAAATTTCTCGGAAGCATTATTATGTATTTATCTCTTTCGATTACATTTCTGTCAATTTTACGAAGTTTTTTTTTAGTTTCACGAAAGTAGAAATTAAGTAAAAGAAACGCATAAACTTCGTTGAAGTAAAATTAGAAACTTATGAATTATGAATTAAACTTATGAATTCCCTTATGAATTATATTTTTGTCACTTTTACGTAGTTTTTTTTTGAGTTACAGAAAAGCTAGAAATTAAGTAAGAGAAACGCATAATAGTTACAGTTCAGCTGCATTCGAAGTATCGTAGTTAAAAGGCTGAGGGGAGTAGCGGTTTTTAAACCTCTTTGTTTACTGTTGAGGCACATAGAAGTAGATACTATGCACTGAAATTACTGCTGCAATTATAGCAAGAAAGAAATGCACTTGAGAGCCATGATCAATCTCACATATGGAATTTTGATATCATCGACATCATGCAACCTATGATTACAAGGGAGGGAACGAAATGAATCAGAGGTTTTAACAGAGGTGCAGTAGCTACTACTTGAGCTAACAAAACAAAAGAACAGTGTTATCCATGAAGAGATATTATAAGTAATAGCTCTCTATTTAACTGTACGTTCTCAGTTACTTGTTACTTTGTTTTTCATTATTTATATATTAAATGAAACTGAAATTAACTCAGGAAGGATAATCAAATTTAGAAAACTAGTGTAACAGACTTTAATAAGAACAGTTATTTATAAACTGTGCCGATTTTATCATCAAATGTTTTCGTAAAAAATCCTCCTTTAATATTAAAATCAGCACATTTGATAAACATATGTTACCCTTAAATTCTGTTTCCCTGGTTATAATAGTTTGGTATTCCTTCATGTGTTGGGTTTCAGAGAATTTCATTTTATATATATATTTTGCTTCTTTCATGAGAAAAAACAGAGTTTTGCGTTATACTAAAGAACAATTCTTTTAATAAAAATCCACTTTTTATAGCTTTTTTGTTGTTGTAATGTTGCGCAACTGATAGGTGATTGGTTGATTGGTGCAATTTTTAAACATAGCCTTCTCTCTTTCGTATACACACATATGAATGACCCTTTATTACTGACTTCTTTATAGAGCAAAATATCCTTTAGTTGACCCATTTAAACTTACTGTGACCTCTAAGCATTCATTAATTTTCCTCCTCTCTTGGTGATCCCGTCCTAAAATATCGCTTTGTCCCCAATCGAAAATGCTTGCCAACTACTGAAATCTCTTTCACTCTACGTTCATTTTCACTCTAGTGTATCGAAATAGCTCTTTTCCCCTACGGAACATTACTACTTTTGAAAAAAAGAAAAATAACTTTTCTCTCGTTTCTGATTTTATTGGCAATTTCATTTCAGTTTTTCTTTCTCCTACCGTACTTTTTTTTTTTTTTTTTTTTTTGCTGAGTCCTAACTCTTTCATCTCACGCGCGATCATCTGATTTTTATTTTCCTCGTCTCTTTTTATATAATGTTCTTCAAAGTGTGTTTTTCCAGATTTTAGCAGTTTATGTTGAAATGGGTCATTTTTCCCCTAGCACACCAGATGCAATTATTTAAATTTTCTTTCCCGATGATGAATCTAATCTACTTTCACCATTGCGCACATTTAATATATTTTCTTTGATATCGTTTTGCCTTCCCTTATCCATTTTACTCTAACTCTTTTTTTTATTAGAAAATATAAAAACAAGAAAAATGTCTTTCACTTACAGTTCTAAGTTTTCTGTTTATACTTATACATAGAAAATTAATAATAATAATACATTCAACGCATACAATATCATCCCTCAGCAACAATCAATTTTAAATAAATTGTCAGTGACAAGAACTAAACCATTTCATTGAAAGCTTTCAACAGAAACTTTTTGGGGTATAGATGTATTAAACTGTGAAATCTTTAAAGAGAAATTATTTATATGTACTTGAATTTGTTCCTCTTAACTGCTTTAATGGGTCACAAAAATGAGGCTATTTTATGAATACATTCTTAGCGAATCATGCAACATTTTCAGCAAATAAACCAAACATCTTTAATTATTACAGTGAAATTTATCGATAAAAATCTGCGCGTGACATGTGTTTCTTCTGACTAACTAGAGATAATTATGCAAAAGCACTGCATCTTCAAACTGCCTTTTAAACATTGTCGATAAAATTTATACTAGAAACTATATTACAAGTCATGATAAGGTACACGAAAAAAAATATTTTACATGTGTTTCCATAATAATCACGCAATATTTTTCAAGGGAAATTAAACTCTACAGTGAGTGATGAAGTGAAACTTGAGAACAAATGTGAACATATAATTTCTTACATTAATTAATATATGAAAAAATGAAAGCATTCATATATCAGATTCTTAGTAGCTTAAGAATATGGTAAATAAATGCAAACTTGGATTATTTACTGCATTACATTATTAATTAGCAAGAATTACGTCATTTTATGACATCTTCGTTGAATTTTGTAAAATTTCCAGCTTGAATATCAAATGTTGCATTGAACAAAGAAATATATAGAAAAACTTGTAAGCTTAACAACTTTTTGATTCATGAAGCTATAGAGATTTTCCCCGTAAGCCCACCTTTAAAAAAATACTCTATAATAATAACAGGAAGCTCATTTTAAATTTTACTTAAGGAATTAAAAGATGCAGCTGTTACTTTTTAAAAAATAACTTACATTTTAAGGCATAATTTCCCCAACCTTTATCATAATATCTATTCATGCGTTGACTTCTGATTTAAACAGTAGCTCTCAATCCCTTTGAACCTAGGCCGTTCATTGGTTTTGTAAATTATTCAAGATACTGAATTTTTAAATGTACACTTTTAAGGGTTATATTATATAAACATGATTACAACTGAATTCAATCCTTATACATCTCTATGTCTAAACTTTTGCCTCTTTGAGATTTCCACAGTTATGTCAGACGTTGAAGAAAAGAGAATCCTAAATATCAGTGTTAAAAAAAGCTTTGCAAGTTATTTATAATCAACTGAATCTTGATGTTAGATCAAAATGCCATCTTAAATACAAAATTATAATAAAGTATATAGCAGAAAAAATAACGGAATTCGAAGAAGACTGCTTTCATGTAAATGAAAAGAAAAAACCCAAATCTTACCAATCTTTACATCAAATCAAACTATTTTTACACATGATTACACTCTTTATACATGCCGAAACATAGCTTTAAAATTCGGAAGTAATATAGCATAACTCTTAACATGAAATGATGACCATGCGTCGAGAACCTCTAAGAAACCTTGCAGGCAGAGAAAGTGATGCAACCTTAGATGGAGTAATGATATATTTCTTCAAGAGAACTCACCTCTCATGAGAGCAGTCCGTCTTGAAAATATTAAGCGTTGTTCACCCATCTTATGAAACCATGTGTCAAAGTTGTTGTTCTCACATTCCTTCGCTGAATGAGCTATTCGAGTAAATCACAATAAGGGGGACCAATATCATCTGTCACGCCTCCATTTGTTGTAATTTATCCCATAGTAACTTGTGAGAAAAAAATTGCAATTAAATATACATTAAAGGAAAAACTGAAGTACAATAGTAATATTTCAGAATGATACGAATAACCTGATTGAATAAATTACTTCCATAGAAACTGGTGATCGTTAAATAAGTTTTTGCACTTACCCTTACATTTCTGTCTAGAAATGTAAGGGTGATTGATGTAAGGGTAAATTGATGATCATCATAACAACTGACACGGGTCATTCCATTGGTCATGCAACTTACACGATGTTTTATTTATTTTTTTTTTATCGTTTCAGTTAGAAAGAGACAGTGAACATTTTTTTTTAATCTTATTAAAAAAATACTAATACATTACTTTCAAAATTGTTTAAAAAAGGGGATCATTTCCACGGTTTTTACCGATAAATATGAGGGTAAAACCCCTTCTTATAAAATACGGTTTTAAAAGAAAAACACTGTTAATTTTCTAATATGTTAATTACTTTATTCGTGTATTTAATTTTTTAAACTCCCAGGGAAGTTGGCTTACAGATATTAAATACCTCCTTTCGGGACTAACTTCTTTTTATTACCTCTGCAACACTGCATTCCGCCAAACTCTACAGTCTTTTATTACGGCTTACAGATTGCATGTATTCAAGTAATATTTTTCAGAGTAAGAAAATGCAGTAAATTTATCAGCTTCCTATTGCTAATTAGGGTTGAGGTTTGATGAACATCTATAATCGTATAAAAGATGCAAACTCCATACATTTTACAGTTTTGCCGCAGAATTGCCGATGTGATATCGGTACACAAATTACCTGCATTTTGCAGTTCCTTTTATGGATTTTTTTCGTGTACAATGCACAATATATTTCTACTCCTTTAGAAAAGGTTCTAAAGCTTCTTGGCCCATCTTCCTACTAGGATCTTCTTACTTGAACACTTACTCTAAATAGGTATTCCTCTAGGTCGCATTCGCATATTTTTTAAATTAACCTCGTTCCTTATTTTTCCTCCACGGAAAAAAAATGGTAGCAGACAGACAACATGACAATATACCACACCTGACAGTTCACACAATTGAAAAAGTAGATTATATCACACCTGTACTCTAAACTTTTAAGTAATACATTGCAATTTTTAAAACTAATAGCAGATTTATGACAGATTTGTTTCTACAGGGTCCCCACTATTTTTCTCTTTTTATTGAAGGGATAAGTTTGAAAACAAAGATCTAAAAGAAATGCATTCAGTTGTTACTAAAAATCAACTTAATACTTAAGGATTTTTAAGTGCCTTAAATAATTTTAAGGACCTAACTAGTGGACCGTCTTATAACTGTACACATGATTAAGGAAAAGTCTGTTCATATGGATATTAATATGACATCAGTTTTAAAAATAGATAAATGTCAGAATGTTTGGAAGAATTGATTGTTAGAATGAAGCCGAATAATTTTAGTGATTTGGTTAGTGGCAAAACGGTCTTTCCCAAGCAAGGGAGAAACTTATTACAGAAGATTATAGCACGTTAAAGGACTATCCACCCTAACTCTTTGATAAGGAATATTACCCGAGTACTAATTTTTGACCAGATGTATTGTAACATAAAGAAAAAATTGATAAATTGAGAATGTGTGACCTTCAGGATGTTTCAAACTTAAAACATGAAAGAATCTTATGAAATTATCTATCAGTTAAATCAATCAGTTTAATCGGGCTTAATATTCTCATTCAGTATCTAATTAAAAAAAGATTCTCATTATATTTATTTAGAATAATTAATACAAAAAAATATATTAAATAATATCCTGCCTTGGAGCATAGCTTTTTAATTGATTGATTTTATTTTTAAACAGTATGAACGCATAATTCAAGCGTCGTTCTTGTAAAAATTGTTTGACGACGGCAGGTGCCACTAAGTCTGCACTACCTATAACGCAGTACAAAACATTTCGTAGGAATTTCTAGGATTTTCTCGCACCTTCCTCCCCCCTCCCATTCCAAAAAATATCAGAGCCTGCGTTATCTTAAAATCACCTAAAATCAATAATGCTACCTACTCATGTGCTTGGCTAGCAGCAATTTAAATATATAAGGATTAACAGAAAAATTTTGTATTAGAATGATTTTTCAAAAATATACATGGAAACGACCCTGATTTGAGTTCAGATTTCAAAAATATTTGGGAAACATTTAAGTCCCTTTTCTTAAAAGGACGACTTTACAAAAATTGTTTGATTCTACCCCAAAAAATCTCCATTTTTCGGCTCATGCTAGACATTCATGAGCAGATTTTGTACTCGAGGAATTGCTTAGTTGTAGCTGGACAAGCAACCGGGCGTTTTTCCAATTTTGACCATGGACGATTAAAAGCAACCTATTCTTGGCATTAAGATTTTGAGTTTTACATGAAGCTAAATTTTGTGGATATACATCGTCTTATTATAGGCGCATAACTTTTGAAATTCCAGTCACAGTTGCCAATCCGAAAATGTCCTCCCTCTGACCATCGGACCTAAGCATTTTCCCTCCCTGCAACGATGGAAGACGACAGAAAAGTGTCCAAAAGCAATTATATAGTACACACATGCTTTGCCCTTCATAAGTAGTATCGACAGTGTCAGGTATGGCCATTAATTCAGTTTCAGTAAGGGCAATAGGGGGGAAATCTTCTAATAAAAATCAGAACAGGTGAAAGATTTCCTTTCGAGGTAACCCCTCCACTCCCCCTATTAAGACATGTTGAAATAAACGATCCCCCCTCCTTAATCCCTTCCTTCTCGCTCCCATCAAAATTTCGGGATGAGGGTTAGCCTTCTATTTCTTTTGATCGTGATATTTCCTGGCTGGGGTGTTCAAAAGTAACGCACCAAAAAGATTAAAAACAATCCATTTCATTTACCCTGAAAATTTTTAATTTCTTATTTTACATACCAGATGGCAGCACCAGACTATTTATAATGTAATTGGGGATGGGTTTTTTTAAACTCGATGTGGCAGATCAAGAAATAAATGAAATCCTCAGGGAAAAAAATAGGCACTTTTTTAACTGTTTTCTTGAAAATTATGCGATTCTTAAGGGGTTAAAGAATGTGGCAGGCACATCATCTTTTGACATTTGCCCGCAAGAGGTGTTGGTTACATACAATGGGAGCATTGTACAGGCGTACCAACACCACTCCCCTGGTAGCCCCTAAAATTTTGGCCGAGCACCCCCAGGTGTGACCGATTAAAAATTATGAAAGATATCTATTACAAAGCGTCCTGAATTTTCTTATAAACATTTTATGATTTGTCGCTATATATTTTATGTTGTTTTATTATGTATCCTGATCAGAAATAATAATTTCTTATACCGATTTAAATAACTCATGACAAACAGAAAAAGTTTCGGAAGTTCTGGAAATTCTTGTCAATCTCTAGATTTTACCAGGATCCTGGAAGATTAAAAGTCTAGAAATTTTTCAGGATTTCAAAACCCTTGATTTTTATGCTTGAACATTACTAATTAAAGAAGTAACAAGCGTAAAATTAAGTTTATACGATAAGTCAGAAACTGCAGTTTAGAGCAAAAAACTTTTCAAAATCATGGGACAAGCATTAAATCGCATTTTACTGATGGAATAATTTTAAGGAATCAGAACAACATTTCATGTAACAAATAAAAGTTTTGTACTTTTATTTCCTCTATAACTTCTGTTTAATTCATCAGTTGATTTTAAAAACAAATTCCTTTTCGACTTTATCGAATCACAAGAGGAAGGAAAATTCCTCTCTGAAAGTAAGAGGAAATTAATCAGGCACATTCTGAAATTCTCTTCTTACAGCACTCTCCCTCGGAAACTTAATCTAGAACCCGTTTCTTACGCGGCTTTTATCCAGGAACTCGAAATAAAACTTTCGAGCTCTTTTAAACGAAAAGAAAATCCATTCGATTCTTGTTAGCAGAATCGTTGTTTTCAAAGCGAGAAGATCTTTCAAACTGCAGAAAGTTGTTAGACTCAACAAATTAACTTAGCTTACACTTTGCCGGCTTTAAATATTTAAAATGGATAAGAATTTAATCCTATTCACTTCTGTGCGGTTCCGAACATGTTCGATTAAGGATGTAACAACGGGAAAGATAAACATAGAACAAGACGCATTGTATGCTAGGTTTATAAATGTAAAATTTTTAAATTTTATTTACCTTTGATTAAAAATATAAGGACATGTAAAGAATTGGAGCACTTAAAAAAGTTTATTGTTTATAATAAAAAATTTGGTGCAAAAATTAATTTTAACTTACATTTAATTATTTATACAGGTACATTAAATCGATACACACAGCCAAAAAAAGATGTCAAACTTTAAATCAAATGCATTCAATAAAATTATATAAAAGAATAAAATCTATTATAAAAGAAGGCTTTCAACATTTCCTAATTAAAATGTAGCTTTTAAACTACAACTGTGAAATATTTTCGGTCCTTAAAATACCTCATGGATAGAGTTTAAAAGTTTAAAATGTGTATTTCGAGTTTCACATTTTAATGTAAAAGTCGAAAATTAAAAAAAAGTAAATTCAACAAATGCTCAATTGGATCAAAAACTGATGATTGTGGAAGCCAACTTAGCAAGGTAAAGTCTCCATCATGCTCCTTAAACTATCTGTGGTCAAAGTGAGCTTTATGGTTTGTGTACGAAATTACCACAATAAAAACTATTACTGGATACAGAACAAAGATTTTCCCCCATTAGTTTAGAAAGTTTTTTGTTTTATCTCACTTTCTGGTATTGCACAAACAACAACTTCTTTTTTCTTAATAACTGGAGCTGCCCAGATACCAGATGTTTGAGATTTCCTGCTGTTGGTTTATTCTATTCTCTGAAAATTTTTTTGCAACAGATTGTCTATTGAATTCACGTTTAAATTTTAAAAGTTTTAAAATGACATCATCGAAAATACTAACGCCAAACTTTTGTGGCAACAGTTGAAAAACTGCCAAAGAAATTATTCTTTCATACAAATACCAACCACTGAAAGTTGAAGTAAAAATAATACCTCGTGGCTATTTAACTTTCCAACACAAAAACTACCTGTCACACTCTAGAGAGGTTATAGTATAGTTGCAACTCAACTTAAGTTTAACACTTCCTGTTTGCTTCTCGTTAATAGCTGAATTACATTTATATTTTGAGTTTTGCGAATCTGGCAACGACGATGAGATTTTGTGTTTTATGTTCTTTTTTTTTGGGGGGGGGGGGGTTTCGTTGATAAGTTTTAAGTTATAAGTTTAAGCTATAAGTTTAAGTTTTAAGATAAAGGCTACGATATGTAATATTAAGTTTAAGAAATTTATATGATTTTTGCCATGTTTTTATTAACTTGCTTTCTTGTTTGTTTGTGTGTGTGTTTGACCCGTACAAATCTTGCAATCGATTTTTAACTAACTTAACCCGACTAGCTAGACATTTGAAACTTTTAGAATAGCCCAGAACACGATGACAATGCCTTTTTTAATACTTTTAGCCATCTTTAAGAAGAATTAAATTCATTTTCAGTTAATTTTATTTTGTAGACTGGTGCAGCCATCTATTGACCGGGACGGGAGCGAAAAGTTAAACGCAAGTTAACTTCCAATTAACTTTATTTTCTTTCAAGTTGATGGTATAATTCATCAAAAAAATTTTTAAAAAGTATTTATTAATACATAGAATTGTCAAATTTATATGATTCAACAGAAAATTTAAAAACATGTATATAAAAAGTTCTTTTTATCTTATAATTATCATCTTTTTGATGTACGAATATACATTATAAAATAAATAGTAAGTTGAAACCAATCTCGGTCAGAACAAGTATCAACATTTTTAAAATAAGATATACAGACAAATAATTTTAAAAATGTGAGAAAGGCCCATGGTTTGTTAATATTTTTGAGATGGATTGTACACCCACTTATAACTTTTATGGTTGTACATAAATCCAGCATACATCTCCGACTTCCACCTTGAGAGGTTACTAAAAGATAACAGCGCTGTTAATGGATATTCTTGTTATCTGATAACAATAAGCTTAAATCGCTCCATTCTTCACAAGGGGAAAGATAAAATAAAGTCTTGTTGCTGCACACCAATTCTCTCTCACTCATTATTAAATCTCCGGGAAGATTATTCGAGCCGGGGTGCATCTGCGATAACGCAACTCCTCTCGGAGGTGTCTTGAAAATCATTCGGAATGACACGTACGGGCAGAGAACGAGACGAGAGCCAGGAGCGGGTTCTTTAATTGGCGGAACCCGGAGGAATTCTTCGGAAGATACACGATCCAGAATTCCTTGGAAAACCCTCATTCCGCATGCGTCTTAAACCCAATTATCGTAAATTAAGCAGCTAGTTTGCGTAATTAATATATTCAGTGGTCCCGCTTTAATTAAAGGGAGAGGAGTTATAACCCTTGAAATAAGGCGCGCGGAAGAAGGTTTTAATTGCATTTGCGTTAATTACGTCCACTAATCACGGGCAGCCAGGGTGACATCACCGCTTAGCGAGCCAATCAGTATCGTTGTTACGTGCCATCTGCTATTGTTGTGCTTTAATGATAAAATGGGGGTTGAATCCCCGACTCCATTTTGTTTCCGGATTTATGATGACTGTCCTTGCTATTAAAGGAATCAATAATACCAGGAACATTGGGTTAAAGTGAAAATTCGTCTATAGGGAAATTATTTCAAAGTTTTAATTCCTTTGATTACTTACTGAATTTTGCTACCCCAAAAACTTGTATAAAAAGGTAGGCTGTTGAAGTGTATAGCACGGTATACTTAGCTCAAATAATTCTTCGATAAAACGGATCTGACGGAACGCATTTTTTATTTAGATTAAACGAGCCTAGAACATTAATTAAGAACTAAAAATATAGTGGTAGTTTCGTTTTATATAGAAAAATCCGATAACATAGTAGTGATATTGACTTGTAAGGAATTGCATTATTTAATTGTCAGATAACCAGTTCTTAATAGTTTCTACGTGCTAAATTCTACAAGTACGAGATCTTCAACAAAACTTACACCCGATTTCGGAAGGGGAAATAGTGACATCTAAATTCAAAATAGAAAGAATAATTCAGGAGTTACTTAGAAGAGAAGGCTATAAGCCAACAGATGTGCAAGTTTAATCCCTCCAGTGGATGAAGCAGAGATTAAGACCTATTTAAGATATCTGATATTCTTCTCAGGCTGTCTTCGAAGGAAGCCAAGCCAGCGGGGAACTGGAACCAGTAAATCGGAGGTATAGCAACAAGTATAAGAATTCATTTGTATTAATTAGAATGTGGTGAGAGAAATTTAAATTTAGATGGGGGGGTCTAAATGTTAAGGTGTTCTGAGGTGTGAGCTCCGAAAAACAGAATATATCGAATGAGAGGTATAATTGCTAGATTTTGTTGCCTATTCTGACTTTTAAGCACACATCTAGCAAAAATAGTTCAGTTTTCATTCATACCTCAGGACTGGTGGCATCAACAAGTCAGTTTGGTTAAGGAAATGTATAAGACTTTTTACAGGATATCTTTAATTATAATATGCTTATTTTTAACTCTTATCAGACTTTGAACTTTTATAAAAGAAACAGTGAAAAGAAATCGATTATAGGTTGCTTGGACCATGTTCTAAGGATGAAGGCCTGCCGCATTTGAGAAAGAAAAAATTAAGACTTCATTGTCAACTTAAAATCGGTTTCCAGTCTTGACATAACAGCAACTTTGATTAACGTCAGTGATAGATTATCTTTCACGCTAAGAGAAAAAAAAATTTGTAAAGTATTTTACATCAGAATAAGTTTTAAGGTTAATCATTGTACGAAATGTATTGTTGCCACAAATACACAAAGTGTTGGTTTTTTGCAAGAATATTTAAATATCACCTTAAAGATTGTTATCCCTGAATGAATAGTATTACATTTCAATACAATCTTATTATTATTACCTCCCTCTGTATGATTCTGAGAAAAGAAATTATTGCTTTCTCTTGTCTAAACCTTAGTCATTTTCTCCTAAAGCCCCTGCGAAATCACTATGGAGATAACAGTTGCAGGGGAGTGTTATATTGAAATCTCTTGCCTGAAAAATAAATTTCCTCTGAAAGATTTTGGCTCAAAAACAGTTTTCTTTGAAATTAATTCTACCTTTGATGAAATGTACCCTTATTCTTTGAACTTTTAATGTTTTCAAGGATAATATTATTGAACTCATTTATTTTCTTCTCGAAGTATTATTATTTGCACCCGCATTTGAAGAAAATAACGAAATAGTCCGTAATCTAGAATAAAATTTTCATGATTAATACGGAGGTAGTTAAAAGTAAGTAGGATAATGCGCAGTTTTATCAGTCAAAAGCATAACTAGTCAAATCATAATAAACTCAGTCGCTACTAAAATGATAGAGTAACTACGCATTTGAAATTGCTTTGTCGTTGAGTTCAACGATTATTTCTTGTAAATGGTTCGCTATTAGGAGCATGAACTTACTCTAAGACGACTGTTGAATAGCTTCATTTTTGTATACACTAGTTCTTTTTGTGGGGAATTTAAAAAAAAAATTCTTTAAAACATTGAATAATCCAGAAATTCAGAAAACCAAATTATTTTGGAAATTTCTCTACTATTTTGTTACGACGATATTTTTGTTGGTATTTTTTTCTTTAAAATATTGAATAATCCCGAAATTCAGGACATTTTTGTTAGTATTTTTTGTTATTATCTTTAAAACATTGAATAACCCCCAAAGTCAGAAAATTAATTTTTTTTGCAAGTTTCTCTCTCATTTTGATATGACGATATATTTTTCATATCGTCTAAGACGGCTTTTGAATAACGTCATTTTTGTATACACTAGTTCTTTTTGTGGGGAATTTAAAAAAAAAGTCTTTAAATCATTGAATAATCCAGAAATTCAGAAAACCAAATTATTTTGGAAATTTCTCTGCTATTTTGTTACGACGATATTTTTGTTGGTATTTTTTTCTTTAAAATATTGAATAATCCCGAAATTCAGGACGATATTTTTGTTAGTATTTTTTGTTATTATCTTTAAAACATTGAAAAACCCGCAAAGTCAGAAAATCAATTTTTTTTGCAAGTTTCTCTCTCATTTTGATATGACGATATATTTTTCATATCGTCTAAGACGGCTGTTGAATAACGTCATTTTTGTATACACTAGTTCTTTTTGTGGGGAATTTTAAAAAAAAAAGTCTTTAAAACATTGAATAATCCAGAAATTCAGAAAATCATGTTATTTGGGAAATTTCTCTACCTTTTTGATACGACGCTATTTTTGACGATATTTTTGTTGGTATTTTTTGTTATTTTCTTTAAAATATTGAATAATCCCCAAATTCAGAAAATCAAGTTATTTGGTCAAGTTTCTCTCCCATTTTGATATGACGATATATTTTTAATATCGTCAAAGACGGCTGTTGAATAATGTTATTTTTGTATACACTAGTTCTTTTTGTGGAAAAAACGATATCATTTCTAAACTTCAAAATCGTATCTCACTGGCCAACAAAACCTTCTTTGGACTTCACTCTTTATTGAAGTCTTAGTTTCTCTCCAGAAAAACAAAGCCTCTTATCTATAAAACTAAAATTAGGCCGGTCCTAATGTATGGTTCGGAAACTTGGTCTCTAACAAAAAATGGAGAATACAGAATTGCAGTCTTCGAGAGAAAGTTTCTCAGAAGCATCCTTAGTATTGTCAAAGAAAATGGTCTATAGCTATACGTTTTAATTCAGGAATCTATAGATTTTTTAAAGAGCTCGATATTATTAAAAGTTTTAAAATTAAAATGAAGTACTGGGCCTCTCATATTGCTAGAATGGATGAAAAAAATCCAATAAAGATTTTTGTTGCAAGGTCGCTTTACTAATCGGAAAAGAGGAAGGCCAAAACTAAGATGGCTCGACTCTGTTGAATCAGATTTTAGAGTGACTGGAGTGAGGAACTGGCAAACCAGGTCTAGAAATAAGTTGTCCTAGAGGAATCTTCAACAGAAGACCTTGGTACGTCCTGGGCTGTCGTGCCAAATATGATGATGATGAGTTCTTATTGTGGGGATTATTTTTAAAAAGCAATTCTTTAAAACATTGAATAATCCAGAAATTCAGAAAATCAAGTTATTTGGGGAATTTCTCTATCATTTTGATACGACGATATTTTTTGACGATATTTTTGTTGGCATTTTTTAAAATTTTCTTTAAAGCATTGAATAATCCCCAAATTTAGAAAATCAAGTTATTTGGGCAAGTTTCTCTCTCATTTTGATATGACCATATTTTTTTAATATGGCTGTTGAATAATGTTATTTTTGTATACACTAGTTCTTTTTTTTTGGGGGGGGGGGGGGGATTTTTTGAGAAAAAATTCTTTAAAACATTGAATAATCCAGAAATTCAGAAAATCAAGTTATTTGGGAAGCTTCTCTACCATTTTGATATGACGATATTTTTGACGATTATTTTTGTTGGTATTTTTAAAAATTTTCTTTAAAAATCAAATAATCCCAAAATTCAGAAAATCAAGTTATTTGGGCAAATTTCTCTCCCATTTTGATATGACGATATTTTTAATGGTTCTAAAGAAAAACTATACGTTTAAACATTCTCTTTAACGTAAAATTATTTTCTAAAATGTTTTTTTTTTATTTTTTTTATTTTTGAGTTTGCCTGCAACTGTAACAAGCAGTATGATTTCATAACATTTACCTTCATTCGTTAGCTTATATTTCCGTTTATATTGTAACAGGATACAAAGAAAGAAAGACACATTACTCGTTTATTTACTTTACACCCAGGTAAGGGCGTTTTAATACACACTCCCCGATCAAACGAGTCGTGCAACTGTATCAAAAGAAAAATTAGATATTCCGTTGCAACATATTTTTTAACCTGAAAAGGTTTCAGTTTTCATAAAATGCGAATAAATATTCAGTTCGAGGGAAAGAGAAAGAGATAATTATCCATCTTTGTATATCATATACGCATACTTAATATTTACGAAATTCCGTTTTGAGAGACACGCCTTGACTATTCGATCTTAAAAATTGGGCCTTACCCAATTTGTATATGAGACCTACCCTATTTACTGCTCAAATGCTTTTTCCATAAACCACGAAATATTCCCAGGATAAGATGGTTCAATGTCCCGTGATGAAAAAAAAACACACTTATAAGAAAATATTAAAAAAAAATTCTTACATTTGAAACATTTGGTATTTTAGGCACATCCCCTAGATTGAATTCATTTGAAAGTTGATGCTTTGCTTATCTTAATCACAGCCATCCATCAAAGATTATTTACGAACCTGTAAAGCAAAAATAGCTTTTGTTAATTTTTGCCCAGTGCTATCTGACAAATTAAAAGTAGGAAACTTTTCTGGTAAGCGAAAGTATGAAGGCATAAAAAAGCGAAAAGCTTTTCAAAAACTTGATTAGAGCCGTCTAAAATTTTATTTACAACCTGAATGAAAAATACTGGAATATAAAAAGAAAAATTTTGTTATTCAGGAGGACACAAAACGAAGGTGGAACCATCTTTCACCTCCTTTGTTTATATAACTATTTTCTCCCTTCAGAATCTTGTCTATCCTAGAACAACAGCTTTGACAGAAACAGTTAAATTTGCTCAGGACAGGACGAAACGCATTCAGGGGACGTTTACAGAACTTCCACAGGTTCAACTTCCGAAACTGTAATTTGAAGTGAGAAAAGCTTTTTCTTTCTTTATTTATTTTTTTTTTGGGGGGGGGGGGGATCAGCACGTTTTTGGCCATCCATTCCCAAAACTTATTGCGCATACATCGGTTTGTTTATAATTTGAAAATAGTATAAGTTTATTGTGAAGGATTTTGCAGAAGGTTTTGCGACAGGAAGGTTTGTTAGGGAATGAAAAACGAGAAAATACATCGCGAGATAGATTGAAAATAGGATAATTTGTAAACTGATCTTCAAACACTATTACATATTACATTAGTTACACGTTTTTATTAACTCGCTTTCTTGTTTGTTTGTTTGTTTGTTTGTGTGTTTGTCCGGTTCAAATCTTGCAATCGAATTTTAACTAATTTCCCGACTAGCTAGACATTTGAATCTTTTAGAATAGCTCAGAACACGATGACAATGCATTCTTTTGAAACTTTTAGTCATCTTTAAGCAGATTTGAATTCATTTTCAGTTAATTTTGTTTTGTAGAATGGTGCAGCCATCTATCGACCGGGGCGGGAACGAAAAGTTAAACGCAAGTTAACTTCCAATTAACTTCATTTTTTTTTCAAGTTGATCGGATAATTCATCAAAAAAATTTTAAAAAAGTATTTATTAATACATAGAATTGTCAAGTTAATATGATTCAACAGAAAATTTCAAAACATGGTATATAAAAAGTTCTTTTTATCTTGTAATTATTTACAAGCATCTTGTAATTATTGTAAGTATTGTATCTTGAAATTATTACAAGCATCGAGCCTCGAGTAATCTATATTTCACTACGGTGTGCTGAATCTTTCTCAGTATCTTGCTTGAGAACATCATTTAAATTATCTAAATGTGATAAAAAAAATCCGTAAGAGCGCTTTTTACTATAAACACTTTAAGCCACAACACGGTGTTTACACATGCAAATAGGTATAGTACACGTAAAAGAGAAACTGATAACTGCCTACTGTTACAGCAGAGCTCTCAGAACTCCCAAACTAATTTCAAAATCCTAGATTATTAATCTTTGCAACTACTAACGTTCTTCTCCGTGCCAGTGAAAAGTAGGAAACAAACTAAACCTTAGAGCAACGATTCGCAATCTGTGGTCCGTGGGACGTTTTCATGTGGTCTTCGAATTATTGGTCTTTCGGCATAATAATAATAAAAATGTATGTATTAGACCTAGGCCTATACAGGATTTCATTTATTTTAGTGTATGTGGTCCGCCATTGATTCGGTAAGGCATCTAGTGGTCCTTAGGTATGAAAAGGTTGAGAATCATTGCCTTAGAGTAACCAACTATTAACTTTGCATCATAAACCTTAGTTTAAAGCGTTGAAGAGCGAAGATAAAAAAAAAAAACTGAAACGAATAATTATATATTCTAGTCTATAAAATCTGCTTTTATTTTTAATTTATTATTTTTTTGTTTTTCGACTTATTTATACAGGCTTTATGTTGACAGAGTATTTTCTAATTACCGTTAACTTACTAAATTACTGGTTGAGAGATGTGTTGGTCTTCAATAATTTCATGACAGACATACTTACACAATGTATGTGGGAATAATAAACATATACATACATATATATATATATATATATATATATATATATATATATATATATATATACATAAAACTACATATGTATTTATAGAACAGAACATTTTCACGTGCAGGCACCGCAGCTGTAATATTAGAGAATCCGAGAACCTAATATCGGTGACGCCACCTGAAAAATCTCCGACCATCGAATTAAAGCTTTCAACGTTCATAAAAAAAGTGCAAATAAAGGCGGTGCCATCTTGTCGGAGCCTGCTAAGTGGATGCAGAGTTAATCTCTATTGAGCAAAGTCCATCATTTGGACGCCATTTAAAACCAATTGACAGTCTAATTCTCGATGAGCAGAGCGAAAAAAGCCACCTAATGCCGGCACAAAAGAAGTTTGTTTTTATAATACTTTAACAACCTCTTTAGAGGGCCGACAAGAAGCTTTTTTCGCTACTTCTTGCGTCTATTGTTCCGACTCTGAAGCAGCAACTTTTCGCCTTCAAGAGATTTCTGCCAAACAATCCGTTAACCGCTCAAAAAACCGCCAACACCGTTTGACAGGTTGCAATTTGCGGCAGACGTTATTGAGTTCCGCGCGGACTCCCCCTCTTCTTTTGTGTGGCTAGCGGTTTATTCGGTGACCTGCAGTGACCCTCCACCTAACATCCGGGACAACAATGGATGCTGACCGGTAGCTTTCAATTAAAGCACCGTTCAAGCACTCGCTCAAATTAAAAATGTCGCCAAACTTCTTCCTCCATTTGTATAAATCGATTTCATTTTTCTAGTGCTAGCATCCTAATTCTACCTAGAGTTTCATTTTGTTTGATTTTCAAGAAATAAAAGAGGAAATGTGCGAGAGAAATCCTTGAAGATGGCAAAAAGTAAAAATTTAAAAAAAAAAGCGATAGAGAGGTATTGAAATTTAAGTTCCTTAAGAAACTCTGAAGAAAATTTTACTTTCTAAAAATCTGATTAGCATAAATTTACCTCGCTCTGACGTTAACGTAGAGACCAATATCGATTACATACATAACTGTACATCGGAAGCATGAGCAACTTTAGTATCGATGTCAAAGAAATTATATATTTCGAATTTGAGTTGTTACTTTGAGTAGCCTTAAAGCTATAGTTACTCAAAGAGAAAGTAATATTAAATTGCTTAGAAATTTTTGCGTATCCTGAAATTATGTTGTTCTTATTTATTTCCCTGAAAATATTCTTAAAGATGCTGTCATATTGATAGACTTCGGTTTGGTTTGGTTTAGAGCGCTACCGTCAACTTTTTGCTACACGAGGGTTAATTAGATCAGGACCTACAGTTTAAAGCCGATTCCGAACGGCTACAAACATCCATGCCAACAGTGAGACTCGAACCCACAGGATCTAAACCGGATGCCAGCGCCCAAGCCAATCGGTCCTCACCTGGCCTAATAGACTTAGGATACGTAAGTGTTTAAAAACTATTGCTCACACATACTTCTTATGTGTATAGTCTCACGCTATAGTATTGCTCACACATACTTCTTCAAGATGAATTAACAACTTTTTGGACTTGTATTGCCTTGAAGATGTAATTACTGTGAAACACTAAAAATATATTTCTCTTAATTTTTTTAATTGAATCAGTTGCAGTTTTCAATAAAGATTGGTTTTAATCCAGAAATTTTATGCATTCTTGTCTAAAAGCACAGAAGCTTTTTAGAGTGAAAGGAATCTCTTTCAAGCTTAGTAAATTAAAAGATATTTGATATTCTATCTTCAAAAACCTCTTGTTCATCACTGGATTTTATGCACATTTCGCAATTTATAAACAATATTTTCTTCTAGAATAGATTTAATTTTAGAATCTAAACGCGTATTGATGTCAAGTCTTCTGTTTAAAAGCTATTAATAACTAACTTTTGATGACAGGCTAAACCTGTAAGATGATTAAAGCCGTTGATAGAGAAAGAAAAATATTTATATAACGATGACTTTATATTTCTAGTCTTTAGGTTTCATGAGGATGCAATTCTTTGCTGTGAATGGTCAGATTTGTTGACAAGACAAACCTTGATCATGTTACACTGATGAAAGAGAAAAGAGAATTTTAGTGCCATGATTTATAATACTTGATGTTTATTGCTAGGGGTTGAGGATAGTTCATTATTCTTGTTGGGGTTAGCTTACAAAAATAATTTCAATCTCTTATATATACATTCCGCGTGCTAGATAGTATCAATATTTATTTTAGACCACTTTTATCCATAGACTTTCCCAAGGAGAAGGAAACTATTTAATAAATAAAGGAATTTTTCTTTACTAATGTAATACATTTATAATCTTTCACCCTTTAATTTTATATTCTCTCAGACAAATTAGTTGTTGTAAGTTGTAAGGTCATTGATAATGACCTCACTTCCCAGTTTTCTTATATCTCGGAGCACTTCAGTTTAAACTGAAATCCATGACGGTGTCAGTTTTGTGAGACACGATGGTGTAAACGATTGTATTAACTACACCAATTTACCGCCCCCTTCTCTGTATTTACCATACGAGTAAAACCAAGTGACACTTTCAGGCGTATATCAATCGTTCACATATTGTTTCCCACATCTTCCTTGTTGCTGACTACCGTTTTCAAATCCTCCTACTTTCCCCAAAAGTCTCTTCAGATGCTAACAAGCAAGCAGTAATCAATTTAGAATTCAATAAACAGAAACAAAAAGTGGGAGCAAGGAAACTTTAGACATGAGAGTTCTGGTGTGGATAAAATATTTACAGGTAGGGGCAATGGTGGGACGTGTGTGTGTATGGATGGCTGGGGAGGGGGTTGCCTTTGATCACGTCGATGGATAGAGGGAACATCTGCGAGTAAATTTTACTAGTATGGTTAATAAAGTAAATATGGTAGTACAGGATATTGTTAATACAGCCATTTAATATATTTACTGTGCATAATACTTAGATTTAATGTCACAGAAATTCAAGATTTTACATGACCTTAGAGAACTCTTAATAAATTTCATCGCTGATTCAATCTTTTGTCTGCCTTAGGAAAATATAAAGAAAATTCATATACCAATCCTTATAATAGTTGCCGTGTTCTGTAGTCGACTCTGTCCGTAACGCGTCCGGAGCGACCACCTCATATCCATCCATTTGGCATCCATTTTGTTTTATGAGTTAGGCTTAACAAGTTAAAAGTAAAGTTCAAAAAGATTATTTGCCAACTAAACCCAAATAATTGTAATTAAAACAGCGTAATATCGACACAAATCAACTTTATTTCGATCAATTTTATTTCAAAATTATCTCTTCATTAGAGAATTATCTCTTTTCCGCCACCTTTCGCGTTATCATAGTGTTTCTCAGAACTTGAAAATGTAAACACAAGTGAGTCATTCATTCACCGTGATTCGTTAATTTAAGAAAAATTGAATCAGAATTTTTTTCACAGTAAAACAGGTTTTCATTATTTTAACCATATATAATATATATATTTTAATATATACTATATATTTTTTAATACATAATATATAATATATATTACAATACAGTATTACAATTTAATATTACAATAATGTCGAATTTAGTTGCAAACTTGACGCATGCGCAGTGATATGTTCCAAACTGTACGTCACAAAAGCTAGCCGGTTCAAAAGGCCAAATCTTCAGTATACAGATTTTTTGCATTTACAACACATGGAATTCTATATATTCCACATCTAATACGTGTTTAGTAACGATTCAATAACTTTGTATGATTTTTAATCAGAATTTCTTTAGTTTATATATATTATTTTTGCTTAATATATATTTATACATATATTTATATATTTATACATATATATATATTTAACAATATATAATATATGTACATTAAATTGAAATACACATGCAAAAATTTTTTGCACGTGAATAATTTGTATGATATTTTAATCTGATTTTCTTTATATATTTTATTTTTGCTTAATATATTTATACATAGCCTATTTATACATATATATAGCATAAGATATAATATATGTACATTAAATTGAAATACACATGCAAAAATTTTTTGCATGTGAATAATTTGCATGATATTTTAATCTGATTTTCTTTATATATTTTATTTTTGCTTAATATATTTATACATAGCCTATTTATACATATATATAGCATAATATATAATATATGTACATTAAATTGAAATACACGTGCAAAAATTTTTTGCACGTGAATAATTTGCATGATATTTTAATCTGATTTTCTTTATTTATTTTATTTTTGCTTAATATATTTATACATAGCCTATTTATACATATATATAGCATAACATATAATATATGTACATTAAATTGAAATACACGTGCAAAAATTTTTTGCATGTGAATAATTTGTATGATATTTTAATCTGATTTTCTTTATATATTTTATTTTTGCTTAATATATTTATACATAGCCTATTTATATATATATATAGCATAAGATATAATATATGTACATTAAATTGAAATACACATGCAAAAACTTTTTGCACGTGAATAATTTGCATGATATTTTAATCTGATTTTCTTTATATATTTTATTTTTGCTTAATATATTTATACATAGCCTATTTATATATATATATAGCATAAGATATAATATATGTATATTAAATTGAAATACACATGCAAAAATTATTTGCACGTGAATAATTTGCATGATATTTTAATCTGATTTTATTTATATATTTTATTTTTGTTTAATATATTTATACATAGCCTATTTATACATATATATAGCATAATACATGATTATATAAAATATTTATATTACATTGAAATAGATTGAATTAGCAGTATTGTTTCTAAATATCTGGCTGCATTAGTTAGACTGTACAAGTCGGATTTTAAAATCAGCTGCAAGCATGGTTTTTTTTTCCAAGAACGTTTTTTAATTATAAACTTCCATATTTTAAAAAAAAAACCTCACTGTAATAATTTTTAGTAAAGCATTCTATTGCGATGATAGTGTATCTTTTAAGGTGACTGCCTACGTTGAAAATTTCATTTTTTGACTATTTTGGTCAATTTTATTTTTTCCAGGAATCGTGCAATTCAATCTTTTCTCTTTTCAAAACCGTTTTGATTTTCATTCTACATCAATTAGAAGCAGACTTATAGCTATTTTAAAAAATGTCTGCTACAAAATTGAAGTGGCAAACAACTTGAACTGAGTTTTTCTCAGAATTATGTTTTTAGCACAAATCTTTACCGTTATCATGATATTTCACACAATAATACATATAATTTAATAAAATTTTCGGGAAATGTTTTAGATGCTATTGTTAATGAAATGACGCTCAATAATTGATGCATAATAAGATATAGTTAAATAGTTTTTGTTTGGGCAGCAGCATACGCCGAAATTTTCAAAAGTGGGGGGGGGGGGTTACTATGAAAAAGTAGTTTTCAGCAATCAGTGCAGAGCTTGAACCTATTTAAGTAATATATGTAATCAGAAAAAATGGGGGGTGGGGTTAACCCCCATCAACCCCTCCCCTGCATATGCCACTGTGTTTGGGGCTGTTTTTATAAGGAGAGGAATGATGAATTGGGGGAAATTTTCATATTGCAACATTTTTGCATTTTAAAATTTCTCTTAGATTGTGGGTCATTTAAGATAACTGTCAGATGTGTCGCATTTTAGCTAATTTTCATTGAAAATTACTTCAAATTGACCAATTTATAAAAAAGTATGGTATTTACTGGCAAGTTTTTGTTTATTTTTTAATTTTCAAGTGCTATTTTATCATAAAAAACAAAAAAATCTTTAAAAAATGATTTTTTTAAAAAATTGGCTCCAAATGTAGGCAGTCACCTTAAAACAATATTTCAGGTGATTATAAGGGGACATTTTATTATTTTGTTTTGTGCCACTTTCTCGAATTATATTACTTTATTTTTCAGATCTAATAAAAAAAAGTATTAAAAAATTTCACCTTCAAATTAGAAAACAATTTAAAATTAACAAATCAGACAGCAAACATTCAAGTAAATTTCAATGTTCTAAATTGCAACACATCAGGTTGCAAAACAGTATATTATTTTCTAATATTCACGTTTTTACATGTACTATCTACGGTATGTACTGTATAGTAGTGTGCTTTTCAGAGCGAATACCTAACATAACGGCAAAATTTTCTTAAATTTTTAAAAGTCTGTAATTTTTCGATACCTTTCACGTTTTCATAGCGTTTTAATTAAATTAATAACAAGTATTCATTTTATATATTCGGGACATGAAAATGTAAACATGAAGTTAGTCATTCATTCATCTTTTTTTTTTTATAAGATGAATGAATGACTAACTCATGTTTACATTTTTACAGAATATTATTTTCTAATATTCTGTAAAAATTTCTTATATTTTAACAAGGTTATGAATCTTTTTTTTATTGGAACTGTTCAATTACTTACCATCAAGTTTTGACAGGTACTGTCTACGGTATGTACTGTATAGTAGTATGCTTTTCAGAGCGAATACCTAACATAAAGGCAAAATTTTCTTAAATTTTTAAAAGTCTGTAAATTTTCCAATACCTTTCACGTTTTCATAGCGTTTCAATTAAATTAATAACAAGTATTCATTTTATATATTCGGGACTTGAAAATGTAAACATGAAGTTAGTCATTCATTCATCACGTTTTTACATGTACTATCTACGGTATGTACTGTATAGTAGTGTGCTTTTCAGAGCGAATACCTAACATAACGGCAAAATTTTCTTAAATTTTTAAAAGTCTATAATTTTCCGATACCTTTCACGTTTTCATAGCGTTTCAATTAAATTAATAACAAGTATTCATTTTATATATTCGGGACATGAAAATGTAAACATGAAGTTAATCATTCATTCATCTTTTTTTTTTTTATATATATATATATATATTTATATTTTAACCATACTAGCCACTGCATGACCAGCATGGTCACTTTTAGTTTTAAATTTCCTTTTGCAAAACAATGCAACTGAAAGTGACATATGTAAGGAATGTTACAATTACCTGTCATCATAAATATATGTTGTTAAGGGGTATTCTCTATTAAGCTGATTCTAAAACATCGTGATCAAAAAATGTGAATTTCCATTACCTTAGAACAGAGTTAAAGATAAGACTGAGAAAGCCCACATCAATGATTTTAAAAATTACATCCCTCTTTGTATGTACTATTTTTCAAAATTAAGATATCTATACTTTATCATTACAACAAATAAGAAATTGCAGGGGGAAAATTTTAAATATAGTGTTGATTACATCACTCTCTGTATGAATTACTGTTAACAATTCAGATATCTACACTTAATCATATTAAATAATAAATTGCTGGGAAAATTTCTTCATTTATAAAATGGAGCAAAAATTCAGCAATTTTTCAAAATTAAGATATCTACACTTTACCATTACAAGAAATAAGAAATTGTTGGGGGGAAATTTTAAATACAGTGTTGATTACATCACTCTCTGTATGTATTACTGTTCACAATTCAGATATCTACACTTAATCATATTAAATAATAAATTCTTGGGAAAATTTCCTCACTTATAAAATGGAGCAAAAATTCAGCAAGTACTTAAAATATAGTGTGGATTTCAACTATGATATTCATAAAACTTCTTGATATACAGATTTGAGTATTTCAAAAGTAGGAGATACTAAAGCGACAGAATCAAAAGAATGGATTCTAGATAAACCTACATACAACTGTCCATGGTTAAACAATGGATTTGATAGGTCTAAACATGTATTGTCAAAAGATCAGCGGTTGTAACTTATGCGGCCACTACACACACGCGGTTTTAAATTGCGGACAGCCGCTGTTTACATCCGGTAGTTGCAGCCGTTGCCATTCGAAGTGTAGAAATATCGTAGATTTTTGTGCCGCATACCTACGCGTTTTATATATAGGGATTATTTTAACCAGATATTACAATAATATCAAATTTTGTATTTTCGGAAAGTTGCAAACTCGGCGCATGGATAGTGATATGTTCAAAAGTGTCTGTACGGTAGAGTGCTTTTCAAAGCAAATACCTAATATAACCGCAAAATATTCTTACATTTTTTTGAAGTGTTTTATTGAATATTTCTAAATTACCAGCACACGTGGCTTTCATATGAATTTCTAATATTTTAATAAGGTTATGAACCCTTTTTTTTATTGGAATGTTTACTTAATAACCGTCAAGTTTTGACGGGTACCATCTAGTCAGTAAGAATTCATTTTTGTAAGTCTTCAAGGAAGTCACTAACATGACTCAAAGAAATTCCCACACAATCTGGTTTAAAAGTGTCAGAGGCACTCAAAAAACCCAATAAAATAGAAGTTGCTTTATTTCGACTGTTTACTAGTATCTTACGACATCCATATTGGAAATTGTGCCTGTCCACTAAACGTATGAATGAGATCTAGTGTTAGAATTTGCCCAGCATTGATGGTCCTCTCTATTTGGAATAGATATGGGAGGCTTGGTGTACAAACAGCTATAAGCTATTGATTTAGTTCTTGCTTTCTTTACCTTATTTTTTTAATATCTTGCCTGTCATTGGATAAAAAAAATAAAGAAATGAATCAAACTGGGGATAAATTCCCGGATTACACCCCCCAAATTAAGAAATATATGGTTGCCAGTAATAAAAATTCAGAAGATATCTATCACAACACATTAGGATTCAAAGGCGTCTTTGGGACTGATATCCAAAACATTTTAGAAATCATGTAAGGATTATATTTTAGTGATTGCATTCTTTGTTCAACAGCTTGAGTATTTTCAGTATACGAAGTACTGTTTTTGAAAGATCATTAAACAAACTCATGTATGCCCTGGAAAATTCGTTAGATATTTAGAGAAAACTACGAGGCCGATAGAACGAAGAAACGTAAATGAAGCCATATTTATTATACAGTCGAACCCCGTTAAATCGAACTTCAAGGGACCAAAGGTTTTGTTTGCTTTATCCGGTGGTTCGCTCTATCCGAACCGTTAAGAAAAATGCTAGAGTTCACAAAATGTATAACTCATTAGATGCAATGTATATTCAATAATGATGAATTAAAAAAGATAAAATCTATTAAAAATGATCATTAATGAATTATATCGACTAAAATCGATTACATTAAACTGACCCAATACTAATTTAATTACGTACAATAGGAAAATGACGGGACCAAAATTTTCGTTCGTTATATCCGTGAGTTTGTTATATACCGGGTTCGCTATAACGGGCTTCGACTGTATACAATATCTAATATTACTCTGAACTAAATAATCGTTAATATGATTCTGAAAAAAAAAAATCTCTATTTTTTCTTCTGCATTGATCAAAGGGGACAATTCTTTCATTCCACTCCTCTACCATTAGTGTCGCTTTATACACGTGTTTTACATAATTTGGTACGAATTTCAAAGACTTTCTTTTCAGTTATTTTCTCAACAAGTGACACTGACTGCTTGTTATTATATTCCTAATTTACATGTTGAAAAGCACCAGATGAAAACCATGATCTTAAAACTACCTATATCTAAATAGGCAATGACGTGTTAAATAAGTTACTTGCTCCAGCTGTAAGTACATGACAACAGCTTTCACGTGTTTATGTATTTCTAAATTGTTTTCCGTTTCCTGCTAAGCCATCAATAAAATATCACTCTCCGTTCGTGATCGGTTCAATTTGTAGCGCGGTAATTGTTTCCCGAATTGTAGCACACTTTTCTCTAAAGTGTGGGAAATCACACTCTCGCCGAACCTAAAACACTCGGTAAAAGACACCTTTAAAACGATGGCTGGCATATCGTGAGGGGGATCTCTTGCCTTCGTGGCTACGTTCACCCCGAACACGAAATTCGAGCTCACAATACGCGGCTCCTCCCACCCCGGAACACATAATAACCCGACCGAAATATGTCCAGTCCGCATAACCACAATCATTCGGATATTGCGTGTACTTCGCCGAATGGCGGTAGTTCTTAAGCGGGCTCTGACGTGCGGGAAAAAAACCATTTAAAAAGATGGCCCCAAAAAAAGAGACAAAAATCTGCAAAGAATAACGAAGCTCAGGCTTTCTTAAACACGATAATTACACGAAGAGCCAAAGCAAAGCGCACGGAGAAATAAAAAGCAATGGCCGAGCCATTAGGGGCTTGTGAGCGTAAAGGAGGATTTCACTAAGTGGTTAACCTGCAATCAGCCCGGGAAAATTGAAGACTTGGTCCGTAAGGGGACTTCGCAGCCGTTTAAGATTCGTGAGTCCTCACTTTGTTCACTTAATTGAATGCGTAATCGGTGATGCAGTCACGTCTCCGGTGCCTGGTCTAATATTTACACGGCTCTGGCCCAAAAAAAGGGGGAATCACCACCTGGCGGACTCGTGTTCTTCCAGATTTTATGAAATGAGAAAGGGCCCATAAAAACGTCGTCGGGGAAATGCTTCATCTTGAAAGGCGAATCGAACAATGCTCGAAATAAACGAATCACGCGCAGACAGCAGGTTGCATGAAAAGTGGTATCGATGATATCAGATGGATACGGAGCCTGCATTGCGGTAAAGCCATCCTTATAGCTGACAAAAAAATTATCTGTAACTTGCATTGCGTATGATAACCGTAGCAGCGTACGCAGAAATTTTCAAAGGGGGTAGGTTACTTTGAAAGAATAGTTTTGAGCAATCAGTACAAAGCTTAAACCTAATTAAATAATGTATGTAATCAGAACCAATGGAGGGGGGTTAACCCCAATCACCCCCCCCCCCTGCGTACGCCACTAGATAACCGGAATACTATTAAACGCGAAGAGCTTGACGAACTAGTCTCTGTTTCACGACAGACTATGTGAAATTTGTATAAAAAATATAAATATTTTAAATTTATCTTTTAAATGTCAGGGAAAGTCAATATAAATAACACTCCCCTACGGCCCTGTAAAGTAGACAGAAACCCGGCTTTAAGATTTGTAGACAGTATTCGATTCTTGCTCCTAGCAACGGGTCATTGCATTAGCACTCGACCGTTCAAAAAACAGCTAAGGACCATTATTCTTGCTTATGACGAAAAGGCATCAATAAATTTATTATACCTTCTACAACATACAGTGCAACTGGGCTAAAAGGTATGTGTGTGTGGTGGATGGTAGGTGTAGTTAAATTCTTAGAAACAACAACTTTCTCGCATCACCAGAATAGTTCAAAGGGTTATGGCGGTTTTCGACGACGCGACTTCGATCCTGTCACGTGGCGAGTGATCGTTACTGAGTTTGTAACATTTTGGACATTCTCTTCCTAATGTTCTGTAATGATGGCTAATTTCCAAGTTTAATCTACCTAGAATGGTATATTTACACTGTGGTAAAAATCAAGACAGGATATGCACAAAAGGACTGCAATATCTTTAAGAGGTAGATAAATTTCATTCAAGTTAAAGTCTGTTTATGATACTTTGTTTTCGTCCAATTACTCCTTAAAAATAAATTTGTTTGCCCTTAAGCACTTCCTATATGCCTTTTTAAATGAGCGTGATATATATAGGGTGTTGCCGAATTCAACTGACAAATTCAGAGGGGTGATGGTAGGCATCAAGACGAGCAATAATCACATAGGAATGTATGACCGGAAACGAAAACCTGACGTTGGAGGGCGCTGTTTACTTAATCGGATCATACCTCTTACCACCCCCACTGGATGGCCGGAAATATAGCATTTTTTTTTTTTTTTTTGGAGGAGGTAGAAAACTCAAAAACAAAACAAAATATATACATACTACCCTACAATAATGTACCGGGCAGGAGGTTTGTGATGGTATAAGGGAAAGAATACATACTTTAATAGGGGATGGTCCCACACATGCTGCAATTACACTAGCAACCCATCTGGGCATACTCTCAACAAGGTTTTGATATACAGCTATGGGTATTTGCGTCCATTCCTGCTGCAAGAATGTCGCCAGTTCAGCTGTAGATTTCGGACGTGGTTCACTGGTCCGTAAGCGTCTCTCTAACTAGTCCCACAAATGTTCTATGGAGTTTAAGTCGGGACTCTGACCAGGCCAGGGAAGACGTTTTACATCCATATCTTGATACCACTGTTGACACAGACTGCAACATGACATGGAACGTTGTCGTCCTGGAAGAAGCATTCATCCATTCCATAAAATTGCCTGAGCGTAGGAAGAATCTGATTGTCCAAAATATTCCTGTAGGCATCGGCGTTCAATTTAATAGGAACAATAAGCAAAGGTCCCAAGCCATACTACGAAAAATACCCCCAAACAAGTACACTACCACTACCGAACTTGAGAGTTTGAACCATGAACTCAAGTAACAGACGTTCGCCTGGCATACGTCAAACCCAAGCACACCCATCCGACAAGAAGAGCGACATGTAGCGTGACTCGTCACTCCATAAAACAGTTTGCCAGTGGTCCACATTTCAGTTGCGACGTTGCAAACACCAAGCGAGTCTGCCGGCTTCGTTGGATGGGGGTAATGTTTGGTTTGTGTACGGCAACACATCCGTGGATATTGAGGGCGTACAGTTCTTTCCATGTGGGATGCACCGTAATCCCTGCAGCATGTTGAAACTCACTGTTGATGATTTGGAGTGGTTTCTTGCGGTTCTTAAGAACCTCACGCTTCAGCACACGCCGGTCCCGTTCGGTCAGTTTACGGGGACGACCAACGTGTGCAGTTCATGTCCCAACTCCCGTAGTCTGACACTTCTTCATGGCATCCCCCACAGTTGACCGTGACTGTGATAATTCTACCGCAATTGCGCGAATAGACTTTTCATTAATGTGACAACCAACTATAACACCTCTTTCAAAGTCACTAAGTTCCTTTCGTTTTGACATATTGTCACAATTTCACTCCAGAACTAACAACGTTACCACTTTGCGTATCGTATTTAACCTAAACAGGTCACATGCAGTAAAATAGCTTATGTAAGCAGGTACTTCATTATGTTAATTAAAACAGTTATTAAAAGTTTTAAGCTAAAAATACACCTTATTAGCTCTTATTGAAATAATATATATATATATATATATATATAATATACACACTACCCTACAAAATAATAGACCAGACACCAGCGGATTTGCATAAAATCCAACTGCATGTCGGACCAAAAGTTATAAGAGATAAGTTTAAAAAAATTTACGCATAGTACTGAGAGAGAGAGAGAGAGAGAGAGAGAGAGAGAGAGAGAGAGAGAGAGAGAGAGAGAGAGAGAGAGAAAATCAAATGGCCAGGACCATTTCCTGAAACAATTTACGAATGCGTGCAGACGGCCTCCAAAAATGGTCGGGCCCCGCGTTGAAGCTACTCATTCAAATTACGGTTCTACTCATCATAAGAACTGAAAAAAAAAATGTACAGTTCTTCCTTGCTAGTACTTTCCACCAGAAACATGTCTTAGTGTACGTAAAAGACGGTGCAAACAAGTAACAATCAGTTATTGCTCATCACTGTTGTAAGCTGGTGATGATTATTATAGTTTTATATTGGTAGTTTCACGCATAGGAAACACGTTGCATGTTGCAACATCAGTTGTTTCCCCGAACATTGGTCCTCTTGCGAGCAACATGAAAATCCTAACCGCCGCATTAGTAAATATAAATGGTTCATTGTACAGTAGAGTCCCGATAATCCGAATTGATTGGGACCAGACCCTTTTCGGATTAACGAATTTTTCGGATTAAGCGAAATCGTTCTTAAAATATACTTAAATTGCATAATAAAACGTGATTACATAAATATTACATATTACGTGTGATTACACAGTTTATTTTTATAAGGTCTGTCTAAACATTACCAAATCTCCGGACGAAATGGGTGATACGAGAGCGGAACGCTGCCTAGTACAATACAATAGAGTGTAAGTTATTCGTTCAGTAGAGTGTAAGATTTTAGACGATCAGTAGATTGTTGAAATTATTTTGAAAGAATCTGTCAACGTGTCAGACGAGAGTGAAGGTGGAGCAGACGGTGACAGCGAGCAGAGGGTATCCCACTCAGATGCGGCTGCATTGGATGTAGTGCTATGCTTCGTAGAGCATCAGTCCGCCACGACCAGAGCGGACACCATTTTTCTGACGCGTTGGCGTAATTTAGCTTCAAGGGAGAGGTATTCTTCTGTTCGACAAAAAAAAAAAAAAAAAAATTAACAGATTTTTTCAAACCAATGTAGTTCAGTAATAATTAGTTCAATACATTGTCTAACTTTCAATTTTCTTGTGATTTTCGAATACATACTTTATTTTACTTAGTATCTCTGTAGGTTACTTTATTTTACTTAGTATCTCTGTGGTTTTATTGTAACTTTGTTCTTTTTGACTTTTGGTTTTGGATTAAGCGGACTTTCGGATTACCGAAGTTCGGATTATCGAGACTCTATTGTATTATTATACATGCGTTGTAATGAGGATAAAATTAATTTTGTCCAGACTTCAATTACAATTTGGACTTAACAGGACTGTCCATTTTTATAAAATAATCAACAAAGATTTTGGCCTTTTTTACGTGCGAGCCGTAAAAAAGATCCGGCCCACAGATAAATTTCAAAATCGCTATGAATGACATAGCAATAATTGAAGGATTTCAAAATTCGAGTACTCAAAGAATGAGATAAATTCCCAAAATAACAATTTACTGGTTCTCATATTGAAGTTCTTACTTTATCTCATTGACTTAGTAAAAACATAATATTTTATTTCCGGATTTTTTTCCTTGCATTTTAAATCTCTGACATTTGGTTTCTAAGAAACACAAATATAGAAAATAACAAAAATAACATGCTGGCTTACGTACTTGCCGAAGTTGCACATGCAGTAGACTCTTTGAGGTACGAACTACAATTCTTAAAAACAGTGCAACTTATCTATAAAACACATTTAATCCATAATTTTTACACCACTTGAAGTTCTTCAAATTAATTATTTGAAAGTTCAATAAAAAATTTTAAAATTTTTATCTATGATTATTTTAAATTATTTTTAACAAGGAAATAGGCCTATTGGCTGGGTAAAGATAAATACTGATGTTATTTATTAGAGCAGGGATTCCCAACGGGGTCCGGGTGGACCCCTTAGGGATCGATGGAAGTTTAAAAGGGGTCTTTAGCAGAGGTGGGGAACCGGCGGCCTTAAGGCCGCATGCGGCCTCCTTGATCTTCTTTTGCGGCCTTCAAATTACTTTAGGAATTGTTGCTATGTCAGTTATTTATAATTTAACACTATTATTTTTCTATTGTATTTCTTTATAATGTTAAAATTATTTAAAAATACTTCTACTTTATTATTTTTATTTGAAGTGGTATTTAAATATGTAGTTGTTTATTAAAATTTAAAAACCTGGATATATATATATATATATGCTTACATGAATAAAAATACAAACAGTGAAATATAAAAAATTACAGTGGTATCTATGAATCTTATAATTTTATAAAAAAAAGTAATTAATGATTAATGTTATAACAAGTTTTTACCCTTATGTGAATTCAAAAATATTTTATATTGTAACTTTTTAAGTCAAATAATAAATAAACAAGGAATTAATTAATTTTTTGTTATTTTTCTATATAATGCACCAAATTGTTAAAACTGTACCTAACTATAATAATTTCATAAAAGTCATATTTATAAGTACATCAACATATGCGGCCTCCTTTATTTCTACCTAATTTACATGTGGCCTCTAATGGCAAAAAGGTTCCCCACCTCTGGTCCTTTTTGGTATAGTATAGTATTCCAGGTACTATACCAAAAAGGTACAATTTGGTACTGGTATACAATTGGGTACTGGTATAGTATTGCAGGGATCTATTGGTGGTCGATGATAAATTTTTCTGTTTAAAAATTTAATTTAATTTTTAGGAGTTTAATTATTAGATAATAATATTCGTTTTAATATGTAGTTTAAAAACAGATTTACATAGGACGGAGTAGTCAACCCATCTAAAGTCGAATGTCATGACGCTTTTGCAAATGTGTCAAATGAAATTATATTATAATTAAATATAAGTCAGTAAAATTGTTTAGTAAAATATATATTTATATTCGTTATGTTAGTAATTGTGACTATACGATGATAAGCAATTTCAGGTCATACATTAAAAAAATTGTATCAATTGCATCAAACACCACCACCACATTAATTGAAATCGAACTTTTGTGCAATTACAATTTGTGTTTCTGAAACCTTGTTTATATTTGGGAAATTAAAAATGAAAATAGTACAAAAATAATAAAACATAAACCTAATGAACCATTTTTTTCTAATTTTTTGTTCATATTCTTAGTCAAATTGTTATCTTTAAGTATTTGATGTGCAATTATTAGTATCATAATTATGTTGTATGCTGCATATTATAGAGAAAAATGTGAGGGGGTCTATGAAGAAAATAGTTCTTTTGAAAGGGGTGGATGTAGGAAAAAGGTTGGGAACCCCTGCATTAGAGAGACTCGTAAAAAAAAAAACTCTGAAGTTTACTGAAAAAATAAATACATTTAAAATTAAAACCTGCCAAATCCGACCCTTAAAAAGAATAAAAGGGGAGGGGAGGGCTCAAATTTTTGTTATGTTTATAGCGTTTATAATGCTTAATCCACCATTGAAAATATATAAACATAGTGAGAAAGGGGCGTTTCTAAAATAAAGAAACTCTTAATTAAGATTAAGAAGAGGTGATAATCTCTATATATAAAACGCGTATATATGCGGCACAAAAATCGATGATATTTCTACACTCCGAATGGCAACGGCTGCATCTACCAGATGTAAACATTAGCCACCGTCAACAATTTGCAACCGCGTGTCAATATGTATTTACGCACTGAAATCAGGAATGATCGAAAGCGAGCTGCACGATCAAGTGAAAATTGGGAGCAGTCTCAAGTAAGAAAGCGAAGAAAAAATAATTCATTAAGAGAGAGGCGTGAAAGAGAGAGCATAAGTGATCGCGAGGTTAGGCTTAACTGTCGCCGGTATAGCAACCAACAGCCAGTAACAGTCAATTTTCTACACTTTTTTCAGTACTTGCTGAATTTTTACTCCATTTTATAAGTGAAGAAATTTTCCCAACAATTTATTATTTTGTATGATTAAGTGTAGATATCTGAATTGTGAACAGTAATACACACAGAAGTAAGAAATCAACAGAGTGAGATTTCAACACTCAACGGACAATCAACGGAGTGAAGTAATCAGCACTTTATTTAAAATTTTTCCCCAACAATTTCTTATTTGTTGTAATGATAAATTATAGATATCTTAGTTTTCAGTCTTATCTTTAACTCTGTTCTGAAGTAATGGAAATTGACATTTTTAGATCACGATGTTTTAGAATCATCCTATAGAAAATACCCCTAAACAACGTATATTTATGATGACAGGTAATGGTAACATTCTTTACATAAGTTACTTTAAGTTGAGTTGTTTTGCAAAAGAAAATATAAAACTAAAAGCGACCAGCTGGTCGCTCAGCGGCTAGTTTGTAAAAAAAAAAGTAACTTCAAAGCTATCTAAAGTCATCCAAAGTTGAATTCTCTTTTAAACTGATGTTATAAATGAAGTGTAAGGATTTTTTTTTTGGCTAAAAATTAAGTTTTAGGACACACCAGTAGTGGGATATTTATGTGAAATTTATATGAAAATTGATCAGGAACGAAATTTCCATGCTGCGAAGACAACAAAAATTCATTTGTACATTTTTATTTTATAGTTTACATTTTTTACAATCAATCATCTTTGCTATATCACCCCGTTGAGAGATATGTACAAGTATGTCGTGAAAATTGCTTTAAATACAATATTTTTGCAGTTAGGCATTCAAAATGAACATTCCATTGATATACGAAGTTTAAACGAGATTATTACCAAAAAACCGGCCTATAAAAAATTTTGGAAATGTCAAACGGATAGGGTTTAATAAAGTTTCATATAATTACCTATGCAAAACTTTCAGGTTGTAACATCGAAGTTTATAAAAGCTTTGTAAAAATGCAGAATTCATGCATCTTTTAAAAATTTTCATTTTTTCTTTGAAACGTAAATTGAAAAATTCTGTCATACTGGATATAATTTTAATATTTTGAGGATATAAAGACAGAAAGCACTTTTTCAAACAGGATTTTTTTCTGTTTTCACACTCCTAAATTGTGCTTATTCCTTAAAATTTGAGGATAAGCTTTCTTTCTATACAAAATAATATGAAATCATCAATGTAGAGAATGATAGTCAAAAAGTGATATTTTAAATAAATAAAATGTAAAATCCATTTTATATTGGATATTCGGAATGAGAAAAGTTAACTGTAAATAGTGTTAATTTATTTTTTAGCATAAGGAAATTAGCAAAATTCTTTTGTTACTTAAAAACGCTATTTAGCGTTAGTTATGATAGAAGTTTCAGCAAGGCCCATGTGAAACGTTTAAAAATATATATTTAAATATTTTCTCGATTATTATACATAATATTTGATTATTCAAACGAAGTTTGTAAGCTTAGTTATCTACATGCTTCGAAACTTAATTTCTACCCTGATAACATTGTCATGCTTAGAATTTTAACTACTGCGTTACTTTGATGTTTTGCAATACTTAAAATTTACTTTCAAATGAAATTATCGTGCTGGGGATCAACTGTAGCTGAAAATTAAATTTTAAGTGATGTAATTTCTATATTTATATTATAGGATATTTAGTTCCTTTCATATGGAATTGTTATGCTTACGAAACAACCATAACCGATAAAATTTTAAGTAATAAATTATATGTATGTTACACTGTATTAATTCCTATCAGATAAAACTTTTGACTCTGTCAAACTGAAAACTAAGTTTTGAACTGATTAGATCTGAATTAGAAACATACACTCGAACCCCGTTATAGCGAAACCGGTATATAACGAACTCACAGATATAACGAACGAAAATTTTGGTCCCGCCGTTTTCCTATTGTACATCATTTAATTAGTATTGTGTCAGATTAATGTAATCGATTTTACTCGATTTAATTCCTTAATGATCATTTTTAATAGATTTTATCATTTTTTTAATACATCGTTATTGAATACACATTGCAAAAGGATGAGTTATACATTTTGTGAAGTCTTGCATTTTTCTTAACGGTTCGAATATAGCGAGCCACCGGATAAAGCGAACAAAACCTTTGGTCCCTTGAAGTTCGTTATAACGGGGTTTGAATTAGATTTTTTTTTAGATTGAACGATTGTGATAAGAAAATATTTATATTATATACGCACACACGCAGACATATATATGTGTGCGTGGTAAAAAAGCATTTAAGCTTTAAAATTTACCTAAGACTTAAGGACGGATTACTTTAAAGTAAATAAAACAATTTAAGCTCAGAGGTACACATTTTCCATTATTGGTTTTGTGGCTGATTTATAGTCTGCTCTGCTGACAATCACAGAAGCAGTTTAAAAACTACTTCAAATCCGGTGAAGAATTTCCTGAAACGCCATTCTCATTTTTTTAAAAATAGAAATAAATATACCGAGAGAATGTCCAGAACATCTGCCAAAAGACAACACCATGTGATTACCTCCTAACCATACACTTAACAGCCAATTTACCCATGACAGACATTAAGCAGAAAACCTATTGTTTGTCGAGGCATTGTTTGCCACTTCTTTCAACAGCATTTGACTACTTTTTCCCCTTGCATCCAAGTGTGTCATTAACTTCTATTTACGGGGCGACAAAAATTTGAGAAAATCGACTTCGTCATTGTTTTTCAAGATCCAAATCAACGGCTCGTCAAGATTCCGATATATTTTCTACACAAAAGTTCTTTTTTATCTCTTCTTATATATTAACAGGCTTGCATGCGTAGATTGGATTCTTTGAGGCTCCAACAAATAATTTAAATGAAATTCATGATGTAGATGGTACCTTTTAAATAAAAAAAAGTTTCATATGGCGATTTTATTTTCTTTTGCAGATTTAAACAAAAATAACATTCTTTAATATAAATATATACTAATTTTATTGTACACTCGTGACATTAAGTAATCTTTCTTTTAATCACTTCGTGATCAATTAAATCACGGGAACTCCATATCAGAATGAAATTGCTCATTTTGCTTTAATTTACATTCCGTTTTTTAAAGCGCAATTTTTAGAAATGCTCTTTCCTCTCCCCTCCAATATATTCTTTTATGTTCTTTACCTGTCTTTGTTTATATGTCTCGAAATTAAAAAGTGGTAAAAAGCTTGATTATGTTCGCCAGGGGAATAGGTAGGTAACATCTTAGCTATTTACCATAATTGCTCATTAAAAGTATAGATGCCTATTTGACATTCCTTGAACATCTACATGGATGATTTAGCCATGTAGATGGCATTAAAAAAAAATTGTGCGGTCGGGGGACCCCCGTCAGGAACGAAGTTCCTTACGTTATTTTTTCAACTCTAACCGTGATTTAATATGTAGATTTCTATTGATTATATTAGCGTATTTTTGTCACGCCAAAAAGCGCAGCCCTCTTTTATTCAACCAACTCTCTCTCTATCTCTCTATTTTATTAAAATTAAAAATTTTAATATATAAATTAATTATTTTGATTTAGATATTACCTAGCATAATTTTTAATCGGATTAATTTTATTATTTAATCACCAACAAAAATAAATTAATGACACAATATAAATCTCGTGTGAATTCAAACAATAACAACCAATAAATAAGTTTAAACAGAAAGAAGCGATTCCATAGGGACGGTATAAAATCTTTCAAGTAAAGCATTTACAACTGGTCGAAGTTTATATAAACGATCATGCTGAGGGTCATCATGTGGTGGTTGTTTACTGTTGTCATTAAAATGTATAAATTCTCTTATCTTTTCAAAGCGTTTTAATGACATACATTCTTTTATTACATCATTGCCTATGGCAGGTGACCAATGTGCCCAAGTGTTTGGTACATGTACAATAGACATCATTACACAAATACCAATGTATTGTTTAATTTCTAAATTCGTTACAATGACACACTTTTCTGGGTTTTTTTGCTCACTGAATACATTTGTTTCTTGAACTATATGCTCAATCAAATCTTCTGTAAAAAGATAACTTTAAAAATTTGCAGGTGTGTTTAAATTCATAATTTCAGGAACGAGATTCTCGTCACCTCGGAATAAAATTTGATCATCATTTAGAAGTAAATTTGTTTTCTTCCAGTTGATTGCAGGTTTTGTTCTCCCTGTATTATTTCTATTAGTCTTTGGCATGTTCCCACCACTAGGCAGATCAAGAACATCGCTATTATCAAGTAATGTTACCTCATCTTCCGAATCACTACTACCATCAAAAATTTCATCACAAACTTTGTTTGGTTTATAATTAGGATCGCCTGTGCTGCCATCGCTTTCTGAATCAGATCCATCTTCACTTTGATCACTCCACGATCTGTTCATAAGTTCCTCAATTTCTTTCTGTGTTAAAAACTTTCTTCCCGCCATTTCCTTAAAAAAATGGCGTAAGCACACCATGTATCATTTTTGATACATAAAATTGAAATCATACTTGAATTTTTTATAAAAGATTAAAGAAGTATTTTATTAATAATTATAAAGCTACGTACCTCTAAAATATATTTATAAAACTTTCAAAGATGTAAACTGACATTAGAATACTGAAAATATAGCAAATACTAAGGCAGGTCTGTTATGAATTGAACGGCTATCTTTTACTGAGATTGCAGTTGTATTCCTGCTGTCATCTATACTACGAAAATGTAACTAACAGTGATTAAAAGCTTTGCTATGATGTTTCAAAATTAATACAAGATACACAAGTGGATAAAAAATATTGCTTTTGAATATAAAGGGGAAAAATAACTTACGTATCAAATTTGATACAGTGTGCAGTGAAGGGTTTTAAAATTGCCGGTAGCGCTTGTGCGGGGATTTGGACCGGGGACCTCTGCAGTACTGCGGAGCATCGGACTGCAGTCCGATGTCCGATGCGATAACCATTCAGCCACAGAGTCCTTGAGAAAAAGCTCTTATGAAGCGGCTATAACGCTTTTTCGTTACGTGACGATTCCTGCCAGTTCACTCTACTGTAAGCCGCGTAAAAGAACTTTGTTTCAAAAATTATTATTTCCATTTGGGAGATAGTCATCATCCAAATTTCCCCTTGCTAATACGAAATTCAAAGTGTAGAAATCTGTGTTCGAAATTTCTTGAGACACGTTATATCAGTTAGAGGTTTTTTTTAAATTTCTTTTCAGCTTTTTTTTTGGGGGGGGGGGATTTATTCATTTAGGATATTTTATAAAAATTAAGAAATTTGAATTTCGATTTATTTCTATGTCAAACATTTGTTCGGGGCGCGGTGGCCCGGTTGGCAAAGGCGTCAAGCTAGTGATCTGAACGTCCCTGGTTCGATGCTCGTCGCTGCAAATCCACCGCCGTGTTTACTAATGGTGGCCGGGGCACCTAAAATAGGTCGTGGCTACAATGTCCTCCAAGTTCTCAAATTTACCTCTGGAGGTGCGGGGTCAAGTGTTCCGGTCTCGTCACTTGACTCGGTTCAAAATGACGAGACTGATGTTCTTCGAGGTCAAGTCAAACTTCAGCCCTAGTGGTACCTCGCCTTAAAGTGAAGCTGCTAACTACCTTTCGCCGAGGACCTAGGTCCTTTGGACTTTGTGTAGGCTTTCCTACTCCACGGGGATTGGAAACAACAACATTTGGTCGAAATACAAGAATAACCGTTAACAGGGTTCTTTTGCATACAGAAGTAACAGTTATACGTATGTTGTTTCCCTTCCCATCTCTCAAAAAATTGATTGATGTACTCGACATGTTTTACTATAGAAGTGATTTTGGTCCTTAAACTGTTAGTTCCCGCAATTTTGAGTTATTGGCTTAAAGGGGTCCGGTACAGAAAATTATACTTATTTGGTACACATTTCGTAATGATTTTTTCCTTAAATGCATCGAAAATAATTTCATGTATAAAATATACTTGATCAACTCGAAATTTTGTTTTTTTTTTTAAAAAAAGAATTCAAAATAAAAGTCTTTTTAAAGTTTTTTTTTCTTTTGGTATATCTGATGAACTCCTAGTTCTATTTACAACACTATTTTCAATTTTGTTGATGGAAAATATTTTAAAAAAATTATTTCCGGTTTTATAAAATTTTATCTTCACAATATTTTTTTTAAATGTTGCTTAAACGAAACTATTTTCCGAAATTACTCTCTCAAAAACTCCTAAAAAATGTTGGGTAAATAAAATCAAAAGGACACGAAGGAAAATTCATAGGGATTATCTTTCATAGGAAGGATGTTTTAGCTGCCTTCTTTGAGAGATGGCAAATCTTGACAAATCTCATTGCTAAGTAAACAAGATAATCTACAGATGCTTGGCAGTTTACAGATATTTAGTACAGCTCAAAAATACAGCAGTCGTCTAAGCAAGTTCTAACATCGATATTTTGCAAAAGAAGAACTGCATGGTTGTACTACACTCAGCGCTTGCAAACAAGGTTTGTAAACAAGGTATTGGGCTGTGTGAGTTTTGGCGAGACATAGCGTCAGCCTAGATACGTCATACTCATGCGTCAGCCTGGATGTTTAGGAGCTTTATGTAATCAACAACAACGTTCATGGGTAGGTTTTTGAAGTTTATACGTTCTAATGATATTTTCATGTGATTTTGCATATCCCAATACTATGGCTTCTAGCGTTATTTAAAGGTTAAAAAAATGGTAAATATTTAAGTAATTTATAAGTGAAAAAATAAGTATGTAAGTAAAAAGTATAGAAGTAAAAACATTTTAAATAGTCTTGTATTTTCCTATACGAATAGTAGAAACATTTAAATTGCGTTTATAGCAATGTAAGACTCTAAATAGTTCAAACATTATTAGACGACTTCGTAAAGTACTTATCATTTATGGGCAAAGAAATGATATGGGTAAGGCAACCTAATCTATATATATATATAAAACAGTTCCGTAACTGACTGACTGACAGACTGATTGACTGACTAACTTACTGACATATAACGCACAGACCAAACCGCTGGACCTAAAGGGCTGAAATTTTGCATGGCGATTCTTCTTATAGTGTAGGGGTGCACTAAGAAAGATTTTTGAAAAATTCTTCTTAGATTTTTTAAAATTAAATTTTTAAGCTGTTTTTGTAACTTTTTTCAGTTTGCATTTAAAATAATAGTTTGAGGGTTATAAAATTTATATCATGAGAAAGATCATAAAAATTCTTTTAAAATGAAATCTTTTTCGAATCTTTACCACCCTTTTCTGATTTTTTGGTGAATTTTTAAATATTCATTTTTAGAATTTAATTTATTAAATGCTGATCACGTGGTTTCTTTTCTTTTTGTGATACTTTAAACTAATTTTGCGTCACGTGCATAACAACGAAATACACAAAAAAAAATTTTCTTGCTAATGCGACAGACGATTGGACATTATCCAAAAATATATAAAATACAGTAAAATATATGTTCCTCAAACTGTACTATACTTACTGTACTATATTCTTTAGTATGTCCTATTAGACTTAATTTGAATATTTTCTTCTACATTATTTTGTCTATAAAAATATCCCTTACGATTTTTTTATAAATATATATATTTTTTTACATCAATCGCATATATTGCTCGTTGTATTTATTATATATATATATATATATATATATATATATATATATATATATATATATATATATATATATATATATATATATATATATATATATATATATATATATATATATGTATGTATGTATGTATATATATATATATGTATATATATATATATATATATATATATATATATATATATATATATATATATATATATATATATATATGTATATATATATATATATATATATATATATATGTATATATATATATATATTTTGGCATTAATTGCATACATTGACCGTTGTATTTCATTTGAATGTACTCCGTACAGGTTTTCAGCTAGTTGATTAATAAAGCTCAGATCTACAAAATGGCATTCCTAACACAATAACGGTAAAAGGTGGTCAGGTGTGCGATTTTCTCCTGCGTCATCCAAAAATTTCTAAATTTTGAATTTCGGCATAAGGCATGGCCAACCTTTCTTAAACTATCTAGATACTTACCCCCCCCCCCCCACGAAAAAAAAAAGTCATGCAAAAGAAGAGGGAAGAGTAGAAAAGATGAATAAATCAAAACAGCTGTGATTCGAACTTCACTTTTGAGTACCCTAATCTCTCCGAAAAGCCGGGCACGTACGCGAACGTCATAAACCCCCAACCCCCCCCCTTCAACCCCCCCCCCCCCCCAGTAACGCTACACCACTTTTCCTCGGAAGACCACCCTTCTCGGAGCAGAAATAAATTGTTAAAGATCCCGCGCGCTTATAAACAGAAGCGTCTTTTCAACTCCATCGGCATAAATCTGAGACGCGGGAAGTCAGGGGGAGGGGGGTATTTTACGTGGCTCGGCAGCTATCGGATCGACGGGGTAAATATTAAAATGATTGCGCGCCCCTCCAACAGGCAGACGTTAATAGCGTTTTATGCGATAGGTCTTTTTAATCATGAGGATGAAAGGGTTAAACGCCCGCTTTCCCGATGATAGAAGGGGCTGATACCCGAGAGCAACGAAATGTTCAGAAATTGGAGAAATGGTATTTTTGCCGTGGTTATAAAAGTGGCCCTTTTTGTTTTTTTTCATCGCAAATTACTGACTACAGGGAGCTTTTGTTGTAAGAGGTACAGTTATCTTAAAAGTACAAAAAAAAAATATTTTTACCTTTCTGTATGTGTTGGCTCTGATGTCTAATGATGCATGATAAAATTAAAAAACCGACATTTCTTTCTTTGTAGATCTGAAACGAGCGTTTCTGGTTCAAAGTAGATTGTAAAGACCGCTAGCAAAGCAAAATAAACCTCAAAAGTGAAACTGAAACGTAGATGTGAATGGTCAGAAGTGGGAAAGGGGGGGGGGGGGGGCAGGCGGCACCAGAAAGCAACGGCGGATCCAAGGGGGGTCAAGTAAGGGCAATTCCTCCCCCCCAAAAAAAAGCCCGGCAATTTTTTTCATAGCCTAAAATTATATAATCCTAGACCTATTACTAAATGAGTTTAAATTTAAAATGAGAGTAAGTTTGTTTCTTATAAATATATATATATATATATATATAACCCTAAGACCCGACGTTTCCCCCCAAAAAAAAAATCTATGAACTGTATCCACCACTGCCAGAAAGCATCCACTTGATTATTCATTTAAAAAATTCATTGCCAGAGCACTCGCGATCGGATGGATCTTAGACTTTATTTCACTATCAATAACACACTTTACACTTTATTTCACTATCAATAAGTTGTGATGAATTTCAGCTAATTCCCGTATTTCACTTCAATGGAGGTCGAATTTGTGAATATTTAATAAAATATTTCAATCTATTCGAGGGATTGTCACAATCAGTGAATCGGAATTAATTATTTCTTCGTTATTTTGAGAAGTAACTTGTCTTTGTTTGCCAAAGTATGTTTCTGAGAACAGCATTTTAGTTCGATCGGCTTTCTTTTAAAAGTATTCGAACATTTTGAGAGTCATACTTGAATTTTTAACATTTCAGTGCTATATTTAAAAAATTAACATTAGTAAGCGGGAAGCATTTTCCCACAAAAGATTATTTTCCTCTAGGAGGTTTTTTAAGGGTGTTCAGATGGAGGAGCTTTTCTAGTTATAATTTGCTAAATACTTATTTATTTTTTAACTGATATGGTATTAATGAAACTTTCAATGCGTCAAATCAGGTGATAAACACTGCCAATATTTTTTTATATCTGCAATGACGTCACTCTCATACAGTTGATTATCATTTTAATTGATTCGTTTTTATTTCACTACTGGTTGATCCTAATTTTTTTGTTTGTCATTCGTAAAAAGACGTTTCTAATCTAAATGATGGCTTTCAACAACGATAAGAGCAGACAGCTGTTTAAAAATTCATAATAAAAATTCAACCTAGTTTCGCACTGATGATTATAATTCTTCATTAGGCCATGGAACATTGGTTGTGATCGTTTCAAGGGTTAAATCACCACAATATTAAACTCATTATTGCACTTATACTTCATACTGACAATTCAGAATCGAATTTGGGAAATATTCATAAAGACATTTACACCTAATGCTCCCCAGCCTGATTAAGAACAATAAGTATTAATTGAAAGCTAATTGTCAATTAGAATTTTAATAAGGAATTTCGAATAATGACATTTGAAGGCATCGACAAAATCACTTTATAAAGCTGGCGATTCTTCTTATGGTGTAGGGGTGCACTAAAAAAGATTTTTCAAAAATTCTTCTTAGATTATTTTAAATTAAATTTTTAAGCTGTTTTTGTAACTTTTTTTAAGTTTGCATTTAAAATAATAATTTGAGGGTTATAAAATTTATATCACAAGAAAGATCTTAAAAATTCCTTTAAAATGAGATCTTTTTCGAATCTTTACCTCCATTTTCTGAATTTTTAAAGATTAATTTTTAGAATTTAATTTATTAAATGCTGATCACGTGATTTCTTTTTCTGGTTCGTTAAATAAATTTATCGTCACGTGCATAACAACTAAATAGACAAAAAAATATTTTTTTTTCTTGCTAATGCGGCAGATGATTGAACATATTAAAATACAGTAAAAGATATTATGTTCCTCAAACTGTACTATATTAACTGTGTGTGGCTAATGTCCCTGGGGGATGACAACATTACACCCCAGTCCGGTGTACATACGAATATAAGACATAGAAACAGACAAATGACACAATCACAGAAGAATTTTATTAGATAGACGATGACACCGGCGATGGACGATGGGTTGCAGCTCCCCTTTCTAGACGGGGTTCCAATTGCAGGCGGAAGACTGACCGGTTCCCCAGAATACAGCCAAGTCTTATGCGGGAATCGAACCCACACCCCCGGCGTGGCAGGCTGATGCCTTATCCACTGAGCCACTGGGCGACATATTAACTGTACTATATTCTTTAGTATTCTATTAGATTTAATTTGAATATTTTCTTCTACATTATTTTGTCTATAAAAATAACCGTTCCGATTTTTTTATAAATATTTTTTTTGTTTTTTTTTTACATTAATTGTATACATTGATCGTCGTATTTATTATATTATATATATATATATAGATATATATATATTTTAGCATTAGTTGCATACATTGACCGTTGTATTTAATTTGAATGTACTCCGTAGCGAAGTGCTGGTTTTTAGCTAGTCTATATATATATATATATATATATAATAGTTCAGTAATTGACCCACTGACTGACATATAACGCACAGACCAAACCGCTGGATCTAAAGGGCTGAAATTTTGCAGGGCAATTCTTCTTATAGTGTAGGGGTGCACTAGGAAAGATTTTGGAAAAATTCTTCTCAGATTTTTTAAAAATAAAATTTTTAAGGTGTTTTTATAACTTTATTTTAAGTTTGCATTTATAATAATAATCTGAGGGTTATAAAATTTATATCACGAGAAAGATCCTAAAAATTCCTTTAAAATAAAATCTTTTTCGAATCTTTACCACCATTTTCTGATTTTGGATGAATTTTTAAAGATTCATTTTGAGAATTTAATTTATTAAATGCTGATCACGTGGTTTCGTTTCTTTTTGTGATACTTTAAATTAATTTTGCGTCACGTGCGTAACAACGAAATAAACTGACAAAAGAAATATTGAAATACGATAAAAGAAAAAATTTAACCACTAGACTAATTGAGATGGGAGTTTTTAAGAAAATAATTGAAAATAGTATGTTTTGTGGATATTAAACGTACAAATTAATGGCATACATTGACGGTTGTATTAAATTTAATTCCTTCTACATTCTTTTGTTTATAACAATATCCGTTACCATTTATATATATATATATGTATGTATGTATGTATGTATATATATATATATATATATATATGTATGTATGTATATGTATATATATATATGTATGTATGTATATGTATATATATATATGTATGTATGTATGTATATATATATATATATATATGTATATGTATGTATGTATATATATATATATATATATATATATATATATATATATATATATATATATATATATATATATTATATTTTGGCATTAGCTGTATACATTGGCCGTTGTATTTATTATAAATATTTTTTTCTGGCATTAATTGCATACATTGACCGTTGTATTTAATTTGAATGTACTCCGTACCGAAGCATGGGTATTCAGCTAGTGTATATAACAGAGGTGGCCTATTAACATTGTCAAGGGCCATTTGGGAAAGTCTACATACTCAGATGACCAAAAACAAGGGATATTTGATATGAAAGAAATTTTAAGCCTTGTTTTTGAAAGTTTTTCTTAAGTATACTATTCCCCAATTATTAGAATAATAAATTTTTCTAAATTCTTAAATAGCTTTAATAGCTTTAATAACTATATTTCTTTCAACTGTTTTTCCAAAATGTTAAAATCTGACTTACGTTGAGTTGTTGTAATTCGCAGCAATTCAGTTCTCTTGTTATTTGGAGGCTAGAGACACTCTGTTAACAGTTTTAACTGCCTTTCTCTGCATTTCCTACAACATCCCTCTTACAAGTCGCCAGCACCGCCATCTTCTGATGCAGTATCGCCATACGTAATTAATCAAGTCGCGTACTTAAAGTTATGTAAACTTTTTTTTTCAAGTTGGGGATTCTACTTTTCATTGTTGTATGAACTTAGTTTGTGTAATGTATTATAATAATACAGAGTGAAGAACATAAGCTATTCAGACAAACAATATAGTTAGTTATTTGTAAGAAAAAACAAAGATATTAAGAGATAAATAAAAAGGTAAATTAAGAGACAAGTAGGTAAACTGGAAAAAAAAAGTATTTCTAAGTTATGTTAAGTACACATGCAAAGCAGTAGACTATTATTCATTTAAATGCAACATTTATGTACAATTATGATAGAATTATATACATATTATTCTTAGACTACTTTCCAGTCTTAAACCAAGAGATTAACTCTCGACAATTATAACAATTATCACCTTGCTCTGCTCTGCCCACACTTGAGTCGCCCTCCGAAATCGAACAGCGTTCACCCTCTCATTTCAAAAACATTCTAAAAGGGGGGATGAAACAGACCTCATTGGACAATTTTTTTTTTGCGAAAAACCCTGCAGATGAAAGTGAGGAAAACGTGTCGAAAAGGGCAAAAATCAGTGAGTAAGTTTCAATTATTCAGTTCATCCTTTCTCCTCCACCTCTGTCAGCATCTTCATGTTGTCCGATCTCCATCGTAAACGTTGTACATTATACTTAATAAAACCAGTTTATTGCAGTACAGTCTATTGTATTGTGTTTTTATACAATATATGTTATTTATAAATGCATTTTTCTTGTTTAAAAACATTATCAGGCTCGCACAATATGGTGGAGCTAGACTCATCCGTGATTTGAAAAAGACAGTACAGATGTGACTATTTTTGAAATGAATCGGACAAGCCGTTAAACATACAATGGTGCGGTGTCCACTTCCCTGAGTAGAAAAAGGGTCATTCCTAAAGAAGATCGATAGATCATTAGAACTTGTTAGGAAAAGATCATCAGCGCAAAAAGAAGCGATGCAAGGCCCCGGGGAGCCAAGCTGACAAAAGGAACAGCAAACAGCGGAAGTGGCCAGGTGGGACGAAAAACTGTAAGGGTTCTTGTATTACACATGAGGTGATGGAACTTTCGAGATGTCTCTAGAACTTTACGAAGAAAAGGGTATAAATGAACGAAAGACTATAAGACAGGGCATTACAGACTGGACCTTGATGAGGTATTGACGCACGGAGAGAGCGCGGGAAATCGAGCAGACGTGAAGTCTCGATCGAACTGTAATTATGAACCCCGCTCTCACTAATCGATGTTACCACAGTTCTTCGGAACAAACTCATGTACATTATTATTATTATTATTATTGTATATATCTTATATTAAACGAGATGAAAATGGAGCATTTACCTTTGTCTACATTAATATTACGAATTACTTATACATCGGGTCATTGACTATCCGGTTTACAAACATGTAACAAAGATTTTTTTTTGTGTGTGTGGGGGGGGGGGCGGAACGGATTAATGGAATTTCAGTTCATTTCAAAGGGGAAAATTGATTTGACATACGTGTTATTCCAGTTACAAGCTCCGTCACGAAACGAATTAAACTCGTAAGTCAAGGCACCACTGTGTGTGTGTGTTTATATATATATATATATATATATATATATATATATATATATATATATATATATATGTGTGTGTGTGTGTGTGTGTGTGTGTGTGTGTGTGTGTGTGTGTGTGTGTATATATATATATATATATATATATATATATAATATTTGTCAGGGAAAATTACATTCATGCACGCTGGTTATAAAATACAAGCTAGATCACAATTACTATCCCAGAAACAAGTAAAGAGTGACATGGTCAGGTTTTATTCAGTTTAAATAATAACAATATACATTTTTAGTGTTCTGCTTCGCATGACATTCCATAAAAACCCTCGCGATATGCAAAGCTGGGAATCTGCAGTTCACGCCACTTTGCCCCTCAGCGCTTCATCAAGTAAAAGCCCCGACTCGCAACGCCAACCCCCAGAAGGTAGATCGTTAAATTCTCCGCGTCCCCTTATTTTAAAACTCTAACTCAACGCATCACATGTTACGTGAGATTATATAATATACTTACAACTTGTTTTCTTCGGCAAACAAGCGGGTCCCCTCGGGAACCAGGCATTTCAGGATATCAATTAGTTGAAGTGGGACCTTTTGCCTTTCAGGTAGTCGGGAACTCCGTATTGTCCCCGGGAGACAGAGGGGTCGACTATGTAACTGAATTACATAAAGAGCATGTAACTTGGGGGGTGGGGGAATGCGGGGCTTGCTTTTCTCTTTTTAATTCGGCGTTTCCCGCGGCCGTAAAGTCTTGTCGAAACGGAAGGTGGGTTTTTACGAGTTTTTGATGCGTGTTTGTGCGGCCCCACTCCCCCCACCGCTACCCGGCCCGAAATGGCGGGTCTTTAAAAGGCTCGTAGATGAAGGGAGAGGAGATCAACTTTAAAAAGTGAGGTTACTGAAAATGAAGAAGGGTGTCAGAGGTTTTTCGCTTTTCGTTTAAGGAAATGAAATTTAAAAAAATGATGCCTGTTTCTCCAAAAGTTTGTTTAGTTTTGTTCCTTTTTTTTTCAGCGGAAGCACTTTCGAGCTGAGCATTTCTGGGGACGAGATTAAATAAATTTTAAGCGTTGCTGTTTTTTATGACCCACCTACATAGTGATCGTAGTTTGAAGTTGCTGGTTAGGGAAATTTCGCTGAAAAGAGTACCTCTTGATGATTCCCGTTTTGGGCTAGTTTAGTTTCGGCCTTTTTACAGCATTATTATGCAACTAAAATGAAAAAAAAAAAAAATTAGAGATTTTTATAAGCTTATACTGAAAACTTCCGATTATCCGTGCATAAACAAAGAAAAAGGTCAGAAATATAAACGCACGTAGTCCGAAAAAAATTTTAACATTGCTTAAAGAGAAAAGAAATATCAGAAGACACTTTCCGGGGGAAAGAAACTGGAGTTTTATTGAGATTTTAGGGTGAAATTAATAAAAGCCTCTTTAAATCCCGATACATGCAGTTTATTTGAAATTTTTTAATCTCTGGTTTTTTGCCATTTTTGAGCTGTTCTTGGATTATCAAGGTAAGGCAATCCGTGCATACTCAGACAGTCATTAGCTTGGATGAATGCCAGTTCAGTGTAACATATACAATCAAAATTAGAGAATTTAAAATTCAATTACGGGTTTAGGACGGGGTTGCGGGATGATTAAAATTCAGTTATGGGATTTAGTTATGTTGCTAGGAAATTTAGCTATACGTTTTTCTGACAATATTCTTTTCGATTCTATATATTTTTATTTACTTTTTTTATTTACATACTTTTACTTTAAACATGTAATAGTATGAATAGGATAGACACACGCACACACAAACTCATATATATATATATATATATATATATATATATATATATATATATATATATATATATATAGAGAGAGAGAGAGAGAGGGGGGGGGGGGACTTCTCTAGCCAGCCAATCCTCTAAACGGCCATATTTTGTTCAGAACCGATTCAACACATTCCATAGAACCAATGTTTACCCTCTTTTTCACTCCACCCCTGAAAATAGCCACTTTATTTGAACTATGACTGGTTGTCATAGAGAAGTTTTTATATATATATATATATATATATATATATATATATATATATATATATATATATATATATATGTATAGATAGATAGATAGATAGATAGATAGATAGATAGATAGATATAATTTTTTTTATCTTTCATCATTAAACTAAAGAGTCAAACTAATTTTTTTTCTATCTTGTATCCTAATCGTCAGTCTTCATTTCCTTTCATTCAAACGACGTTAACTGCTGAATGCAGGTGTTCTTAAAATCATGCGAATTTAAGTTGTTTCAGCCAGCTTACAGTGGAACTTTTGCTTCCTGGCGGTGAGAAATTTCATACTGAATCTACAGGGTCGGATCTAACTTCAATTAACACCACGAGGCACCAACATATAACCAGCCTCCCCTGACAGGTCAGTGATTACAATAATGCCTTTAATCACCGTCCCGTCCCCGAGGAATGCCTCGTATTAGAAGAGCGGATCTCGCATGCTTTTTTAACTGCCCGGAAAAATCGAGTTAGTCCAAAAGCAAGCCACGCGTGGGATAATGGAGCCATCAAAGTGCGGGTATCTGCCGAAAATATCTCACTGACATTTCCCATCATTATGTAAAGTTACTCCGGGGAATTCGCGGGATTTAGGTGGAAAAAGGGCATCCCCCGACCACCTGATCCAGATTGGGAGGGCGTGAAGGGAGCAAGCCTCCTCTCCCACGCGCCTTGTACACTGTGGGAACACGTGACTTTTTCACGCGCACTTTGGGGCTATACGCTGGAGAGAATGGTTCCCGGCAATGAAGGTGCCATTCTGATAAGAAGATGGGAGCGAGTTTTTTGTTATGGGGGAGGGGGTAAAACATTTAGTAAATTCAAAGCTTAGTCGATAAAAAATCTTCAATAGAGGACATGGTGTGTTTAAGTTCATTTTCTGATTCTGGTTACTGACTACACTAAACATTATTATATAGTCCATCTCTTCTACATAGCAATAATAACAGTAGTGAACTAAATTATTCTGCGCAATACAATTTGAGAAAAAGCCCACACTATTTTCTCATTTGATATTATAACAGGTCAAACAGAATCTTGCTGTTGAGTTTGCTCCGTTTGTTTCATATGTCAAATTTAGCTCAATAATGCTCTTACGTTGTTAATTTTACATATGAGGCGATGAAAGGCAAAGTGGTGTAAGTCAGTAAATAAAGTGGTGTAAGTCAAAAGCGTTTTACCGCGAAAACTACAAAAAATTCCTCAATAAATTGAACAAATTATAATTCATAATAATTATTATAATATTTCAAATAATAATTATTTGCATTTCCATTATAAATTGAACTTCGGGATTATATTTTTGCCCTCAAATACAAAAAGTTGAAAATGTGACTTACATCACTTTGCCTTTCACCGCCTTATATGGGTCATAATTTGTATTTCCGGGGGTGTTCGGGCTAAATTGGTGGGGCATCTTCATAGTGTAAGGACTTCGCCTAAAACCAAGACTGACAGCCTTTAATATTTACAAAATGCTTTATTGGCATTCTAGATTAAATATAGGCTCTATACAATAATTACAAAATAAACATTATCTAAGGATAATTCGCGGGTTCAGGATATCATGAGAGGAACGCGGCAGGCTCTCCGTCTCTGGCACACGTCCGACGACGAGGGTTGTTCACACCTGTAAGGAAAAGTCAACTCCCCCTATTACATCAAGGTGTCGACTATATATCCGCTCATTCTTCATGGGGGTTCCTTTTAAGTTACCGCTTGCCGCTCTGTGCCTTCAAGCGTCTGACTAGCCGACACTAGCCTTTCATCTGGACTCCTTTGTCAACTAGGGAATCGTTTCAAAAGAGGTTCCTTTCTTGAAGTGTATCGAAGAGTCACTACGACACGGCTTTGTGTAACTAAACGGAAGGTCACCTTTCGGCACTGATAAAACACCTTAGATGACAAAGACGGGTGTCCCTTGGAATTTACCCGTAGGGACCGTCAAGTCATTACAGTCTATAATTCTTCCCCTCCCTAGATGTTTTTCTGCAGAAGTTTTTCACCTGCAAAAAACAGAACAAAAACATGGTCCTTCTCAGGACAATTTCAATTATAAAACTTTTCCCGAAGGCAAATGCACGCCCAATTGACATTACGAGTAGACCGTTAATTTTGATCAAACTCTGGCTTTACCTTCATGAAAGAAAATTTTTAACTGTACTTCAAACTGTATCATTTTAAAAGCACATCAAAAGGAATTTATAATTAAAATTTACGCACTTTAAAATCTCTAATAAGAGAACATGCCGTAGCAAAGAAATTATAAAAATTACACAATAATATAACAAGTCATGGCAAAAAATTTAAATAAAATCGTATACTAATACATGTCATATCAAAAGATTTAAATTCATAGAACACTAGTACGTACACATGACACTACATAAAAAACATTATAACTAGTAAATCACTCAACTGGGATCCCATAATTTACCTTAATTGTGATCACATGACACAAATAAATTCTCAAATTGATATTAAACACTTACAATGAAACAACTTTACACAACTAAAATTAAATACAAATCCAAAATGGATACCTAAACTTCATACAGAACATATCCTCACGATTACTAATACACATGAAAATTTTAAATTTCTTACTTATCTTTTAATACGTTTAACACTTATAGTCATAAAAACAATTTAATACTCGGCTTTCCGTAAATCCTGGATCAGGGAACTTAATTCGTTCACGATTACCTGTGATCCAATCTTTTCCATTTAAGTGGACAGTCATCAGTGACCTAAATTTAAATATTCATTTTATCCTACTATAGGATTCACAATCGATTTAGGGTCTAATTTTTCAGTACTGACTGACATAAAATTATAACATAATAGCTCATTGGCTCATTCCTTATCCAAAAAAAAATTCACAAACCTCACATTCCTTGTAATCACTTGGATTCTTTCACTTGGACATTTATCTGTTGTCGTAACAACTCTTCAGACAAAACTTATCGATTTCACAATAAATCATCCAATTGCGGTATTCAAACACCGTACGGAGTGCATTTTGACTCCAATTACTACCTTCTTAGGTATACACAAAAACATACACATTTGCATTTAAAAGTTAGCCAACACCTTTCTGAGGCATTCTACTGGCTTATGCAACAAACAAAACAGAACATAAAATGTTACAATTGAACATTAATTAAAACCTATCTGAGGCATTCCAACACGGCATACATAAAACCGTCATATGGCGTTTGCCACTACAAAACCGTTATATTATGATAACGTCAAAGGAATTTCACCTGAATTTTCCTTTAAAGCAAAACTCAACTTCTATGGTCGAGCCGTTCAAATTTACAAACAATTGCATGTTACAATTCATAAAAAAACATTACTCAAACGAATACACATTAATTTCTGGTCACATTTTTACACTGAAACTACAATTAATCAACATACTTATAATATACATTTAAACTTTTACGACTAAACTTCGGCTTAGCCTGGTGTTCGGCGGGAATTAACATGGTTAAGACGTTTCATATTATTCTTAACATTAGGACATTTCCCCTTTTGACATTTGTCACAAGCCGACACGTAATCATTTATGTCTAAGTGACAATATGGCCAGTAAAAATACTGAGTTAATGATTCTTTCATCTTAGCAACGCCTAAATGAACATTAGTTTGTTCGTGGCAGAGTCTTTTTAATTTCTCTCGATACTTTCGAGGCACAATAAGCAGTTTTCTAGTGGTTCCATCGTTATTTTTTTTTCTGGTAAAATAACATATCTTTTACCACTACGTACTTATTTTCTTCGTGCTTCTTCTTTTTCGCCCTATCAAAAAATACTTTTAATTCTTCGTCCTCACTTTGTGCAACTCTAAATTCTTCGGGTGAAGTCTTTAATAAGTCGGGAGTAATTATTTGTTTCTCCTGGAGAGGCAAGATAGTCGCGCTCTCTTCAGCAGGGATTTCTTCTACCGCTTCTGCTCCGGGGATCACTTGCTCTATTTTCGTTATTTCATCTCCCGTGTCTAGTCTTTCTCTATCTAATTTTAGTTTTTCGGCCCGAGTTTGCACAGTCTTTTTCACCGGAACTTCTACATTCCTGTTGAAATTCTCAAGCAAGGCTGCCGTTTTATTTCCTAACAAATAGTGTTTCTGCTCGAAATCCGTATTGCTGACAGCTGCTCTAGTTATGGTGTGGCCCCATTCACATTTTAAATCGACCTCTGCTATAGGTAAGCAAACGGATGAATCTAACACAGGTGCACTGACATAAACGTGCTCTCCTGTGTACATATGGGGTTGTACCAAATTTTTAGAAATCAGATCAATGCTCGCTCCTGTGACTCTCAGAATAGATGTAGATTTTCCATTAACGACTCCCTGACTGATATAAGGAGTCATCACGCCACTCGAGTCTCCTCCACTAGTTTCTGTTGCCGCGATAATTTCCGTCTCTTTAAGTTTAGGGCACTGTGGTCTCAGATGGTCAAAAGAACCACACTCGTAACAACGGAGCTGTTTTCTTTTCTCAAAAATTCTTTCCTTGTTTTGTCCACTAGAAGCTTCTTTTTCCACATCTTTTTTTTCTTTCTTCTCTTCCTTAAATTTATGGTTATTGTTAAATGGCTTATTAATTTTATCTGTGGACTTTTGATTCTTTGGGAATTCTCTTGTTCGGAAACTATCTTGTAAGCTTTCATACTTATCGATTTTTTCCGCTAATTCTAAAGAAGTATTAATCTGCATCCACTGCTCCAAAAAATGATCTTTTATATCGGCAGGTACCCGTCTCTTCATCTGTTCCATTATGTGTAAGTCTCTCAGTTTCTTAAATGTAGTGATTTCTAAATCTGCTATCCATTCATCATAATAGCCACTAAGCTCATGGGCATAATTCCTCCATGACTTATCTGCGAGTTTAGGATGGCGATAGAACAGTTGTTTTAATTTTTCCGTATTCATCCTAAATCTCTGGAGAATCATCTCTTTGACGTAGTCATAATCTTTTGCCTGTTCTGGCGATTCTCTGGCCATCATGTTGGAAATTTCTGGGGTTAGTACCCCTAACAAATATGGCACCCAATCTTGTTTAGGGACTCCCGCCATCTCTGCTCTTCTCCCGAAATTAATTAGGTACAGGCCCATTTCATCCCGTTTCTCGTCAAATTTCTGTATGGTTTTAAGGAGCTGAATGTTCTGCGTTGCGTCTGCATCTCTGTCCCTCCCATTTCGGGCTCTACTGTCTCCATTATTTTCTAATTCTAGTCTCCTCATTTCGAGAGTAAGTTGGTCTTGACGAATTTTGTCTTCTCTTTCCCTCTCTCTCTCTTCTCGTTCTTTCCGATCTTCAATAATACGTTCTAGTGCGAGTCTAGCGTCTTCTTCGACGTAATTTTCATTTTCTGTAACGATCTTCTTAATTTCGAAGACCCTAAGCGTATCGTCAGCTTGTCCTCCTAACTCTTCTAAAAGTTCTAAAAGATCCTCTTTCTTACCCTTATTTAAAAAGGACATTTTTCTAACTTTAGGGTAACTAACTGTATGATAAACAATAAAGTTTTCCCTCAGTTACTAGCAATCCCTTCCGACGGTATGTGTCCTAACAGAAACTAACAAGTTCAAAACTGATCAATTTTAGACTGAACTATAATTTTAGCCCTTATGAACACCAAACTAGCACCGCACAATATAAACATTCACAATTTACTCAATACCTATCAAATCAAAATACCGAACTCTTATACTGAATACACATAAACAGAATTCTCAAGTTAATCAACACTCTATATAGATTTCCAACACAGTAATACACAAATACTAAATTATCACTGTTAATATCAAAGCACAAGAAAGTTAAATATATCTGTTACTATTAAAAGGAAAAATACTAAATAAACACTGTTATTATCAAAGGCAAAAAAAAATTCCCTTTCTTTAAAAATAGAGAAAAACATACAGTATTTGCAATTAACAAAACACAGAAATTGGCTAAACTTATTGCAATTCCTAACAAACAAAATATTGGTTCTTTGCTTGAACACTAAATGGTTACTCATTCATATACCATAAAAACACACAGAAATTGGTTTTACTTATCACAATTCCTAAAACAATAGTTCCTACTTAGAACTTCAAATGGTTAACTCATACACCATTAAAACACAGAAATTGATTTAAATCATCCAAATTTCTAATATAAAATATCAGTTCTAAAATATCAGTTCTTAATACGAACTCTAAATGGCTACTTATACATATACCATTTAAAAAAACACAGAAATTGATTTAATTCACCAAAATTTCTAAAATATCAGTTCTTAATGCGAACTCTAAATGGCTACTTATAAATATACCATTTAAAAAAAAACACAATAAAATAATTTTTACTTATTGCATTTATGCAAAACCATTATTTAGTTTTTAAATCAAAGCCAGAATCTGATAAAATGAATCGGCCTACCTGCAATCCTATCGATCATCACTGATATCCTATCACTCTTCTGACACCATTTAATAACAGTCTGTAAGGACTTCGCCTAAAACCAAGACTGACAGCCTTTAATATTTACAAAATGCTTTATTGGCATTCTAGATTAAATATAGTCTCTATACAATAATTACAAAATAAACATTATCTAAGGATAATTCGCGGGTTCAGGATATCATGAGAGGAACGCGGCAGGCTCTCCGTCTCTGGCACACGTCCGACGACGAGGGTTGTTCACACCTGTAAGGAAAAGTCAACTCCCCCTATTACATCAAGGTGTCGACTATATATCCGCTCATTCTTCGTGGGGGTTCCTTTTAAGTTACCGCTTGCCGCTCTGTGCCTTCAAGCGTCTGACCAGCCGACACTAGCCTTTCATCTGGACTCCATTGTCAACTAGGGAATCGTTTCAAAAGAGGTTCCTTTCTTGAAGTGTATCGAAGAGTCACTACGACACGGCTTTGTGTAACTAAACGGAAGGTCACCTTTCGGCACTGATAAAACACCTTAGATGACAAAGACGGGTGTCCCTTGGAATTTACCCGTAGGGACCGTCAAGTCATTACAATAGGGAGCAAAGTTGGCACACCTGAAAGGTGCTCCCATAATGAAGAAGCCAACAATTTCGGTGTGTATGGGCGGATGTGTCCGGACAAGTGCTTACCACATTGGTCATAAAAATAATAAGTTTTATTTTCTTAGATCGTACAAAAATAAAAATAAAAAGCTCTTCATAACTGCCTAAACTGTAACATTATACAGACGCCATTCAAATAAATATTTAGATCACTACTTTTTTCATCTAGTCGAAAATAAATGCACAATTTTTTAACTAAATATTTCTACGAATTTCGTAAATTAAAAATAAGCATTTCCTTTAATAATTGATTGGATCTTTTACTGAGATTATATAATTTTGAACAAAAAACTTACTGGTCCTTTCTTACTATAGCATTAAAACTTAAGGTGATACCCGTCAAAACATGACGGCTAGATAGTAAATAAATATATACTAATTCACAAATTATACTCAACACATCATTGCCAAATGTTGAAAATCATAATAATGCGCAAAAACAAATTAATGTGTTTAAGCGACCTCGTGCTTAGTGAGTATCTAAAGCCAGATTTAAAAATGTCACTGAGCATGCGCAGAAAGCAATTTTTTTTTTATTTGTAAATTATCGCTAATTAAACAGCGTGAAACAAACAATTTCCGTGAGGTTTAATCTTATATTTCACAAACATAATTATCATAAAAATAAGAATGACAGAGGGAGATCTAGAAAGACTCCTCGGAACAAAAACGTGTTTATCCTTAAAACATGTCACTGAGCATGCGCAGAAACAGTGAGTTTCTAAAGACAGATTTAAACATGCCTTTGAACATGCTCAGAAATCAATTTTTAATTGTAAATTATCGCTAATTAATAGAAACTGCGGTTACAAAAACCAAATTTGACGAATCTACAGATTACAATCTTTCGTTTAAGACCAATATGAAGTAAATTGATGCAGTAGTTTTCTCTCACGGACTGCCCAAAAAGTCGGCTTAGCGACTTAAATATATAGATGTAAACATTGTATATGAAAACTTTGTAAAACCAGATTTGTGCAATGCATTCATTTGTCTTGAAAAAATCCAATTCCGAAGAAAATACGCATTTATTTTCGACGAAACCTTGAGTACTTGTGTACTTGGCTTTCTGAAAAACATTTAAAAATTTTTACGAAATAATATATTTATTAATCCTTTCATCATAAATTGATTGATACCTGTGAAGTGGTTTGCAAGAAATTATGAATATGATTTATTAAAAATATTCGATATTGGAAGGATTTTACAATAAATTTTATTTTTTTAAATTTAGATTATTACAAAAAGAGTACTTCATTTAAAAAAAAAAAGATCCCATATTTTAAGACCCCAGTTTGCTTGGTAAATATGTTTGGCAAAAATAACTATCAGGAGGATTTTATCAGCAACGTATAAGTTTTACGTTTAGAGCCTAATATTGCTGGTATATTATAATAAAATTTATTGCATTATAGGTAAATATTAATGTCAAACATAGTTATTTTCACAGATGATGTGGTAACTAAAAAAAATTAATTTTAAGGTACCCGTACACCTTTAAAACGGCATTTTCGGTCAAAATATCGTTTTTTGTTTTTTGCAATAACATTAAAGTCCAATCTTTTATCTTTCAAATTCCGTTTGAATTATGCTTCTATCTTAATTAGAAGCCGAATTACAGCAATTTAAATATTACATGTCGCAGAATTTTACAACCGGAAGTGTCATTCTGCAAACCGGAAGTAAGCTAAAATGTTTGTTTACATCGTTCTTTTTTTAGATTTAACGCTGAAATTGAGTTATACGTCAAAGGAAATACTTGGAAATAAAAATCAAGGGATTTATAAATATTTGGAAACATATCTGGCAACATAATTTTCACTCTTGTATTCCTAACCTTGGCAACAAACTTATATTTCAAAAGCGATTGTTTACATATCTGCAGATTTGCCGCGTTGTTTTTATTTTCTTTTTAAAGTTTTTAAATCTACTTAGTTTTTACTTTTCTGTGGTAAAAATGGGTAAAAGTATTGGAAGAAGTCGAAAACGCAAGTTTTATGGAAATCGTTTTACAAAAAATGTCAAAAACGATGATGTAGATGAGTGTGTACAAAGCACTGCGAGTTGTACAAAGTCTAAAGTTGATACTGTTTTAGACTCGGATAAAACTAATGGAGTGATGTCTGGAAATAGAATTTTTGATTTAGATATTCTTTCCAGTGTTTTTTCCGAACTCTGCTGCCCAATGTGCTATTCTGAGAAGCTAGTTTTTAAAGAACAAACTAGATATGGATTATGTTCTCATTTCCTTTTGAGTTGTGAAGGGTGTGAGTTTCAGAAGGGTTTTGCCTCTTCTAAAACACAGGTAAATTTCCCTGAAGAAAAATCGAGACTAGTATATGGTATGCGCCAAATAGGTAAAGGATTTTCAGCTGCTTATAAATTATGTGCAACTCTGAATTTACCTAGATTGACCAAAACTGCATATACTTCTCATGAACAAAAACTGTTGAAAGTTGTTTCTGAAGTAGCAGAGGACTCTATGAAAAAGGCTGCAACTGACATAGTGAAGAAGCAGGAAAATCTTGGCAAAGAAATTGTGAAATGTGGAGTTTCAGTGGATGGTACATGGCAGCGGAGAGGCTATACTTCTTTAAACGGATGTGTTGCAGCAATTTCCATCGACACTGGAAAAGTATTGGATCTGGAGGTCATGTCATCATACTGTCCAACATGTAAAAAGCTAGAAAAGATGGCTAAAAACCTGGAATACGAGTCATTGAAAGCTGATCATGTATGCCAGTGTAACTTTCAAGGCTCAGCGTCAAAAATGGAAATCGTTGGTGCATCACGTATATTCTCAAGGTCTGAAAACAGACGCCAGCTTCAGTATACTGAATATTATGGTGATGGCGATTCCAAAGGATTCATAAGCGTAAAAGACATATACGGTGAAAACAGTGTCACAAAATTTGAATGTATAGGCCATATTCAAAAGCGTGTTGGGTCCCGCCTGCGAAAATTAAAATCAAAAACCAAGGGTCTGTCTGGAAAAGGGAAACTGACCGATACATTTATAGACAGACTTCAGAACTACTATGGAATTGCTATACGTAACAATACTGGTAACCTAAATGCAATGCAGCAAAATGTTATTGCAGCATTATTCCACTGTGCATCCAGTTCACGAAAACATATGCATGGGCAGTGTCCTCTGGGCAAAGACAGCTGGTGCTTCTTTCAGCGAGCACTGGCATGCGGAACATCTGTTAAAGATAAGTATGCTGGTCTACCAAAAGAGGTATTGAATGCTGTAAAGCCAGTATACTTAGATTTGTGCTCAAGAGAACTCTTGAGTAAATGTCTCCACGGTAAAACTCAAAATGTAAATGAATGCCTGAATGGCATAATATGGCAACGATTACCAAAAGAGGTATTTGTTTGTCTGAAAACAATGAAACTTTGAGCGTATGGTGCAGTATTGCAATTTAATGATGGATACAAAGGTTGTCTGAATGTTTTAAATAAGTTGGATATTAGTTATCCAGGATTTTTTACATTGCAAGCCTACAACCATTTAGACAACATTAGAAAAAATGATTCCATACGTCATTCTGTTCCTGCGTCAAAGAGACGCAGGAAAATTCTCAGAGCCCTTAGGAAAAATAAAATAAGTGTTGCAGAAAGCCAAGAGGGAGAAGTTTATAAATCTGGTGGATTTTAATACGAAAATAATTATTTTTAAAGTAAGAAATGTGTTATAAAGTTATTTTTAGTGTTTTCTCAAAATGAATTTTTTCATCGTTTCTCTTAACGCAATACATCCTATTATAAAAAGTTACACATAAAATGCCTTAAAATTTTGTATACTTTATCTATATATATTTATAAAGGGAATAGAGTATGCTCATGATTGCAGATTGATTAGTTTTTTGTTTACATTGGTATAAATTGCAAGTGACAATGAATTTTAAGTGATTTTTATGAACATCAGTACTTTAAGTGCTATAAACTTTGAGGTATACATAGTTCAATCTTGTGAATAGACTATTCCCCACAGACAGTTATTATCTTCATTTTGCAATTTATAAAATGGTAATATATTTGTTTGTTTTTGAGTTACCATGCAATGCGGATTGTCAAATTTTAACCAATTTTTTCCAGTTTTTCCCCCTTAAAAAATTATTTTAATGTAACAGCTAAATTATATATATATATTTTCAAGTTTTAACTTAAATGTCATTATAAAAAATAGATAAAAAGACAAAATTCAAAAAATTTCAAAAAATCACCCCCGAAGGTGTACGGATACCTTAATAAGTAAATGTTAATATAATATATGAATGATAATATCGTCACTGTTGACGAAGAGATGTAATCATTAAATAACTAAGTTCTGGTTTTCTTGTCTTGCTTCCGCTTCATATTTTTGTTTCATGTTTCAGATTTATACTACAAGTAAATATACAAGCAATAAAAAAGTGACACAAAAATGCTTCTGATTTCAGCTAATTATTTTATATACATGCAATTCCACAACTTGCCCCACAATGTCAAAGGAAGGAGATTTTTCTGAGCTTTCCAGCCATAGGTTCTGATCTGTTCGGTTCTTATGTGGCGAAAAATAAATATTATCTAGTGCTATGGCATATCGTACCTCGAATCACAACCAAAGCGCTCCAAACCAACAAGAACTTTCTAGGGTCTAGGAAAACTATAAAAAAAATACCCAGAATATATCCACAATTTCAGCAACTCGAGCGAATAATGCTATTCTTACTATAATGCCATTAATGTAAATTTTGTTCAAGACGCGTCTATTTTGAATTTTGAAAAAATCAGATTCACAGTAGAAAAAAGTGAGAAAATTGAGGAACTCGTTCCCATTGAATCGTAATTGGATACAATGATTCGGAACTGACGGGACACACATGCTGAAGCTGTCCGAAAGAAAAATACGTTGTCGTGGAGAGCATTAACAACTTAAAATATCAGCTGTATTCTAAATAATACGACAACATCAGCTCAATTACGTCTCAAACGGATCAATCAAACTAGTTAATTAAAGGGATAAAGTTGAAAAGGGAGAAAAACTGTCGGCAATCTGATGTCAAAATCGCCTTTTAATGCCACCTTCCGACAGATGGAGACATTACCTCATCGCATTGCAGACAGCAAGAGAGCTAGCTGATTTACGATGCAACCATCTGCCTCTGAAAAGTTATTTCGTTTTTGTCTATTAATCTAGACTTTAAGAGCTTGTCAATGAGTTGATGATATCGCAAAACTCTTCCTCGTTAGGTTGTGGTTAGGCATTTGGAAACATAGAGCCCTTACTGGAATGATTAGTGGGCAGGAATTGCCCGTTTACGATTGTCTTTAAAGTAGTCATTTTAAACAATTATATATAATTATGTACTTATGTAAAATTTTTAGACATATGGTTTTTTAAGAGTGGTATTATACGATAGAATATCAATTGAAAAACTGTCTCGTATACCACTAACTTATTGGAATATATTTATTATTATGTTACACTGGTTCAATTGAATGAAAGCTATTCGTATAACAAAGACTTCGGGCTAATTGAAACATTGCGGGGAAATGAACATATATAATTTAAACGATTATACTTCCCTTTAACCTTAAAAAAAACTTGAATTTTTAGAAAAAAATACAAGTTTTTTATTACTGAATTCTTTAAAACAAGTCCGGAAAGAAAAAATTCCTGTGAATACTCCTCTTATGACCAAAAATATATATAAATCAAATTTTTTATTTTTAGAAATACACAGATTTTTCTGATAACATTAAATTTCTTTGCTGTGGTGCAAAGAAATATAATGTTACGATAATCACACATACGCATTATACGGAACTAAAAAACTAATCGTTACCTTTTAATGAAATTTTTGCCACACGTAGTGCATAACAGTATCACGATATTAAACCTACATTTTTAAATATCCAGTATGCCTCTATATTTAATTTGAAAAGTATGCTATAAACTAGATAAGACTGTGCCGTTTCATACTATTTTTAATTAAAAATTGAAAATCATTGGTTTAAACTGCTAACTCAGGTCTAATCATACTAACGTATTACCGACTCGGGGTTTTTCTGACAATTTTTTTTTTCGCCGTTTTGAATTACAGGCAAATATATTTAAAATTTTTGTACTATATAAATGTATATGTTTATCTTCGATAATACGATAACGCGTTTTGAAGCGAGAACAACTTCAAAACAGGAATCATACTAATAGTCTACATAAGACAAGAACTTAATAGCTTAAATTACTTAACTGGCCGTCAAGAACCGGTTAATGTCTGCTCAATAAGTTTAATTGAGTTACAAGCAGTCATGTATGTGTTAAAAAAGTCAACCACATTTAGAAAGCGAGTGATAGATAAGGTTGGCGAATGAAAAAATATCAGGGGGAAAACAAAGTCGGTCTTAATGCTGCTTGCAAAAAATACAATAAAACGGTGTTATAAGCACAATCAGATATTAGGTATAATACGGCTTTTTTTTTCTATGGATTATAAGGATTATTAGTAAAAGAATTAAGGTGAGTTATATTCAAGGTATCCATACACCTTCGGAAGTGATATTTAAAATTTTATTTTTAAATTTTGTATTTTTTAATTTAAAAAAATACAAATTTTTTCAAATTTGGGTGTGGTGGCTCGGTTTGCAAAGGCGTCAAGCCAAAGATCTGAGGGTTGCGGGTTTGAAGCCGATCGCTGACAAAATCCACCGCCGTATTCCCTAATGGTGGACGGGGCACTTAAAATAGGATGTGGCTGCAATGTCCTCCAAGTTCTCAAATTACCTCTGGGGGTGCTGTGTCAGGTGGTCTGGTCCCACCAATGGACTAAGTTCAAAATTCGCGGACCATCAAAGGAGTGTAGTGTGGACCCACCTCCTGTGGTGCACCAGGGGCAACGCATGCGGCGAAGTGGTCTCACGCTTACGGATTCCAACTCAGAGAAGAGAATTTGCTAAGTTCTCCCAGCCATTAGAGAAAAAAATTTAATTCTGAAAAATGTATAAAACATTTAGTTGTTACATTAAACTGATTTTTTCAAGGGAAAAAATGGGTGTCAGTTTGAGATTTCTGCAAAACATGATAACTCAAAAATAAACAAATATATCATCATTTTATAAATTGGAGAATAATTACTTTCTCTAGACCAGCGTTACTTAAACTGTGGGTCGTGAAAGGGAAATTTTGGGGTCGCGAAAATTTAATTCCGATACACGAATTGAATTCTTGTCTCCCGCCACGAGTATCTAAGACATATATTTAATTTTATTTACTACTATTTTTCATATATACTACTATTTTTCGTATGTATATTGTTTACCAAAGAAATAAATTATTTTTGAGAAAATATTTATCTCTTGTATTCTTATTTCCTGGGGTCGTGAGATAATCTAGATGATAAAAAGGGGTCATGAATGAAAAAGTTTAAGAAGCGCTGCTCTACGGAATAGAGTATTATCGAGATAATATGTTCTGTTTATATCAGAAGCTGTAGCAGTTGAAGTATTGATGTACAGAAAAATGGCTTGAAATTCATTGTCATTTGCAATTCATGCCAACGTAAACAAAAAATATTTCAGGTAGTCTCCTCTAATGAAACTACCACGGGTTATCAACGTAGGATAACTTATCGTTTGCTTACCTATCTTTTTTTTCCTCATTTTTAGTACTTTTCTGTTTAACTGTTTACTGCTACTGGGTTTGGCGAGCTATCAAAAAATCGCGACGCAGGACAATTTTTTTCTCTCCGAAGGACCGTTATTGAGGAACGTAATCCTACGTTAAAACTAATGAATCGACAACGATGAGAGGAGACTATTCCTTTTAAAACATTTGGAGAGCAACTCTTCAAAATTTGAAGGCATTTCACGCATCACTTTTTACTGTAGGATATTTTGCGTCAAGAGAAATGATGAAAAAATTGATTTTGAGAAAAAGCTACATACCGATCATAAAATTTTTTAACAAATGTTGTTAAAATGTGTGTAACTCGGCTCTCAGTTAAGATAGAAATATAATTCAAACAGAATTAGAAAAATAAAGATAAGGATTTCATATTATTATAGAGGTAGAAAATTGATATTTTGGTCGAAAATGCAGTTTCAAAGGTGTACGAATACCTTAATCGGATACCGTGTGAGTGTTGTGACATCAGTATTGTTTAATTGAGTCAGTTTTTCAATTGGATAATTGCAAGGGTTTGGATATTCTTGAGATTTCTAATTTCTGTTGTTAATTGTAGCGATTCTTTGTATAGAATGCCTAAAAATGAAGAACGAGTTTGGTTATGGATGTAAGAAACGGGAAAATGAAGAGGAATTAGAAGATAAACTCATTGCTTCGCAAGCAGAAGCTTTGGGAGTTCGAGCGGAAATGTTTAATCATATTTCAGGTTGTTGAAGATCATCATCATAGGCGTAGCGTGCTTCTAACTTTTTTTTTTTTTTTTTTTTGGGTGGGGGGCACGAATTGAATTCAGTTAGGGCCCTTCTCGACGCATTGACTGTCTGGAGGTCCTTAAAGTATGAATTATTATGATTTTTTAAAAATTGAATGACAGTAGACTTGATGTTTGAGCAGTATTCAAAAGTTATACAATGAGAAAAATAAATATAATATAAATAAAATGAGAAAAAAAATATAGCACCGAATTTTTGTTATGGATCATATCATTGTTTAAAACTATGTTAAATCGAAAAACATTATCGAAATCTTCAGTTTCACAGTTTGAAAAGCGGGAAAAAATCAACTTTCTTAAAAGTTTTCTACAATTTTCCGATTTTAACTGAACTTCAATTAACGTTTTAATTTATTTTAAATTAAGTTGGGGGGGGTGTACATGTCCCCCCGTGCCTCCACCCGACGCTACGCCTATGATCATCATATATGTGTATTACTGATTAATTAGAATTATTCCGTCTTCTTTGCTCAGTAAGGTCAGTTGTTATTTAATATTTGTTGTATTTTGTAAGAACAGAAAATAAGTACTGCACTGAAGGATATTTCTGAAAACTTCATTCATTATTTATAATGCTAATATATTAATTTTCATATTCATCTATTAGATGTTCTATTGTTATTTTAATATCCTTCTACACTTGGAAGTTTATTATTCCGCTTACAAAGTCTTTCCATTCAAGTAAGTACGGGAATGACCTTATAACGATGTTCGACTATATAACAATGCTTTCACTTTTTGCAACAGATACGTCTCTACTCTATGGTCAATCGACAGCGTAAAGCTTTATATTTTTTGTTGGTACTTTATGCCAGCAATATAAATGCATATCTATCTCTATATCACTAACTCTTTGGCATGCAAATTAAAGGAAACTCGATGCATTGAAAATTTATTATTAAATAAGTCTCCTTTTAACATTTATATTAGCTTTACAAAAAACAAAAAAATATAATTCACACTTTTCAACTGAATATATATATTATGCTTTTCTAAATGTATTCTTTAAAGCTAATTAAATCACAGTAAAATTCTTGTCCTCTCAGAGATGTCAATGTTTACAATGATGAGATAAAAATATGATTGATTTTTCTTTGTTTAGGGGTGAACAAACTTTGTGATTTTCTTGTTCTTTTATCAATTATTAGTGGTACAACACGAATCATGGTATATATATATATATATGTGTGTGTGTGTGTGTGTGTAAGTAACATGCCGGCCCAGCCCCATGGGACTGATGACTGGAACCGGCATGCCACAGCGGGGAAGTAAGTCGTAATCGAGTGGTCAACAATAACAAATCGTTTAAACTTCTGCAAGTACAAATTTATTGACATTCTGCTACACCTTCTTGGGGCAATAACGAATCCCAGAATCATCGCATGTACATTGAAGCACGCCAATTTATAACCTAATAGAGGTGTAGTCACGTGACCGTGAACTCTTGCAGCAATTGGCTAAAGCCTTGAAATCTGGGCTCGGACAAACTAGAAAACAACAGGTATTGTATAGGAGTTTATAGGGGTTATATAAAAGATTCCTGAATGTCAACTTGGAGTCCTTTGTTCTTGGAATCGAAATGCACAATTAATTTACGTCCAAGGGAATTTAAAAGAATTTAGAATTTTGAAAGGGTTTTAGGGTTTTATATGTTATATATATATATATATATATATATATCCCTTTTCATGGAGTTCATTTCCTCTTTTTTTGATAGCTTCAAAATGCAATAACCTGCGAATTCATACTCATAAGGAATATGAGCATGAATTTACAATTTCAAGCAAGCTTCTGAATTTGCATTCATAATGAAATTATAGTAATTATACGCCAACTAGTATTGTGTTAAGAAATTTTACTTCAAACAACTGAAATTGATTTAGTTCTTAGTGACACACTAATGTCTAACATCGTTCACTGAGCTATAACATAGCTGTAAACAAATTTTATGTGACAAATTTTTATCGTCATGAAATAACGACTCACAGAGAACAATATTTATCCCAAGAAGAACTGTGTCAAGAACTGTTTCGGATAATCAAACCACCACGAGGAGTTAAACAGATTTGAAGTGTATTACCCGTTTTCAAAATGAGAAATATCGAGCCTAGCCCCACTGTTATCAGAAGTTGTCAACAGTTTAATCACCCATTGCCACATTTGAACATAAAAACATCAAAATAATCTTATCCAATATCTAACAGGAATGACAGCTGGGGAATTCTGAGCAAAGCATTGGGGATAATTTTACCACGATGTCGTCAGCGATAATGCACAAGCCCATTGCAGAAAAGGGAAACTGGGGGAGCGTCTCTTTTTCATTCTAATCTGAGAGGGCGAAGCATCAAATTTCATTGCAATATATTCAGTTTACCACGAACGAGGTTGCGACTAAATGAAGAAAAAATGTTTTATCTTTTCTCATGCGTACATTTTATGTAATGTTTGGAAGCTTAGTATGAAACTACCGACAAGCTATTCAACTTTTTCACAGTGAGGCTACAAAACGCTAAAAATCGACAAAAAACTTACAATAGATCCCATAATCAAAGTATTTGATAGGAATATATCCTATTAAATTAAAAGTTTTACTTGCTGTCTTATTCAGTATTTCCACTTGAGTTCTTTGTAGTGTAATAAAATAACAACATAGCGTTAACCAAATTATGCGATAAGGTACAACTTTAAAACACTAGGAGTTTTTTACGGAAAAATGCTCTGTACTTTTATTTAACAAAAGTATTTTTGTTTAAAAGGATATTGTAACATCACATAATATATGATAGGTTTCTTTTTTTCCCTTTATTTATCAATTTTAAACTCTTTTTAAGGTTCTTTCTTCAGAAATTCACGAAACACAAATCTATCTGATACATTTTGTCACTCGCATCGGATAGGTTTAATAGGATATAGCACATTATACATGACACATAAGCCTGGAAAGTTCCTGTAATTTTGTAAAAGATTTTTTTAAATAGTAATTACTCTCTGGTATAAGTAGGCACTCTACATTTAGTGTCAATGCTTGAAAGTCAATTGCAGGAAAAATCTGATTTTTCTGCTACAGGTTAAAGGAGGGAGTACTGAAGGTTATATGGACATGGGTACAACAAAAGAAGCGTATAACATAAAGAAAAAAAAAACATTATTTGTGCGAAGCAAGTTTCCGCATGTTGCACGCTGAAAAACTTATAACAATGACTTCGCCTAAACATCGTTGGGATAACTTACCACGATTCGAAAGCCCTTTTTTAATTAAAGAAAGTTTACTATATTATTAACAATTTCCTATAGAGCTGTACACATAGAAGTATAAAATTGAAAAATGATTGTTTGGGTATAAAATCTTTTCAATTTTAAAATTTTACTCTAATTTAAAAGTACTGTTTATTACGTACTTCTCCTCACAGCTAAAATATTTCAAATCAATTGTTCCAAAGCTTAAGACGAAAAGCATTACAAAATGAAATTAAAACTTAACATGAAATATAATTATAAGGTCATTTTAAGATAGATATTGATGAGAATTCTTAACGGGAACGATAGTAAAAAATTTGGTTGCTTCTAAGAAAAATTGCAACAAACTTACTTTTTAACCGACCAGGAGAATTGTTTGATGCTTACTTAGATGCATACTAAGAACTGAAAAATCCAGTCTTCAAGGGAAGGAGGTCCCCCAAAATTTTGCAGACAAAATGCGACTGAAGCCTTTTTTTTTTTCTTCTTTCTCCAATTATAACATTACATTATAATACTATATTAGATAATAAAACATTTAGATAAATAACACCTATACCCTAATAAAGCAACAAAAACAGCGTGACAAATTTTTGATAAATCTGTCATTTTTTGATGGACAAGAAATGGATGTTATCATTTCGGTTAATAGTTGTCAAGAATTATCTTCAGCAGTGTTAGATTCACGGTTAAGGTAATTGCGCACATTGTTCAACAGTTTGGGAAAAACATACTATTCCTCTGTTTAGTCACAGGGATTTATGTTTTCTAATTCTGACGGAAATTGAAGGTGCTATTTAAACTTGGCACGAGACTGTAAATACTTAAGCCACTTGAATCATTAGGACATTGGCGTGATTTATATAATCACTATAACTAGACCTCATTTATGGGCTCTTAGACCACATTCAAAGAGTCCGTAAACAGCATGACAGACGCAAGCTTTATTTTAATTCCCTGTTGTTAAAATGGTACTCCTGATAGAGAAGCCGGACGATGGCCGAACGACTAGGGCACTGGCATTCGGTACTGTGGGTTCGAGTCCCACTGTTGACATCATGGACGTTTGTTACCTTTCGGAATCGGCTTTAAACAGTACGGTTTAAAGCCGATGCTCGAAACCAAACCGTCAAGGTTTGGTTTGGAGCGTTAGCAGATGATTCGTTTACAGATTAAATGTAAATCCTCGAAGCAAAGAAGTTAGAAACAAAATGCAAATTATCTCAAAGCGTGTCAACATATCACTACTATCCGTTGGCAGATGATTCGTTTTACATATTAAACGTAAATCACAAAGCAAAGAAGTTACAAACAAAATACAAATTATCTCAAAGCCTGTCAACATATCACACAAACAAAGGATTCTCGAAAATTTTTCCGTTGAATAAAAGCCTAAAAAAAGTATTTTCGTAAATTCTTATTTGAATCAGTGTTTGTAATTCCTTTTAAACCCTTGAACGTTTCCATTATTTACGGTATATTTCCCCGTTTATGGGTCACCGATTTTCCGTTCATACTCAGAATGCATTAATTTGCAAGGATTACCCGAAGTTCAGCGTACATGGATTCTGATAAGTGAAGAGACAGAGAAGAGGTTTTTTTTTTTAATAATAGGAGCTTGTTTCGATTTTTAAATCGACGTAACATTTAAATACTTGTTTCTGGTTTCCAATTGTTAAAAAACGTTTGAAATGGAAATATTTCTATGCGTTTTGAAATTTTAATGCTGAAATATATATATTTTTTTCAACGCGGCAAGCAATTGTCTCTGTCGGTAGGTAGTTCTTCACACTGTCCCATGAAGCTCAGCGAAGTTTTGCTGGCTACTTTATTATGGGAGCACCGTATAGGTGAGTCAGCATTGCTCCCTATGAGGGGGATGACACTGAAACGACCAAGTCTTATTCGGGATTGGAACCCCACTGCGGGGAAGCTCAGAATGCTAAACAGTATGCTATGTGGGCGGCATACTTAAACATAATAAACAGAAAAGTTGGTCATTAGGGCCCAATTTTCTATACTTTAATATAGTGCAAATGCAAGTCTAAATAAAAATATGATTTTCTTGTTGTCCTAGTTCTAAAAGGTTCAACTGTGGAATCCTTGAGAGACCCCCTTCTACCCCAGGAAATGCATGTGTTTATATTTATCGGCCCTCCCCTTTCCAACCATGCTGAAGAAATTAGACGACTTTATCCGTCGATATGACGGATATAAATTTAAACAAAAAACATCTACCACTTCCCAGCCTTGATTTCTCATTTAGCGCCAAGCGGCCTCCATCAACACTCGGCCCACCCGCGCGGTGCGAATCAGATCTCCGTCACACAGTAGCGAGCCAAGGGTCATCTCGAGGCACATTACAGTTAAATGCCTTTAGACACTTTTTTTTTCCCAGAAAGACTCGAGTGTGAAGACGAAACCAAAGGGTGGTGTCTATCAAACTACCCTTTTTAATAGTCGAGAAAATCAGTCGACAGCTCGACTAAGAGGGTCGGCTTGAAAGACGAGATCCGTCGGTGTCGGACCACACGCAGGCGGACGATTTTTCAACAAGAGGCTTTTAATGTAACTCCATATCTCGAATCGGGGCTTGTTTTGATTTTCTTGTTGCTCGCCGGGAGTTTTTGGGCGCGCAGTGGCGTAAGTAGGGGATTGATAACCTACCGCAGTTGTGATTAGGATTTGGAGCGTATATGGACATAGAGTTTTTGAAATGGAACTTCGAGTAGGTGTAGTGGAGGTTTATTCATATATATATATATATATATATATATATATATATATATATATATATATATATATATAACAGTTCCGTAACTGACTGACTGACTGACAAGTAACGCACAGACCAGACCGCTGGACCTAAACGGCTGACATTTTGCATGGCGATTCTCCTTATAGTGTAGGGGTGCACTAAGAAAGATTTTGGAAAAATTCTTAGATTTTTAAAAAATTAAATTTTTAAGCTGTTTTTGTTTTCATTCTTTAAAGTTTGCATTTAAAATAATAATTTGAGGGTTATAAAATTTATATTACGAGAAAGAATTAAAAATTCCTTTAAAATGAAATCTTTTTCGAATCTTTACCTCCATTTTCTGATTTTTGTTGAATTTTTAAAGATTAATTTTTTGAAATTAATTTAGTAAATGCTGATCACGTGGTTTCTTTTCTTTTTGTGATACTTCAAATTAATGTTACGTCACGTGCATAACAATGATATAAATTGACAAAAAAAGTATTGAAGTACGGAAAAAGATAAAATTGGACGACTAGACTCATTGAGATGGAAGTTTTTTAAGAATTTAATTCAAATGAGTATGTTTTATGGATATTAAACATAAAAATTAATTTCATACATTGACCATTGTATTTAATTTGAATATTTTCTTCTACATTATTTTGTCTATAAAAATATCCGTTACGATTTTTTTATAATTGTATATATTTTTTAAGAGTTTGTTTTCTATATTCATAAGCCTATAAAAGTCAATAAAATTCTGAATAAATCAGAAGACTGGATTCAATGTACCAGATGCAATCGTTGGGCACATGAATCATGTGTCACTGGGGTCACGATATTTTATGTTTGCATTCATTGTGATGATGAGAAATATCGATGAAGGTAATAGCTAAGGGGACAGTGGACTTTCAAAATTGTGAAATTTGTCCAAAAATTCGATTTTTTAATTTTATTGAATTGTGAAACTACAGAAAAGTAGGAATGTATTGCAAAAAGAATTTTTAATTTCTGTGATTACTTTCCTAGTTATAGGCATTTGTTTTTAATTTAGATATTATGTGGTTACTAATAGCAATAACTTTAAACGTGTTTTTCTCAAAATAAAAATTTTCATGCCATACGAATATTCAAACTGCTCCAGGCGCATTTCTAATTATTGTGTTGCTTTGAAATTTAAGTTTTATATACTTAACTGTATATCAAATAAATCTTATTTAAAATCATTATGCTTCGTAGCTCAGAATTTCTGAATTTTGTACTTGAAAAGATGATTTATAGGTATTTTGCGTAATAAAAAGTGTGTTTTCACTGTTATTATTTTTTTCTCTTTATATTTTTAATGAATGCTTAAAATAAGCAATAAGTTTCATTGTTAGTTCTATAAGGTATCCTGAAAAAAAAAATTATTATATTATATTCAAAAGAAATGCTCATGGAACATTTTTAATTAGGCCAATTTTTGATATAATTAATAATTAATAATTCATAAATTATCAATATTTCATCTTTAAATTTTAACCACTTTTACATATTTATGGTACTAATCACATATTCAAATTTCAAGGAAATCCATTCAAAACAAAAAATGTTAGGTTTGAAAGTCCACTGTCCCGTTAAGTTGGACGAAATATATTTTCTTATACTTTGTGTCTTTTATATACCATATTGAAATTATATTTGATATTTTATATGTTTTTTTCATTTCCGTTAGTAATCCAAAAATCAGGTCAACTTAGAGGGCCAACCTGCCCCGTTCGATGGGGTAGGTTGGCCCGCTGATTTGATGTCGTGCTGAGCTTCATATAGAAACTATTAATTAATATTTTTCAAATTTTCTCATACGTGGTTATGCTTTAAGATGTGCTGATTGTACAAACTAAAAAAATTTTAATAATTTTTTTAAATATTTAAGAAAAAAATGGGTCAACAAGCCCCGGTCTACCCTATATATTAAATTATTTATTTATGTTATAATAAACTTACTGTGTATATTAAACTGTATATAATTGTAAGGCATCCGACTACTCTGAAAACGTTGATTTTAAGGGGGTCCAGGACACAAAATTGTTCGAATTTTCAAAAAAAAATTTATTGCATTAAATTTTTTTTTGTTCTTTTACGCTTAAAATGACGTTTAAATCATGTTTCTATCTTAATTAGAACAGGATAAATTATTATTTTTTTTTTTGCAACATTCTAATAGTAGCCAATCGTTGTTTAAACCTGTAAGTGCGTTTTTCTGCATGATGGCTTTTTTTTTCCCATTTCTCGTCTTTAAATTGTTATAAGTCAAGAACCGTTAAAGATAAATGGTTGAATCTTAGAACATGTCTTTTCCAACTATTTTACTTTGATAATAATTCAGCAAATTTGAAAAAAATATTTACTTTTGAAAATATGATTTTTTAAAATAAGTTACATAATTTTTTTTTCTATTTTTAATCTAAATATTTTTAATTTCTTTAAAAATTAATATTTCAAAAAATGCTGAATCAAAATTAAAACTTGTATATTTCTGTTTAATTAAAGGGAAAAGTTTTGAAATTCGACAAATAATATTTCGAGTTATAAAGATTTTAAATTACCCCACTTTTTAAATTTTAAAATTTTAAACCAAATTTTAAATTTTAAAATTTTTTATAAACTTTTTGAGAAATTTTATGATGTGATTTTGTTTACAAATTATATGGTTGACCATCACAAAAAAATTCAAAATTTTAACTCAATAAATAAAAAAAATTGTTAAATGTGTTCCGGACCCCCTTAATGATAATTCCGAAATTTGTTTTATTTCAGTTTCTTAAAGAATGTGAATATCTGTTTCTAAATCTGCTTTTCTTTTTTTCTGTGCAATCATAAGAAATGAAACGAGAGCGGTTTAAATAAGAGCAACAGCTGTCCATTTCAATACAAGGTGAAAATTTGAATTGTGTTTCACGAACTTGTTTTTCATCAAAAATGTAAACTACTATTGTGATAACTTAAAAAGGAATCGTGATATGTCTGTGAAATTTTTCACGTAGGTTTCCCATAATTTTCATTCTAAGAATGTAATTCAGAATGTAATCTAAGAATGAAGTTGAGATTTGGCTCTAGGTATATTATTTGTTGATTTATAGCTGCATTTATGAATAAAAATCTAGGGAGAAATGATTGAAATTTTACATGTAATTGCATTATTTATTTATTTATTATTTACTTTTTTAGTCTAATGCGAAGGCACTTGTCTTTAGACATTTACCTTTTGTTATTCACCGCGATTTTACTGGCTACTTTATTATGGGAGCACCCTACAGGTGAGCCAGCTTTTCTCCCTATGAGGGGACGACACATAAAATCATACGAAAATAGTAGTCGTCTAAAACATTTAGAATGATTTATCTATCTGATGTCAATATTTATCTCCGTTTTTAATAACTATGCATGTAAAAACTTTAAAATACAAAAAAAAGTTGATGCAAATTAGTCAATGTCGATGTAATTAGTAATCAATATTTCTTTGACCGTTTATTCGTGACTAAAGCAAAATCTCCTCAAATGAAAGTACACCTTATTCCAGACCTACTACCCCCAAATTACCCAAATGGCCACAGAAAAATTTTCCACACTCAATGGCCAAGCACCCGAATCCATTAGACATTGCATCACCACAAACAATTATTCGGCAATTGTTGAGCAGGAAACAAAGGCAATGGGTGGCACTCCATGATGTCAAAGGAGGTGGTCTTGCGGTAGCGTGCTGGCTCTCTGTGCTGAGGGTGCTCGGACCGAAACCCGGCTCGCGCAATTCAATACCCCCGTGTCTAAGCTGGATATGGGCACGTTAAATCCGTAGACCGGAAAATCCCTCTACGAAGGTTAATGAGGGTGGTAAGATCCTTCGGGATGCCGCCTTTGGGGGGTGGTCGATCAAAATTGCGGGGCACCTGGCTAAATCAAACTCCGACCCTGGTGGTGCTTCTATAAACTGGAGCCGCACCCCTCTGCCCGCTAGCCTATATGGACCTGGTCTGGAATGAATTCCGGTCAGGGGACATTAGAAATGACGACAACAACAACAGGGGACGACACGAAAATGACCAAGTTTTTAATTAAGTTATTTACTGTTATTTTTATCTACATACATTTGAGAAACACATCAAAAATCAATACGACACTGAAATATGACTAATGTAAATTTATCTGAAATATGTTTTGATTAAAACTGTTATTGTTTTATTATTTTTCAAATTGAAAACAATAATTTTATAACTGTACTTATGAATTTCTTCTTTTTCTTTTTGTGTTTTTTCTTCGAAAACCGGATACAAACTGATGTAAATTCTTATCCACGCACTCTTTAAGATTTTTGTCGTGGTACTTTTCCCATTTAATATCCCACAATTCACTAGACTTTTTAACTTCCTCTATTAAAAGTTCTGTGCCTACACTTTCAGCCATTTTGTTGCGGTAAAATGCCGTCCGTCTGATTTGCACGATTGAAATGAAGGTACTGCTTAGCCGTTGTCGTTCATGCGGTCAAGCAGTACACGAGGGTAAACAACCAGTCGTTGCGAATTCGCAGCGACGCCGAAGACCGTGTGAGTCGGTTCATTCAACTCTATGTACTCCTGACCGCAACTGCGGTACTGCAACGGCACCGGATCGCTCGTGTGCACCGAGCCTTATTCGGATTCGGAACGCAAGACCAAGCTCAGAACGGTAACCACTACACCATGTGGGGAGGCAATAATTTAATTGCATATAATCACTTGTATTTCTTTTAGCTCGATTTCTATTGATTAGCTTTGAGTGAGTGTATCCTACGTATATATGATAAAAAGAAATTCATGATGTATGCATAATTTTTTTTTTGTAAAGCTAAAGCCGTTTACGTAAAAATTTGCTAAATTTCAACCAAAACTCCTCAATTTTGTAAAAAGTTGCATAATTATGGTTATTTTTTTCATCATTTTCGTATTTTTCTGTTGTATCCCTTTGGAAAATAAGACAGAAATTTTAGCAAGTACAGTTTTGAATTTAAAAAAAATTGCTTCGAACGTAGTCGGATATCTCAATACGAAAAGCATACTTTTAAACATATAGCAAAAAGCACCGGGTTTACAAGAAGCAAACAACTGTATTCACTAAAGAAAAATAAAGTAGAAAGATTATAAAATCGAATTGGGGCCTGGTGAATTTCATACTACTGGTAAGGGATAGTTTTCTGGTGGATCAAAAAATTATCTTTCACCAGACTTATCTGAATAAAAAATCATCCACGACAAAAACTACTCAAAATGGCAAGATTTTTGGCAGAAACGATAAAAAAAAATGTCGAAGGGAAAAGAACAAAAACAAAAAAATTTGAAAGCAATACTCATTATAAATTTGTGGCATACACATTGGAAAAAATGTAAGGTTTACATAAGATTCGATTCACAATAATCGAACTTTTAGGTAAATAAATCTAAAGAGGCCGCTTAAGATATGCTAATTGCGGCATACGCGGTTGGTATAAATACCAAGCAGCTAGATTAAAGAGACGGAAGTGTTGACGAAGGAGATAGGAAGTATGGACGTCGAAGTGTTGAGGAAGTGAAAGGAAGGAGGAGTAGAGCTGAGGAAATGAAATATCGAGCTGGAGCTAGGCTTAGAGTCTGGTTTAATAATAGTTGAGTTTTACGAGCAGCCGCTGGAGGCATAGCTTGGTTGCTTCAAACCTACGCGAGTTCTTGCTAGGCCCAAAGTTTACGTGGCACCGCTGCTGGTTGACTTTCAAAGTATCTGTGAGTATTGCAAAGTGTATTTTTCTTGAATAAGTAGTTATACAAGTGAATATACTGAATTGTATTTCCCTTGCATGAATGTTATGTATACCTTGTACTAGTAGTACGCATTGCTTACGTTGAAAAGAAAATATATATGTGCAAATGCTTGAATAAACATTGTTTTTATGTAAGAACTGTGTATGAATGAAATTATTTAGAATGCCACTTCAAGATCTACCCTAACTTTTGGGTATGTATAAGTACAAAATTCTCTAAAAATGTCACATGCAAAGTTCTGCATAATATATTCAAATGTAATAAACTCTTAAGTTATGTTTCAGGTAAAATACTCTGTGCATAAAAACCGACTAAGTATTACAAGACATGAGTAAGATCCTATATATTTTAAAAATTCAGAACACGAAATTAAATAATCCTAAGCGTCAATGGTTTAAGAGTTTCCGTTGACTATTTGTGTCACTTAAGAAGTATCTGAATGCAAATTACTGAAAGAGACACAACAAAAAGCTTAACAACTATCATGTTAGTATTTAAATCAGATAGATAATGCGAGTACTTGTAATAACATATCACCGCAGAGCAAAGATATCAAAGACCGGCGATTATTTTCACTTTGTCCGCAGCGGATAATAACCGGCTATCGTTACGAGGCCTCTTAAAACAACAGTAATTACAATTCAAGTAAGTATGACGTGCATCTTTAATCAGCCCGGTATCGAGTATTTGAAATTCAAGCGGAGTCTCGTGGGGTCTTTGATGGCCCGTAATAACGTGTCTCACAGTGACATGTCCTTCTGCGGATTAAAAAAAAACCTTTTTGTTTGTCATGAAACCCGAGAAGTGTTTTCACAACAAACGAGAAGAGCTAACATTATGCCGCCGACAGACAAAATAACTAAGTCAACAAATCTGCGACGGAACTCTTCATTTCTCTTTTTTTCTTCTTCTTCTTTTCGTTCCATGATGAGCACTACAAGGAACAGGATACTTAAAAATGAGCCTAATTGCCTCTAATGGAGGACTTTTTAAGTCGTACTTTCGGTTGTCAAAAGCGGTTCTTTTGAGAAAGCGAATCGCGACCGGCACTCTGTTCTCCGAGTCCGTGAATGGATAATTATGCCTCTACACGTTACTTGAAAGCTAGCCGCTGTTGGTAACATTTCTTCAAGGAAACATTCAACAGGGGACATCACGCCTAACTAATACTTAGAAATCACTTTCAATGGAATATGTATTCTTGGATAGAGCGCATCCACTTGTTAGACCCTTTTAATTAGTGGTTCGACCTCTCCCATCTGACTAAATGACCAGATGAAGAACAGTCTCACATTACAGAGAATTCAGCCCACTGCGTTTATGAAAGCTTTTCAAATAACGGGAAATAATTTACACTCAAATCTCTCTAAGTTGAAAGGAATCAATCTGCAACATTGGCCTGACCCGAAATAAAGGGCACTTAAGCATACTAGGCGACTAGGGTTTTGGCTAGGCAGTGGCGTAGCAAGGGGACGGTTGCAAGGGGGACTACTATGTTCCGGGCGCCATTCGCAGGGGGGCGCAAAATGGTCCCCAAGACCATTAGATCATTTGGTCCCCAAGACCATGGGGTATGCCAGAAAGGTATCGTGCCCCGGCCGCCAGTTATGCTCGCTACGCCACTGTGGCTAGGAACCAGAATCAGCGTGGGGTTCGGATCCCGCGAATGGCATGGGTGTATGCAGCCATTATAAATCGGCTTTAATCTGCTGGCCCCGGTTTATTCGGCCCTCGCGTAGAAAAAGACGACCTCAGAGCTCCAAATTCCTCAGAGCTTCTACAAATTTTAAGGATCTTTGTCTGTTCTGATATCAGAAGGCCCTTTGCCATGCCACAGGATAGGTGCAACACTGGCGTTACGATAACAAATAATAAAAGTTAATTTGGTCTACTCCAGGCCCACACATCTATCAAATTACTTTGAGGCGAAATGGAACTCAGTCGTCTGTCATTCGGTATGACAACTATGTCTAGCTTATGGAGTAAAAAAAAAAAAAAAAGATTGAGTTCGAAATGTTTTAATCTAAAATAGGATTCATACTTACAGAAGGAATGCTGCAAACATAATATCCAAACGAGAATTATCTGCAATGTCATATTTTTTAAAGAAAATCAAGGTAACGGCACGATGCAAAGTAAATGTATCAATGATCCTTTAATATAAAGAAAGCACTTTTAACCACATAAGTAGACTTCCGTCCTTTATACTTTATTCATCTGATGACGACTGTTTTCTAGAACTAAGAATCAATTCCTAGGTATTCAAACCTCGATGTCTGTGTTCTACAACCCGATCTATTCGTAAATCAACCTTACGGCGACAATGAATTAAATTCCACCGTCTTTCTAAAATGTCGAGTAAAGATATGTGGTTATTGTTACATCAAACTGAGTGATTATTTTCTACCTAAAAATATAATATTTCTAATTGAATAAATGAAGAGTTTTCCCCCATTTTTCTAGACCTTTTGACTAAGATTCTGATTTTTGCAGTCTCCTTGACATCTTCCGCCAAGGCCACTGTCGTAACTTGGGTATAGAAACAGGACCAATGACAAATGCGATTTTGCGAGTCAGAATATTCAGTGACAAAATTTGTAAAATTGATTAAAAGTGTCAAATTTTGCAAAATAAATAAATAAATAAAAATTTACTACGAGTTCCAAAGGCGCTTGCTTGCAACGAAAAAGTATTGTTCGAAACTCCTGATAAATATACTACTGCTGTATTTAAGATTCAAGTTTTCATAGGTCAAGTTTCCAAAAAGGTTTGGTTCATACATATTTTACATTTTTATATAAATTTTTAAAAAAATTGAGTTTTTTTTTTCTTTTTCGTATGCTGTTTAGATTTGCCTTTTATAATTCTTTGTCGAAAACGGGAGCCTCAAAGCAAAATTCTTGTTCAGGGTTCTGGTAAAAGCTTGTTATGACATGTTGCTCACTAAATCACAGAAAGGTTGGATAAATGGGTTAGTTGTCGGACATCTAAAACCTCAAAACATAGAAATGTTCGGTTTCAAGCGATCCTCACAAACATTACGAAATTACTCCACGCCGCGATAGGAATTTTGGACCAAAAATTGACAGCAAATTATGTGTGAATAGCAGCCTTCTCCTCTTACTAATGCATAGACACGTAAAAGAAGCTGGTTAAAATCTTGCAAGAACGAGGTTAGGCCATGAAAATTTAGAGTTCCTCCTTCTGAGCCATGCCCATCCGAATCCTCATAAGTGCGTTTAATATAATAACACCTGTACTCCGACACGATACAGGAGCACAGTCCGAGAAACGCATAAATGCCCGGAGTACCTGTCAAATATTAAACACCGCGGCTCCCCTTATAGCCGCGGCCGCACGAGGATAATGCACTTAGATACACTTCCGATATCCGTAATCACCCACGAAGATAGCCACAAATGGACACTGGCCATTAGATCCGGCCAGCCCAGTGCATAGCAGATGAGACGTGCTAAATTTCCGGCGTTCCCGGTCACGGAGACAGTCAAGTTAATCTCAGTGACAGTCGCGTCGCTGCGTAACGACGTTTGACACTAATAACTCGGTTACAGGCGGAGAGCTCTGCCAGCGATTTCGCATCGACCTCTGTGATGATATTAGGGCGAAACGCGCGTTATGGACAATATCTTGGCCGCCCTCGCCGCTGCTTGACTAATGGCCATGTGCGAGCTATTTCATTCTGACATCGGCAGTCAGGGCTGGAGGGGGGCTGACAAATTGAGAAATGCTCATTTTCAGGACACAGCGAGGGATGTATTAGCTGGGTGTTTGCCATAGAGGGTTAAGGCTGGTTGAAGGGCTGCGGTCAACTTTTTCTGTACGAGGGCTTATTAGACGGGATCTTAACAGTTTAAATGGCTCAAAGCACGTTGCCAGTAATGTGACTGGAATCCATATAGGGTATGTATGACATGTATTGAAAACACATATCATACGCATGCACACGTCTCAGTAGAGCCTCTTTTATACTGTAAGGAAAAGTCCTTATCTTAATAGGCTGACACTCTTTTATTACCTTAAATAAAAGACTGTCAGCATTTTTGTATTTAATGCTTTAATTGCATTTCTCGACTAAATGTAGGCAATTTACAATACATACAAAAAATTTAAATTCGTTGGTTCACGACATCGACGAGGAAGGTCAGGCTTGAGTTCTCGCTGCGCTCATTCAAGTCTATCTAGGCCCGGCAATATCTCCTTGTCTCCGGCTCCAGCGTCACTCTGAATAACTTCATCTATGAATCACTGACTTCTTTTAACTCACGTTTGGCGATTTTATATACCTTCGCTGAACGTTCTGGAAAGGGCTGGAAAACGCCGCCTTTCCTTATTCAGTTACTTTTCCAGACTACTAGGTACCTCCGGTCGGCAACTTCCTTTTTGTGGCTGACAAACTGTCCTGTGAGATGTCGGTAGCACTTCCGGTCTTTATGTCACCATCAGGACTGTCTGTCTCCAGCCGTCTAAATCGATTATATACACAAACCGCGCGTTGGTTGGTCTTTCCGGAATTTCCACACACAAAATATTCACTATTGTAGAGGGAGTTGTTACAATACGTTTCATGGTAACACGCTTTTCCCATTTATAACTATAAATTTCCAAAATTCCCCTGAACGTTTGACAGGATAATAATTTTTTTATCAGCCTTATCTTCCTTTTTATGCATTTTTCCTAGCCAGAGAACGAAAAAACATATTCGAATTTCCCATGAACTTTCCGTTTTGCTAGCGACAAATTACGCGCCTTGTCAAAAGTAACAAGAACCGGCTCGTGATGGAGGTATACGCTTGAAGAGAATGTTGATTGTAATTCATATATCTTCCGAATTCGCTGCTGATAACTGATGGAGGAATGATAGTAGAAACAGAAGAATCAGGGGACAGTTGTGAAAAGTTAGAAAAGAGCATTCATGCTCCACACTAGCCCAGTTTCAAAAATGCATTTACGACTTCTAACATTGAAAAGCCGTATTCAACAAAGGATAATCTGAATATGAAAATAAATATGGCTCTTATTACACGAAAGAATAAAATATTTGCAGAGCACACTTGAAATTCAAAAGAATTAATATGACAATTTATGACATTGAGACGAGTTTGAAAGCTAGAAATTTCAAAATGTAAATTTAGATGAAATGTTAAACATATTTCAGTTATTTTTTAATTTACAGAAAGGGGAACTTATTAATTTAAAGTTGCGAAAACTATTAAATTTGAAAATTTAGTGAATTAAAAAGAATACACTTAGTCAGGGGTAAATGCATATTTCTTAGTTTATTTTTGCCGACTTACGCAAATATGATTTTTAACGTTACTTGTTAGCGGAAATGAAATTTCGATTTTTATGTTATATGTTTTTTACTCTAGCTCCACTAACAACGGATAAAGGATACTTAAATGACTACATACATATTTAAAACGACTCGCGCTATGAGAGAAGATTTAGTCGTAAATGATTTCAGCAAAATGAAATGAAAACTTTCTAAGACTAAGGCTTTTGAGAAATCGATATTTCATTCGCAGAAGGGGAGCCTAACCTAGTGACTACATAATGATGTAATAAACATACGAAGTTGTCACATTACCTAATAGCAGTAAGAAGAAATAAATAACGTCGCTTTTTGATAACGAAGGACAGATTCCTTCCTGCATCAGTACAAGTGCTGAATAGTCAGAGTAAAATGAACAGAACTGGAAAACGCTAAATTTTCAAAATAAAGAAAATCCAATTTACTCTGCAGTTTGTTTAAACAAGATTGGAGCCGTTCAGCAATACTAACCCTTTTTGCTAGTATACTTTTCAATGTTACGAGCGACCTTAACAGGAATAACCGCAAAAATACTTACCAAAATTTTAGATTACCTCAATCTATATACTATATAAAACAGTTCCTTAACTGACTGACTGACAGATAATGCAAGATCAAACCGCTGGAACTAAAGGGCTGAAATTTTGCTTGGCGATTCTTCTTATAGTGTAGGGGTGCACTAAGAAAGATTTTTCAAAAAGTCTTCTTAGATTTTTTTAAATTAAATTTTTAAGCTGTTTTTGTGACATTCTTAAAAGTTTTCATTTAAAATAATAATCTGGGGATTATAAAATTTATATCACGAGAAAGATCCTAAAAATTCCTTTAAAATGAAATCTTTTTCGAATCTTTGCCTCCATTTCCTGATTTTTGGTGAATTTTTAAACATTCATTATTAGAATTTAACTTATTAAATGATGATCACGGGGTTTCTTTTCTTTTTGTGATACTTTAAATTAATTTTGCGTCACGTGCATAAAAATGAAATAAATTGACAAAATAAAATATTAAAATTCGGTAAAAGGTAAAATTTAACCACTAGACTCATCGAGAGGGAAGTTTTTTAAGAATTTAATTAAAATCAGTATGTTTTATGGATATCAAACATACAAATTAACTGCATACGTTAACCGTTCTTTGAATATTTTCTTCTACATTATTTTGTCTATAAAAATATCAGTTACGATTTTTTATACATATTTTTTTTGGAATCAATTTCATACATTGTCCGTTGTATTTATTATAATTTTTTTTCGGCATTAATTGCATACATTGACCGTTGCATTTAATTTGAATGTATTCCGTAGCGATGCACGGGTATTCAGCTAGTATTCCATAAAAGCCCATCGATAACAGCTGTGACTGCAATTTCAAATTCATAAACTTCATCTTTTGGAAAATAAAATTACAGTCTGCTCCTCTGAAGGTAATCAAGAAATAGAAGAGGTCGCATGGCATGATTTTACAGTAAGGGCAAAATTTATTGCGTGACTCATCAAGAAAAGCTTCACCAAAATATAAAATTAGGAGAAATTATAAAAGGTTGAAAAAATGATAATTTAATTTTAAAAAGACAGTTATATATAATCATAGCAGAAGTTATAAAATACAATTTTATTTGCAGATGAATGAAATTTAACATTTTAATTAAGAAATCAACAAGAACAATTTAATCAAGTAATACTATGTGGCCATCGCGCACACACACTTTAGTTAATTTTAATTTACCTGAACAATTGCAATCAGTTACAAAAATATGCACAAACGGCAGACTCTTATCAGAGTTATCAAAACTTTTGACACACACACAAACAAAAAAAAAGCTTTTCGGTTGAAAAATATTTTATTTCAAAACTTTGAAATTTAAAAAAATTAACGTTCTGGTTGAAAAGATATTTTAAAATATCGCGGCTGTAAAGAAAATATTCATTTTTAAACATTACAATAGAAAATCGTTTATTTTAAAGACTACTGTCAGAAGTCATTTATTTTAAAATATTTCGAGTGACATAACATGGCATTAACAATGAGATAACTGTCATTAAAAGGTGCGTCAAAATTGTCCATTACACATATTTAGTATTTCTTTTTTCCCACGTTTGATTACCATACGCGACATCTGCCCAGCTTTGAGTATTCATTTTGTAAATGAAGAGAAAATGACTTTATTATTCCTAATTTCGTGAGGTTGTCTTTTTATACTACTCAACCGGACGAAAGGGGGCGTTCCATCCTTGGTTTCAGAAAATTATACTTAACCTATTTAGAATGACCAATTTGTAAACCATTACTTCTGAAATACGCAATGTTGAAGCTCTGAAAAATGAAAATCAAAACGAACAAAAACTTTAGCTGAACAAAGCGTTACAACTCGTGTGCCTAAGTGATTTTGTACACTGCGATTTTAAGGAACTAGAAATATCTACAAGTAATCCCAAACCACCTAAACTAATCATTGATTAAAAAATACGCACTCTGTTGAATGCATTAAAACATGCTAAAATGAGTGCGCGTCTCTTTTATCTAATCAAGTTTTCAAATCTAGACTTTAATACAATTCAATAGTAAACGTGCCTTGAATTTTGATGCATTGCATCTACGTAATCTAAATTTCAATGAGACTTGTTGATAAGTAGTCATACTGAACGACCCTTAACCCGCTGGGTCATCCTTCATTAATACAAAGAATTCAATCTATTTTCAATATTCCACGACAGTGTAGGTGTATTTTTAGCATATTGAAATACATTATTAGATCGTCTAATGTCATACATACCTCATGAGTCGAAATTAATTACCCACGTTATTTAGTTACATCTCTATGTTTAGTGAAGATCGTTTTTGATGACAGCTTTTCTAGTTGTGATCTGTAAGTTTTAAAGATATGCATTTTCCTTAAGTAAGAGAAATTTCTTTTTGAGCCACAATACGCAGTGGCGTAGCCAGCATAACTGGAGCCCGGAGCACGATACCTTTTTGGCGTCCCCCTCCCCCGAAAGACATATAGTAATATGGGGGGAGACTATCATGCCCGAACGCCCCTCTGTGAGAGGCGCTCGGGGCATGATAGACCCCCTTGCCCCCAACTCGCTACGCCATTGACAATACGGAGCTAGCGCCATTTCACCGAAGATGAAATAGCTTTGCAGTAAATAATTTTCTATTTCACCCGATAAATGTCAACAACGAAATTTAGAATAAACTCGCGTTATTCGTCTACTGACACAAAAGACTACTATGTTACTAATAATACACTTAAGAAGGGTTTTACAAATTTCCTTTAACCATACTTATTTATACATATTCCATTACAGCGAACCCGCGGAAAACAACACTCTGCGTCCGACCCCCGGTGGTTCAGTTCTCTCTCAAAAACAAAGGTAGGGCTACATGAGGCATACAAGACAGCGTCCTTCTCGTGATTGAATATATATGTTACATCTACATTAAATGACTTAATACTGGTTATAAGTTCGTACCATTAACTACCGTGCCCAATTTTAACAATTTTGAGGGCAATTTCTCGCTAAATCTGGCAAACATTGAAATTTAGTTTTGTTTTAAGGATGATCAATAGATGGCGTATTTTCATTGGGTATTCGCTTGAACAAATACAAACCTAAAATAAAATCCCAAATGCTAATAGAAAAACATGTTTAAAAATACCAATAATTCAGTAATCAATGACCTGGCGTTAACAAGACTCTGTCTCTTCTCATTTTTAAGGAATATTTTCACGCAATTGTGGGCCGTTTTAGCTGTACAGAATTACACGAAAACAAAGTCAAATTATGGTAGTGTACAAATGATGTGTTTTACTAAAAAAGGCAATTTTTTTTTTTTTTTTTGCTTGGAACTCCATCTAGAACCCCAAAGTCAACATAATAGATGTGGATTGATTAGTTTAGAACACTGCAGTGATCTTTTTCTTCTCATAGGATAAACTGACTGGGTTTGGTTTGGTACACTACGGTAAATTTTTGTTACACATAGGCTCATTAAAATGGGGCCTACTCCTGAAAACCAAATCCGAAAGACTACAAACGTCCAAGCCAAGTGTGGGACTCCAACCAACAGACTCTGGTACCGAATGCCAGCACCCTAGCCATTCGACCATTGTCCAGCTCAACTAACCGGGACATGCAGCTTAAAGACGATTTTAAATGACTTAAAACATCCGTGCCTGCCTCGGAATTCGGACCCGCAGACTCTGGTACCAAAGACTAGCGCTCTGTCTTTTAGGCCATTGTCCAAATCATCAAAATAGCTCCCTGAACAGTAATCGCAGTTTCTAAATAATAAATTAGTGTTTCTAGGTAATGAAATTACAGATATGACGGAATATTTCCTTTTCACTATTCCACGGGAGAAGCATGAAAATTAGGGAAATTTTTAAGTTCCATGTAATGATTTGCAAAATTTTTTTATGCCCTTTACTGACGAGTACGAGTGCCTGGGGGGAGGGGAGGATTAAACCTTGCAAATATTTCCTTTATTTTTTTTCCCGTTGATTTCAATTTAAATATTCACAGAATGGTGGATGAGAAAACCCGATGCAATCTTTAACAAATGGGCCATTTAAAAAATGGCATGAATTGAGAGCAATTCTGAATCATCTCATAACTTAATAACTTGAAGCACAAACTGCTTTGCCGTATTCCCGGAGGTAATAAATCATCCTTTTATGTGGCCCTTCGCCCTATGCCCGCTTTCAGATATTATCTGCCAGTACCTCACTTACGGCAGTTAATATATATTGGACTTCATATCTATCAGTACTGATAGATACAAAACGCTTTAAGAGGATGATGCTCTAATCTGATAGATTGGGGATGCTCTGTGGACGATGAGACACAGATCGGCGCAATATAGTCGATTGAATTTATGCCTCCGGTTTTGTCTTGCCATTTATTACATGCATGAAGAAGTTGGGCAAAATTTCATGATTTTTTTCTTTCGCTACAAATAGAAATTTTATACTATAAAAAATTGGTTAGTTTTTAACCTTTCTTGGATAAGTCTGTGGGCAAATGCTCCAGTTTAAAAGATAAAAATCTTTTAATTTTTAAAGGTGACTGCCTACGTTCGGAGCCATTTATTTTGAAAAATCCTTTATTAAGGATTATTTGGTCTTTTATGGTAAAATAGCCCCCTTAAAAATTAAAAAAGGAGCAAAAAACTTGCCCGTAAATATCATACTTTTTTAGAATTGGTCAATTTGAAGTAATTTTTAATGAAATTTAGCTAAAACGCCTATCACTCTGCACAAAATTCTAATGCTACTATTTTAATTTCCTTCTCACACATGATACATATGACAGTTATCTTCAAAATGACCTACAATCTAAGAGAAATTTTAAAATGCAAAAATAATACACTCAATTTTATGTTCCAATAGGAAAATTTTCCCTGATTCGTCATTCCTGTTCTTATAAAAATAGCCTCAAATAAAAAATCTATTTATTATACATCAATTATTGTACGTCATTTCATTAACAATAGAATCTAAAACATTACCTGAAAATTTTATCAAATTATGTACACTATTATGTGAGCTATCATGATAACGGTAGAGATTTGTGCTAAAAAACATAATTCTGAGAAAAACGCATTTAAAGTTGTTTCTCACTTCAATTTTGTAGCAGACGATGTTTTTTAAAAAAGCTATAATTCTGCTTCTAATTGATGTAGAATGAAAATAAAAACGGTTTTGAAAAGAGAAAAGATTGAATTACACGATTCTTGCCCCCCAAAAAATAAAATTGAGCAAAATAGTCATAAAATGACATTTTCAACGTAGGCAGTCACCTTAAATGAATTTCGAAGCGGATATTTTTAGACCCATTACCCTAACGTTATTTATTTCATTATCAATGTTCTTTTTTTTGGTTAGAAATAGGCTTTAGGTCGACTTATTATACCTGTAGAGCTGAATTTGTCGGTAAATGGTATACAATCCTGTAACGCTAAACCATTATGCAACTCATTTCTGTCGATCGCGGTTTCCATATATACGAATAACATGATGCGAATTCATCTGACTGACACTCATTTCGAGTTTCTTGTAACGCGGTACGAATGAATCACGGTATTGGAGGATTGACTGTAATCTTTATTAATAATTTTATTCATAATATTTATTCCTGATACGGATTCCATAATAACGTTATTATTCTACACTGCTGGCCACCCGAATTGCACCACCAAGAAAGACAAGAGATATCACAACAAAATTTATTTTGTAGATAACATGTTGACCAAGTATCAAATGATTAAATTTATAGACTTCTGTGAAGTGTGGTTCCTGCCAAAATCAGTAGCCAGAGTAGCCGCCATTCTTGGAGATCACCGCTGCCACACGCCTCGGCATTGATTCAAAGAGACTTTGGGTGAGTTCTTGGGGTACAGCAGACCAAGCAGCTTCCACACGTTGCCAAAGTTGATCTGCTGTGGCAGCTGGGGATGGAATCTGGGTCAATCGTAGAGCAACCATGGACCACATGTTTTCTATCGGCGATAGATCCGGAGAGCGAGGCGGCCAGGGAAGCAATTCAATCTGGCGATTGACGAAGAACCGTTGGACAATGCGTGCCACGTGTGATCGCGCATTATCCTGTTGAAATATGGCTGTGGACAAGCCCTGAAGGTAAGGAAGGACAACTGGCTCCAACATCTCTGAGATGTAGCGCTGGCTGTTTAAAGTACCGGCAATGCGTACTAGAGGTGTGCGAGAGTGATATCCAATACCGCCCCATACCATAATACCCGGTGCTGGACCAGTGTGGCGGTGCATTCCGCAGCTGTTCAGCATCCTCTCTTCACGGTGTCTCCAGACTCGAATGCGACCATCGTGGTGTTGCAGACAGAAGCGTGACTCGTCAGTAAAGACAATTTCATTCCATTCTGCCGTCCACATCCTCCTGTCATCGCACCATTGGCGGCGGAGACGTCTGTGGTTCTGCGTCAAGGGTAGACAAAGCTATGGACGTCTTGCGGACAGACCACTCTGCTGTAAACGGCGTCGAATGGTACGCGCAGATACTGGATGATGTGTTACAGACTGCATGTGTTGTGCTATGGTTCGTGATGTGACTGAGCGATCCGTCAGTGCCATGCGCACAATTTGCCTGTCATCATGTGAAGTGGTGCGCTGAGGTGGATGCGATCGAACACGCCGGTCCGTCGTACCCTCCTGCATCCAACGATCACATATCCGCATTACAGTTGTTTGGTTTCGTCCAACATGACTACCGATTTCCCTGAAAGATAATCCACAATCTCGGTAGGCCACTATCCTTCCTCTGTCGAACTCGGATACTTGATCAAAAGATGATCGCTGTTTTCGACGAGGCATAATTGATCGTTTTTTTTTAAAAAAACCACAAGAAAAACACAATTGCCGAACTTGAAATCGTCGAAATCTCCAAGCCTTAAATAGAGCTTTGAAGTGGCGCCACAGGCGCGCGTGATGTGCGTCTGCGCTGAAATTCTAATCATTTGCATATCTCACCTCCGCTAATGCATGTTGTAAATTTCATGTTATTTGCATGTTTCCTTCAGGGTGTTGCATTTACAGTGGCCAGCAGTGTGTACAGGAAGTAATGATGAATGTTAATATATTTTTTTTAAAGATCAGTTCCTTGTTTTTGCCGGAAAAAAAAGTGTTTGCAATTTATATTTCTCATTTTTTAAAAATTTTCTTATATGAAGTCTTAAACTGAATAAAATAATTTGAAATATGTAAACATATATTGATTGCCTTTTGTTTCTCTAAAATTATGTTTCATAACCGTATTCATTCGAAAGATGCAGTTTATACTATAAGAGAGAACGAATCAACCTAATTTATATGTACACATGTACTTACTTCTGAGTACCACTTAAACGCGGTTTCCATATAACGCGCGATACGAATCAATTCCCTTAAAAAAAGTTGACTGTACAATAAGATATATAGTTAAAAACTAAGAATGAATTCTGGTGAGGATATATTGAGTGTCAATATCAATAACCCCATAGAGATTTTATATGGTTTATACTAATTGTCAAAAATAGACATTTTATGATAGAAGATGCCCAAAGGAATCAGACTTACTTTTTGCGGAAGTTGTTCTGAAAACGCTATAGTTACAGCTGAAACGGAAACTAAAAACCACGATTTTTCAGGGTGGGTACTTTTAAGCCTATTATTCATAACTTTTAAAGTTTTCTCTCGATTTATTTTATTTGCCAGAAGTGGTTACTTCATGCTAGAGGATGTCCTGAGGGATTCATTTTACTGTGGGAGGGAATACTCACCATGAAAAGGTAATAGAACTATAGTAAAAACTAAAAAGAATGAATGTTTAGAGAAGTAAATTTTAGGTTCATTACCTCCACTTCATACACACTTCTCACGGTTAAGTTTATGTGTCTCAAATGGACATTTTACGCTAGAAGATATCCAGAGCGACTCATTTTACTTTGTGTTGCAACAATGTTCCTATTAAAGTTCTGCAACCGCCCACACTGTATAGTGGTCGGCGTCAGGAGATTCGGTGCTCCTGTAATTAAGAAGCCCACAAACTCGAGGTGTGGATTGGGTTAATATCGGTAAAGCAAGGGCAAGCGATATTTTATTATATTATATATACACTCCTGGCCATTAAAGTTTCAACACCAGGAAGGAAAGCAAATAACAAAACTTTACTTATTGTACGTATACAACATAGTAGGAAGAAAACATGATTAAATTTGTAGGCGATTTGGGGGTATACAAGGTCCGAAATAAGTACACACAGCTACCGCCTCTGGCAGCTAAAACGGCTCTAACCCGGTTAGGCATCGAGTCGAAATGGGCTTGAATGACAGATGCGGGTAAATCATTTCAAGCTCATTCAAGTCCATTTCATCAATCGTAGTGGCTGGAGAGCAGTGGCGGTCCAGTCTCTCAACAACCCATGATCAGATGTTTTCAATGGGTGAGAGATCTGGAGAACGTGCTGGCCAGGGCAACAGTCGAACAGACTCTGTGTTGAGGTCGGTCAGGACACGACGGGCAACTTGCGGTCTTGCGTTATCTTGTTGAAAGATGACGTCTCCGAGGCCTCGAAGAGCACAGCCACAGGCCTTAAGATTTGAGAAGTGTAACGCTGGCTGTTCAGAATACCCGACGACGCGAGCAAGAGGTGTTCGTATGGTGTACCCAATGGCTGCTCATACCACAACACCTGGTTCAGTGCCCGTATGACGATATCGAATGCAAGCAGGTCACGTGAGATCTCCTCGATGCCTCCAGACACGGATACGTCCATCATGATGCTACACGTAGAACCAGGACTCGTCTGAAAAGACGACGTGGTGCCACTCCTGTATCCAGTTTTGTCGTTGGTCGCACCACTGTAGCCGCGCGTCTCTATGCTGCAGTATCAAAGGAAACCGCAATGTCGTTGGGTTCCGATCAATGCGAGTAGCAATATCGTGGAACGATAAACCGCACTCCCAATAGGCCACGATCCTGCCGCTATCGAATTCCGACACGTGCTGGTAGCCGTTACTCCTTATACGAGGCATAACACGATCCTCTCACAAACAACCGACATTCAAATGCGATTTCCGAATGAGAAAACCACTGCGTAACTTTCCCTTTATACAGAGTTTGAGATGCCGTTTCTCCCTCCTGCGTCGTTCGATTGCGCTTAAATGCTAATCATTTGCATATCCCAGCATCTTCCTTCTTTCATACGAATTTGACGATTGTATATCCATCCTTCCTTGTGTTGCAATTTTAATGGCCAGCAGTGTGTATATATATATATATGTATATATATTATAATAATGATGATGAAAATACATTAAAATTCCGTTGGAATAAGTTAGAACTGAGAGACAATTTCTGTTGATATTTTTAAGCACATCATTTAGACCTTATTTCCCACAATTAATTTTACTTGTCAAAAATAAACGTTTTTTTCTATAATTAGCTCTACAATAGTCCGTCGGAAGCGTAATGACCACCTGCAGGAATCAAACCCACAACCTATGAACTTCGAAGCCACCATCCTAATCGCTAGAGTATCCCGGCGATGTAAAGGTTGGTTTTGTTTGGGGCTCTACGGCCATTTTTTGCTACACGAGGGCTAATTAGACCGGGACCTACTGCTTAAAGCCGATTCCTAACGGCTACAAACATCCATGCCAAGAGTGGGATTCGAACCCACAGACTCTGGTACAGAAAGCCAGAGCCCTAGCCGTTCGGCCATTGTCCGGCGTGATGTAAAGGAACCCTACGACATCCCTTACAGAGATACGGTTAGGAGTATAATAAAAATAAATATAAAAGAGGGAAATTTAGAGTAGAAATTTTTAGGCACATTATTCCTACCTTTGAAGCTGCCACGCCACAGGTCCAGGGTTCGACCCTGCGACTGGACAAGGTCGACTCAGCCTTATGATCCCTTAAGTGGGTCGATAAAATGAGGACCAAGCAAGCTCTTCGGGTCCCACGTCAGGTAGACCACCTGACTGAGACGTATGCTTTATGGCACCCCAAGCCGACTGTCAAGAAAGCGGAGATGGGCACCGCCGGCCTTGGTCCACAGCGGACTGTTGAGCCACAAGTTTAGTTTCTTCCTACCTTAGTGATTTTCAAGGATCGATTTTATTCGCTATAATTTGGCATGATTTGGTAGAAAATGCTTGTTTTGACCTATTTTACCCTGTCCAGTGACCGTCTGCATGTAAACGCTTTGATGAGTCCTAAGATGAAAACTGAGATAGGTATTGAATTTTTATGTGGATATTTTTTAGGTGATGAAGTTAAAGCTTCATACTTAAGATATTTGTCACGATTATTTTTTTCGAAAAAGATAAGATTTTCTGCCAAATGATGTTTGGAATGATTAATTTTGCTTTGCCTTAAAATAGTCTACCTTCAGATTCGGTGTTTGAAGACAATATAATTTTTTTAATATTAAATTTGGTGTGAATATTTTAAAGTGTGTTATGTCCGTCTATGTTATTTCCTATGATTTCATTTGCCCTAAGCTTGACTGTCAAACTGTTTACAGAATATCATACTGTAAACGAAATTTCTTCATCAATTTCATTTGAAATACACTGCTGGCCACTGTAAATGCAACACCCTGAAGGAAACATGCAAATAACATGAAATTTACAACATGCATTAGCGGAGGTGAGATATGCAAATGATTAGAATTTCAGCGCAGACGCACATCACGCGCGCCTGTGGCGCCACTTCAAAGCGCTATTTAAGGCTTGGAGATTTCGACGATTTCAAGTTCGGCAATTGTGTTTTTCTTGTGGTTTTTTCAAAAAAAACGATCAATTATAACTCGTCGAAAACAGCGATCATCTTTTGATCAAGTATCCGAGTTCGACAGAGGAAGGATAGTGGCCTACCGAGATTGTGGATTATCTTTCAGGGAAATCGGTAGTCGTGTTGGACGAAACCAAACAACTGTAATGCGGATATGTCATCGTTGGATGCAGGAGGGTACGACGGACCGGCGTGTTCGACCGCATCCACCTCAGCGCACAACTTCACGTGATGACAGGCAAATTGTGCGCATGGCAGTGACGGATCGCTCAGTCACATCACGAACCATAGCACAGCACATGCAGTCTGTAACGCATCATCCAGTGTCTGCGCGTACCATTCGACGCCGTTTACAGCAGAGTGGTCTGTCCGCAAGACGCCCATTGCTTTGTCTACCCTTGACGCAGAACCAAAGACGTCTCCGCCGCCAATGGTGCGATGACAGAAGGATGTGGACAGCAGAATGGAATGAAATTGTCTTTACTGACGAGTCACGCTTCTGTCTGCAACATCACGATGGTCGCATTCGAGTCTGGAGACACCGTGAAGAGAGGATGCTGAACAGCTGGGTTATGCACCGCCACACTGGTCCTGCACCGGGTATTATGGTATGGGGCGGTATTGGATATCACTCTCGCACACCTCTAGTACGCATTGCCGGTACTTTAAACAGCCAGCGCTACATCTCCGAGGTGTTGGAGCCAGTTGTCCTTCCTTACCTTCAGGGCTTGCACACAGCCATATTTCAACAGGATAATGCGCGACCACACGTGGCACGCATTGTCCAACGGTTCTTCGTCAATCGCCAGATTGAATTGCTTCCCTGGCCGCCTCGCTCTCCGGATCTTTCGCCGATAGAAAACATGTGGTCTATGGTTGCTCTACGATTGACCCAGATTCCATCCCCAGCTGCCACAGCAGATCAACTTTGGCAACGTGTGGAAGCTGCTTGGTCTGCTGTACCCCAAGAACTCATCCAAAGTCTCTTTGAATCAATGCCGAGGCGTGTGGCAGCGGTGATCTCCAACAATGGCGGCTACTCTGGCTACTGATTTTGGCAGGAACCACACTTCACAGAAGTCTATAAATTTAATCATTTGATACTTGGTCAACATGTTATCTACAAAATAAATTTTGTTGTGATATCTCTTGTCTTTCTTAGTGTTGCAATTTGGGTGGCTAGCAGTGTATTAAGCATTTTGTGCTATGAGATGTTCAGAGTAACTACTTTAACTTTGCCATGCATTACATCGAGTGTTGGCGCTCGAATAAGAACCATGGTAGAAACTACGTTGTATGATTGGTGTGTTCGGTGTATTTCGTGTCCGAGAGACGTACATCAAAGATTTTTATAGCTAACAATCAAATTGTTGATCTTTATTTATTAGACATTGTTATTTTCGCAATGTGATAATAATATAAAAAACTTTAAAAATTAGATATAATTATCACCAGTTTTTGACTTGATCAATTCATTAATTTATCCTTATATTCAAACAATGGAAAATTGCTGTACATATAAAAATGTATTTTTTCATTAAAAAAAGTTTTAATGTAAAGTATCATTTGACAATTTAAATGGATAACGTTTTGTCAGATTATTTTATAAATTACACATTTTTTTAAAAAAAATTATGAAAGGCTAAGCATCCATTATAAAACATCCGAAATTTAAATTCTAAATACTTCTGGTTCCAAACATTTCGGATTAGGCATACTCAACCTTATCAATCAAAGGAAAACTTAAGTTGGAAAGATTTTACTACTTTACCATTTTTCCATATTAAACAAACGAAAACAAGTGAAACTGTTTCTCTGATAGACAATTTTGAACCCTATCAGACTGCAATGTTTTTTCAACAATTTTTGCCATGAAAAGGAGGTAAACATATGATGAGACTTAAATGAAATATTTTCACGAAATTCTTTCAATTCATTTGAATTCTTCGAAATTTCTGAAAGATGGCGAATGTGTTTACTTTTTTAGTCATAGTTAAAGGATCAGTAAACACAGAAATTGGTTGGAGATAATTTCAAGATTTCAGATACAGTTTAATAAAGGAATATTTAAACGCAATTTTTTTAAGAAAATGTTTTTTTAAGATTTTGTTAAATGCGCGCCTATATGGTGTAGTGGTTAGCGTTCGGAGCCTCCGCGCAGTTTGCCTGGGTTCTAATCCCAAATAAGGCTTGGTCGTTTCAGTGTCTTCCCCTTCATAGGGAGCAATGCTGGCTCACCTATATGGTATTCTCATAGTAGTAGCCAGTAAAGTAGCCATTAAATTTGGATGAATAACAAAAGCCGAATGTCTTACGACAAAGGGCCTTCGTATTAGTAAAAAAATTTAAAAAAATAAAAATTTCCGATTATTACAATTGGGCATAGCTAAAAAGAAAAAAAGGTTCGAAATCCGAAACCCTCGTGTTTTCAAGCATTTAGCCTGAAGGATACTTAACCTCTATTCACTGAAAGGTAACGAATAGAAAAGAAATAACTGCACATTGACCTTTTCTGTAAACAGTCTACGAATAGTTATGGCAATTATTTACCAGTCAAACAAATTTGTTGTCATGTTTGCCGGGTAACCAGTTGTTCTATTTGAACAAATGTTGTTTAATTGAAAGTTGTTTTAATTATACATTCATCAAAACAACTAAATCAAACATTCATTAAAAATACCTGAGGTCCCTCTATCGCTTTAAACCTGATTTTTAATAGTGAAAAAATAGTTTCATTTTCAAACTTGGCAGATACTTTTACAATTCTGTATCCTTTTTTTTATTATTTTACATTTATTTTTTTATTATTGCTTTTTCATTATGTTTATTCTTTTATATCTATTTTTCCTCACTTCTGACCCCAAACATTTCAAATGAGGAATACTTAGTTCAATGAAAAAATAGAAATAATGAGACCTTGTCCATTTTCGTAAATAGACATTGTATAGTTTTCACTATTATGTTTAACTAATTTGTGGCAGTTTGTGACAATTTAAAACATTTATCTTCTTGCTACAATTTTATCATTTTAAATCTCATTTATTACAAAAAACATTTTTCAAAGTTTGATTAACTTTTTCCACGAACAGCATGCGAATTTGTTTTAGATTTGTAGAGATATCAAGAAAAAGTTGTCATTATGTTACTTTAACTGCAAATCGAAAAACAAAATTCGGTTAAAATTGGTTAGAAGTTTTTAGACCAATTTTAAAAACACAATAAAACCTTACAGCCCTATGTTTGGATAATCATATGTTTAGAAACAAAAAGTTTAATAATTAGAAATTTTGTATTTCCAATTTCTGATCATTACCAAAGGGCATCTTTAAAGCCTTCAATATTTAACAATGTCTTAGGTAATGCAAATGCAGTTTTCGTAACACTAAATTTCTAAAATATTAATAAAACAAAACAGCAAATTGCAGATATTAATAACTTGATATGATAATTAATTTATTCAATACGACATGTATCTTGTCTTAAAGCCCACTCTACTAAACAGATATATTAAAAATATAACTAAATTGATCCCAGAATAATTTGCTTGTTAAATAGGGTTAAACCGAGTTCGGCATAAAAAACATTGGCTTTTTTTTCTGCCAGCTAATGCATCTGTTGGGTACCTATTCTTTTCTTCGTACCTTATATTTTATCTTGGGAGTAAATTAAATGTTCCCTGTAATCGATCAAACAATCCCACATATACAGTCAAACCCCGTTTTAGCGAACCCGGTATATAACGAACTCAAGAATATAACGAATGAAAATTTTGGTCCCGCCGTTTTCCTATTGTATTTAATGCCTATATAGCAAACCTCTGAAATCTTAAGAATCGGTTATAACGAACCTTTTTTTCAGTCGACTACTGATTTTTAAAAAAATTTTTAAGCTTTTCAAGAATGTTGAAGATACAACGAATGTTGAAGAAGCAAAGAATCTTGAAGAAGAAAGATGATGAAGATTTACCTATCGCGATGTGGTTAGAAAAGCACAAAATTTCATCATTCTCAGATTGTGACATGCAATTAATTGTTAGAAACATGTGATGATGAAGTCATTACATGTGAAAATCCGACTGAGGAAGATATTGCGGAAGAAATTAAAATGAATTATTCTGAAATCGAAGATTCAGCATTTGATGCTGATGAAGAGGATCACATAAATGACGAAATCCCCACCATCTCAGATGGTACAGCAGCGATGCGTTTAATTAATAAGTTTTTGTCTACATATACAGTGGAAGAAAGAGTGTTGGAGTCATTTGATGTAATAGACAAAGAAATTCATAAAATGCTTTAGAAATCGGCATCATGTCAGTAGTAGATTACCGATTATTTCTGTATCAAAACAGTGAGCAACAATTGAAGGTAAAATTAATTTATTTCCATTTGTCTTCATTTTAAGTTAATTTAATTAGTACTGTGTGAGTTTAATGTAATCGATTCAATTCAATTTAATTCATTTATGATCATTTTTAATAGATTTTATCATTTTTATAATACATCATTATTGAATACACATAGCAACTAATGAGATTTACATTTTATGAACTCTTAAGATTTTTCTTAATGGTTCGGATATAGCGAACCACCGGATATAGCGAACAAAACCTTTGGTCCCTTGAAGTTTGTTATAACGGGGTTCGACTGCAGCCCCAATCATGTTTCCGGTATAGTAGGAGTATTCATTGAACTGAACTCATAACAGTACATTGAAATTCCAATGGTGTCAAAGAAGCTTTAATTGGGCAATCCATCTATTCTGGGAAAAGTCTGTAATGAATAGCTTCGGGGAACGGGATAGTTTCTTTTGAATCAAAGAGAGGATCTCAGAAATGCTTTTAACCACTGTACTGTGTGCATCACTTATCTGCACCGCGAATCGAATGCGCGTGAATGAATCACCAAGATAAACAAGCGGGGGGGAAAAAAAGCAAAAAAGAACTGCACTCGCACAAGTCACTCTTGGAGACTGTCAACTGTCATAACAGATGCTGATGTCGCATTGTCACGGCGCCACAGCGAGTTCTGTTAGGAGGGCGTAATTAAGATTAATTATGGGATTCATTACACCCAGTTGCCCGTCAACCGTAACAAGGCACTTCGGACTCAACAATGGGCTCGATGCGTAAGAGCTGGTAATAGGACTACATAAATGATTTCATTGCACTTAATAACGGAAAAGAGCTTTTAACCGCCAAAAAATGGCCTTATCTGTGGGCTGTGTCATGGCAAATGAAAAAGTTATTAAATAAATTATTGCTTTGTTGGGTTTCCGTAGATACTATAGTCAACACGTGATATGTCACTTTCTTGTCGGGGTTTGGGGGGGGGGTACTTAAGCTCTCCTCGGGATAGTTCTTTTGTAATGCCAGACGGACAGACTTGAGATATGTGTAACATTAACCTAAATTACTGTATAAGTTATTATTCTTTATATTTAAATATATGTATATAAATAAAACATGGGGATGAGCGTGTTAAATATGTTATTCTCTCTGCATATTTATAGGTATTTTTAAGGCTAAGAATTAATTATCAAATACTGGACACGGGTCATTTATATATATATATATATATATATATATATATATATATATATATATATATATATATATATATATATATATATATATATTTCATGATTTGGACGAAGAACAGAAATCAACTCGTTTAATTTAATAAGTTTATTCATTCCGTTAACTTCAAGACAAACATTCTGGTTTAGAAAATTACACTTATCACCATCACACACCAAGTTTCTAGTAGTACAGAGCAAATCTGAAAAAAAACCACATCTCTCGTTGCCAACCCAGGACAGCAAAACGTGTCCAGCAGGTCATTCGGTGAGAAACCGGTTCCCCTACAAACACCTGACTCTGATACGTCGGGGGTTGTACTCAAAGTGAGGGGCGAGTCATTAAAAATAATAATTACTGGATATATTTATTACTGTATATATGCCAAAATAGGAGAAGTAATGGAAAGGGACCACCTACTCTGATGTGGGGCTCTTCGCGGATCTACAGAGGTGTCGAGATATTGGGAAGCAAGAACGCTCCTAGGGCAATGATTTCGGTCTTGTATTTTTATTTCTGTTCTTTTGTAATCTCTTTTGCCTCGACATTGAAAATTTATATATATTTATATATATATATATATATATATATATATATATATATATATATATATATATATATATATATATATATATATATATATATATATATATATATATATATATATATATATATATACATACAGTGGAATCTCGATCTATCGTTTTACAAGGGACTGCCTGAACTGAACGATAAATGCGGGAAAACGATAGATGCGGGAACATAACAAAGAAATTTGATAATGGGGACTGAGTGAAATAAACGACACATACAGGAAAACGATGATTCGAGGAACGATCGATCGAGATTCCACTGTATATATATATATATATATATATAACGAGAACCAGAATGGAACATGATATGACATTAGTCTGTTCGATCACGTACATCATGGTCTGAAACTCAATAGACTACACACTGGTAAATCATTAAGCGAAGCAGTGAAGATGAGCATACGAGAAAAATTTACCTTATTCTCTTATATATGGTGGACGATTGCCCCTTCATGAGTAAATAAAACAAAACCCCAATGTTTATGAAGATATATTACAAGTAAAGTATTTGTGGCTAAACACTGTACTTAAGAAAAAATTAATGGATCGCATAGTCAAGAAAAACCACGCGATCATTCCAGTCTCCCTAATAATGGGGAATAAAATTCCATGTTATTGCCATCCCAGATTAGTAAAAACTTTCGAAACAGAACTTGGCGCTAGTTGCAGAAGATCTCCATAGGAAGAGCACTTCGGGAAGTTAGTAACTAATGAGGGCTGAAATTCACAAGTGGAAAAGAAATTTAAACTGTAAGCAAAAATTAAAATATGAATGAGATTACTTGATGTCGCAATCTTCACAGGCAATCTAAACTCAGCACTAGTGTTCGTGGAAGACGTTGGTTAATTTCTTTCGATACTGCACTCACTTACAGTTTAACATCATTTTTAAATTAAATTTTTTTTTGTCTCATTCCATGTTAGCGATTACGTTCTAGAAGAAACTCGAGATGGAATATTTATTTGAATAAACTGGGAACCCTAAGTTGAGGCTTAGAAATATAAGTCGGGGGAAAAATCTATTGATAAATTCATACTCATATTTGTCGGTGAAGATATAAACTAGTTTTAGTGCATGTTCTTTATTTCTGTAAAACATAACATGCAGTATATTTATTACTAGCCGCTGCGCGACAAACATGGTCACTTTTAGTTTTACATTTTCTTTTGCAAAACAACTCAACTGTAAGTAACATATGTAAGGAATGTTACTATTACCTGTCATCATAAATATGCATTGTTAAGGGGTATTCTCCATAAGGCTGATTCTAAAACATCGTGATTAAAAAATATGAATTTCCATTACTTCATAACAGACTTAAAGATAAGACTGAGAAACCCAACACCAATGATTTTAAAAATTGCATCCCTCTCTGTATGTACTATTTTTCAAAATTAAGATATACATACACTTTATTATTACATCAAATAAGAAATTGTTGGGGAACAATGCTTTCCTAATAAATTGTTGGGAAAATTTCTTCACTTACAAAATGGAGTAAAAATTCAGCAAAAACTGAAAAAAAAGTGTAGAAAAATAACTATTACTAGCTGTCGGTTGCTATGCCGGCGACGGTTAATCCTAACCTCGCGATCATTTATGCACTCTCTTTCACGCCTCTCTCTCTCAATGAATTATTTCTTCTTTGCTTTCTTTTTTGAGACTGTTCCCAATTTTCACTTGATCGTGCAGCTCGCTTTCGAGCATTCCTGATTTCAATCCCTAAATGCATGTTGACACGCGGTTGCAAATTGCAGACGGCCGCTAATGTTTACAGCTGGTAGTTGCCATTTGGAGTGTAGAAATATCGTCGATTTTTGTGCCGCATACCTACGGATTTTATATATATAGATTGCACGAGATGCAAAACTAGACCGCCTAAAACCTTTACGTTCAGAACCCATTCAACTCCAGCAGTTGTGCGGAAGGAATTTTTAGTGCACCTATTCAGATGAAATAACTTCCGAATTCGAAGGATTCAGCCTATTGTTTGTAGCAGTGATGGTTAAATCCAGGAATCAAAATAGCACTTTTTGAAATTAAGTTTAAGGAAACAAAATATTAACTAAATTGTCAGATTTCATACATATCTAATTACTAACACGTTTCTTATATACCCTGTTTATTAATTATGAACAGGACAATTACTTGGTTTCTTTTAGCAGTCCATAAGAGAATTCCAACCACTGATACGGCTTATTCCTCAGGAAAATACAGCTCGGGCGAAGACAAGTAGGAAAAATGACATCAAACTTTGAAGCTTTCGATCTTTATGAATTTGTTTATAATGGAAATCATACTTCGTAATTGTTCTTTTTAAACCAAACTTGAAGAAATAAAACTTTTACTTTACTAGCTAGACTTTGTGTAATCTCATATTTTGTTACATTATTTTGTGTTTTACAACGCGAGTTTAAAAATTAAAAAAGGAGATTTATATGTTCCTTTTAAAATGAGCCCACTATTCATTAAAGAACCCCAACATTAAGGTCTGAAGCACATAACGTGATACTTGTCCTTTTTTGAAGATATAGCTTAAACGCAAAAATCTGGAAAAGCGAAATGACTTTGAAGCTTTCAAATTATTTGTCGAACTTCATGACTGAGAATAGTTGAGTTGCTTTGAAGCGTTAGAGTCATCTTTTGCAATTGGGAAAGATAACAATAAGTCTATTAACCCTTCAGCAGGCGCGCCCGTGTGCAAAATGCAACATTTTCGTAATTTTGAATGGTTTGTTTTTACATGTAAGGTTTGAATGTTCTACGCAGTTTCTATTTATAGCTACACGCTTTTTAATACAGATCTGATACTCTGACCCTTGTATTCCTTTCCATTCATTGCTAGTCGTGATTTAACCGTCGTAAACCAGCTATTATACTGGATTAAAATATGACAAAAGCAGGAGTTGATGTAGTCGATCCAATGTGAAGCTATTACACGGTATCTTGCATATCACGAAGGTGGATTCTCTCATTATTGTTTTTTTTTTTGGGGGGGGGGGGGCGGTTAGACATAATAGGAATCCATTCGCAAGTTATCCTTAGATCCAATAAACCGGATAGTTTTGAAATTAGGCGATTGTATCTGCATTCTTTGGCCTTTAATTATAAATATATCTCAATATTATCAACATTTTATATCTTGTCATAAAGTGCAGAATTATTATTTTCAATTTGAAAAAAAAAAGTTTATTACAAAAAGATTAATCAAGGTTGAAAGAGACGTTGTACTTTGTACTATACGCGTCTGCTGGTGTTCCAAAAATTGGCGCGTTTGCTGAAGGGTTAATTGTCTTTGATTAGATCTCTCTTTTATTCTGATTTTATGGAACAAAAGGTTGGGGGGGGGTGACTTAAGCGTACCAAAAATGTGATCCGGTTCCTTTTAGTAAATCGGGTCTTACAATAGCACATTTTACAATTAAGAGTAGGGAAGTTACTTGTTCCTTACATCAGTTCAAACCACTCACTCCATAGATTCATTAAAATTTAAGCCTGATGTATAAAACGCGAGAGTTTCACTCTCAAAGAAGGTGCAGGGATCTCGGGCAAACGTAATTTGGAACTTATTGTGCTTTTCCTCCAATTTCATGACAGCCATTCTAGCTCCGGAGGCAAAGCACACATGTCCACCTACGCTATCCGCTGGCAAGCGAGAAAAGTGCATCGCTGAAAACAGCAATCTTTCTTTCCGAGCTAATTACTGCTCAACGAGCCCTGATGATTGCATGAAAATTTTATTAAATGCGCTTGCGAGGTTTTCCGCTGAGAACCCAGGCAGACCTCCTGAACTCCTTTAAGTAATGAAATCGCTCCTATAATCTGCACTTCCTGCCTCTGCCCTTTTATGCTGCTAACGACTTTGTTAGTCTGTGGAGACGGAAGCTTGATCACTTTTAATTACGAATGACAGCTCGCTTTAAATGGCGCGCTGGCGATGCGTCTTTTCTCAGGCAATAAGTCAGGCCACAGCAATTATTCTGTTGTCTCGCATGACTTTAGGACGGGGCGTCACTACGGAGCTCTGAGCAATAATTCGGGAAGCGCCTCATTTATTGGATGTCAACGGGATCTGTCTTAATACGTGTATTTTAATTTCCGTAGCTCGATTAATAGGAGAGGGATTAAATGGGGTGAATTTTATATATTTACTTGCACATGGCTTCTTCCTGGACGCTAAGTATTTTCCTCAATTGTTAGAGTATATGGAGTTTGTATGAAAAATTTCAAAATACAACACGACACAGGACTATTGCGAAACAAATCGATTTTTAAAGAAAAATGGAATCGGCTTAAGGGCACTATTGATGACAATGACTGGATCCCAAATTCAATTTCACTATATACATGTAGAAACGTGGGTTTAGATGTGGACGATCGCAGAGTAACTATCAACCATATTTAACATATTTAGCATTTATTTACGACTATCTGACTGAACATCTGGCCAAAATAGGGATTGTGAGTTCCAGCGTATGCACCTTATGTAAGAATGGAAATATGAATAAAGCTCACCTACTTGTTTGCTCGAAACTAGAATTCTTACGGCAGAATAGTGATTTGTGTGCTGTCTATTGGAGGGCTAAAGAACTTATGTCCTGATCTCGCGGTCTTCAATTATTGTGCTTCTGGCTTTTTAACGTTTTATCCTAGAACTTAAATTCTTTTAACTGGTTTGAAGGCATTTTGGTCGTTCTTTATATCGTATCTTGTGGTTTCTGTTTTGTTGTCCCGTGTTTTTATATTTCTTTTATGTTGGGTGAGTGGCCAGACTTGTATGGATTAAGTTTCATCACTCGGCCATATGTAACAACAACAACAACAACATTTAAAACAAAGTTGATTCGTCTCCAACGGAATCTAAAACAGCAACTTCCAATCAAACTTTAATTAAAGTTCTCGCCTCATTTAAAATAACCCTCCCCTTCTGCTGCCACTCAACCCTCTGTATAGTAAAACACCCTAAACCTATCGTTTACGTTACATTCAAACTCCCTCGCTCTAAACCGTCTGTTCAGTACAGCGTCTTCTCCTTATCTTACGTTAGAACTCTCGCCTGGTTCGAACAGTCTGTTCAGTACAGCCTCCAACACTTCTCTCCTCTCCTCTCTCGCGCAGTTGGTCTACAGGTGTCTATGCTCGGCCCTACGAGCCCGATGCTCGGTTCTGATCCCATATTATATATATATATATATATATATACTAGAAGGTAACCCGTCATTTTGACGTCATAATACTAATAATGACGTCATAATGGAAAATGTATATGAAAGTTAAAAAATATCCCGAATTATCTAACAATATTGCATTTAATCCACACCTTGTAAAAGCAAACCCTTTCATTATTTTTTATTTATTTAGTTTTTCATGCGATTGGAGTAGTAGACTGCCATCCAGTTTTTTACAGCTCACTACGCGATATGAATACTTGAGCTGCTTGATTCATTCAAGTTTGTTTACTTTCAGAATTCATCGCAAAAGTAAACAGATTTTTAAAAACTGTTAAATATACAGCTAAAAACATCCAATTTTTATTTAGTTCTGAATGTTTTATAGAAAAATAGGCTGAACAAAAATTAGTTTTTAGGTAAGAAAAAATTCTGATCCTCATCTGAAATTGAAATTTGGCCTAACCGGCGGTTTGTTTACTGAGGGCTTCAATTGAAAGATGAGTACAGCCCGGAAGTGTTATACACAGACAACGGCGATTATATATATATATATATATATATATATATATATATATATATATATATATATATATATATATATATATATATATATACACTGGTGAAATAAATTAAGAGAATTTGCATATTTTATCAAATTTCATGAAAAGAACTGAACTGAATGTAAAACCACTGCTTCTAGACAAAAACGCAAATCTTGTACGTCAAATACGTAAGCGTACACGTGTGTGTAGACGGAGCCAGTATAGAAACAGGTTTTATAAGCGCGCGTAAGTTAAGACGCATTTCGTTCGCTAGCACACCTCGGCGAATTTCTTGCTGTTATTTTGCAGCAATAGGTTAATTTCAAATTGTAACAGTAAAAATTGAGTAACCACCAACGTTTAGATAATGGAATCAGGCGGCGAATTGTAGGGAGGCTAGAAGCAGGCCAATCTCAAGTCCAAATTTGTAGAGAGTTCAATTTAACGCCCAGCGTCGTGTGTAACTTATGGAAACAGTTCCAGGATACCGGATCCATCGAGAGACAGCCTGGGCAAGGTCGTCCAAGAGCCAAGACGGCCAGAGAAGATCGCAATTTGTCGATTATAGCGAGGCTTAATAGGAGTGCTACAGCTTCTCAGCTGTCTCGTGACTTGTATGCAGCCACAGGAACCCGTGTATCAAGGGTGACTGTTTCCAAAAGACTTCATGAGAGAGGGTTGTTTGCAAGAAGACCTGCTGTTTGCGTCCCGCTCACTTCTACGAACAGGAGAATCCGTTAATCATGGTGCAGAGAGCATAGAGATTGGAGTATGGATCAATGGGCGACCGTTCTCTTCACTGAGGAGTCCCGGTTCAGCCTAAACACCGATTCTCGTCACACGTTCATATGGAGAGAACCAGGGACCCGCTACCTACCCTTCAATGTCCGCGAAATCGACCATTATGGCGGAGGAGGTTTAATGGTCTGGGCAGGCATCATGTTGGATGGCCGCACACCTCTCCATGTCTTTGAAAGAGGCACTATGACTGGTGTGAGGTATAGGGATGAGGTCTTGGAGCCCTATGTTCGCCTTTTCAGGGGTGCAGTTGGCCCTGGGTTCATTTTAATGGACGATAACGCGAGGCCACGTAGAGCTCTTCTGGTCGACGAATTTCTAGAGAGTGAGGATATTCGTCGGATGGATTGGCCAGCCAGATCTCCAGACCTTAACCCTATAGAGCATGTCTGGGACGCTCTGGGGAGAGCAATTGCAAATCGCAGCCCCCCTCCCCCCGAGAACCATCCAGGCAATTAAAACAGCGTTGCTGAACGAGTGGGACCAATTGCCACAGGAAATGATAAACTGCCTTATTTCAAGTATGAAATCACGCTGCGAGACCTGTATATCTGTAAGAGGGGACCATACCCCCTATTAACCCATCTATTAACCCAATTTTTTGTTTATTCTGCAACCGCTGTTTCATACCTTCCGACTCCAACGAGTGTTATGCACGATCATGCGTGTGTATTACAATTATTGAATGGTTATTTGTTTTGTATTGTATCAATGTATGTACTTATCAAATTTCATTAAAATCGGTACAGTAGTTCTAGAGATAATCGACCAAGTCTGCAAATTCTCTTAATTTCTTACACCAGTGTGTGTGTATATATATATATATATATATATATATATATATATATATATATATATATATATATTAAATCCAAATCTTTAGTTCTTTGGATTATGTTACTTTTGCGTTGATGATTACACCATCAAGTCATCTCGCAACCAAGAATACAACACTGCACAGAATTCTCGCTTCTTTGGGGAATATATGAAATATAAATTGGAATAGATGTACATATTCGAATCGTTCTGTTCCCTTTTTGGCCTATTGCATTAAAAAAATACTCTTTTTGTAGCGGTGTGTGGCACGGAGTAGACATTTGAATGGTTGATCAACAATGTAGCTAACAACTATTTTGTTTATATACGTACACAATAAGCTCGGTTTCACCACTCAAGAATAATTCTTTTAATTCCTATTCTTTCAAAGAGGCTCAAAACAGTAAATTTTATTTCATTCCATTTTTTTTTTAAATTTCCCTCTTCAAGTGTGTCTTGATAAAAAGAATTCACTATGTATTTAAAAACTGCTTCATAAGTCATTTGAAATTTAGTTAATAATATTAGAATCTCAAAATTTAAAAGCATGATCAGTTTTTGGATAAGTATGCTGAAAAAATAGCTCTCTTTGCGTATTTTCTCCCTCTTTTCAATGAACAAATTTCAAAATAAACTGTCATCAATATTCATAGATATTTTAATTTTTATAAAAATTTTAGTCACTTTTAAGAAAAAAATTTTTTCAGGAAAATTTTTTTTAGAATTTTTGTTCTAAATCTAAAATCCTGGTTGCAGATTCATGAAAATCGAACAAAAGTATGCCATAAAGAGTTTCTTACTTAAACCTCTCAATGAATCGTAAATAAATCCTTTTAATAAAGAGGGCAGATCGAGCGAAACATTTCTTTCCGCGGTAAAGAGACGAACTACTGATGTAGAGCAAGTTATACATAAACAGTTCAGCATAAAAATGTCATACCTCGCAAGTTAAACAACGTAGAAACATGCTATTTATATTATTTGGGTTTTAAAAGCCCTATTTTATGTTTTAAGCAAAGGAAAAAAATGGACTTTTGAGAATTTTTCGTCCTAGATTCACCTACAGTCAAAAATTTTAGCTTTTGATCTCGTCTGATTTCACATCTTAATCTTAACATTCATTTGAATAAAAGATATTAGATAAAAGCATTAATCACTGTGACATGCACGTATCTACAATCATCTTTTTTAAATGAACATTTGTTTGATTTTGTTTCAGTAACTCGTTAAGATTACTTCATTTAGATGCTTCTCTTTATTGAAAATATCTTCAAATAGAGCTTTTGAAAGTAGAGTTATGTATTATTATTTAGTTGAAATACTTTTCATAATATTATTATTTTGAATTTTGATTATTTTAAAATTATTATTTTGAAAATAGGTTTATTACAGTTTTTTTGCCAATTTAGGTTCTATGCCTTCTCTCGTTGACGTAGTTTATAAAGTGTTAACTCGTTTCTATAGCTCTATATAACAATGCAGATGGCTACCTTTTGAATGTTCAGTGTTTGCCTAAATTTTTCTTTCTTAATATTATGTGTAATAGCTAAGGTGATATCATTTGGGGAATATATCTTCAGAAACGTTTGAATATTCTTTTACTCGCCGAATAATGGCGCCCGCTATGTCGTTTAATGGCTTGTGTAAACCTATTCTTAAAATGTTATTTTGCTTAACGGGTAGCCAGCATTACGCCATTTTCCTTTTAGACACTTTTTGTTGTAGTTTTCTGATATCCCCCATGAAACAATTGGGGCAACATTTAGCTCCAACATTTTTTGATAGTTAGATATAAACACCAAGAATTTCGGAAAACTCTTGGCAATACAGGAAAGAGAAAAGGAATGTAATCACAGAAACATAATATTGAAACACCAAAAAATATCAAAAGCCATTACAACGCATATAATCCCAGACTAACAGATGCTTCGCCGCCCCTCATTTATCACTTACTACGCAGGTCCATTCTGAGGTGCTCATAAAAGAGTTAGTGAGCACACGTCAAATGAATCGGCCATCGTTGAACGGAGAGACGTTCAACATACATCACTCCCCCCTCGTGGAAACCCCGCGTGTTTATTGAAACCAAAATCACACACAATCCACTAAATATCCGAAGCAAATCACTCTACAATGCAACGTGGTAAATACTTCCCTCCCATAACTACCCATATCAATCGAGCCCAATCACTCCCCTCCCCTCCTCCCTCATATTGACTCGCACAAAAGAGCCAACTATATGTAGCGTGATGTACACTTTCCAGATGCACGGCCGCCCCCCCGACGCATTCATCTTGATCAACGTCGGGGGCCGGCCGCCCACTAATGGGGGGAATCGGCCTATCAATTCCTCATCGGGCCCCCCCCCCTCCGGCCATGTGGACACTGAATTAGTGATGGGGGGAAGGGGGTGTGCGGGCTTGATGGTACCACTGGGTGCAACCGGTGCGCGCCTGGTCAAGTGTCTCGCTCTATCTGTCACGGAGGCCTAATAACGATGTCATGCCGGCACGCGTTCGGACGCCTGCACTTCGCCTACGGACGTGGTTACGTCCATCTGTTGTAACACGGAGAGTCAACAGATTCGGGGGGGAATCGATAGAGATGTGTGCACTGCGGCGGAATGGATGCTCAGACTTAACATAGACAGGCACTCGCACACACCACTCACAAATGCACTCATATATGCAATAACACTTGCCCCCTAAGATTTTAAACTTTGTGTCGCGTGGTTATTATCATTCCCACACACATTATATATATTTATATAAAGACACATAAAACACACATGCATACACGCTCATACACCAACATATACATACATGCACACTCATCTACACAGACACACCTACACACATAATCACAAAATTTTGAGCTTTTTTGGACTGAGAGGTATTTTTATTTACTTAAAATATGCTGAATTAGAATGGATTAACTGGCTTGTATACATTTTATTAGACTTTATTACACAACGGACAGTGACGTACCGAGCATAACTGGCGCCCGGGGCACGATGCATTTTTGCCCCCCCCCCGAAAAACATATAGTAATATAATATATAGAATTAGTTATTTTGGGACTATGTGGCGCCTCTCTGCGAGTGGCGCCCGGGGCATGATAGACCCCCTTGCCCCCTCTCGCTACGCCACTGGGTAGGGAGTAAAATTCCTTCTTCTAATCCTCTTCTAATCATTTTTTCTTAATCCATCTTCTAATCATTTTAAAGTTCATGGGAGCTTTAAAAGGATTATAAGACATGCACACATTAAACTACATATTTTTGTTTACTTGTTTTTCTTAAGTAATTTAATTCTTTGGTTATGGGTTATTCTTTGGGTTATGGGTTATTTTAAGATATATACAAGATTTCAACTCTTCTCCCCCTCCTCAATAAAATAAAAGGAAATGGAAGCATCCTAAAATCCTAAAATTCTTTCTCCATAAAATCAGTTAAATTTTTACATCGGTTATTACTTAATTGTAAATTTTTGAAATTCCAGCTACACCTGTAGTTCAGTAAATGTGTGTGCATGTGGCGCTTTTGCCTGCAACAATAAAATAGGACATCAACAATAAAACAGGGCGTGATAGCATGATCCCTTTATTATTAAAAACGGCAGTGATCATTGACCCTCATTTCAATTTTGAATTTCAGACATTGAACTAAAACATGGACTAAAGCATGAAAAGCTGAAAATTTGAGCAGATAGGGGCTCCATTACTGACAGAGAAAAGTTCTGAAATTCCTAGACATACTCTGGATCAGGGGTTCCCAAACTTATTTGGCCTACCATCCCCTTTTCAGAAGAAAAGTGACTCTCCCTTCTCCCCCCTCTAAAATTTTTCTTTCTTAAACGAACAGAGAAGCAGCGACAAATTTGCATCCCTTTATGTATGTATATTTTTACCTGTTCTCTTCAACATAGTAAAGAAAGACAGTATAAATAAGGAACCTTGAAGCTTGGAATTATAAAATTATTTCTTAAAACCAACCATAGTAACATTCACATGATACCCAAAAAGTGAAAATAATGAAGGAAAAATTATATAAAAATATGAATATATTCGTAATAAAAATTTCGAATAAGGAAATATTATAGTAAAAATGACGAATAACATTAAAACTTATCCTAATGAGAATAATGAACTTGGTGCTCTACTATCAATTTATAAATGTTCGGCTCCATTTTTGTTAACAGCAATATTAAATTATCGCGATTATCTATTAGTAGTCGGTTTCTGTGTTTAGTGAGCAGATTTGTGACTACGCTTAACCCGTGTTCCACTCAATAGATGAAGGAAATGGAATTAAAAACGTGTGTACTGTTGTTGTTGTTTCTAGTCCCTCCTGGTCTACGGGTGCTAGACCAAGTCCACGAGCCCATAAATTCCAAAGAGGTCCATTATCCATTATTAGGCAAGGATTGAGAATAAAGTCATCCATAGATAAATTTAAGCAAGTTAGGATGTCGCCAGGAGTGACCTGCTCAGTATTACACTTTTTACAAGTGGTAAAAGTTTGGGTTTGTCGATCCAATTTTAGGCAGCTCAAGTGGCCACTTGCAAACCTAGAGATTATAGTCTGCTCAGCTCTATCATCCTTGAAGAGCTCTACCAGGGCAGACACAATAGTACCAGTCATGGACCGGGAGGAGATTTCCAAGAACTCTGGATAAAAGATTTCCTTACGAAATAAATCTTCAGATATGTAAGAGCCGAAGAAGTTGGTGAACGTTCAGCGGTACCCTCCTTTGCTAGGGTGTCAGCCATCTCATTGCCAAATAACCCCACATGAGATGGAATCCACTGCAAATGAATATCATGGTTCACAGAGAGATGATATAGATGGTACAAGATGGATAACTCGGCTCTGTCGCCCATTCTCGACCAGTAGCTCTTTTGTACTACAGCCTATAATCCAGGATAAAGTATCGGTATCTGGTTTTACAGCCAGATCTTTTGGTAGCTGAATTTTTTCCTGGATTGTTCCAGCGCCCACCTCAGGCCACTTTGGAAAAACCTGCTCTAGATGATAACAGGACATCTGAAATTATAATCTACAACATCAGAAATTTTCCCGGATTATGAGCACCCTTGAGAAAACCGAGGAGGTTTTTCAACATGTAACTGCCAGCTTAAAGCATGCTTTGTATTTTATTTTTTGGATATACTTTACTAATGAATACAAACTTCTTTCAATGCGGCAGGCATTTGTCTATGACGGTAGGTACTTCTCTGACATTGGCCCTTAATACCCCCGAGGTTTTACTAACTACTTTATTGTGGAAGCACCATTTAGGTGAGCCAGCATTGTTCCCTATGAAGGGAACTACACGGAAAATACCAAGGCTTATTCTGGATTTGAACACAGGCCAACAGCGGGGCATTTCAGAACACTGTCTACTATACCAAACATAAGCTATTTTAATCACCATAAATTATTTTGGCAAATAATTTATGGGGTTCAAGCCATTCCATGCGTGCATACCATTTAATCCCATAGATGTTTTTTAATAATGACTAATCTAACTGTGTTGTTGTTGTTTCTGATCTCCGAAATGGTCTAGCGTAGCTAGACCAAATACATAAGTCCATATACTTCCAAAAAGTCCAAGAAATAAAAAAGTTTAGAGTAAACCTTGTCCAAGGTAAAATCTAGACAGTTTAAAATAAGATCAGGTGAAGCCTGAACAGCTCTACACTTGGTGCAGGTCTTAAAAACCTTCTGTCCGTGCTCACAGGAGAGACCTCTCTCAAGTATCCTCTGGCAAAACGTGAAATGCAAGTTTGCTGTCCCCCGTGGCCCTAAAAAAAGAGGGAACCACCAGAACATTTTCTCGAGTACCAGTCACTGACAGGAGGGACACTCCAAAGATGTTTAAGATTTCCCTTATACTTGGAAAACACCTCACTATAAGTTCTAAGCGTGTCTGACTGGAGAGTCCTGAAGAGGCAGCCTTTGCCAGATAATTCGCAATCTCGTTTCCACTAATTCCGACATAGGAGGAAATCCATTGGATATGCACCTCATAATTGACCGAAAGCTGAGAAAGCAATTTCAGAATGGATTGCCCGCCCTATCCCCAACCGCTGACCAGTTACTCAGATGTTGGACAGAGGAGAGGCTGTCAGTTAGGATCCAAATAAACACAAAATCAGGATCAACTATGGTTTCAACATATGGCAGGTCTATTTCGATAGCTATGAGCTCGGATCTAAAAACAGAGCAGGAATTGGAATTTCTAATTTTAAGTCTAAGAGTAGAAGTAGGGGTCTTGATGAAGGCACCACTACCAGAAAGGCTCTGGTCACTCCTGCTGCCATCTGTATACAATTGAAGAGCATCTCTAGGTATATGACAGATAGTTTCAAGAGCCATCTGTATCACGAATTCAGAGCTGTCAGAATTTTTGTTAGCTGGACTCGTAAGCTCAGTGTAAAAGTGAACGCCACTGAAATTACTGACAGGGCTGAAGAGAGAGGCCCCAGGGAGTGGTGTTTAATCCAGTAAGGAGGGAGCAAAAATATTATGTTTTGCAAAATCACCTGAGAAAATGGACTGCATATATTCAGTCTTTGGTTATTGTCCCAGTTCTTAAGATAGAAAGAGGTTCTATTCTGGTCACCATAACTTAGAAGCTTATTATAATATTTCACAAGACAAGAAGTCCTTCTCGGACTCAATGGTTAAAGGTCACTCTCAAAGAGGACAATATTGTTAGGACAGCTATGTCTCAAGCCTGAAATGATTCTTGATGCACTTAATTTTATTCTTTCCAACCTATTGAGATTGGAATCGGTGGCACAAAAATAAATAGCGTATCCATATTCCAAAATTGGCTTACAAAGGAGATATAAGTTATTCTAAGTGTTGAAGCATCTGCACCCCAATCGCGCCCAGAAATGTATTTGAGAATATTTAGCCTCTTCCTACTTCTTGCCTCAAAAGTTTGGATATGCCTATTACTGAGAAACTCTTTGTCGGTAGTACATCGCAAATACTTAGCATTCTTTTCGTATGGCAAGGTTTGACCAATCATGGAAATAGTAGGTTGATATTTATATCAGTGTCTATTACTAGTAGTATAAAAGCTAGTCACTGATTTAGACGTATTGAAAGTCAACTTGTGTGCATAAGAAAACTCACTCATTTCATTAAGAGTGATGTTTGAGCTGCGGCCCCATCATTTTTTTAGAATTCGAGCACACGAAAGTTAGACTTCGCCATGAAAGCAGGCTCTTAGATTTGTGGCAAAATATATACCCGTAGAACCCCTTTAAGTGTTGTAAATAGATATTTATAACTGAACCTTGTATTGATTTGTAGACCTGTAGATTCAGATTAAAATTGAACTAATCCACAGAACAAAAGTAGACAAATGTCGCCTAATTAGGCTTGGAAAACTAGAAATTTTTCGATTTTTTTCTTCACATATCAAGGATATGACTTTGAAGGTACACTGCAGTTCGAGAAACAGAATTTTATAATTGAAAAACTTTTTTTTTAGCATTTTTCTTTTTCGTTTTGGTTGCTTGTTTTTGAAGTTGCTTATTGAAGATCACATTTGACAGAGGAGATCTTTCGTTAAGTGATAATATTAGCACAGGTAAAAATATGCATTTTCTCTTAGTTGAGTAACCCTAGTTGAGTTGACTGAGAAGCTTAGTCACTATCAAACACTGAATTTTATGAGATGAAAAAACTGAAATGACGAAAGTTAGACAAGAAACTGACAAATACAAGCAGTGAAAGTAAAAGTTGAAGCTGTTTAAATATTGTTTTATCTCAATTTTCTGACTTTTTTCCAGGTATCGATATACAATTTTTAACATCCTTTGCAAAGATTACTACAGGTTCTCTATCTTTTCCTTGCTTGTATTTCTTAGTTTATCTTCAACATAAGTCACGCAGATCTACATAGTTTTTCAGTTTTATACGATTTGAGAAAACCAGTCTTCATAATTTATTAAACTTCTGACTGTGATCATAGTCTGGATATTTAGTAGGGTTTGCTTGCTCTTTATTCTGTTTCGATTGTTGCACTAACCTGGAGTGGCCACGCCATGGCGGTCCGTTGTGTGGTTTGGTTCGAACGATGGAAGTATCGTTTTGCTCCCTCTTTCTCTATCATTATTTCTTTTCTTAATCACAACAAACTGCCACTAGGATACTACTTGATGATAATATATATATATATATATATATATATATATATATATATATAGCTGTGTACCGGGGGTAAAAGGCAGTAGGTCACATGATTGAATATTACAGAGGAGTGGAATAAAAACGCCATTGGTGCCTTTTACCTCGATACAACGATTATACATGGTACCATTTCCAACTAGCTTAGTTGTTTCTATATAAGCATATTAGTTTGAGCTTTGTACCACTAAAAAGCTAAAAAAAAATGTAAGAAAAATGTTTTACAGTCTATTTGTAAAAAAATAGAAATGTGTGCGGGTGTGTGAATCATTTTTATGAACATAAAGCACATACGCCAACCTCCTAATGATTCATATATTGAGTACATCTACATCTATGAAGTGTCATTTCAATAATTAAATATCAACATCAAGTTATATATATATATATATATATATATATATATATATATATATATATATACAGGTGGTTATCAAAATAATGGAAACACTTAGAAAAAACATGAAAATTTTTATTAATATGGCATAGGACTATCTATGGCATTTAATACCACCTGCATTCACTAAGGAAGTGAATTATGTCATGAATAGTGGTTAAGGGAATATTATACCATTCTTTATGGATAAATCGTCAATGTTCCTGTAGCGATACTATTGCTGGATATTGAATCCTAACTCTGTTCCCTAAAACAGACCACAGCAGTTCGATGATGTTGAAGTTTAGGGACTGTGTGGGACAGATAAGGTGTTTGACTTGGTTTTTATGTTCCTCAAACCACGACCTGACACGTCTAGCTGTATGGATCGGAGCATTATCCTCATGGAGAACGCCATCTCCTGCAGGAAACAATTTTTGCACCATAGGATGGATCTGGTCAGCTAAAAGTTCGACATAGTCCTTCCCAGTCAATCTCCCTTTCAGGGTTACAATAGATCCCTTTTGAAAACTATGAGATGGCCGCTGAAACCCTAAGAAATTCCCTCTCCATGTTTGACAGGTTGCATGAGACAAACATGATAATACGCTTGTGTAGATGTTTTCAGACATACGCACGTCCTGTTGCAGGGGACAAAGTGAACAATGATTCCTCTAACTAAATGTCATATTTCAACGTATCACTAGACCAGGATTTGTGCTCGTGGCACCACTGTAGAGGACGGTTTGTTTTCTCATCTGTTACAAGTGGCTTGGGAATTACTACTCTGCCGTAAATGTTTTGTTTTTGAAGAGTTTTCTCTTACCTGTAATGACTGGTTCTGGAGCCTGCAGATTCAGATGGAGCCCTGCGGTCACTTTGGCTGCAGTTGTCTTCTTTTTTGATGTCACAGTCCGCTTCAACACCAGTCAGTCTCTTTCACTTAGCTTTCCCTTTCGTCCAATATTCTGTTTCACAGAAGATGTCTTTCAGTGATCTCTGTATGCCATCATGACTTCCGATATTATTGCTAGGTAAACACCCAAACCCATGGGGGCTGTTGTAACAGATACTCCAATTAAACGCGCTTCAACAATTTGCCCTTCTGCACGGTCTACAAGATTTAACATCTTAAGCTATCCCCCAAAGAGCCTGATGCCCATAGTTTCAGTACTGCTACTTTAGAGTAGAATAATGTATACACTATGTTTTATAAAAAAATATTGGTCCCTAAACTTGTTTTTTAAGGAATACGAAGCACTTCCATAAACACCACTAATATTGATGTGTTTCCATTATTTTGATAACCACCTGTATATATATATATATATATATATATATATATACATATACATACACACCATTTTTACAAAAATCTCATATCGAGATTTTAAATTCTCACCAAAGTGTTACTGACAAATTCATTATTTTTTCCTTCCTCTATCAAAATACTCAAAGGCATTACTACATTAATTTTTTACTGGAAATTTCGATGAACTTGAAAAAGCAGATACAAATCTTTCAAAGTGACAACAATAGCACCTTGGCGTTAATAAATGTATATATAAATGAATACCTTAGGGCTAATATTCAAAATAAAACTGAATAAGGAAACAGTGTTTCAAAATGCTGCTTCATTTAAAAGACCCCAAACGTTTCTTCCCAATTTCGTATGCAGAGCAGGTTAGCAGAGAGAGCAATGCTTTGTGCTCGGAATGGGAATGAGATGTACATTAGGCTGACACCAAAACACGCGCTCATTTTGACTTCTGAGCAATAAAACTGTGAATATGCAACAGCAGAAATTACAAAATTATTTCACGTTAGTTCAGGAACTTTTATTGTTTGCCCAACTGTGTCTGCTGACACATCGAGGGGACATGAAGAATACAACTTAATTTTCAGAATGGAATCCGGGATATCAGGCAATAATAGTTTACATAAGTAGATTTATTTATTTATTTATCTTGCATTAATTTTTACAATTAGAAAAGCAACTATTAGCAGATATTATTTCTGGTGATAATACTTGTATAGAAATTAAGTGTCAATTCATAATAGATTATGGCAAGGAGAAGAGAAAAATGCAAAAATGTAGTGGCCTTAGCCAAAAGTGGAAATTATAGCATTAAATAAACATAATTCCCCCACTCATGAACAGGTTAAGTAAAACGTAGAGACCAAATATGGCAGTATTAAAACGACTAGAGGTAAAACCTGTCCATTGGTATATTTCGAATTCGCATAATGAAATTATACTAGACAAACTGCAATCTATCGGATCACCCACAGACAATAAATCACGAAGAATTCATGTTAATTTCAATATGCACCATTCAGTATCCATATGCACCAAATCAAAAGGGGGTTTTGTGGTAATTTAATTAAATGTTTCAACTCTGCATTATTCATATTTCAAGAATCGGAAATACGTATTTCTCATAACGTTATTTGTTAAGACCCTTTTGAGAACAACATTTTTGATTGAATGGTCCCTTTTTGAAACACTTGAAGATTTTCCTTCCTTTCTTTCCTTTTGTCTTTTTAGCCAACTTAAAAACACAGAGCCACATTACTGCTCAAGCACCGGTTTCAGGAAAAGAAAATTTCGTCTAAAGAAAAAAAACCAGTAAAAAAAGGCCTACCATTTGATAGCCCGATTTTAGTAAATTCCATAGAGAATCCCATTATAGATTCTTATCTTCAATGGAAAATTTCAATCATCAATGGAAACACTCAAAATGGAATATCTTCAATGGAAACACTCAAAAGGTATATTCTTTTGTGTGTGCCATGGGCATACTCAAAAGAATATACCTTTGTCACGTACTTTATTTCCTTTCATTGGTATAAATTTATATGGTAAAATAAAGAAAAATATGTGTATCTATTTTCTATCATACATTGTATAGCAGGTCGCATACTGGGACCAACTGCATATTTTTTTTGGGGGGAGGGGGTACAAAAGTCACAGTCAGTCTTTAAATTCTTAAGATTTATAAAAAGTATTACCTCTATGGTAGAAGGAGAAGCAACTAAAAGAAGTACTCAAAAAGTTCATTGCTTTAAGGGGGCACAGGACCTTGAAGCTCGACGAAATCTAATTTTAACCACAAAATTATATATATAATAGCCGTTGTCTCTGTATAACACTTCCGGGCTGTACTCATCTTTCAATTGAAGCCCTCAGTAAACAAACAGCCGGTTAGGCTTAATTTCAATTTCAGATGTGGATCAGAATTTTTTCTTACCTAAAAACTAATATCTTCTCCATCAAATCACGTTTGTTCAGCCTATTTTTCTATAAAACATTCAGAACTAAAAAACATTGGATGCTTTTAGCTGTATATTTAACAGTTTTTAAAAATCTGTTTACTTTTGCGATGAATTCTGAAAGTAAACAAACTTGAATGTGAATGAATCAAGTAGCTCAAGTATTCATATCGCGTAGTGAGCTGTAAAAAATTGGATGGCAGTCTACTACTCCAATCGCATGAAAAACTAAATAAATAAAAATTAATGAAAGGATTTGCTTTCACAAGGTGTAAATTAAATGCAATATTGTTAGATAATTCCGGATATATTGTAACTTTCAAATAATTTTTCCATTATGACGTCATTATTAGTATTATGACGTCAAAATGACGGGTTGGATGGCAGTCTACAACTCCAATCGCATGAAAAACTAACTAAATAAAAAATAATGAAAGGGTTTGCTTTTACAAGGTGTGGATTAAATGCAATATTGTTAGATAATTCGGGATATTTTTTAACTTTCATATACTTTTTCCATTATGACGTCATTATTAGTATTATGACGTCAAAATGACGGGTTACCTTCTAGTTTTAAATAATATTAGAAAAAGAAATTTTCTTTCTTTATAATATAAAGTACACATATCTTTAAATACGTTACATATAAAAAGGAAAATTACAAATCTATAAATAATTTTCAAATTAGCAGTTTAGAATTTTATATGATTAACTGGTGATTAAAAATCATAAAGTGCTGTGCGCATCATAAAATTGAGATTTATGCTTACAGAAAATAATTAATGGTTAGAATACACTTGTAATATATTTACCTGTAATGTAAAGCCAAATAAATTGTAATAAATATAATTTAAATTAAAAATTGAGCATAAAATTGGAAAACTACAAAAATTATCACAATTATCTGCATAATTTTCCCACATGAAAAATACAATCCAGGATTGCACATTTTTCTGGTTTTAAAATGTAGAGTACCATGAAATATAAATATGAGTGTAGTTTTATCAGTTCCCTGTTGATAGTTTAAAAGTAATGCTGCATACAAACTCAAAATTTGCAGTTAATCATATAAAATTCCAAACTGCTAATTTGAAAATTATTTATAGATTCATAATTTTCATTTTTATATAAGACATATTTAAAGATATGTACTTTATGCGTATGAAGAAAGAAATTTTTTTTTTCTAATATTATTTGAGTTTTTGTGGTCACAATTAGACCATATTTATAGTCATTTCGTCGAGCTTCAAGGTTCTCTGCCCCCTTAATAAAGCAAATGGATCTATCTATTTATATTTTAATACACACTTATATTCATGTAAGGCAGCAAGTAAAAAAAAAGTGAGTTGTGTACCTTTGCAGAGAGGTGGTTTATAGTGTGTGGTCTTAGGACCTCAAAAATGAAAGGCCATCGAATATTAGGTCCTCGTCATTGGACATTACACACAGGCAGAGAATAAGAAGATCTGGTTTTAAAAAATGGATATCGGGGTGTGGGGAAGGGGGGGGAGGCTGCTTCAAAATTTGGTTTAATTTAAGGAAATTAAGAGGCTCAAACCGACGCTGCCTTTGAAAAGTTAATAATGACATGTTTAAGCGACACTGAAATGATAGGAGATTGATTGTATTTTTTCCTTTTTAAAAAATAAATTTAAATGTAAGTAAATGGCATTGCAAATTATTTCCAAAATATAAACACCACTGAGTTTTTTAGGATTCAAAGAAGATAAATTGTAAGGAATCCGAAGGAAACTTAAAACTTTGCTGGTTACTATAAATCCTGTAATGGGATGTCTGGTGTGTGTTGCAACGCGTTGTTGTACTAGAGCTAAATACCCTGAAGTACATGAAGTTATCGATTCCAATTACATCCTCTTATTGCATATATAGGCACACATGTACAGAGGGGGAAAAATGTCCTTTTACATCCTGCTCTTTACGAGTGGCTGTATAACGTTTTCAAAAAAAAAAGATCCTTAAAAAAAGTACATGATATATCATCTGCCTATTCTCTTCTTAATCACATTTCTGACTTTTATTTTTAATGGGATTGAAATTGCTATGAAATCTTCCTAATTAATAGCATTAAAGCGCCTCACCAGATGGGAGAACGAATGTGCTTGCTCACGACGAGGCAAAATATTTAGGCTTTAAACAATAAACTTATAAACATGCATAATAAAAAGGTCTGGAATCACGACCCGAAATGGCCTCCAGCGACGCGCTTTCCGTAGAGCCCCTATATAATTACCCAACGGCAAGGTAGGCGGGGCGTCTAATTTACTGGAGTGGTACCTAGAATTAAAATCCTTAAGTCATCATCCGCCGAGCACGCAAACTTTCGATCTTATAAACACAGCCAGGACTTAAGTGCAATATAATAAAACTTTATTGCTAAGAAAACTGTACTTAAAAACCAATACTTAATGACCGCCTTATACAAAATATACTCTCACGAATGGACGTTAATTTGTTACATTGGCTACTTGAGGAAAAATAAAATATAGCATTGGGAGTTGGTCTCGATTGTGTCAGCTGGTCCAATGCGCCGTGTTACAACTCGGCAGAGCTTTTTAAAAGCGATTCTACAACTTTTTAGTATATTTTTTTTCTTTGACTTCCGTCACAAGCTGACGAGCCATCACAACTTTATCTGTCTGCAAGGTAGAGACAAATGTCCTGTATCTCCTTTCGTGATAAATCGAGTTGGTAAGTTTATCTCGTCTTCCTTTCTGTGTTGTTTGGAAAGCAGCAACGGTATGCGTCATAACCTAGTTTATCGATTTTTTTCCATTGTACATTTGTCCACGTATCTTATAACTGCTTGATATTATTAGCGATATGTCCGTTTGACAATCGAACATGCTTTCACTTATGTAAAAGACGCCATTTTCCACATATTTACCAAAACGTGTTAACATGGTAGTTCAATCCAGTATTTAAAAATATATGCATTAAAATATCTGCACTCGAAGAAATGCCAAACTTCAAAGTTTTAGCACACATCCAGTAGTTAAAAGATTTGTTATTAAAATATCGGGTCATGTGCTTTTAGAAACTATTTTTTCACCGTAAAGATGTGAGGTATCAGTTCTTTACTTTGGAAAGGAATCTAATTTTGTTAATTTAATAAAAGTTTAAAAAAAACTGGAAGAGTTGGGTGCACTTGCAAATTAAACAGTCGACTAAAACCTTGGTCAATTTTAATAAATTATTTTACATAACGTATTGCAACGGCAGGCAGTGCAACCACAGACGTATTTTGTTGAATTTATAAAAAAAAATTAACAATCAATATGAATAGTAGAAAATTTTGAAATAAAAAAAGTTCAAGCATTATTTCGGGTATCTTGCTATACGAACTAAAAAATATACCTTCTGTGTACATACGCACGAAGCCGCTGATAAAAATGTGATGTCAAGATATGCAAATCTATAAGATTTTTTTAAAGCCATTGAAAAAACTCACAAGACTGAAAAAAGAATTTTTTTAATATATAAAACTAGCAGATGTCTTCATTCCCTATTGCACGGGTAATTTTGGTATTTGGGAAAACTACCAACAATTTTTTTTCCCGGATTGCCCCGTTTGAATTCTTATGATAGGGAAATAAAAAAAAAGAAATTTACTTTATGAAAAAGGAAATACTTTGCAAAATATTGATTTGATAATTGTTCCCTTTTTAAGTGATGTGTTCCTAACTGGAGCAGACTGAAAGTTAATTCCATTCACAAAACAATTTATTCATTACGAAACGATAATTACAGTCAGGATTCCATCTCATTATTTGGAAACAACTTCCAAATCTTATTTCTCTAAATCTTTCGGCCTCAAATTCTTTTTGCCACAAAATAAGTTAAATTAATATATACTTAAATTTCATCTGCATTTTGAACGGCTTATAAAGCATTAGTGAAAACACCTTACACTGAAAGGATTTTAACTACATTTTTAAAAAAAAAGGCTTAGTTTTAGTTGGGAGCTCTAAAATTTGAAGTCAACTGTTTCTAATTATGTTCGTAAATTTCTTTTTCAGAGAGGCAGTTATTCTCTAATATGAATTTTTACTCGTTTCCTAATATTGCCAGTTCATCAGCAAATTTTTTTACTTGAAAGAATGCATTTTACTAGATTCAAAATACCATGGGATATAGTCTTCCACTGTTTGCCATAATAAATTATAATGGAAATAAAAAGCCGTTGTGTAGCTCTTAAAAATTTGAAATGAGGTAAGGTGATCATGAGAATATTTTTGTGTATTAGTTTTGCAGATAAAAGCATCTCATGGAAATAAAAAGCTAGATCATGAGAATATTTTTTTTAAATTCGAACACTCCTAGACTGACAGAAAAACCCCGAGGTTTTCTTGAAAATGTAGTAAAACTCCATAATTTTCTAGCATTTTGGACAGAAAACTAGAATGCAAGAACTTTACCAGAATTTCCCGAATCTAAGGAGAAGTTGCATAATGCTTGGGCTCGAAAACACATAGTAAAGAAATACCTAAAACAGCCGGTGGAAGTATGGAAACATGCACTCTAAGAAAAACAGACAAAAGTTGCTGATTCACGAAAGGAAAAAACAAAAATAACACTCAACCTTAGAAAAAGAGGGTTTTTATGCAGAAACTGTCGTCATTTCCAACAGAACATGTACTCAAAACATACATATTTTTGTTAAGAGCAATTTTTTCTCTCCTATGTCTTAAATGGGAAAGTCTGTCTTTCAACTTCTTATTGTGTCCAATCACTTCAATTTGCTCGGTTTCTGAAAAGATAAATAGAGGCTTGTTCCAAAAAGATTTCAGCCCATAGTCAGAAGATGAAGAAACGTAACATTTCAAAGATGAATATAGAGGAAAAAGAATTAACCTTAAATATGGAAGTAGTCATTTTAAACTACAGTCATTCCTAATAGTAGCCGATTTTGTTGTGAGTTCGACGAGATTGAGTCCTGAAGAAATAATATTTTGGAGGAATATTACCTTGACAGGTACGGGTTGACACGAGACCCACCATAATTCCTATATGTCCGATATTTCTCCCCCCCCCCCCAATTTTTACTGTACTTCAGTTGTGCGTGTGGGGGGGGAGAAGGGGTTGTTAAAGTTTAACTAGTAGAAACAGTTTAGTTAGTAGTGTTACACGAAAAAGACCTATGAAGAAGTAATTACCAAAGCGCTGACTTTCTAAGAATTTCTTAAAAACAACTGACATGTATTAGTTTTGCATTTTAAACTCAAAACTATCAACATTCATTTCATACTTGTATTAGATCGTAAGAGATTTGAATTTTTTTCACATTTCTAGTACTTTTTCAGTAGTTTTGAACTATTGTTTTTGTAATTGCAAATAGTAATACAAATTAAAAACTATTGCTTAATACAATTCAATGCATAATTAAGGATGTAAATTACACTCAGAACAATTATAAGAGAAAGTTAATTAGTCATTAGCGATTTGTGTCATGAAGTGAAGACATAATAATGTAAATTAACGTTGAGCACATACCGCTTTAGGATTTAATTATTGCTGTACAACATGATAAAGATAACCATATTTTGAATGTTCGTAAATAAGTATGATAACTTAGAGACTAAAATAGATTGTTCAGTTTTGAAAACAAAGATTGAAATGCATTTGTTCGATGTTGTTTTCTTCGTGTGTTCTTCGTAGCATTCTTCAAAACATAGAATTCTAAATTATAAACCTTTGCTTCTAAGGTAGCTACAGTTATGCACATTTTACCCTTGAATAATGCAAGTTTGGCCTGGTTTAACCTTCCATCCGAGTCTGTATTGAATCTGTTCCAAGCCATCTCTCGAAGACTGTAATGACTTATTCCCCTTTTCTCGTATCCTTTAGTTGTGTAATAGGCTCCATTCAATCTGCCACTCAATATAATCCCCTCCCACATTTACCAGACACCCCCTTCCCTGCAAAGCAATTGTTTTTTAATACCCCCTCCCCACCCAACGTGTAAGCGTGTCACTAATGGCATTTTTTTATGCACTTTATTACCGCTTTTTTTTTTGTTTCCTCCTCAACGAGGCAATCAGTTTTTTCACTGGCAAAAAAATTCCCAAGGATTGCCTTGATGGCAGTGGCGAAGTTTTTAATCCACTTAACCGCTGCCTATCGTGCGTTTTCATTACGCTGCAATAACTTCTCCAAGAAAAAGACGACAACTCCCTCTGACGGCAAATAAAAATTTATGGCCCTTCTTTGACCACTGACGATGATAAAAAACAATAAAGGCCTTAATTTAATGGGTTTCTGCCTTCATTTTTTTGCGCCTTCTGCTGTGGGGCCGCCTCATCCTTAACGACTCTTGGAGAAAAGATGTAAAAAAATAATCATAATCATAAACTGGGCTCTGGAACATCAAGTCTTAAGTGCGGTAATTTTTTTTCCTCCTGCCGCTTCAAACAATTTAATTTTTTTAAATAGGGTGGCAATGTGCAGTTTGAGATCCGAGTTCCAGATAAGTAGTCTCGTAAGAAACTTATTTGAGGTCTCTTCTTTTCTTTCCCTACATATACTTCTTTCTTTTTTGGAGCGTGTGTGCGATCTTCTATTACGGAAGATACAGAAAAAGATATACGCTGTTTAAATGAGATACAGCTTTTAGATTCGTGTAAATGATTCTTCTCGAACGAGAACTTGAGTAATTTAATTGGGAGTGTGTCTTTCAGAAATCTTATCTAAGGGAAAGCTTTCTCTTTTCTCCAGATAAAGTTGGACGTTTGGGAAAATGAATAACTGTCGTGGTACCGAGGCAGAATTTAGTCAAGGAGAGATAATGTATTCATTTTCGTTCCTTTCGGGGGACTAGAACTTCGATCTCTTTGCGCCAAAAGGAAAATTAAGTTTATTTCTGTAAAAAAACATTCCTATGAACTAATGAGTAAGTGATCAGGTGAGCCTTTCTGGATATAAAATTAAGCAGTTTATTTTAATTTCAACACAAAATCGAGCAAATTACTACAGATAATTGAAAAGTAAACCCTATTCGTGTATCTTGAAAGCCAACAACCCAGCTTTCTTCATTAGGAGTCGAAACGGCTCCTAAAAAATGACAATACGCAAAAGTCAATAGTTTTTTTCATCAGAACCTACGGCGTAAGCAAAGGCAGGTAAAATGCAATCCAGAGTGTTGCCCTTACATAACAAAGAAACTGGGGGAGGGCAATTGCCAACACGAGAAGTGAAAATGAGTAGAAATGGAACAAACAAACAAAAAAAACCCAATAAAACCAAGTAACTTCAAACAGAGGGAATAAAGTTAGTACATAATAGCCTTCCAAGCTGATTTATATAGGAAACAGAAATGCTATCGTTAACCAATATTTTAGCATTACGAATTATAAAATATTTTCAAAGTAATTCAGTTCAGTTGAACCGGTAGTGCAAACGATACACGATTCGGAAGAAATAAACGTATTGCCTTAAATTACATGGAAGAGATGACAAAAGACTTGGATTTTTTTTATTTTATCTCATAGCTCTCGTGTTCTCTGAGTGAAAACAAGTGCTCTTCTAATGCTCTTTTGCCAATGTAGCCTAGTATGCTCTTACACGGACTAAAATAAATAATTCTTCAATTTTCAAAAGGTTTGGTTTGGAGCGCTACGGCCACTTTTTGCTTTGAGAGAGCTAATTAGACCGGAACCTACTGCTTAAAGCCTATTCCGAACGGCTACAAATGTCCATGCCAAGAGTGAGATTCGAACCCACAGACTCTGGTACCGAATTCCAGCGCCCTAGCCATTCGGCCATCATCAAGCGAATTTGCAAAAGGGATGCGATCGTTTGAAACCAACATATTTTAAGTTTTTTCTTTCTTCACCCACTTGTATATCACTAGTTTTAGTGCTTTATTTTCTATTCAGTTGGAGGTTGTTTAAAACGTAGATGCTTGATTTTAATGAATAGCGTTCAATCTTTAAAATATGTAATATAAGTCAACAGCTTGAAAAAACACCATTATGTGTAAGCGGTGTGGCAGGGTTGTTTGTAGCAGTTTAACACATGTAGCTTGAAAGGAGAGAAATAAAGGCGTGATATCCAGTGACACATATTTGTCTCGCGGATTTGTTTGCTGATCAGCACTGTGCTAAATATGAAAGACACACAACTAATGTCTTTATTTGCACACTCAAAGTTGCAGATTCACTAGCTTCAGAAAAACAAATCGCAGTAACAGAGCTTTAACCTAAAGCTTAAAATATCAAAACTATTTTCTGTGACATCAAAGGTAGCTTTGCCTTGGGGCACATACGATAAAATACTCTGCACTAGCTTTTATGGCTTCACACCTCAAGCTCATTGATTAGTCTCCGGTACAAAGACACCGGTTAAATTACAAAACTCTGTCCCTCTTAAAGTCGCGTGTGACAATTTATTCTAGTGACTCCTTGTGCCACCACCTTGTCAAAACCGTGCTTTAAATAGATATTTAATGTATTTGTATTACGATAGACGTATTTTACAAATAACTAAACATCAAATTAGAGCTTTAAGGCGACAATGGACCTTCAGATTGACAGAAATATGACCCCAAAACAATTTTTTTTTCTTCCAGAAAATGATTCTGCAACTCATCAGCTTTAAATTAAAAAAAAAAGTATGTTGATACGATCATTATTAACCGAGTTATAAGCATTTTTTTTCAAACGTAAACAATGGAAATGTTAATCATATTAAAACTTTAAATGCCATTTTCTCAAAACAAGTTTTTATGTCGTTTCGGCAAGTTCAAAATGTTCCATGAGTCATAATTTTTCTCGAATTGTCATAAAATTTCATAAAATGATTATTTATATATGTTAGAATAAAACTTAGTAATCAATTCATCTTACTATTTTAAAACAACTTGAAATTTTTACAATAAAAAAAACTTTTTTGATAAAATTTTGCATCTATTTGATCTATTTTTATCGATTCTTTTCTAGTTTTTATAAATATGACTGTAAATCAAATATTGCTACTAACTTTTATTATATCTATATAAAGGTAGCTTAAGAGAGAAAATTAGATATCTGAGACAAAAATGAATGCGCATGGAGCATTTTTAAATAGAGTAATTAACAAACTTATTTTAATTAATATCTTAATTAATTACATTCTGATTTTTTTTTAAATTTTGAATGTCTATCTCTAAACAACACTGTATAAGTATACTAAATTTCATAGCAATAGGTTAATAAATAAATAAAGGTTTTTCATGGTACATTATCGCCTTAAATCACACTTCAAGACATTACAAGGGACCTTTAAGTGCTCTCGCAACATGTCGCACATATTCTTGATAAAAGATGTGACGTTCAAAGATCACAGAAGAACACCTAAACACTCAGAAAGTGCTATTCTTTGAATTTGGCTAGTAATAGTATATAGCCGAATGTTTTTGTCTACACCTGGAAAATGGCGGCTTGGGGAAAGACGCTGTAAAAAGACTGTAGTGACCACTATAAAACTTGCTACCTTTACCTGTGAAAACCTCATTCAAAGACACTTACTTGAGAAGTATTTAAAAAATTAAATTTGCCTTAGGTCTGACCCATTTAATCCAAAAAAAAATACCAATGCAACCAACTATTTTTTTTTTCCAACTAAATCTGACCGTTGTTTCCCTTTACTTTAGAGAAACTGTCTAAATAGAGAGTACTTCTCATAAATGCTTTCAGAATTTTCGCTCCCGCAAGCTAGTTTAAATAAATGTACACTTTTAATGAAAGAAAAGGTGAAGGGGCTACAGGAACAGCCCACAACAGGAAAAGACCCAAACGAGCAATATCCATTAAGTCCCCGTTTTCTTTGACCGTGGATACCCAGGGAGCTCCGAATAATGGATGCTGATGTCTACAAATCAGATTAGGAGCTCTTTTTGAATTCTACATCATCGTTCAATTTCCGTAAGAAGCCAGTTTAGCCCCACGCACACCCTTCTCCAGAGGCGAAACCAAATTAAGACCAACAGCTCTTCGAGTCTGAAACGATTTGCCATGAAATATTCAGCCGTGAATTAATGTGTGTGGCACACACTTCCATTGGAAGATGCGACTTCATTTAATTTCGTGTAAGCAAAGAATCCCCGAACGGCGATGGGATGTCGATAAAAGGAGAAGCACTATACATGGTCCTCTTAGTAAGGAGTGCCTTTTCACTAGGAGATGTACAGAATTTGGAGTTTTAGTAAAGTACGAAATACTCTTGTTTTCTAGATCTGGAAAAAATTTCTTTTGGAAGCATTTCGTTTAAATTAGTTCCTCTGGACATCGGTTTGATTGGGTTTGTTGTGAAGCCCTACCGGCATCTTTTGGAATCCAAGCAATGTTAATTGGAACATACAGATTTAAGCCGATTTCGAACAGATACAAACACCAATGCCTACCTCGGGTTTCAAAACCTTTGGATCCGTAGACCAGCACCCGAGGTATTCCGCCATCGCACAGTTCCCTTTGCATCGAAAACTAACATATTATCTATATATATAAAACAGTTCCGTAACTGACTGACTGACTGACATATAACGCACAGAACAAACCGCTGGACCTAAAGGGCTAACATTTTGCATGGCGATTCTTCTTATCGTGTAGAGGTGCACTACGAAGGATTTTTGAAAAATTCATCTCAGATTTTTTGAAATTAAATTTTTAAGCTATTTTTGTAACTTTCTTTAAATTTTGCATTTAAAATAACAATTTGAGGATTATAAAATTTATATCAAGAGAAAGATCCTAAAAATTCCTTCAAAATGAAATCTTTTTCGAATCTTTGACTCTATTTTCTCATTTGTGGTGAATTTTTAACGATTCACTTTTAGAATTTAATGTATTAAATGCTGATCACGTGGTTTCTTTTCTTTTTGTGATACCTTAAATTAATTTAGCGTCACGTGCAAAACAACGAAATAAATTGACAAAAGAAATATTAAAATACGGTAAAAGATAAAATTTAACCACTAGACTAATTGAGATGGAAATTTTTAAAGAATATAATTCAAATTAGTATGTTTTATGGATAACAAACATACAAATTAATTGCATACATTGACCGTTGTATTTAATTTGAATATTTTTCCTACATTATTTTGTCTATAAAAATATCCGTTACGATTTTTTTATAAATATATGTTTTTTTGGCATTAATTCCATACACTGACTGTTGTATTTAATTTGAATATTTTTTTCTATATTATTTTGTCTATAAAAATATCCGTTACGATTTTTTTTATAAATATATATTTTTTTGGGCATTAATTCCATACATTGACCGTTGTATTTGATTTGAATGTACTCCACAGCGAAGCACGGGTATTCAGCTAGTGGCTTATAAAATATTGGGAAATGAAACAATCCTCATTGTCCTATTTGTAGATTTTATTTTAGTTCGTAAACAAAACATAGTTTACCAGAGTGGATTGAGTTTTGGCTTGTGGTGGATGTTTTATGAATACAATGGCGATGAAGGTGCATAATCAATTCAAGTGTTCCGTATTATTGCATTTTCGAAACTTTCGGTAGAAAATAAGTTCCATCCTCTACACGTTTATGTGTGCATTTAAACAAGATATGAAAAAGGCATCAGGGAAAAGACTACCCAATTTTGAAGTTGAATATCTCAAAATGAATTTAGAAATAATAATTACAATATAAAAAGAACTTTTTATATACCATGTTTTTAAATTTTCTGTTGAATCATATAAGCTTGACAATTCTATGTATTAATAAATGCTTTTTTAACAATTTTTCGATGAATTATCCCACCAACTTGAAAGAAAATGAAGTTAATTGGAAATCAACTTACGTTTAACTTTTCGTTCCCGTCCCGGCCGATAGATGTCTGCACCAGTCTACCAAACAAAATTAACTGAAATTGAATTCAAATCTGCTTAAAGATGGCTAAAAGTATTAAGATAATGTACTGTCATCGCATTCTGAGCTATTCTAAAAGTTTCAAATCTCTAGCTAGTCGGGTAGTTAAAAATCGATTGTAAGATTTGTAATGGACAAACACACACACAAACAAACAAGAAAACAAGTTTATAATAACATGGTAAAAAAAGTAAATAAATAAACGTTTACTGAAGTTTAAAAAATTAATTTTCGATAATGTTTTAATTAATTCTAGGTACTGCAGTCTTCAGCCCTCAAGATTTAAACGGCGTGCCCACATTGCGGGGGGAATTGCCTCGTATTATTTAGAGTTATTTTGTTCAGTGATCGAAAAGGGAAATATTTTGTTTAAATGTTGTGCATCCACAGGAGGGGAAGATTTCTTACTATCTATATACATAAAACAGTTCCGTAACTGACTCATTCATTCACTGACTGACTGACTGACTGACATACAACGCACAGAAAAAACCGCTGGACATAAAAGGGCTGAAATTTTGCATGGCGATTCTTCTAATAGTGTAAGGGTGCACTAAGAAAGATTTTTCAAAAATTCTTCTTAGATTTTTTTAAATTAAATTTTTAAGCTGTTTTTAAAACTTTTTTTACGTTTGCATTTAAAATAATACATTGAGGGTTATAAAATTTATATCACGAGAAAGATCATAAAAATTCCTTCAAAATGAAATTTTTTTTCGAATTTTTACCTCCATTTCCTGATTTTTGGTGAATTTTTAAAGATTAATTTTTAGAATTTAATTTATTAAATGCTGATCACGTGATTTCTTTTTCTGGTACTTTCAATAAATTTATCGTCACGTGCGTAACAACTAAATAGACAAAAAAAATATTTTTTTCTCTTTCTAATGCAGCAGACGATTGGATATTATCCAAAAAAAATGCAGATCCCTTACGATTTTTTTATAAATATATATATATAGATAGATATATATTTTACATCAATTGTATACATTGATCATCGCATTTATTATAAATATATATATTTATTTTTTGGCATAAATTGCATACGTTGACCGTTGTATTTAATTTGAATGTACTCCGTAGCGAAGCGCGGGTTTTCAGCTAGTACGTTCATAAGAAGAAAAGCTGTCACTGGTCTAAGAATACCATCGTGCCGATTTGAAATAATGATAACAAGTAAGGCTCTCAAGATATTGATATTTTATGTGGTCGAAAATATCCAAAGAGTTACACGAATAATAGATACTGATGACTACAAACAGAATTAGATGCTCTTTTTGGTTTTCCCCACATCATCGTTCAATTTCCGGAAAAGGCTAGTTCAGTCTTATAGGTTCAAACGATCGCTGGACGAGAAACCAAATTAAGAGGAAGAGCTATTCGAGTCCACGACGATTTGCCATTAACTATTCAGCCCGAAATTAATGCGCAGCGCTCTTTTACATTAAAGAATGCTATTCGTGTTCGGGAAGGTGATAACAAAAGATAACAAAAAAATTTTGATGAATAAATGTTGCTCTGACTCTGCGGATGTAGTGTTGCATTAATAAGTGTTGGAAGTATGGCATCTTTTATAGCAAGAATTTCGAGGAAAATATTTAAAGCTATTAATTTTTGCCTTTCGAAAAGCAGATCGATTCAGCAGAAAAACTCTAGATCATCCTTGAACAAGGAAATCTAATTTGCAAAAGAAGAAAGGAAGTAACATAGACTGAGTAGTCGAAATTAATTTTCATAGGATGAGGTTCGAATTATTGATTCTTTTTTATACAAATGTCCAACTTCTATCCAAATTTTCTCGGGAATCCACGGCTCTGGATCATCTTCAAGAGAATTAATTAGTTTGTATTGATTTTATTAAGAATTAAAAGCTATATTATCACTTCTTTTGTTACTAATCTTAAGATCTGTGTATTTGTAAAAGAACTTTTAGATGCTTTTTAATTCTAAATTTACTAGAAAATTCATAAAAACAGATTATTATTTACTCATTTGAAAAAATAGGGTTGTTTTTAAAAGTAACCATTCTTAAAATATCTTAAATATATGATTACTACAAGCTGAAAACCTGTACTTCGCTATGGAGTACATTCAAATTAAATACAACGGTCAATGTATGCAATTAATGCCAAATATATGTATATATATATATTTATAATAAATACAAAGATCAATGTATGCAATTGATGTAAAAAAAAGAAAAAATATGTTTATAAAAAATCGTAACGGATATTTTTATAGACAAAATAATGTAGAAGAAACTTTTCAAATTAAATCTAATAGAACATACCAAGGAATATAGTGCAGTTAATATAGTACAGTTTGAGGAACATTTCTTTTACTGTATGTTAATATTTTTTTGGATAATGTCCAATCGTCTGCCGCATTAGCAAGAAAAATATTTTTTTTTTGTCTATTTCGTTGTTATGTACGTGACGCAAAATTAAATTAAAAGAAACCACGTGATCAGTATTTAATAAATTAAATTCTAAAAATTAATATTTAAAAATTTCCCAAAAATCAGAAAATGGAGGTAAAGATTCGAAAATTATTAAAGGAATCTTTATGATCTTTCTCGTGATATAAATTTCACAACCCTCAGATTATTATTTTAAATGAAAACTTTAAAGAATGTTACAAAAGCAGCTTAAAAATTTAATTTTAAAAAATCTAAGAAGAATTTTTCAAAAAATCTCTCTGAGTGCACCCCTACACTATAAGAAGAATCGCCATGCAAAATTTCAGCCCTTTATATCCAGCGGAGTCTGTACGTCATGTGTCAGTCAGTCAGTTACGGAACTGTTTTATATATACATATAGTTTAGGGAAACTGTAGATGTAGTATATAAAGCTGTTCCAGGTAATATCTGTCTAGGACAGTACATTACATTTAAATTGTACATAATTTTAGAGTTGTTTTCCTTTTCTTGCTACAGGAGACAAAAAATATATTCCAGCATTTATACGTTCTACAACGATGTATTCTTATTAAATGTGAAATATGGATATTAAAAATTAAAAATAACCTTTCTTCTGAGGTACAAAACTAAACTGAGCGGCTTCAAAAACCCGCATTCTTAATCCCAAAACTATCTTTGGTCATGTTTGCGTTGGTGGCAAAACCTGAGATGTAACAACATTAATAAAAAATCATCAGCTCCTCTTCTTTAACAGCAATGGATTATCGGAAAACTCTTCAAACACTTCATAACGATAACTAAGGTTACAGTTTCTATGATTTTATCTCATTTTTCCCACTCCTTAAGGTGAAAGTGAACTTACAAAATGAACAAATAAGTAAATGTCCATAATCCGTGTTTGCTAAGTAAATTTTATTTATACAACGTTCAAACAATGCCCAGTTTTCATGCGTTAACAAGAGCCCGTGCTTGAACTGGAGAGAATTGGGAGTCTAATTGACTCCTTAGCTCATCATACTTTAAAAAATACTAGTCAAATTTTTAAAAAATGCAAATCAAATTTTCGATAAGCTTTTAGAAATTATGAAGCATGAGCGGGTTGTTCTTACTGCCGCTAGTAGTGGTAAAAACACCTCGTCAGATAAAAGTCAATTAGGCGAAGCACCCGAGTATCGCATGCGTAAAGACGAGCAATACTCATTGTGCTCCTCATTTCCGTGGTTTGGTAAATTCCCAGGAGCCTCCCAAGAACTAGATGCTGATGTCTACAAATCAAATTAGGAACCCTCTTGATTCTACGCAACCTCTCACCATCTACAAATCACATTGTTCTCGTATACTCCCTGAGGCTGGAGGTGAAACGGAATTAAGACCAACAGTTCTTCGAGTTCGGAACAATTTGCTATCAAATATTCAAACGGAAATTAAGACAAGTCTTGCACTTCTAATGCAGGAGGCAACTTCATCTGGTTGTTCATAAACCTGAAGGATCCAGCAACATCAGTTTAACATCAGAAGGAGCCTTCATTGTCTTGCAGAAGTACTTTTATAAAAGGGAAGAAACTTGTTTAAATGTACTTTATTACAAGGTTCATATTTTTATAGGTAAAAGAAATTGCGTTTTTAAGAAAAGTTAAACTCGTTTCCTCTGTAATGTTTTCTGAAGCACCAATAACGCTGCCGGGGATATTTCATGTAATTTTAAAGACGTTGAAAAAAGTTGGAAAATTTATTATATACACTGGACTATCAATTATACGGGCTGTAATTAATCTATGTGTGCATGGAAAAAAGGAGAATACAAAAAAAACCATATTCATGTGTAACCATCCAGGGGTTTTCACATAAATTTCATATAATGTGATTTAATCAAAACAACATCTGTTTAAATTTTCCCTTCGGGAAAAGTCTGCCCTTTCGAAAGAACATATCCTTTAAAATTCCTTTATAAAGGAGTTATGTTAATATTTCTTTCTGATAATTTGTATTTTATTTCTAAAACTTTTCATTAGTAACAAAGAAAATACGCAAATCGAATTATCCCTTCAAGGATAATCTAAAAATTTGGTGTTTATAATTTCTTTCATTTTAGTCTTCAAGTTCTATTCTACAGTAATATTACTTAAAAGTACGATGGAAAAATGTTTTTGAGCACCTATTTAGCCACCTCTTATCCATTTACACTATTCAAGAAGGAAGGTTTTTCTAAAGCTGATATACCTTGGATTTTGCTGTATAATTCTTACATTTTGATCCAAACACTCTCGTCCATGTTTTTATGTGTGTATGTAAATGTAAGATCTTAAATCTTCTAATTACTGTAATCCTCACCCTTACTGTAGACTGTTTTTGAAAATATTTTCTTTCAATGACTTCTCTAAAACACCCAAAAGCGTAGGCGTAGCGTCGGGGGGCGGCACGTTCCCTCCGCCCCAACTTAACTTGATATAAATTAAAACGTTAATAGAAGTTCAGTTAAAATCGGAAAATTGTAGCAAAACTTTAAGTAAGTTGGTTTTTTCCCGCTTTTTCAAACTATGAAACTGAAAATTCCGATTATGTCTTTAGTCTCAACATAGTTTTTAATGATGATATGATCCATACCAAAAAATTCGATGCTATATTTTTTTATCATTTTATTTATATTGCATATTTATTTTTCTCCTTGTATAACTTTGAATTCTACTCAAACATCAATTCTATTGTTATTCAATTTTTAAAAAAAATTATATTTTATATTTTAAGGACCGCCCGTTAGTCAATGCGCTGAGGAGAACCCTAACTGAATTCAATTCATGCCCCCCCCCCCCAAAAAAAAAAAAAATAGTTAGAAGCACGCTACGCCTATGTCCAAAAGTACAACTATCTCATTAAGAAATAGCATTCTGTTACGCTAGGAAATGATAGTCATAGCATTTCTCACTTTTTCAATAGATCATTTCACTGCTGTTGGGCTTGAACAATGAATTTATCCAATGCTACTTTGTTTGTTTTATAATATAGCAGGAAAAGTTCTTTTGGGTTGTCTATTCTTGCCAGTTATCTTTAGCTACACGAAGATGAAAGGTGTAGGAGCCTAGAGTTTAAATGTAGCTTTGTGCGGTCAAAAAAGTACATACCAAAGACTAGATTCGAGGATTGCAGATTACGGTATAGAAGTGAGCCTTTTTTAAATTCTAAACCAGCCGTTTTGCCTTCGACCGGCATCCCAACGCTAGGAACCACTCACACATCTTGCTGAAATCTACTTCCTTAAAGCTTTCTATCATTTGAGAAACTTCACGTTTATGATGTGTATGTGTGAAAGGTCTTCATATATGAACATTCGACGTCCTATCAACGGCATCTAGTGAATCTTTTCTTTCTCCTGTAGGTTTTCTACTGAAAAATCTTCTAAAGCCATACAACATGAAACTAGTAAGAATAAAAATAGGCTCAAATCCCGTATAATATCACAAAAAGTGTATATACAGACAAAAAGGACCGGCAGGCTTTGTTACGGAAAAGCTCACAATTTTAAGTGCTAAATTAAGTGCTACAAAATGCTCTGATTCATTAAATTTAAAGCTTAAAAGTTAAAAGGAAAAAAATTGGAGAGATGAATAACCCAAAAAAGTTTGACAATTTTAGAACTAAAATCGAAAAACACGTGAGAAACAAACGTGTTTAACTTAAAAGTGGTTTAAGATAAAGCTACTAAAACTAGGTGAATAATATCTCAGAAAAGATATATTAATTCAAAATAATTAAAATTCTAATATTAGAAGATCAATAAATGAGAATGAAAATTAATATCATCTATGTGTTAAGTAAATGCATTAATACTAAAATGCTTATAAGAATTACTATTTTTGATTTATATTGTTTTATATATAAATATACAGTTGGCTCTCTATTTAACGACGCTCTACTTAACGACGATCTCTATTTAAAGACGATATTTCCCAGTCCCGGCCCCTCCGACGTAAAAACATTCTATATAAAGACGACGTTGTTTCTGGTTAACGACGATTTTTTTTACATGATAAACTTATATAAGAAAGATATGGGTTTGCATTTAAAAGCATATCGTTGAAAGTGGCCCCTTAGATGAAAAAATAGTGGAAGAATGGAAAGTAGTGCTGAAGAGGATATTAGATGGATATGATGAGAACATATTTAATGCAGGTGAGATGGGCCTATTCCACAATATGGTGCCTAATAAAACTTTAACGTATATGGGCGAAAAGTGCTTTGATGGAAAACTCAGTATGGAACGATTGACTGCTTTACTGTGTGCTAATTCGGAGTGATCCGAGAAATTTCCACCACTAGTTATAGGCGACCAAGGTGTTTTAAGAATATCATCAGGAAACCTTGTGAGTACCGGAATAACAATAAAGAGTGGATGACATCAGAAATTTTTATTGACTGGATTAGAAAATTTGATGCAAAAATGCATCAAGAAAAGAGAAAAGTTTTACTTTCAATCGATCGTTGCACTGCACATACTCCAAATATCCCTGGAATTTCAAATTTAACTATTCATTTCTTACCAGCTAATTGCACTAGCAAGTTTCAGCCATTAGACATGGGTATCATTCGCAGTGTGAAAGCATACTACAGAAAGTCTTTAATTGGGAAATTAATAAACGATTCGGCTGTCAGTATGAAAATTAGAAAATTTATGATCTTGGAAGCAATGCACATGATAACATCAGCATGGAAAGGAATTTCTTCATCCATGATAAAAAACTGCTTTCGCGTTGCTGGAATTCACAAAGAACTTGTAGTGGAACTGCAAAGTACGAATGTAGAAATCAACGAAGATGACATTACCCCTGAAGAATGGAGAAATCTTGTTGAAGATGAGGATGTTTCAATTCAAGATTTCTACAATTATGATGAATCTGTTTTAACAACAGATGACAGAAATGTAGAACAAATTTATGAAGATATAGTAAACGAAAACACAGTGTCAGACGAAGAAGGTAAAGTTGAATACACAGAAAACGATACACTGCCACCGTCTTACACAGGTGCAACTTCTGTTCTAGATGTTCTCCGACGCTATATTACATCGAATATGGAAGATGACACATTTAACATTTTAGAAAATCTAGAAAAGAGAATAACGAAAACAAGGTGAAAAATGAAGCAACCTACACTTTTTGACTTATCGTAATGTTTGCACTTTTTTTTCAATGTAATTTAAAATAACTTTTTGTGAATAAAATAATAATAATAATAAAACATTTTTAAACATGCCAATATGTTAAGAAATATATCAACAGTCCTAAGTCTGTAAAGTGAGAAGGCAAATGTTATTTTTTCACAAATTCTGTTTAAGGGCGATCTCTACTTAAGGACAATTTTCACGGTCCCTTGAAAGTCGTTAAACAGAGAGCCAACTGTATAAAGAAATAAGAAAATAACTTTGTAATGAAGTGTTTTGCTGTTTTCAGCAAAAGCTGTAATAAATTGAAATTTACATAAATATTTTAATAATAAGAGTCAATACGCAGTAATTTATTAAAACAGGAAAAGAAAGTATGGAAGATGAAACTGAAATTTAACATATGAAAAACAAAGGAAATAATTTAATCATAACATCCCTAAGATAATCACAAATTTAATAAAACAAAAACAGCATTTTTCCCACTAAATTTTTCTTTTTGTGATAACTAATTTGTTTTAAATTTGGTTTTTCTTCGCGTACTAGGTGATTTCAGTCTGTAAATACATAGAAAATATTCCCATTTCTTTAAAAAGGAAATATTTCCTTTCTGTCATCCCAATTTAACGTATGAAAAGTATAATATAGTAATTTCTCATGTTTTTAAAAATCTGTGACATCACATGATATATTTCTTCTGGAAAACTTGTATATTGTTTTATCTTATGCCACTTCCCTTCAAACCCGGTATTGTACCCAACATGCTAAAAATAACAGCTTTAAAAAAAAAACCACATTCCTACTCAAGAGAAGTAAGAAGGCCGCCAAACACACAACTGCAGATTCCTAATATAAGAAAAGGTGAAGGGGCTAAAGACACAGGCACACATACGAAAAGATCCAAACGAGCAATATCCATTAAGCCCCAGAGTTTTCCTTGACCGTGGAAGCCCAGGGAGCTCCGAGTAATGGATGTTGATGACTACAAATCAAATTAGCAGCCCTTTTTGGATTCTACATCATCGTTCAATTTCTGGGAGAAGCCAGTTTAGTCCCGCACCCCACCCCTCTATTCCGCAGACGAAACTAAATTAAGACCAACAGCTCTTCGAGTCCGGAACGATTCGCCATCAAATATTCAGGCGTGAATTAATGTTCGGCGCGCACTTCCATTGGAGGATGCGACTTCATTTAATTTCCTAGACGCTAAAGATCCCTGCGATGCCGATGGGATGTCGATAAAAGAAGAGAGCCTTAAAGCAGGAGCGGCCTTCCCCCGGGAGATGCTAAGTAGATGCAGTTTTATTAAAGGATGAAAGTGTTTCTTCTTTTCTTAGTCGAGCCATATTTGCTGGGAAGGTAATCCGTTTAAGATCCTCTTCTGTTTGAACCCGGGAGGATAAATACTGAGCCGTGTTTGCGAGAACATTTTCGTGCTATACTCGAGTTAGAAATGCTCATCCTCTGCGTAAACAACTGCCTTTCAATTTTAATTCAAAGATATACCTCAGTATCCAAAATATCACGAATTTATGAGTGAAATAGGAAGGAAAAATTCAAATAAAAATCACTCTAAGCTGTTAGATGTACTTTGATTTCCCGATTTTACGCTGATTTACTTTTGAATTTACGTGGAGGATGATCAAAAAGTCGATTTTTCAATAAATATTTTCTTTCGAGCAACGAACATTGAATTTTACGGAGTTACATTTTTTTTAAGGAGGTTGGTTGGTTGGTTGGTTGGTTGGTTGGAGTTTAATGGCGCAACGTCCAGAGAGGACAAGCTGCGCCAAACACATGGTGAAATCCGGAAAAAACACATATATGCCACACATAAACACACATATATAAACCCATATATGAGTCATTTTAAAACCACAATCCATCAAAACGATGATAAAATTATTGATGTTGTAAAACCATTGATGTATAAGTATGATAAAAATAGTCGTGTCATAAACGTAAGAAACAGTCAAATATGATAAAATAACAGTATTATAAAGGAACAAAAGTATGGTAAAAAGCAATGATTGTAGATCATGAACGAGGAAGATAAAACGCAATATTGGCCATGTCAAAATCTCTAGATGGGGCTCCCCATCCAGATTACAGTCAAGTATTACAAAATGATAGAAAGGAAGGAAAAAGTTATTAAATCAAAGGGTAAAATCCTGTACTTTTCAAGAAACGGAAAATAGCAGGGTGAGGTGTTTCACCTAAAATATGTTTTAAAGTGAGTGATTTTTAAGGAGGAGAAAACATTTCTACTCTATTAAATAATATTTCTGACCCCTCGATATTGTCGTAATTGTGATGAACGAAATACCGTCCTTTTTTAAAGCAGTCCGCATTTTTACATCTGAAATATTAACTTTAAAACAGAGCAATTCAGTTGTAGGGATTGGCAACAGAAAACTAAAGTTCGTTATGTTCGCTGAAATTTTTGGATTTCTGTGCAATTTGTCGTGTACCAATGCCAAAACTTCGTAAAATATTGAAATTTAAGAGTCAAGAATCATTAAGCATTTAAGAATAATCGATAACTCTGTATGTGCATACCTATATATACGTACAAACACACGCACACACACAAATATATATATATATATATATATATATATATATATATATATATATATATATGCACACGTACTCGTCAGTTATATTCAGTGATAATTATTTTTACTCGCAAGAATCCGATTACAAACAATGTGCCTAAAAAAATACGTTTATTAAAAAGTCTAAAATAATTTTGGAAGAAATATTTTTGTAGACAAAAAAACTCACATTTTTATTTTTGCAAATAAAGGATAATGTTTCCACAGTGTATAAAAACTCATAAAAATCACATGTTGTTTATGACATATTTTTTTAAAAATATACTGCTTCAAAAATATCCCAAACTGCTTATGGCTGCTTTAATATAAGTTAAAATGCTGAATTCATCAAATGATGTTTTGATATGCAGAGTTAAAATATAATGCATTTTGAACGGTAGCATTACGCTTTATCATTATAATAACAATTTCAAAAAATGCCAGAAACAACTTATTTAAGGAGAAAAAACTAAAAGAACGCAAACACGCCAAGTGACAGAAAATACGAGGAGGCTAAAAATTCAAAGCCATTAACAATATAGATGAAAAATATATGTTATTTCATTAAGTATTCACTTTCATTTGAGAAGGGCAATTTAAGAAGCGCTGGGTAGAGGATAATGGAGACTGAAAATACATTTTCAATCATCCATATCCGAAAAAGGTTTCCGATAACAGGATATCTTTTCAGGTTTTATATAGCATCGTTTCTTTTTTGTGAGTGGCAGGATTATCTACAGACTTTTTTGCAGATGTTAAGTTATATTAAGACCAATATCTCTCCTTTAGTTCAGAATGATTTTTCTTAAACTATCAAGGTGAGAAATTCGGTGCTCACACTTCCCCTGAGAAATTTAACTTTATTTAATTTAATATTTAATGATAATTCTTTGGTACTTAAAAGATTTTGATGCAAGATTTTTTAGAACACATTCTAAGAGAATCGGACTAGCATCACATATCCTGGAACCAACAACGAAAACTTCTGAAGAACTATCACAAACATTCATAAAAATTCCGAATCTCAAGCTCGGAAAGGCTAGGAAAATTGGAAAATCACAAAATTAATATTTTACTATATCGAAGTCAGTGGCATAGCAAGTGGCAGGTGCGACAGAAACACGGCCAAAACCCACAACTGTTTATTTTTACCTTCTGTAAAGTATTAAAAGTATCGTTTTTTGCAGGAATTTTTGACATGTATGATGTTGAAAATCATCCCGAAACAAAATCCTGTGCATATGGTAACCGTATTCACGTGAAACATTTCAATAAAACAATTTGAATTTTTATCAAAATTAAACTATCCGAACCCTGTTCATAAATCAAACATTGCAAATAAAAATTCCAAAGAGCACAAGAGATGAAATAGCATTTGCTTTACTTTAATAAAGGTAAAGAGGAAGCATTCTCATTTACAATATACGGACGAAATGAGCAATATCAATAAAGTCTCGGTTTTCCTTGAACTCATATATCCAAGTTATGAAACCTGGGTTTTCAATGAGGCCACCGTGTACTGTTTAAGGTACTACAGAGTCTGCACGCGCCGAAATTTTAAATCCCGGCATCGCTTGGCAAGCATACCAAGTCAGGAATGTTAAGCCTGCGTTTAGCTGGAACCTAAGTGGGCTCAAGTTATTAAAAACTGATTAGAGCAGACAGTCATTCAATATTTCGTTAAGCTTGTGCATAATATATTTGTAACTGTTTTACAATTGTTTTAGTTAATTAGTATTTTGGTGCTTTAATTTGTAATATTATTGACCGAGTTCTAATGTAAAATTTTGCTGTAAAACATACGTGAGAGAATCTGTAAAGAAATCAACAAAATGTAAATACAAGTACGTCATCAAATTTGAAGTATATATTCAAAATCATAGAAGCTTTGTTGTTTGAAAGAAATTATATTTTTTTTCTTTTCATGGGATTGCAAAATCTGTAACAAAAAATTATTTTTAAAAACATATATATAAAACAGTTTTATAACAGTTAAATATATATATATATATAACTATATATAAAAAACAGTTCCATAATTGACTGACTGACTGACAAATAACGCACAGACCAAACAGCTGGACCTAAAAGGCTGAAATTTTGCATGGCGATTCTTCTTATCATGTAGAGGTGCACTAAGAAATATTTTTGAAAAACTTCTTCTTAGATTTCCTTAAATTAAATTTTTAAGCTGTTTTTGTGACATTCTTTAAAGTTTGCATTTAAAATAATAATTTGAGAGTTATGAAATTTGTATCACGAGCAAGGTCATAAAATATACTTTAAAATGATATCGTTTTCGAATCTTTTGTGACAACCTCTATTTTCTGATTTTTGGTGAATTTTTAAAGATTAATTTATAGAATTTAATTTATTAAATACTGATCACGTGGTTTCTTTTCTTTTTGTGATACTTTAAATTAATTCTGCGTCACGTGCATAACAAAGAAATAAATTGACAAAAAAATATTAAAAAACGGTAAAAGATAAAATTTAACCACTAGAATAATTGAGATAGAAGTTCGTTTAAGAATTTAATTCAAATTAGTATGTTTTATGGTTATTGAAGATAAAAATTAATTGCATTAATTGACCGTTGTATTTAATTTGAATATTTTCTTCTACATTATTTTGTATATAAAAATATCCGTTACGGTCTTTTTATAAATATATTTTTTTGTTCTTTTTCACATCAGTTGCATACATTGATCGTTGTATTTATTATAAATACATTTTTTTGGGCATTAATTGCATACATTGACCGTTGTATTCAATTTGAATGTACTCCGTAGCGAAGTACGGGTATTTAGCTAGTGTATTTATATCTTTTTAATTACCGAAAGATATGTTTTGATGTTTTAAATGTCTCATATTTCTAATAAAGACAACAAATATCATTATCGAACGATAACAAAAATCGTCATCTACTGAATGCGCAACAAAGTAGGCCCGTCACGGCCCAAGTAGGTAGAAAGTAAAACTGACTTGGCACGTGGCGAGTTAACAGACAGGGAAATAGGCCCCAGACCCAACCGGTGCATAAGGTGCCCCCCAAAAATGGATGCCGATTAGTTCAAATTAAATAAGGAGCTCTTTTTTCCATGTTTTTATTAACTCGCTTTCTTGTGTGTTTGTGTGTTTGTCCAGTACAAATCTTGCAATCGATTTTTAACTAACTTCCCGACTAGCTAGATATTTGAAACTTTTAGAATAGCTCAGAACCCGATGACAATGCATTCTTTTGATACTTCTAGCCATCTTTAAGCAGATTTGAATTCATTTTTAGTTTATTTTGTTTTGTAGAATGGTGCAGCCATCTGTCGGCCGGGACGGGAACGAAAAGTTAAACGCAAGTTAACTTCCAATTAACTTCATTTTCTTTCAAGTTGATGGGATAATTCATCAAAAAAATTTTTAAAAAGTATTTATTAATACATAGAATTGTCAAGTTTATATGATTCAACAGAAAATTTAAAAACATGGTATATAAAAAGTTCTTTTTATCTTGTAATTATTTTAACTTTAAATAACCTTTCACAATTTCCGGCACATTTCAGTTAAGTCTCAATCATAATCACCAATCTCTATAGAAACAAAACTGAATTAAGTTCAAGAGCTCCTCGAGTAAGAAACAATTTTTCTCTAAATATTAAAGCTTGAGTGAAAGTTCGGCGTGAACTTTCATTCGAGCATGTGATTTAATTCCACTTTCCAGAATCGCTGTATGTGCCGACGGTATTTAAAGTGATAAAAGAAAATAAGCGATATAATAAGCGTATTATAAGTGATAAAAGAGAGAGGGGGAAGCTGTCTTAAGCAAGAGAGTTCTTTCCTTGATAAATACCGAGTAGAAGAGACATTTTATATATATATATATATATATAAAAGAAAGTACGTCTTTTCCCATTTAGATGAAGTTGCATTCCATGAACAATTGATTCGTTTACGTTTTGTACTGCTCTGAAACGTTAAGCCGAAGATTTTCACGAATCCTTAAATTTAGAATGTTTTTTGTTGTTTCGATGGTTAAAACAGATGTATTTCTATTTTATCATAAATCATAGATAAAATTCAATGTACTAAAATTTTTTCAGTGGCTGATTGCTATGATCGATATATTTCTTGGGCAACGGATAAACGTTGGAACAATATTTCAGATTTTACGCAGCGATATAATTTCCCTCTACAGTCGAACTCCGTTATAACGAACTTCAGGGGACCAAAGGTTTTATTTGCTTTATCCGGTGGTTCACTATATCCGAACCGGTAAGAAAAATGCTAGAGTTCACAAAATGTATAACTCATTAGTTTCAATGCGTATTAATTAATGATATATTAAAAAAATTATAAAATCTATTAAAAATGATCATTAATGAATTTAATCGACTAAAATCGATTACATTAAACTGAAACAATACTAATTAAATTACGTACAATAGGAAAACGGCGGGACCAAAATTTTCGTTCGTTATATCCATGAGTTCGTTATATACCGAGTTCACTATAACGGGGTTCGACTGTATATAGCCTGGGTTATTTTCCCACCACTATCAAATAGCCAATATTGGCTTTTTAATCAAAATCGTACCAAGAGATCTAAAAATATAGCTTTCCGTTTGGAATATTAAAAATTAACTGGCAATACGTGAAATCAAATATACTATAAAATGAACTGCATACAAACCTGTTCGACAAAATTAACAGCATATCTGCCCTATAAATTTGACTTGCATGAATTAATACGCATCTTCACTTTTTTCTCATAATGGAACCTCCTCTGTCTAAAAAGCATTCCTCCCCATAGATTTCACTCGTACAAAAGATAGGATAGAAATCTGCCTCTTCTAGATGACTTATGACTCTAAAAAATATGTTGACGTCGCAAAAGGAGAAATAAAGGCGGGAAAAAGATGTTACGTGTGTAAAAGTAGGGGTTTGGCGCAAGAATCTCGCAGAGGTCGTGCTCTTGAATTTCCCAGACTAAAATACACACGAGCAAGATCTAGAGAATTATGCGCATTGAAATTACTGAAACTTTTTGCAAATTAAAGCTCTGAAGCCATGGAAAGGAAATAAGAAATGATAGAGCTTAAACAAAAAGCTTTTGGAAGGAGCAGAGTGGCTTAAAAAGGAATTTGAAATCATATGTCATATAAATGTGGCCACTTAAAACGGAAAACCTAACATTTGCCCATTTCTATCTCTACGACGTATAGCTCATTTCCACAAAAATATTTGTTAAATTAACCCCACTACCATCAAGGTAAACATACACATATTTATTACTACTGAAATAAACAACAGTTTCCGCCGCAAAGTAAGTATACAGTGTTATTTGATGATTTCCCATTTTAATCTTTCGAGTGTTATCAAGGCAGAATTTTATTACGTCAGTTTTCGCTTCATTCCCCATCCCTGAAGATTTGATTCGGGCCCCCGATCTCTCGCTCAAAATGTAGCCATATTTCATAATAAAATCTGACAAAGATCTCTTTTAAAAGCGCGCAAAGGCAAAATCAAAAACTCACGATCTGAAAATGGTTACTTTTAGGCTCCGAATTGAGATAGATGCCCCGCTTTTCCTTCCTTTAAAGGTAAAAACAAAGGCTGCGCATGGAGTATATTCACCACAACAAATATATATACGTTTCCATCTTGGAGAAAATTCTGAGCCCACGATAAAATATAAGACAAGCATTCCGCGAACTGTTCGTGTATTTCTTATCTGAGAAAGCCGAAAAACACAAATTCTTCGTGACTTAACAGGCGTTCCGCCATGTCAAAGATTAAGCACCCTGCGAAACAGGGAGGTAGGCTGTTCTTCGTCCATTTTATTAAACTAAATGGTTTCTGCAGAGCTGAAAAACTGCACGTTTTATAGCGCTGGAGTACTGGACCATTACAGGAGCGAAGGTTGCATATTCGGATTCGCCGATGCAGAGCGGGTTTTCTCTCTCTTTCTCTGCGATTTGAGTCCAGGTATTTCTTTTTAAACTTTTATTCCGGGTTTTTCCCTTGTATCTTTCATTTACAGCTATCTCACACTCGAGACCTGCGATTTCTAACGAAATGGAATGTTATTCCTGCCATGGAACTACTCGTTTATATTGGTTGACCGGGAACAACTATTTCAAAAGGGTTTTATCAATAAAAGGTATTGTTCTGGAGATTAAAAAAACAACCTTTAGCCCTTTTTTTCCAGCTCAAAACTCCTTTTTAAAATATTACTAGAACTACTTCCATAAAATACTACACATGATAGCGCAGTGAAAATGTTACTTTTACAAGATCTGATTTGACTCTATATTGAAAATCTTTTGTATAGACGCATGTGCATTGATAGAAATCGAACTCTTGAAGGTGATCTCCAGTTGGTAATATCTGCCGATCTTTCAGTTGTAGCCTGATACATTAAAAAACAGTATTCTAGATAGACATTTTTAGAAAGATTTTGTTGTTTTGCCTCAGAATAAGCTTCTAAACAAAATGAATACAAAAAAGTAAATGTAAATTTAACTGTAATGTTAATCTGACAATTTAAAACAAGTAGACCTAATGAAAAATTTATTTTGTTCACTATTTTAAAGTCTTAGTGTCGCTTTCGGGAAAGAAAATTTTGAAAAAAAAAATATGAATCACTTAATAAAGAGTGTGACAAACGGGTTTCAACTTTCCTTCCACGAATTTAGACAAATTAGATTTGTTCACTTATTCTGAAATCAGTACCTACTTATTATCCAGTATCATAGGCATAGGCATAGCGTCGGGGGGATGGGGGGACACGTGTTAAAATCGGAAAATTGTAGAAAACTTTTAAGAATGTTGGTTTTTTCCCACTTTTTCAAGCTGTGAAACTGAAGATTCCGATTATGTTTTTAGCCTTAACATAGTTTTTAGCAATGATATGATCCATAAGAAAAATTTGATGCTATATTTTTTTTCTCATTTTATTTATATCATATTTATTTTTCTCATCGTATAACTTTTGAATACTACTCAAACATCAATTCTATTGTTATTCAATTGAAAAAAAATCATATTTCATATTTTAAGTTCCGTCCGAAAGAGGGCCCAATTGAATTAAATTCATGCCCCCCCCCCCCCCCAAAAAAAAAAAGTTGAAGCATGCTACGCCTATGATTATAGGCGCCAGATAATTCGTTAATATTCAACAGTGTTTAACCACAGGTCGTTAACTTAACGGTGTTATTTAACAGTCAAAGTGTTATTAACGCTGTTTAACAACCAGTGTTTGAAATTTTACCATTTAATATTGTTAGTCTTATAACACTTTTAAATATGACACCATATTACAGTATATAGTTATGCGGAACTCTTCTCCTATCACAACCCTTCGCATTATTTCTTAAATCCAGTTTTATGAGATTTTGATATTGAATTTGATATTGCATTTGATTTTTTATATTGATTTTGAGGCGTCGAAGTCCATTTGCAACTTTTATCCGAATGAACAAATTAATATTGTTTCAACAGGGAAAATTTCTATAAAGAAAAAAAAAGGGAAAAAAATTAAACTAATATTTTGCCATAACACTTCGTTTTTAAAATATTCAATAAAATGTTTTTCGAAAAATACAATAACTTAGCAGGAAAAAGTACTTTCCCGCCGGATTTCATTTTATTCTAATCGGGATAATAAAGTTTGTTGGAACACTCATCAAATCTGAACACTGATAAAATGCAAGACTCGAGTGGCTGGTTAATTGACAAAACTCTAAAAACAAGCATACTATTAAAAGACTAATAATATAATTCCTATATGTTAAAGGTTATTATTAAAAGTTAATATATTAAAGGTTATTATTAAAAACTAATAATAACTTTTTTTAGTATTTCTGATAACAAATTATTTAAATTTCTTATATTACCAAAGAAATGTTATGTATCACTTTAGGAGTTAGTTAACCTTTTTTAGTTTTGCTGATAACAAATTATTTAAATTTTTTATCAACCAAAGAAATGTGGTGTATCACTTAATTAACCTCAATAGCGCGAAATATTTATAAGGAATGATAAAAAAAAACTGTAGCTGTTTGACTTATAAACTTTGTTTCTAGGCTTTGATGAAAACTTCAGTAAGATTTTTTTCAATGAATAGTAACAAGAAATAAGTTCACTTACCAATGTTTAAGTTTAAAAAAAAACTGATTTACTTTTAAAATAAAAGTATATAAAAAGAGGAGTAAGTCTAAAATCTCATTAGACCATAACCTTCTCTTCCATTCATGCCATCGCAAAGAGGAAGGAATGCAATATATGTTTACTAATCAAAACACGTTGATTAATATGCAAAGGGACACATTTTGGGGTTTATTTCTTCAATTCGAATGCATTTCATAAAGCCTTGTTCAGCTTTTTTTTAAACGCTTTATGCAAAAATTTTCGGATTGTTCTTTTCTACAAAGAAATATGTACCTGCAACCCTTACATCGATTTTTCTTGTACAATACTTAGTTTTAGATATTATAATAAAACACTTATGCGATTCCAATCAATTTCATACTTAGTGGTTACAAAGGAACAATTAGGATATGGCGCGTACCTTTCAGAAATAAATAAATAGCATCATAATAAATATCGTATTCTGAAAGATCATAAAGTCCACCTAAATAAGACTCCTCCCATAAGAAAAAAAAAGTTTTTTGATTCTTCCACATCATTTGCAAAACAGTATTTTGCGTCTCTGTACCGAGTATATGCAAGTTCGACTTTTAACAGACAATGGTAATAGTTAAATACAAAGGATACTACTTTCTTCTAGCATACTTGACTCTCAGCGTAGGTTAATAATGGGAACGCTTCATTAACAAGCGTTATATATGAAACATCGATAAGGATTCCTAAGTTAATAATAAGGATGACCCCACATGCACGCGAGTTAGAGTAAAAGTTTGAATCACCCAAGAAAGATCAGGAAAATATCTTTAACTCGAAAAAAAAAAAATAATAATATCATGCAATAGGGTACGAGCAAACAATTATTGAACATTGTGGTAGTTTAAACGAATCATGCGTCACCGTAAATATAGTAAAGATAGTTCTCCATGTCTTGGGTTGCACAATCAGATATTCTCATAGCCACCAAACGTAACTTCCTTAACCACCAAACGTAACGATAAACGTAACCTAAATAGAAGCACTATTTACAAAGAATACCTCCTAAATTGTAATGTAGACATTTCACTAAATGTCTACATTAATGTCTACATAATGTAGACATTTAACTAAATGCCTCATTTAAATGTATGCATCTAAATACCATAGCATTTTAAAAGCATGATTCACTGCGATTTTTTAAGACCGTTATTCAGTGGCGTAGCGAGCATAACTGGTGCCCGGGGCACGATACCTTTTTGGCGACCACCCCCCCCCCCCCCGAAAAACACTAACATCCCGGAAAATCTAATTTGTCTTTGGGACCATTTGGTGCCCCTCTGCGAGTGGCGCCCGGGGCATGATAGACCCCCTTTGACCACTTCTCGCTACGCCACTGCCATTATTTTTTTATCCATTTTCACCGAAATTCACTGCTTTATGAAATGCAACAAAAATAAAGTCTGAAATTAAATGATTTAAACTTATATCACCCTCTGATACATTCTTAGACATAACTAGTCATTTGTGTCAACGGAAATTTTATATACAACTGACTCTTACTAAAGTAAGATAAAATTAAAGATATATATATATATATATATATATATATATATATATATATATATATATATATATATATATATATAAATTTATGTTGGCTGAGGGTGCCATGATCATCTTTCGCTGCTCAGGGAGCAACAGTTCTTATTTATAAAAAGAGATTGAGAGATTATATATATATATATATATATATATATATATATATATGTGTGTGTGTGTGTGTGTGTGTGTGTGTGTGTGTGTGTGTGAGAGAGAGAGAGAGAGAGAGAGAGAGAGAGAAGTCCTTTACTTGTTGTTTAATTTTACTTCTTCATGATGCAGTCGTGACTGGAAGCTGGGAATGATAAAACTTCAACTCATAATCAAGCACTTCATAAACTTCAAATTCTAAAGAACTCCAGCTCAATTACACCATTTCACCATTGCTGTTTCACCTTTTTTCTCATCTTCCCACCCCGTAACGTACGTCTTTTCGGCTACGAGTTTAAATTTTTTATCCCCACAGCAGTGAAAAGACTATTATAAAAAACATCGGGTGATCTACTAACGTAACTTACTTTTAACTTCGAAAGTGATTTGATTGGTGCTGCCATTTATTTATTTATTTTTGATTATTGGATCCCAATTAAGATAATTTCGAGTCGTTATATATATATATATATATATATATATATATATATATATATATATATATATATATATATATATATACTGAGTGGCCAATTTATTATGACCATCTGACAATTTAAAGCAGATCAGCTATGACGTCCCGTTGTTGCTGCTAGAGGGGGGGGGTATTGGTTTAAAAAGGGTTGATTGAAAAAACAGTTGAAGTGTACTGCTAATAAAAGAATGGGGAATTTTTTCTTTTTAATTTTAGCAGCTTTTGAACGTGGAATGATTTCAAAAGCTAGAAGCAGTGAATAGTGTATCAGGGAAACTGTGACCCTTGTGAAGAGTTAAAGAGCAACTGTTTTTCACATTTACTAAGAGTGGGCCACCAAACAAAAAACCGGGCCTCTACGTAAGGCTCTGTGGTCGCCACTGGCTACTGGATGCTCGAGTTGAAAGGAGATTTTCCAGACTAGTTCAGTCCAATAAATTAGCAACAGAATCTCAAATTACGGCTAATCTTAATCAGGGACCATAACATAATCAGACCAACTCCAATTGCCTCTTAACGTATTGCTCGCCACACATTACACCTTATCTCGTATAGAAGCTAATGGTCTATTGGAAAGCTTTTGCTGTCTGCAGTTAAAAGATCAAATATTTCAGTTCCGACAGGATCACAATGATTGGACAGTAAACGAATGAAAAAAGGTAACATAGTCCAAGTAATCAAGCTGTAAATTACACCATGCAGATTTCAGGGTGCGAATATGGAGAAAACAGCACGAGAGCGTGGACCCTAAGTTCAATTTTAGAACAAGTTAGTACAGGCAGTGTTATGATTAGGGGATAATTTTCTGGCATTATTTGGGCCTCTTAATTCGTGTGGGAGAACGTCTGGATGCCAAAGAATATATGAATATTGCCGCTGACCAAGCCCATATAGTTAAGTTATTGGTTTACCTCACTGGAGATGGATACTTTCAGCAGAACAATGCTCCTATAAAGTATGATCTACAGATGGCTTGATGAGCATGACACAGACTTCACCTTGCATTGTTGGTCTCCACTTTCCCTAGATCTCAGTCCAATTCATAATCTCTGGGATGAGGTCGAAAGGGGCATCAGCAACTTGAGAAGTGGGTTGGTTTGGTTTTGTTTGGTTTGGTTTGGAGCGCTACGGTCAACGATTTGCCGTAGCGCTCCAAACCAAGGTGGGAGCGCTCCAAGCAAGGTGAAGTTTGTTTCGTACTCATCACACCATCTGTAGACCATACTTTATAGGGAGGGGCATTGTCCTGCTGAAAGTATCCATATCCAGTGGGGTAAACCAAAAACTTAACTATATGAGAAGTGGAATGTCTTTGTCATCGGATGTGGTCTCAGAATCCTCAAAGTCATCTACCAATATGCAGAGGCTGTTCACACATTTTTTAGACGATGTATATTGTATTCACAAAACTAAATTACATAAAATTCTTGTGTTTTAAATGTTCTATTTGACATCCCTTATTCTGAACTATCTTTCGACACCGCAATTTCCAGGATAATAATGCCTTTTGAAGTGTCAGAAGAGGTATTCTATCCTGAACAGCTTTCCAGAGTCCTGTAAGGGTTTTGGGACGACGTTTGGATAATGCAGATTTTAAAAGTCCGAAAGCACAAAAATCCATAGGTGATACATCGGGAGATTTAGTAGGGATATCAGTGAAGGGTATGGCCTTGATACCAGTTTTTTGTTCCATTTCTTTTAGGAAATTTACAGTGGATTTTGATGTGTGACTGCTAGCTTTGTCCTGATGGAGTCTCACAGATTGATGGCACTGTGGGTAAAGCGATGGTATTTCATTCAGAAAAATTGGTGATAAAATATGTTCCTGATAGTATTTGGAGTTAATCTTGACATTTTTTCCACTCTCTTTATTTTTAACTTGCCATTATAAGAAAACCACCAACAATCATGAATCCCTTAGAAAAACTTTCTTTCGATTCTTTGAACCATGTACTTAAATTTTTTCTCCCCTTTTATGACAATAAATGGCTCTTTTTTTGTTGCAATCATTTAAATACACCCATGATTCTTCTATTGTGACAATTGTTTTCCATTTTTCTTTGGATAAGTGTTTCTCATATAGAATTCTGCAGCGTGTCCTGCGTTCAGCGATATGATTTGGAAGAAGACGATGCACATTGCGTTTTTTCGCTTTCTTAAGATTTAAATGAACGTTTATCATTTTGTTTACAGTGGACACCGATCATTTTAATGATTTTTCAACTGTCCTTTGACTAGGGGGATTTTCTTTTAACATTAAACAACGTACCTTTGCAATAGTCGAAGATGTCCGTTTTTTCCTTGGATACTTGTTTGGAATTTTTGTCCCACTTGAGGCTCCAATTTGACGATTTTTTCCTTTCTTGTTGACGATATTACCTATCGACACTTTAGATATCACAAAACCATGACTCTCACATCGTTTTTGGATAACGGAGTATGCATATTTCTCTTCGGAAAGAGCATAAATGTAGCTTTCGAACCACTGCTTTGTTAAAAACGCCATTTTGAATAAAAACAAAACTTTCAAGCCGCAGACGATAATTTTGACTTTTAAAAACATAGTGCAATTGCAATTATTTCTTTTGCAGCAAACAATTTTTTATTACCGCTTACCAAAATCGTCTAAAAAATGTGCGAACAGCCTCTGTATTATAGAGTCCATGTGAAAGATAATCGCAAGAGTACTGAAAGCAAGAGTAGCCCAACGATGTAATGAGTAGGTGGTCGTAATAAATTGGCCACTCGGTGCATATATAAAGTAAAGACAAAAAGAAAAGACTTAACTTGAAATTAAATTAAGTATTTTCTTTTGAAGTCCTTTCTTTTCTGTTAAAATGGTGTTAGAACGGTGAAAACTGTTTTAAGGTAAAAACATGACAAAGGTGCATGGTAGTTGGTCTTTTTTGTGTGTGTGAAGAAATTCCTCTCCATGCCGTTTATTCAATACAGTTTTGAATAAATATTATCTTACACTCTATGCACTGTCACAACTATGATTTGTGGGCACATAAACAAAACTATTTTTACGTCCAATGGTAGGCAAAACACAAAAAATTATACAAAGAAGTGAGTAGAATGTGAACAATAACATGGAGGTTATCGCCCACTCTGACTTCCCAGTATCTTTTTTTTTTCTCTGCACAAAGTGTGGAGCAGAGAAGTGTGAGGCATTTCCGCAGGCGGTCACTGTCCATTACTTCTCTCAGCATACAAAGTTGGCAGTACGTTTCTAGGTAAATTCCTATACGGCACAGATTGCCTGCCAAACAGTCACGTGCTGTAATCAGGCGAAACACAACAACAGCTTCTCTGCTTGGACTGTCAAGAATGTGACATAGATTATCTAAGCGTGAATTACACACATTTCTTACCAATAGTTTTTGCCGTTCTCACTACTTTATTTTTCGAACATTTAGTTTTACCGAATGAAAAGCCTTATTAAATGTTTAATTTACTTGAGAGCCTTTCTTAGCCAGTGCATCAATAAGCCTGCGACACCGTAGAGATACGGGATCCACTGAAATGCAACCATTTCATATGCCTTTAACTGTCGTATCATCGACTGATAGTCGAGGATTTCTTCAGATAAAGCGGGATCTTTTAATCCTTTAGATTTAATTGTGACCATCAAATCCGAGAGAATTGCCTCTTTTTTTTCAAATTTTTGCAGACTGCTACACAGTTGTCTGAAAGGCCAAGTGGATTGCCTCAACCTCACAATCAAAGCGGAGGAGCAAAACAAAGCTATATGGGGAAATAATTGTTTTTTCTTTCTTGAAATTATAATTTTAATCCTCTGTGCGTTTCCCCTTTTATGTCTGTTTTAATCAGACATAAAAAGCATTTTTGATGAATTATTCTATCCTCTTGTTTGATATTCAAATGCGTCAAAATACTTAACGTCATAACACTTTTGCGTCATAACAGTTTTGAACCCAAATCAAGGGTGGAATAATCTGTCACAAAATCTTTTCAAGTTAAAGTTTATGATGGGAAAATGTCTCAAACACTTACAGGTTTTAAAAGACTGTAAATTCTTTCACTGTTAAGGAACCAAAGAGTGAAAAACATTCGAGATCTATATTATTAAGCTAATTTGTTGATTTAATGCATTGTAACTGAATTTTGCTGTAATCTCTACTGGGCTTAAGATTCCTACCGCATTTAAACCGACTAAGCCGGCAGTCCTTTTATTTTTGAAATTGACTCTTATTCTTTTTCTCTAAGTCCACACGGTATTCTTACTTTAAGTCTATTTTTCGTAGGTATAAATTATTTCAAAATAATAATTAAGATAAATGATAATTTTATTTAATACTCCAAAGATGTTGAAATAAAAAATTAAGCAATTATATAGCTGTTTTTATATACTAGAATTTATATGACGAATCAAAAAGTACTTCTAAATGCCCCTTATATCGAAAATTTCGAAATTTAACATCTCTGAAACGCAGAACTAAAAATTATAATTATATATAATTTTTATATTAAATTTTCTTCTAAAATTTCATTCTCTTTGTGCCTTGAATTGCAGTGAAATTTCAGATATTTATTGAAGGAGATAAAAAAAAATATTCTCTTTCAGACGTAAATATTATTTGTAAAATTATGTATACATATGTACGTAATATGTTAACAGATACATAATTTTATTTAGTGAAGTAGAATTTTGTATGAAATATAGAAAAAACTATAGGTAACTACATGATATCGGTAATGCTAAATATTTAATTTTATAACATTATAATTGAATACTGCCAATATTTATTCTAAAAATTGAGTCTTTTTAGAATAAATATGTTAAGAAAACTTGTTTATAAAAAATAGATTTTAACTTCTTATGTTTAAAGCTTAGAACATTTTAAGAGACACTTGAATTAATCATTATCTAGGGTAAAGACAGATTGAAGTTAAAATAAAAACATTCATATATTATAATTGATTCAAAGAAAAAGTTCACTCTGTGATGCGTTTGTTATGAAAAATCATAAAATCACGGAAAACGAAAAATTCAAATCGATTTTTAAATTTTTAATAGACACCGTAAATTTTTTAAACCCTTATTTGGTATACAGTTTCCTGTCTTTATGAAGGTCGTTTAAAAATAGTAGTCAAAATATAACAAAAACAATTCATGCGTATAGCACCATGTATCCGTGCCTAGAAAGCTGATGTTTGATGAAGCACCACAAACATGGTTTTATACGTTTGTTTGCTATAGTTGTTATATATCTGAGACTAAAACAACGAGCTTCTATAAACTTCGGGTTCCCTTTCGCAGAAAATAATACCAGAAACTTTGGGTGAGAACGGCGTATAAGGATGCCATATCACGAACAGGCGTGTGAAAACGGGATGCCCTAAAAAATTATGAACAGCGAGAAAAATCTTAGAGATGCACCATGATCTGGGATATCTGCCAAATTAGTGACATTTATCATTGTCAACTCGATCAAGGTCATATCTCACGAATAACCATCAAAGAAATTTCCCGATGTTAAGCCATCCGTTTGGTTTGTTGAAGATAATGTGAAGCTTAGTAGATGAAGGTTGTGGTCAAGGTATATACCCTAAAAACTGCCAGAATACGCCGAAGGAAAATGGATTCTGAACCATAATACTCTGCCAGACTCTGTAGTATGATAACCTTCCGAGAAACTGACAGTTTAGAAATCTAATTTTTGACAATATAAAGGCTCCTCAGACGACCTCGAAAAATGACTTTTTTCCCTTTTTCTCAGTTGTCAAACATATTTGGGTTGAATATTTCTAACAGATGTTGCATTGAATAACGCTGTAGTAGGTGGGCTGAACAAAATATCTGGTCGTCAAAAATACTAGTGCAATTTTGATTGTGTCTAGTGAATTCAACTATGGAAATAATGTACTTCAGTCGAACCCCGTTATAGCGAACCCGGTATATAACGAACTCACGGATATACCGAACGAAAATTTTGGTCCCGCCGTTTTCCTATTGTATTTAATGCTAATTTATCCTTTTATAACAAACTTCCGAAATCTTAAGAATCGGCTATAAAGAACCTTTTCAGTCGGCTACTGATTTTTTTTTATTTTTAAACTTTTTAAGAATGTTGAAGATACAACGAATGTTGAAAAAGCAAAGAATGTTGAAGAAGAAAGATGATGAAGATTTACCTATCGCGATGTGGATAGAAAAACACAAAATTTCATCATTCTCAGATTGTGACATGCGACTGTTCGAAACATGTGATGATGAATTCATTACATGTGAAAATCGGACTGATGGAAGAAATCTGATTGTGGAAGAAATTGAAATGAATCATTCTGAATTCGAAGATTCTGTATCTGATGCTGATGAAGAGGAGCATATAAATGACGAAATCCCCACCATCTCAGATGCTACAGCAGCGATGCATGCCATTAATAAGTTTTTGTCTATACAAACAGTGGAAGAAAGAATGTTAGAGTCATCTGATGTATTGGTTTTAATAAATTTTATCATTTTTAAATACACCATTATTGAATACACATAGCAACTAATGAGTTATTCATTTTGTGAACTCTAACATTTTTCTTAATGATTCGGATACAGCGAACCACCGGATATAGCAAAAAAAAACTTTGGTTCCTTGAAATTCGTTATAACGGGGTTCGACTGTATATATACCCAAAGGCAGGAAAAGTATTTTGACGGATTGCAGCTGCTATATATTATAATGGCTTTTTATTTTATTTTTTTATCTGTTTATATTGCATTGCTATATAGCTTTTTAAATAGCCCTTGTAAAAAAAAAAAAAAAATCCAACAACATATTATTGAATACCGAATCGCCAACATCACAAAAGGTAAAGTAAATGACTAAAATAAGTTAAACAGTTTGAGTTCCTAATATTATTTTTTTCTGATCCAATTCATCAACCCGATTTTAATAGCTTTGACTGAAGATTAACTTGCGCTGTCCAAGAGTGTGTTGTAACTTTTCATTTAATTTAAACCTGAAAATTGGACGAATGTTGCATTTCATTTCATTTCATTCGCTAAATTTTGGAGTGGAGAAAAAAAAATCTTATCGTGGAGAACTAAAGTCAGCTATTAGGCTAATATAAAACCCTTCTGGGAAATGAGGGGAAAAAATGGGTAGGAGAAGAGAGGGGCAAAAAAGACCTTGTTAAAAGTCACTAATACATCATATGAACTGAAAACCACTTATGCCAATACTTCTCATATCCATCTTTTTGTAGGGTATTTCATAAAGTGCTGCGTCCATTAGCGGGCATGGAATCACCGCCGGAGTCATAATTTTACCGAAGGGCAGCTCATCATCAGTTTGACGTCATTCCGACTACGGGCAAAAGAGGTAAGAGAGGGAAAAGAGAAAGTCAGAAGGTAAAAGAGCGGGTGAGGGTGGTAGTAAAACGTTCCCGAAGGAATGGTCGTCCATTGGCTCATTACGTTAATGGGTAGGGGAAGATTGTTTCATATCTGGAAAACCACACCATTTTTTCTCGGCTTAATCGTGCTTAAGGGACCTCTGGCGAAATAGTTTCAGGGATGGAAGAGAAGCAAGTATTCGTGATTAATTGATTGGGAGGTTCTCAGTGTAATTAGATGCCGAGCTTTAACTAACGACGCTCTCCGAATTTCACTTTGCGCCGAGCCTTGTGTCCGAAGGACTCAAATACATGTATTAAATACGGAACCTATAAGATTGAGACATTAAAAAGAGAAGCATTACATTGAACTTTTAATCATTTGAAGTTTAGAGACCATTTTTAAATTTAATATTATGCTCCTACTTCAGTGCAGCTTTGAAACTAAGAAAACAGTAATGAATAAATGTTTTGATGAAAATTGATCCAGAATAGTCATCCACCTAAAGTTTGAATCCGATATCAGTTTTACTCCAGTGATTAACATCTGTAAAATTAAGTTCTAAGGAGTGTGGCAAACTTCTACACTTATAATTATTCCAAAACTGGAAGACCTAGAAAAGATATTGACCAATTTTTAAAACGCTTAACTTCTCAAAATAGATTTCTCTATTTTTCTCCAAATTGCCATTTTTGTAGTAACTGTTACTTTGTAAATTAAATCTACATAACTATATTCTCCATAGGAACAAGATTCATTTTTACCCTTTTGGTGTTTTGAAGTATATTTCCGCTAAGAAAAATTTTCATCAATGGTATACGAGCATCTAGGTCTGTGTTGGCTAAAGGTGAAGGGGTGTAAAATCCCATTTATTGACAAGAAATTATAATCCAGTCTTTTAAGTACACAAGTCATCCGTACTCTCTGATCTAGATTATTTCACTGACAATATAGCTATTAATATTCATTTTAGTCTTTTTATTATTTTAAATGATTGAATTCTTGTTCTCCCGTTAGATTTTTTTAATGACTTATTTGTACTATATATTTGTTTAAACGTGTTCATAGTTTTTTGTTCACGGTCAGCTCTTCAAAATCTTATGAAAACTTGAACTATTATCAGCGAGGAGTATAGGAATCAGATCTATGATTCCAGGAATTTGGGCGTCTAAAACACTAAACCATTCAGGCATGTAAGGAAATTTTATCTTCTGCATATCATGTCTTACAAACTAATAAGTATCAAACTTAAGCCAACCTCAAAGCTAAGATATTTAGGCTAAATGAACTTCAGAACACAAATCGTTACTTCATAATGGTAAAGCAGCCGTGGGGCTTGTTTCCACGAGGAGAAGTTTTATTTATCTCTTCGGCCGTTAATATTTCATTGATGGCTAAAAAACTAGACAACAGTTAAACAAAAAGTCTACTGTTCGTATACCTGCATGAGTTGTAATGGTTGTAAAAGCTAATCTCCTGGGAGAAGTTGATAAATAACAGGCTGCTTCCTTCTGAAATACCTTAAAACAACCAGTAAGTTTTTATCACGCCTTGCATTGTTTTCATGTTTCAGACCTCCCCCAGATTTGAAGTGTGGGAATTTCCCGCCTACGCGAGCCTTTCAAAAACCCAATACATAGCACCAGGCTGAAATCAGCACTCATCTTTCATACCCCTTTCTTATCCAATAAATTACCTTAAAATACTTATCTATTTGTGACATGCTCATTAGCTGCAATTATAGGAATACCCAGAGATGCTTAAGTTCTTAGGAATTTCAGGCCACTGCGCCTCCTGTCCGGTCTCATGTGTACCAACATCCTGTTGTGGGCTTGTTCACACGACAGATCCTCCGCACCACGGTTAGCGACCTCCCCATCTCCTCTAAGCGCGCGTCTAAGTCTTAACCCGATCATTAAGTGAGTCAAATTTAAAACTCTCTTTCATTTCCTTAATGATTGCCATGAGAAAACTGAGCCAAACGGAGCGTCACTCTGGGCATTTCCTTCCAGAGATGAGTTTTGCCAGCGGACGCTAATTAAGGCGGCGCATTTAATTACTGGCTCGTTACCGAGCGGATAAAGTGATTCTGGGAGAACAATGCCAGGCGGATTTTTGTGTGCATTGTTCTTGGGGGAGTAATGAAGTGAAAGAGATGGTCTAGCAGCTTCGTTGAAACAAATTGCTCTGAGCATTTTCGCGACGCGTGGTAATGGCGGGGGAATATTTGCCGAAGACTTGCAAAATTGACAGTGGGAAGCAAAGCAGCACCGATAATTGATTTTTATTCTAATCGTGTTTAGTGGCTGTGATTAGAACAGAAATCGATTTGAGAGCGTTAAAAAGAAAATTAACCGACGGAGTACCAACAAGGAGCAGGAATACAAGATGAAGAATATACAGGGGGCTCCAAAATTAGACCGACAAATTCAGAGGAGTGATAGAAGGCATCAAGACGAGCAATAATCACATAGGAATGTATGACCGGAAACACAAAACAGAAATGTTGGCTTTTCATTTCTGCATCTTTGTTTATCCTCTAGCGGATCAGGTTTGTGTTTCCGGTAATACATTTCTCTGTGAATGTGTTTTGTTTTTAAGTTTTCTACCTCCTCCAGAAAAATGCGATATTTCCGGCCATCTAGTGGGGTTGTTAAAAGGTACGGTCCGATAAAGCAAACAGTGCCCTCCAGCGTCAGGTCTATGTTTCCGGTCATACATTCCTATGTGGTTATTGTTCGTCTTGATGCCCACTATCACCCCTCTGAATTTGTCAGTCGAATTTTGGAACACCCTGTATGTCCTTTTATCCAAAGCAGTCAACCTCTAAGAACATTTCCTAAAAATAACAGTCCTGGACTTTAACCCCCAGAGGAGCACATCGGTTAACAAAACAGATTTTTCTATGTCCTTGTTAAGGTAGGGGAGATTTTTCAAATGGTATTTTTCTAATGTCCATATTTTAGAAATTAGAAACCACGTATTATACTCCTGAAAGTAGATGTCTGAATAAAAAAATCGAATAATTTTTATAAAATAAATTAAATTTTTGAGCTGTTTTTGTAACATTCTTTAAAGTTTGCATTTAAAATAATAATCCGAGGGTTATAAAATTTATATCACGAGAAAGATCATTAAAATTTCTTTAAAATGAAATCTTTTTAAAATTTTTATATCCAATTTCTGATTTTTGGTGAATTTTTATGAATTAGATTTTTGTGAAGGAGGTCGCGATGAATTTTTATGAAGATTAATTTTACATGAGTGTCCTTCATATTTCTTTTCAGGTCGAGGTTTATTTTTATTTGGCCATTTGTTTATTTTGATTTGGTTTCCTCATAGGTGGGAAGAATCGTTGGAGATTATCAATGTAGATTCACGAAGAGAGTGTCGACATATGTATAAAAATTTAAATTTAGACAAATCCTTGAAAAATGCCCACAATACGGAATTGAAACCCATCATATCCTTACTGATTTTAAAACTGTTGTGGGCTCGAGGTAGCCTTGCGGTAGCGCACTGGCTGTCGGTGCTGAGGGTGCTCGGATCGAATCCCGACACGCGCCATTAAAAAATACATCCATGTCTAGTGCGGATATGGGCACGTTAAATCCGTAGACCGGAAAGTCCCTCTTTGACGTCCTAGAGGGTGGGAGAGGGTACGATCCCTCAGATGCCGTCCTTGGTGTGCTCAGTCAAAACTGAGGTGGCACCTGGCTAAATCGGACTCTGACCCCTGTGGTGTCATTATAAACCGGAGCCGCACTCCTCAGCCCCCTAGCCTACTTGGACCTGGTGTAGAATAAGGTCCGGCCGGGAGGGCATTAGAGAGAACAACAACAACAGATTTTGTGTTTTTACTAGCTGAATACGCGTACTTCGTTACGGAGTTCATTCAAATTAAATACAATGGTCTATGGAATTAATGCCAAATATATATATATTTATTTATTTATTTATAATAAATAAAGCGATCAATGTATGCAATTGATGTGAAAAAAAGACTTTTTTCTACTGAATTTGATGCTTTCGTTTATTTTTATTACAAATTTTATTTCTGTTAATAAATATCTGTGCAATTTTTAAATAAAATATTGAAAAGTTATGGGTGCGTATTATAGTCGAATTTTAATTTTCTTCCGAAAATTTCACTCAAAATTAAGCATGCGTATTATACATGCGTGCGTATTACAGTCAAGATTTTACGGTAGATATAATTACGAGCTTGAAAGCCTGACAGAAACTTAACTCTTTCTTTAAAATCTCTTATTTGTAGATTTTTAGTTCTTTGGAAGAAGAACTTCACGTGAAAAGACGCATCAGTCTTTTCACGTTCCAAACAATACTATGAATGGAATTTTCAACCCCATTCAATAGAAGGGGAAAAAATCTCGGGGATTCAAATTTATATGAACTGAAAGTGAAAATATTCTGGTTTTACTTTTGGAGTAATTTTTTTTTTTTTTTTTTTGCATGCCTCAATTTCAACGGCACTTTATCGGTAGAAATCGTGACAATGATAATAGGAAAAATAATTTGCAGATTTCAGGGTTGTATATTGATATCTTGGTATAGGCGAAATGTTGATCTTATTAGAATAAGTTCAGAAGATATATAATTTTCTTTCGTAACCGTGCATCAAATGTGCTCTTGTACAGAATTACTGAAATTTTGCAACCGTCTTTCAGCGATGCGATCAGACAAGTTTTAGAATATAAAAGTGACTTTGGTTTCATTTGGGAAAAAAAAGAAAGAAAAAGAAAAATGGGAAATTAAAAATTTCTATTATGCATGAGTAAGGGTATGCTTAACACTTATATAAAAACCTTTCATAATTAATTAGATAATTAAAGTAAGTAAAATTATAAAATATAGAAGCTGGAAACACCTGCACACACACACACAAAAAGGGTATTGTAGAAGAAAAAAAATGTTATTTCAGCTAAGTAGTTATAAGCGTTCATATATGGAAAAATTAATTAAAAGTTTTCCCTCGTTAATTTATACAATAGATGAAAATATGAAGGAATGTTTCACTAACTTTTTACGAAATGTTATGTATTTTTTTCGCACATATGTCGTTAAAAAACCAAAAGGAATGACAAACAAATTAGCATTTCGTAGACTCCAAAAAATATTACTTGTGCAACGTTAGCACATAGTCATCAACGTAATTCTTTTTTCAATCAGCCTTCTTTGATTTAAAAAAAAAATAAATATTGGCCTTTTGAAGAAAAGAGAAACAGACCTAAATATTTCCTTATAATAGGTTAAGTAAACACCCTACTCGAATTTCGATGGCGTAAACGGCAGTTTTCTTTAGGAGACGTGCGACAATTGGGAAAAGGAGCTGCAGTAATAAATCTGAACAGTAAAAACCTTACATCTCGAAGACAAACTTTGGAGAGTTTTGAAACCCAAAAAATTAATGTGCAGGGGAAAAGGAGGAAATCTGAATACAGCAAAGAAAGGAGAAAAAAACGAAGTGAGAAAATATGATATAAACTTTAAAAAAAAAAATAAATAAATAAACGTTAAATAAAGTTCTACACGTTTACGCATTTCAGAGTTTGAGTGGATTTCTTTAGCAACACTGTAAGGTACTCTCTTCCGTATGTTGAACAGTCCTGAGCAATTCACCACTTTCTTTAAACGCAAGATATAAGCAAAATAGAAAAAAATATATCAATTCCCGTCTCGAGCAATTATTAATAATATCATTATAAAATATAAACATAGACTGTTATACTAACTCTTTAAAAGATACGCTACTTCTCTGGCACAGCTTCCAATTTTCCTGAGTGTGGCCTAACAATTTTTAGATCTTTCTAAATAAACTCGTTTTGAAGTATTAAAAATATCTCATTTATGTAAAATAAATGAGATATTAACTTAATATCTCATTCATAAAATATAATTTTTTATTAAATGTATTGAAAATATTTTTCATCATTTTTAATTACATTGAACCAATCAAAATTTCTTAGTGGCATATATATATATATATATATATATCAATCAGAGATTGAATCAATCACTTGATTTGAAAAAAAAGGGAGTCTGATTTTTTATAAATGCAAATCAATTTTCTGAGTTACTATTAGTATTTTATTTTGAGTAAGTTTATAAAAATTTGGTTACTTTTAACTTTATTTACCAGTTAAATAATCTGTCATTATTATCGGTTATTTTCATTGTTTAAAGTAATAATTATACGCCTTCCTTTCTTTTGTACGTTTTTGTAAAATATATAAAGTACAATACAATATACAGCAAAGCTTTATTAATTCAATGATGTATGGGATCATGCGAGAGAGAATTTGATTCTGCCATTTAAAAAGCAAAAGCAAACCCCAAGTTAGCTTATCGATAAAGGTCACATTAACAAATTAGCAAATACAATTGGTACAAACAAAATAAACACACAAAAATAAATCCGTTTAGAAAATATGTGATGCCTGAAAAAGGAAGTTTCTAAAATCTAGAAATGATAACCTCGATAACATGCAATTTAAAAATCATAAAAAAAAAAGCTCTCGAGGTTTGTCAACTACAAGGTGAACTACAGCGAAATTTAAAAGCCTACAGATGTGCTGACTTTGACGAGTCAAATGTGACTCGCACTTATAAAACTGCGATTCAAATAATTGAAAAAAAACACCAGTTTTCTCGGCAAATGCGAATAAAGCGTGAGCTCTCTCTCTCTCTCTCTCTCTCTCACTCTGTGTATATACGATTGAAATTACCCACAAAGTTAATATACACCTCTGTTTAAGAAAAAAATAAGAGAGAAAAACTACAAAAATATAGGAATTTTAGTTGCTTTATAGTTACCCATAGTTCCTTTTTATTTCTATAAATAACTCAACACTTCAGTTTTTCCTTTCTCTTGCTGCTTCTTTCACTGCCATTCTTTTACTTATTAGTATGAAATAATTTAGTCCTCCATATAATTCATCGAAAACACAGTATGATCAGGAATTCGCGAGCCGAGATTTGCCATTGAGGCTAATATATATATGTTGTATGGGTTACATTAATTACTCATACGGACACATGCAGAAGTCAACATTTTATTCACTTATATCGACCGTCTCAGTAACATTCCAATCAAATCCAAGGAATGAAGATAGGTTGATCATCAAGACTCTAAACGAAGTTTTATTTTCGTTTCTGCCCATTTTTGGTAAAATAATTCGAAACATATGTATAAATAACGTATATTTGTCTGTATAATATCGTACAAACAGCACCTTAACTTAGAAAATGTACGTACTACGTGCTTCACGATTCATTGATTCCAAAAATGAAATCGTTACCAAACGACATTCAAATTATATATATATATATATATATATATATATATATATATATATATATTTATTTATTTCACAATAAGGTATACATCCTCTGAAAACATAAAAACATTTGACCACATGGTTTCTGTTGGGTGCTTTATTAACGGGAACACACGACAGATAACATATATATAAGATAAAATCCCAATAGTAATCAAGTTTAATATTTATTAGTACTGATATTTATGAGTACTTTATAAGGAAAATTTAGTTACCTGAAAGCACAAGTTTTTACAAAAATCTAACTGAACATCAACTGAGCAGATAAATAGCGATTCATGTTTGACTCACATATGACATAGGACATGGGTTGGGTAATCCTTCTTTAAAAACTATAGAGTTATAGATCTATAAGAGAAACACTACAATGGTATACAATGATAGAGATGATAATCATTGATAAAAACATCATTCAATCAAAAATATCGGTGTATCATGTTTCATAAATGTTGTTAAATAAACTCTGATTTAATAAACCACCATCTTAGTAAATATTATTTTATTACCTATCTCTTACCTATTATATCTTTACAAACACGCAGGATTATTTCCACTTTTTACACCATTTCAGTTCAAGAACAAAGTAATGACCCAAAAGCAAAGTCGATATTTTTTCTGTTTTTATACTTAGATCATTTTTATCCCTGAAGGAAGACACAAACTAACTCAAACAATATTTATGGAAAAGAATGAATATAAAGATAATGTGTGACATGTTTGAGAAAAAGTAACGGCAAGCTATAATAAAATTACTTGAGAATCTAACACCCTTTATAAATTGTCGACTGCATGCCTGAAAAAGACTTTAAAAGGATAGATAACTTTTTTTAGTCGACGTATTCACTAGTATGTACTCATGGAAAGAAATGAAATAAATTGTACAGCTCTAATGCTATTTATTGACTTTCGTAACGCTTGCAAATTTTAAAACATGATTTTAATCCTATTTCTTATCGCATTTAGAATGTAATAACATTTGTATGCTATAATTTTTGTTGTTATTTATCCATATATTCCCGTATTTATATACACCTGTACACATATGCTGTCAATACGAAAACTTTAGAATTTCCCGAAAATATATCGAAGGAAATTCATAATTCAGGAAATTTCAACTATTTCTTTATTACCTATATATTTTATCATACCATGCCGTCTGCATCGTATAGTGATGAACGTCACAAGTTTCCACGGTGTTGGCTCGGGTTCGAATACCGATTAGGCTAGGGATACTTTCACGCATTCTTACACTGTTACAAAAGAAAGTTATAGATTTTCTGTACTTATTCTAATAAGATTAACATCTTGTTTATACGAAGATATCAATATACAGCCGTGAAATCTGCACATCATTTTTCCTGTTATCATTATCACGATATCTAGCCATAAAGTGCCCTTGAAATTGCTGGCCACTCATAGGGAAGGATGTTCATTTGGCCTCCATAGTTCTCCCATTATGAGAAAGTTAACAAATTCGCGGTGTGGAATGGGCAATTTTCGGAGTGCCTGCCATTTTCGAAAGAAAAAAAAATTTGATTCATTGAATTGATTTTTTAATCATGAAACTTTTCATAGTATTTCATGCATTATCCATCTCTTTGTTATTAAAAATCTATCTATAATGTAAGAATAAAATTAGTTTAGTTTTCATCGAGACCATTTTGGTGTACATAGACTGGTGATTATATATACAGTGGAATCTCGATCTATCGATTTTCAAGGGACCGACTGAACTGAACGATAAATGCGGGAAAACGATAGATGCGGGAACACAACAAAGCAATATCATCGTCGGGACTGGGTGAAATAAACGACACATACGGGAAAACGATGATTCGGAGAACGATCGATCAAGATTCCACTGTATATATATATATATATATATATATATATATATATATATATATATATATATGCATATATATATATATGCATATATATGCATATATATATATATGCATATATATGCATATATATATATATGCATATATATGCATATATATATATATATATATATATATATATATATATATATATATATATATATATATATATATATATATATGCAACACAAAAATTTCTACATTCTGAGCAAAAAATCTAGTTAAAAAAAATTAATATATTTTATGATCATCTTAAATATCATTACGCCATCTAATTCTTTTTCGAAAAGTTGACAATACATTGATGTATGTATGATTCATATTTTAGTCCCTTTAAAAACAAATTTTTTCCCACAATATTTCATTCCATTTAAAAGTTCTTCCTTTATTTTGACCAGTTCTCAGTTTCTTTCATGGTTTCATTTTACTTTCTGTTAAAAAAAATTCGCTCACTTTAAAACTTTTTTGCTGCTAAATCCGATAAATATTAAGAAATTTGTTGTCAATACCTTGATCTTTACTTGTTTACTAATCCTGGGTCGAGTAAATGACAATTGAACGATTCCTGCGATGGGTAGGGATTTGGCCCGAATTTTTCTGCTTTCCAACAGGAAAAAAAGTAGTAACATTTTCTTCATTTCTGTATTTGGGTAACTCGCGTATTAGCTAAAAATATTGATTTTAAAAAAAAATCTACAGCGTTTTTGTTTTATATGTATTATAGACTTTCAGCCAACATTTTATGCCAGTGAGGTAGCTAATGCTTTAAGGGGTGGTATTTATGCTAGGAGTATATGAGGAGTAATATTTTCACTAAAGTGGACTGTTGCGCCATGAGTTTAGTTTTATTTTTTAAAGATATTTTTCGATGTAACACAATACGTTATACATTTTTGCCATGAATCTTTTGTTATAATAGAAAATATAACACGCTTTCTCAATTTCTTTAGCCTTTAGCTTACGGGGCCTATTTTTCCGATTCCCTCTTTAGAACGGGAAATTTCATACCCCCTCTGTAAGAACGACCATTAAGGGGGGTTATGTATATATATATATATATATATATATATATATATATATATATACACACACAGTGGAATCTCGATGTATCGTTTTTCAAGGAACCAACTGAACTGAACGATAAATGCGAGAAAACGATAGATGTGGAAACATAACCAAGCAATATGATCGTCGGGACTGGGTGAAATAAACGACACATACGAGAAAACGATGATTCGGAGAACAAACAATCGAGATTCCACTGTGTATATATATATATATATATATATATATATATATATATATATATATATATATATATATATATATATACATATATATATTCATTCTTGGGCCCGTATTCTTGAGATACATGCTATCCACCCCGTAAGAAAAAGGTTAAGTGACACCATTAGTTTCCCTTATTTTTTTTTTTTTTTTGAAATGAGAGAAAAATATTTTTTTTTTTTCAATTAAAGAATTCAAAAGATCTATACGTTAAAAACCTATTGCTACACAATTTAGGGACACTTTCCCCTTTATTCAATTGAATATAGTAAAAAGTTTGGAGAAAAATATAAAAAGAGGGTATTTTTACTTTTGATATTTAATGAGCAGCATTCTATTCACTGATGACCCTTTGTCTGTACTTCGGAGCCTTTCGAACAAACCTCTAAAAGAAAACCAAAAAGAAAAAAAGGTGGGGAGAATAGAAAATGACTTCACAAATTAGCCGGAGGTACCTGTTCATTATTTTCCGAACCCCTTTAAAGTAACCGAGCTGCGAGCAAAAACCGGAAACGTCGCGACACCCAAATACGACTGTAAATGCGTATTGTCTGCCCCGAAAATTACATCGGAGAGAAGCATTACCTGCAAGGTTGTGGCGTTTGGCAGCCAATTATCCCGTGCCGCCTACCTCAATCAATTGGGAAGGGCGGCGCCAATGGCGATCGCCGCGTCGTTTCCCCGTCGCCAAAGCACAGATAACCAATTGGATTCGAAACAGTCCTGTAGGGGGCGGAGACGTTTACTGCTAGACCTGCCTTCCTCCTTAAACGAACATAGATCGCCGGGTAGTCGTCAGTTGATGTTGCGGTTGTGACGTGCCTAACCGGTTTGATTTATAGTTGGTTTGTTTTGTTTGGTTTGGGCGCCAAAAGGTGAACACCTGTCACGGCTCAGATTGGGAGGTCATTCGTGGCATGACGGAGGCTGCGGCAACACCTCTCTCTGCATCGGCTGTCTTGAGTCAAACTAGTTCTGTTTTCCTCGTGTTCTCTTCTTGCACGGAACATCTTTATGACATGTGACTCGAGCTTTCGTGGTCAGTCGACTCATCTTCTCCAATTTTGCTGGATATTTATTAATCCAAATAGTTGAGTTCTTGATGCTAGTCTTTCACCGAAGTGCACATGAAATATAAACAAAAACTTGACGACTGCGTTTTATTAAAAGCTCTCCCTGCCATTGTGAGAATTCGTCAATAGTTATTGTTCCAAGACATCTCCGCAATTCGTCTAAAGTACATATTTGCAGTCTTCGTTCCAAAGGATATGGAACTATCTCTAGTTATGCTGTGTTCCGTGAAACATTCCACAGAATTTTTGTTGTGAAATCGTCAAGCGTGGAAAATCATCTTGTACTCTTTATACTACTCTGAATCCTCGATGTTGTGTGATCGCAGTTCACGCACAGCTGACGCCAGGTCACCCCCTGTCGCATCGAATGCCATAGACGTGACCAGTCCCGGTACGAGACTTTGCAGTGGCCAGGACAGAGACTTCAGTGATCCTATTCCCATGTCCACTATGACTGGTCACTCCTCCTCACCCCCAGCGACGGAGAACCATTCCTCCTCCTCGCCGATCCTGCACGGGTCATCCAACAAGCCAAAACTGTCTTTCAGCATCAGCAGACTGCTGGGCGATGACAGCAGGGAGCAACAGGACAGTGACAACAAAGACAACAATAGTCAGTCTTCAACAGACAACAGCTGTAGCTCGGCCAGGACGACCCCGGCGTCGCCCGTCATGGTCAGTTGTCCGGCTGTGATTACGAGCCAGTCGTACTTTTCTCCTGCGGAACTGAAGGCATCGTCGGTGCCAGTCATGGCACCACACTATGACCCGTTACAGAGCGGTGCCAATGGAACTGTGATACGGGTGCCGGCTCACAGACCGGCACCTCTCTCTTACCCAACCGCGGTTAGTTTTCCTTGGGTAAGCTCGCAAGGAATAGTTAAGGACCGGATACCAGGTGAGTTGTCTTGTTTGTATTTTAGCTGGAATAGAAACTCCTAATCGTGTGATGTATTTAAACCAACTCAAGTCCAGTTTTTTCTGTCATGTTTTTAATACCTTCAAAACTGAACTATAAACTAAGGTAGATTACCGACATGTGTACAAACATGTCAATAATTGAGCAATAATCAGGAGAATGAAATCGCATGGAATTGTATTCAAACTTTTAAATTATGTCGCAGTATTTAAATTCCCGTTTAATTTAATTTTTAACTTCTTATAAAGGTATTCAATAAACAATATTTACATGACTAGCTAGTGTAATTTTGTAAATACAAATAAGATACTTTTTAACTCTTCAAAAGTAAATTTATTATAAATTAGTGCTTGTGTTAAGGGGAATTATAGTGATAATGGCAAATAAATTATGTAGGAATGTTACTACTTAATTATAAAAATACCTTAAGAGTATTGCATAAATTAATATTATTTATTAAATTAATTGAGTAGTCTTATAGCTATAAATCAGATTATTCTCCTATGATTTTGTCACATATTTAAATATTTTATATATTCTTTCGAATAGTATTGGTTTGCAAATTAGTCTCTATGAGAAAAAGCAATCCAATATAATTACATTTAATAACTAAATTAAATATGTACTAAATTAGTAAATAAAGGTATAGGTAAAACGGAAAAAAATTGATCTTTGATACATTAGTACACATACCTTTTTATTTCCTCTAAAAGTGTGTAAATTTGCTAATGGTTTAAAACTATGTTCATATATACAAAATTATTGATACAAAAGCCTTAATTTTACACCAATATAAATGTGATACTTATAAAATGTTGTCTTGAAATGCTGTGCATGAAATATGTTTGCCTTTCATCATAAATATGTTTAGGGAGAACCGGTTTAAAGTGGAGATATACAACTAGAAATGATTTAATACACAATGTAGCCAGTATTACTAAAACTGCCAGTTTGAATTATTTGACATTTTTTCCTCAGAAATTCTTTATTAGCTCTACTTTATAGCACTAGTTCCGAGATAAACATTTAGATGTAGATATTACAAAAGGCAGAATAAACAAATCTCAACAAAATTATATAAAGTAATACGGCTAAGGCCATTATGAATCATTGAAGCTTAATGATTATATGCATTGTATCATAGACAAAATAGTTTTTTTTTATTATCGGAAGTTTATCAGCTTCTATTCTAATATTTTCAATCGAAAATTTTAAATAGATACCTATTACACATATATGTGAGTTGTATGCAATTATTGGCTCATCAGTGCCATTGCTGGCTCTTTAAGCCAGCAAAAGGTTTTCGCAGATTTGTTAAAAGCTACAAGGCATTTCAAGATTCTTTTATGCATTGTAAAATGTAGTGAAAGCATAAGAAAAGGCCTTGTAGCTTTTAACAAATCTGCGAAAACCTTTTGCTGGCTTAAAGAGCCAGCACCATCTCCAACTATAAGTTATCAGGATGTTCTAGGTATTAAGTGTTTTTTACGATATACAACTTTTGTTTTCCTCCCATGAAAATGTTTTATGATTGGAAAAAAAATGATAAATTAATCAAAAAACGTAGTTTGTATTTTAATTGAATTTAAAGTTTCAACACAAAATTTTACTTAATGTGTTTAATATTCTCACGAATGATAATAAACCATACTTGCGACCTCTGTTGATTTATGTCATACAACTATAACGACATCATTACTGATATTTTGAAAAGGTGTGCATAAGTGTTGTGTTTATAGAGTGATTTATACAGAGAGACATTTTACCATGTCACTTCCTACTTGTCACTCCTACTTTGAACTAAATATAATACTAGTGATAGTGATGACAGAGATTTCATTAAGATGTTTATTGGCGCTTCATTATCTTTCAGATGATAACATGTTCCAATATTATTATATTGAATAAAACAGATGAATTAATGTTCTAATAATCACACAATTAAAAATGATTTGGCCAGGGGGATTATTTACATGGGTTAAAAGTTCTTTTACATACAAACATATCTTAAATTCGATGGAGTATATTTACAATCAATACTGCAAGCACCATTACAAAATTTCTGGTTATCCAGAGGGAAAAAAATAGGTTAGTTTATTAAAACTGCTAACTGACTTAATGCCTGCTTATTGTCAAAATTGGTCTGAACCAACATTATTTATGTACCGAGAAATACAAGCCGAAAAATGAACACTGGGCATATCAAAATATGCGTATTGTAGAAAAAACAATTCGTAGCTCTTCCAGTAGTAGACATTAATTCAATTTTTCTATTATTTGGTAAATGTCTCTCTAATATTTTTGAATGAAAAATGTTACGGGTAGATGTGTTTATAAAAGATAAAGCAATCTCAGGAACACTTATCTTTCAAATTTATTCCTCTCCTCTGAGCTGTTCATCACAAATTGTTTCAGACATTTTTTCTTTTCAAACGAGATGAAAGAGTTTATCTCCATGTAAACTTTTTTTTTTTGTCCTCTTAACTTACTCACTTACACGCTCGTTTTTCATTTTGTTAATATTTTATTTCCATCTCTCTCTTTCCATTTTTTTTTTAATCAGGGGTCGAATTACGCAAAATTTCTCAATTAAGTGATGCGGCATATCTTTCATGTAGATACATTTCATTGCAACAAAGAATTTAGCTATTTTTATGGAGTTAAGTTATATTTATCTCTTAGTTATCTATTCTTTCTTGTCAAACTGTTTGTGTAAATTTTGTTTTAACTAGAAAGTAAAGAAAATGAGAAAAACTAAATTAATAACAGCGAACACTTTAAAAAAAACCCCTTTACTCCATTCAATTCTATTAAATCGATAGTGACAATCATTGAAATATTTTTTTATTTCTCTTATTTTCATTCAATATGAGCTCAAAGATTTTAAATTTAATACTGATAGTAAATAATGTTCATTTATTAAAACTACACAATATTGTTTTTACTGTAAAATAAAAGAATAAAGGGTCACGCGAGACAAAATTTACAGTTAGTTTCCTTCACAGTTTCGGCCGCGATATAAATCAAAGCAAGACTATGTCAGATAATTTTATTATGACGACTTCAATACTAAGTTTTCATACTTATTTTATATTTAGTAAAAAATATAGTATAGCAATATATTAAGCTGTTCTGTAGGAATTCTGTTGGTAAATTTCGACTGACAAACTTTGCTGATGATATTTAATTTTAAATTAAAACTGAAAAATTGCAATAAACTATGATATCTGTTATATATCTCCTAGTTGTAAAATTCATTTCTAAACACACATACACTTAAGAAAGAGACAAGAAGTTGATAACAGCAAGATAGAAATAACATATTAAATTTTTAAGCTCTTCTAATTTTTAGGAAGCGAAAATTCAACATATAAGGCAAATATAAATAAAATTTACTGACATCAAAATATTTAATTCCTCCTCATCATTACACATAGTTTCAATTAAAATTACTGTTCACTGACAATATACATATATATATATATATATATATATATATATATATATATATATATATATACACACACACACACATATATATATATATATATATATATATATATATATATCTGTGGCTTGGTACAAGAAGTGCCTAAGTCAGTTAACTCCAAGATGACTTTGTTTGCTTATGTCTCTTTCAAAAAATATTATTTTCAACGTAAGAAGTACCCAAATCTGTCCGATGCTTTACAAGTGTTTTCCAAACCTTTGAAAAGACCTGGGTCAAAGTCATCTTGAGAAAAACTTACTTAGGCACTTCTTGTACCAAGCCACAGATATAATAAAGGTGTAAACACTTTTCTTTTCACGAGAAATTAAAAGCGAACTGAAGTATATTTAAGAAACGGAAATTTTATAGTACATATTAAAACCCATTTTAAACTCCCCAGATTTAAGCGACCCATAACTTTTTGAATCTTTGAATATTTCTCAAATTTTTTTTAATTATTATTTTATTATTTTCGGCCTCTAAATAACTCATGCACCCTCGCGAAAGTGAAATATTCCCTAACGTGTCTATGCTCTAATCTATTGACCATATTCAAAACACATAAAGATGTAAAGCAAAAAATACACAACATTACAACACCAATGTTCAATAAATCTAAAATTAGAGCATAAGCAAAGTAGGCTGGTACATACCGGAGAAAAAGAGTCAATGCAACACATACAGTACATGATCAGTATAAGCACAGTAGAAAAATTATTTAAGTTTATAAAACACAGGCATATACAGTACAATATTCTTTTGAAATGCATTTAAAGGATGTATGATACCAGGCTTCAATGGAGAAAAATGCTTATTTAATTCTACATGACAAACTCGCGAATAATGAATTACATGGAAATAAAGGATCAACTGCATTCTTAATTAGAAATTACCAAAATCGTACTCATACGGAGAGCTAAAATTGTGCATGCAAATCTAACAGACCTACAGTATTGATCCATTTGACTCACCCACTTTGAAACACTCTCTGAGTTTCATTTTTGAAGTTTTAAAGTGTGCATCATTTTTTGTTTGTTTGTTTGTTGTACTCATGTGCATCTGTGATGTTTTCTGCGTACATCAATGATAATCCGAAAGTGGCTGAACTCCATTTTCTACCCATCAACTGATTGATGTAAATGATGAATATTAAAAAAATTCAGCAGTGGAGTAACGTGTATAAATTCTCAAATTTCTCACGAATGTCTGCCTACAGTTTTATAAGACAAGACAGCAATGCAGCTTTACAGTACGAAATACCAGTTTTGGTTGCAGAATAGACATTTTTTGTAAATTTTTCATGCAAAACTCAGTTATTACTTAAACTATGTTCAGAAAGAGTTTGAATATCTTCTAAATATGTAACATTCGATAAGCATTCAATAATATTAACATTTCCATGCACCGGATGAATTTTCCGACAGTTCTCTTGATCATCTAACATGATAATCGATCATTAAAATTCAGGAATAGATTAAGTTATCAAAAAAATAATTTCATAATGGGAATATCAAAGGTATTATTTTAGCTTATAAGTTTATTTATATTAGAGTTATAAACATGAATGAAATATTCAAATGATAGATTTTTCACTGAAGATGATATTTCCAATAAAACCTAAAAAGTTTATAATAAGCATAGGCTTAAAAAATATGTATTGACTAATAGTTTGCGGTTTGTTTAAAACATTCCCGAAGCCGTTAGTCACAAATCGTGTAAAGAGTTTACGTTTAAAATGTTCAGAGATTTATTACACGAATTAGATCACATAAATCCGCATATATCAGAAGGAAACTTCAATGTGTAAGGTTGTGAGAAGGAAAGTTTCTGGAAACAGCCTTTCTTCGCAACGCTGGGGCAGTTCAGTTGGTGAAATTTTAGCCTTCGAGGTTCGAAGACGCAACTTTTGCTCTTGCTAGAAGATCCTCACATTGTGATAAACTATACATATATATATAGTTTATGACTAAAGTCAGTTTTGGTCTAAACATTCATAAACTGACTTTTTAAAATTCGGACTCCAGTAAAGCCCAGTCTTCTACTACTTTTATAATAAATGTATTAGTATTTCAGTTAATAACTTATGCAGTCATATCTTATTAAAATATTTGAAGTCTATATTTACTAATCTATTCTTAGAGTTACGACAAGTGCCTCCGCATTGGTTAAAAAATTTTTTAGAGTCAATGAACTAAACCATTTAATGCCATCACAGTGTTTTCCCATACTTTTTGAAATTATAGTAAATTTTCATAATACTTAAAAAAAAAAATAACTTGGAAAATTATCATCGAAAAGCCAACAACGTAAATCAAGTTTAAAATCTGGACTAAGTCTGAAAATATTTACTTAAAATAGTAACTAAAATAAATAAAATTTGATTTTTCTTCAAAACAAAATACCTTTATCTATCCTGTAGATGTACCATAAAGTTACTCAAGAAATTTTAAGAACAATAATTTCTTTCCTGGTCAGTTTTAATTAAAAGTAACAATTTTTTTAGTTTTTATTAATATTTTTGCTACTATATTGTTTCCTAATTTTTTTACTCCTGGGCTCAACACGTACCATTTGAAAGTCACTCACACACACACACATACGTACATACATACATATATATAAATATATATATATATATATATATATATATATATATATATATATATATATATATATATATATATATATATATATATATATATGTGGGTGTGTGTGTGCATGCTTAATGTAATGTGTTTAATTATGTACTGATTCATCTTAAATATTCTCGACAGTTTTACAGAACCTTTAAATGCCTTTCAAAATAAAATCTGTTAATATACTTAGAATGAAATAATTACATCTTTTCTAAAATTTAATTAAACTCATGAACACGAAATTAAACTGCTGTTTATTTCTATTAGAGCGCTTGCTGATACGGAATGCCAATAGTCTATCTAATTTGAAAGAGAGAAAAAACTGTTAGAAATTTATTAATGCTATATTAAAATCAAGCTAATAAAGATATTTTTATAAGCGTTAAAGCACTAACAAAAATAACATTTGATGAAGGTTTTAAAATAATTAAATTTTACTGATGTTTTTCATTTCATTTCGATTGCAGTACAAGAAATTTATTTCACATGAAATAATTATGAAAAAGTTTCAGGGAAAACTCATGTTTTAGAATTTTATCAAAAATCAATCAATGAAAAATGTTTCATGTTACATAAAAGTTATTTTATACAAAAATTAAGGTTATCAAACATGTATTCAGCATTTATTAAAACAGGTCATACGAAGTAATTTTGCAACAACTTCAGTGTTTTATTGGTTTTTGTCGATTTAGATATCTCAAGTGCCACCCAAGAAGTTCATTTAATTTTTTTTTTTTTTTGCCCACACACACACACACACCATCAATAATTTCCTTTCTATAGTGTGAAATAAACTTTCATGTCAAAATATACCTCAACACTGGATTAAAAACTACCAGATAATTGTTTAAGGTAATTTCGTTTATAGAAACGTCACCCTAGCAGTGAAAATAATGCAGAGAATAATTACATATTCAACAAAAATTAAAAAGATGAACAACACTCTTTCATTAAAAAATATTTCTTTTTTTTTATAGTCACATTTCAGTTGTACTGCTTGATTAAATCTGGGCTAATGTTCGCGTAAAGTGAGAAAAATTACATAGGCAAGCAACAAAAAAAAATACACGCGTTTTCTCTTCGTTTCTTTCAACAAAAGAACACACACACAGTGGAGAGAGAAAAACGCTGAATGAAGATTTCATCTTTTCAAAAGGATGTCAATCCGGTTCAACAAACATTTTTATTTCTATTTTGCCAGTATTAGGTTTTTTACCCCCTTTCAACGCTTAATACACCTCAATTATAGAAAATAATTAAATTTTTAATAATGACATATATATAAAAAGCGTTTAAAAAGTTCTATAAAACTTAATATCTGTCCTTATTCTACGTTTGAGATTATAACTGCAGAGATGATTTGGCTTTTCGCTTAGCTAATTTCTGAAGGTGAGGATATCATGAAACATTTAATAAACGTTTTCATGAAGCTGTTATGTTTTCATTCGCATAAAAAAATGTGCCAAGCTATTTATATCTCAGGAAAGCCTATAATTAATAGGAAGAAAACATTTTACTCAATTTTGTTTGAAAGAAACCAGTTTTACACATTTTAAATGACTTGAACTTCATATACAAAGAGACTTATTCACAGAGAAATAACCATTTGATAACTAAGATAATGAAAAAAAAAGGACTTGCTTTATACTGCGTTTGAGAAAAATACTATCATAAAACCAAGAAAATAAATAAATTTAAGTCAAAAATTTTTAATATAACTAAAAAAATTTCAGAGTAACTAAAATTTACTTATCCGTCTTATAACAACAAATATAAATAAATAAATAATCCCTCAAAAATAAATAATTAATTAATTAATTAAAAAGGATAATATTCTCTCTCTCTCGAGGCCATATCAAAATAGAATTAACTGTTGTCATGAGTTTTTACCAATATTTTCTTATGTATATCACATCTGAAATAATGCTGGGAAAAAATTGAGAGGAAAGTAAAATTTATACTACTAATAAATCTCTCTCTTTTTTTTATATTTTTTTTTGAGGATTTGATTGATGGTATTAACAAGTATCTAGTCACCATTTTCAATTGGTTATGATAAAGAACAATTACTTTATATTACTTTCGCATTAAAAGAAACAGTTCAAACTTCATGCACAGTTTTTCAGCGTAGTATGTTGAATGAGCTATAGTTTCTTCATCACTGTTGGAAAACTGTAGACTAAATTTCAATAAAATCTTATCAGTAAGTATCAAGGTTAAGAAGGATTGGTATATAGGTCGCATAGATGGTACAAAGACCATACCAAAGAATTTCATTATTAAAATTTTTCTTTTTAAAATAATTTAAGTTTTAATAAATTCTTTCAAGGTATTCATACACCTTTAAAACGGCATTTTCGGTAATATCGATTTTTTTTTCTCCAATAACATTAAAGGTCTAATCTTTTATCTTTCTAATTCTGTTTGAATTTATGAATATGGTGGATTTTAGTACGAAAATAGTTATTTTTAAAGTAAGATATGCGTTATAAAGTTACTTTTAGCGTTTTCTCAAAATTAATTTTTCCGTTGTTTTTCTTGACGCAAAACTTCCTACAACAAAAAGTGATGCTTAAATGCCTTAAATTTTGCATAATTTAACTATAAATGTTCATAAAGGGTAATAGACTAGGCTCACGATTGAAGATTTATTAGTTTTTTGTTAGCATAGGTATGAATTGCAAGTGACGAATTTTAAGTGGTTTCTCTGTACATCGGTACTTCAACTTCTCAGACAAACAGAGTATAATCCTCAGAATATGCTCTATACCCTAGAGAAAGTTATCTTCATTCTCCAATTTATAAAGTGGTTATATATATATATATTTGTTTTTGAGTTATCCCGTTTTTCGTAAATGTCAAATTTTCACACATTTTTTCCAGTTCCTCCCCCCCCCCTGAGATAATTTTAATGTAACAGCTCTCCATTTTTTATACATTTTTCCAAGTTTTAATTGGTATGTCATTATAAAAATAGATAAAAAGGACAAATTTCAAAAAAGGTGTATGGATACCTGAAAAAAATACAAATTTTTTAAATAAGTAGAATATATTTCAGCATATTGATTTCTTGTGAATTTGTGTGAAGTTGAATGCGGAATTCGCGTAATTCACATGGATTGCTGTCAAGAAGAAATAAGAATGTGTAATTAAAAAAATGATTTATTTAGACTAAACCCAAAAGTGCTGTACATTTATCACCAGAAAAATTTTTAATTTACCATTCGGGTACTACCAGCTTAATATCATACCATAAAATCTGGATCGGAAGATTTTATATATTTATACTGAAGCGTCTCTAAGGAGTCCAGTGATTGGTTTCGAAAAGAAGTGACCGGCTAGAGAAGTTTATATATATATATATATATATATATATATATATATATATATATACAGTGGCGTACCCAGGGGGGGGGGCAAGGGGACCACCCTAAAGAAATAACATTATGAATATTGAATTTGCATCATAAATATCTTTATCCGTTCAACTCGGCCCCCTCCAAGATTAAATCCTGGGTGCGCCACTGTTGGTGTGTGTGTGTGCATGTGCATATATATATATATATATATATATATATATATATATATATACAGTCAAACCTCCATATATCGAAGTAGCAAATTGCCGGAAGAAAATTCGATATATAGAAATTTCGATATATAGAATTGATATTAGTTTTATCATAATTCCCCTAGACCATTAAAATTAAAGCTAATTTTTGTATACGAAACTCTTTCTAATTTATATGCGAATCACATTAAATGAAAGTTAATAACTAAAATTGAATTAATATGAAAGATTTATTGAGTACTACATACCTTTAAAAAAACAATAATTCAGACAGTGGTTACAAGGATCACAGTTACATTCTTTAAAAAAAACTACGAATATCTTGCTAAACAGCCAGTTTTTCGGAAAGTTCATCAAAGAAATGTTCGTATTTATTCAGTCCACTAAAAACTTCATCAGTGACATTTTCCGAGAATTGAAGTCCACGACGTATTGTTTCAAATGCCAAAAATTGGGAGATTTTATTCTAAAGTGGAATAAAACCTCTTAATATGTCTCGAAAAAAATTTCGATATATAGAGATTTTTTCGATATATAGAAACAGTTTTTCTATGTAATGAACATGGAGATTTGCTAAGAGTTCGATATATAGAAAATTTCGATATAGGGAAGTTCGATATATGGAGGTTCGACTGTATATATATATATATATATATATATGTATATAAACACTGAGCACTAGCAGTTTTCTTCGTGATAGAAAAATGTAATAAAAAGTATTATGAATCG